>JADMNL010000023.1:389220833-389854722 GCA_016271365.2 Neoceratodus forsteri
GGGGGAATATAAGGGTCAAAGGAGGGGTGGTCGAAGGGAAGGACAAATTGGGGAGGGGGCAGGGTCAATAGCTCGAGCTGAGGACCTTGCAATATGAGCAGACTAGAAGGACCAAATGGCCTTTTTCTGCTGGCTTCTTTGTATATTCATATTAACTGTAACCTGCACTGCAGGCTACTGAATTTCCCACTGCTGCCTACTGCTCTAATGTCACTTGCAGGAGATTCTGGGATTTGTAGTAACAGAAGATGTCAGCCTAGAAGTTTTTTTTCGGACCCCTTTTCTCGCACAACTTCACCCTTCCTCTGGAATTCCCAAGGTGACTCACCTGGGCAGCGATGACCTGCCAAGCCTCCTCTCAGTGCCTGTGCCTCTGTGCTGCCTTGGCTTGCCTCCTGGCAGGGAGAGAGCACTTCTCTTTCACTCCCCCTACCTGCACGCAACCCTTGTCAGGCGTCTTCTCTGAGATCACTGGAGGCCGAACACTGCCATCCAGTGGCACTGGGGTCCATCATTGGGGAAGCTGCGGGGGTTTTTATTTGTTTCTGTCCCTCACCCCCTGAGAAACCAACACTTGTGGAGGACCAAGGAGCGCGTATGCACCCACGCTTTGGAACTCAGTCGGCGTCCTCCCCTCCCATAGCTAACCTGACTGCACCTCCACCTATGGTCACCCAGGCGACAATACTGCAGCGGTCATGGCAATCCTTCCCCCCCCAGAGGAGAGGAGCGTCTCCTGGGATGGTCCACCTTCCTCCCCCCGGCTGGCCCTTCAGCAACCCGAATCTACTCCCGAACTTGTGTTGCTGCTGATGCAAGCGGTAGTGCTGCCGCTGCACCAGCAGGCTGGCATGTCAGCCTAGAAGTAATCAAAATAAAGTCTGATACAGTCTGCAGTACTACAGTATACAGTAAGTAAACCAAAATGTTTTTGCACATAAAGTGCACATTGGGACCAGCCCTATACTTGATTGTGGGGCCTTTGGTGCTGTTCCCCTTTTAATAAACTGGAATTGAGAGGGAGCATTGCAAGGTCACCAAAATGAGCAACAGTATGGGGGGGGGGCCAAAACTGTGAGGAGAGGCTGGAGGCCCTTAACATGTTCTCCCTAGAGAAAAGAAGCCTGAAGGGGGACCCAAGAGGGGACATGATCTTATTTTATCCCATACCCCAGTGTATTATCAAGGTCGAACAGTCAGAGATGTCTGAGGTGGTAAATTCGGTGGCAGCATTAGCAACACTTTTCCTGCCACGTGGTGGTAAACCTTTGGAACGAGCAGCAAAAATGCAAGAATCCAACTCACTGGCCAAATAATAAGTCACAAAAGCAGATAATATGCCAAATCTAGTCCTTGTCTTGCCATACTGTCTGCGTATTTTAACTTTTTTGTGATATGTACTTAATACATTTTGTCACTGTTTTGGCATGTCACTTGCATCTGTGACTTATTATTTGGCCATGAGTTGGGTGTTGATCTGTTCTTTGTGTAACCCCCCTACAAATGGGGGTTCCTGAAAAGTCTTCCTTGAGTTTGCTTAAATGCTTACTGCCAGGCTGGTGTCCTGCATTTTAGCAGTTTAAATATATTGCCAGAGAGTGCCTGTATAGCCTCTGTGTACTGTCTCTTTAAGAGCTGCCTGGATTACAATCATAATTAATCTGAGAGGGAGCTGTGTTAGAAGATGCACTTGTTTGCTGATCATTTGTTAGAGTAGTAATAATATTGCAATTTGTTCTAACCTGCCTTCTTTGCAGCGTGGACAGTTCTGTTTGTTTCCATCATCTTGGTCCTGGACTGTCAGAATGGGCCAATCAGTACATTTGGGACTCTAAAATGGAGCCTGCCTACAGGGGCTTGGTGGGGCCAAAACTTGTAGGAATTGTAGTTCAGGGCTTTTGGCGCCTTAGATAACCTGGAGGTAGAGCCCTTGTTGTGACTGACAAACAGATCAGCCAACCGAACCTTTTGGATCTTGGGGAAAGTCCCACACAGCTTGCAGTTTCAGTTAGAGCTGAGTTGGGAAGTGAAGAAGTAACAGCTTGAGATAGTTTGAGCAGCAATCCATAGTGGATTCATGTGGGAGAACTGTGGAAAGGCCTGAGTTTGGCTTGCATGCCTGCCTGCTGTTCCTGAGAGGGAACTTGTGCTGTTTTCAGACTGAATCCGAATTAGGAGAGCGAACTAAGTCACTGAATTGTGACCAGGCTTTAACTTGAAGAAGACCGACGATTTGCTGAATGCGATTGGCCTGTCAGGACTTCCAGCTACCTCTGAACTCCCGGACTGTGCAGAAACTCTGTAATTGCGACCGGAGAGCCATTTGCCTGGTACAGTGGAATTTCCTTACATGTGAAAGTGCTGTGTGCTTATAGTGGGTCTTGATTTGGTTCTGCACTGCATGTCTGAACTGTGTTATGCTTGCTGAAGGCTGTATCCAGCTCCACGGACTGAATCTGTATCCATTTATGTTTGCCTGGGCCCTGCTACACTGGACCAGCCACAAAACCTGCTATGCAGAGAAAGTCATCAATGAGAGACCGGCCTAGGGATCAGCCCCCTGCTCAATGCTTTGAACAGGAATGACGCCTCGGTGATTCGTGTGAGCCCTGCTTCTCCGGGCACTCCAGCTCAACAGCCTGCAGTCTCGATTTCATCCTGCCCGTGTCCAGTATTGGGTATTGTGAGTAAACATCAGGGTAGCTCCCTGCAACAACAGCTAAATCTAAAAGTGTTGTCATCTGATTGTCTTGTTGCCTTTTCTTTCACGAACCGCGCCCTCCGGCTCCGGATTACAGATAGAGTGTGTTGTGCATGTTGCTTTCTTCCATCACAGGGCCCCAACCAGCTGCAGCGTTCCTGGCTAGCCCACCGTTTTTCTACCTGGCTACCCAGAGTGTGTAACTGTGTAGGGACTCTGAACTGCATGCATAACTGTCTGATTAATATAGCTTTTAAGCAAATCAACCTGATTACACCCCCCCCTTCAAGTCCCCTGAGTAAATCAGATTAAACTTTGTTTGCATTTAACCTGACTGTGGTTCCAGTTTGTGCCAAGAGTACTGTACTGTTGTTATTTGCTGTGCTTAACCTTGTTTTACAGCGGGTCCCCAGGGTCAAGCTAGAGGAAACAGCCCTGGTGGTAAGTGCAAACAGTGTGGGTAATTGCCTGGTGAATAAGGGTCATTGTGAAAGTGATTAGTGTATACTGTTCAGGCCACTAGAAGGGAAAGAGGGGGTTTACAGTGTCTCAGAAAGCTGTGCCCAGGTTAGCTTGACCACTAAAAACCCTGATCTCCGGGTGGAAGCACCCGTTTCATTACCCAGGCCCCTTAACCTGCTGCTAGCCAAGCAGGCAGGGGTAGTAGCCCTTGGGATAGTGCCACCTAGGGGTTACATTTGCCTTGCATCAACTGTTTTACCTAGAGCGGTTTTGATTGCTTTCAGTTGAACTTATGGCACAGTGTACCAGTGGAGTCAGTGGGCATGAAGACAGTACAGATCTTTAAGGTAAGTCTGGATCAGTTCTTACTTACCAAGCAAATCACTGGGTAACCTGGGTATAGAGTGGATAGGGAATCCCTGTAAGTTGCCAGTGTTCGCACAGCATACTCAGTTAATCTCTGCTTCTGAAGCCTTGGGGGGGGGGTAGAGGACTTGATGAGCCTAGAATCCTTTCTAACCTTAATTTATAATGTTATTAGTCTTTCTATGTTTGCATACACGCATGTGCAAGAAACATAGTGCCATCATCCGAGTTTTCGGAGGTGTGTCACCCCCTCTTCCAATTCAGTCAGTGTGTTGGCAGGCGCGGCCCCAGTCCGCCAATGCATGCTGGAGCTGTCTATAACAAGCTCCAAAATGCAGTGGCATACAGTTGAAAGGGGGAGCTACGCTTCCGTGAGCAGCGATAAGATATCGTCTGCTCCATGCGCGCTCCCCACACACTACATACACACACACACACAGAGCATGCACGCATACTGCGTGCTGTCCCCCACAGGCACACACACATAGCTGACAGGGGTGCCCAATCCCCATCGGCTGTGCTGCGCTCCCCAAAGTTCTACATGCCACGCTGGGTGCCCACCCCAGCGTGGCAGCTCACTAAAGAATAGCCGATGGGGTTGCCCAATCCCCCGTCGGCTCCACTGTCCTCCCGCCCCAGGTACTGGGTGCCACGCTGGGGCCACCCAGGCGTGGCAATGAATATTATGGCCGACAGGGTGCCCCAATCCCCGTCGGCTCCACAGCTCCCCAGCTGTCCTTGCTGCCACGCTGGAGCCCACCCCAGTGTGGCAAACGTCCGCGTCATCAATTTAAAAAGCAAAACTGTAAATTAAAACGGTCCCACGAGTCTCCGGACCCCTCCCACAACCCGCATCCACCACTGCACACCCTGCCTCCCCACCCCACAATTTCCTCCGGAGCTTGGACGACGATCTTTGGTGGACCGAACACGTCTGCACTCTTCAAAGCCGACCGCAAACTGAGGAATGCCGGTAAGCTGTATAATGGGATAGATGGGGGTTTCCAACTTTGTTGTATATCTCAGGCATTTTTGGAATTTTGCACCACATTTTCAGCATGGGGTTTTGGGACCCTTCGATGAATGCTGTCACTGTCTGCTTATTCGAAACTAAGGGTGATTTCACAGTCACTGTATGAATTACCTTTTTGGGACCGATTAACAAAATGACACTGCCAGTGTTCATAAGGTGGGCTCTCAAAAGCCTAATTTGAATTTGGTGAAAAATTCCAAAACGACTGTTTTACGAGCTGCTACAGTTCCTATGCACGCTCATAAGTTTGCGAATTTTCAATGTTTTCACTCCAGATTTTCGACATTGCCATTTTACCACACCTTCTTATGAGTAGTACAGCTATCATTTTTCACATCTCACCCAAAATATGTTTCCGTCCATGTAGCACACAATGGCACAGTTGGTGTGCGAAATCAATGTACGGGACAAATTAAGAAAACCACAGTGACACTGTTCATGAGCAGAGGTCTTAAAATGGCTATGTTGAAAATTTGGTGAAAAAATTCCTAAAAATGACTGTTTTCACCAGGCGTGTGTTTGCAGTTCCTACACACGCCGTAAGTTCACTAAATTTTCAATATTTTCACTCCAGATTTTCAACATTGCCATTTTACCACACCTTCTTATGAGCAGTACAGCTATCATTTTCACATCTCACCAAAACGTGTTTCGCATCATAACGCACAATGGCGCAGTCATGTGCTAAATCAATGTATCGGACAAATTAAGAAAATCACAGTGATGCTGTTCATGAGCAGAGGTCTTAGAATGGCTATGTTGAAAATTTGGTGAAAAATCTAAAATGACTGTTTTACGAGCGTACGTTATGCAGTTCCTCACGCTCGTCGTTCTAAATTTTCAATATTTTCACTCCAGATTTTCAACATTGCCATTTTACCACACCTTCTTATGAGTAGTACAGCTGTCATTTTTCACATCTCACCCAAAACGTGTTTCAGCCCATGTAGCGCACAATGGCGCAGTCGATGTGCAAAATCAATGTACGGGACAAATTAAGAAATCACAATGACACTGTTCATGAGCAGAGGTCTTAAAATGGCTATGTTGAAAATTTGGTGAAAAATTCCTAAAAATGACTGTTTTACGGCGTGCGTTACACAGTTCCTAAGCACGCTCGTAAGTTCGCTAATTTTCAATATTTTCACTCCAGATTTTCAACATTGCCATTTTATTAACTTCCTTATGAACAGTACAGCTGCCATTTTTCATATGCTGCCCAAAATGTGTTTTCATTAAATGTAGCGCATAATGGTGCTGTTGGAGCTAAAGCAGTGTTTGGGACAGATTAAGAAAATCACAGTTACACTGTTCATGAGCAGAGGTCTTAAAATGACTATGTTGAAAATCTGGTGACAAAGTCCATAAATGACTGTGTTACGAGTGAGATTCGCAGCTTCCACGCACCCTCGTAAGTTCATGATTGTGATATTTTAAGTCCAGATTTTCACCAGTGGCATTTTTCCACACTTCCTTATTTACAGTACAGCTGTCATTTTCACAACATGGTCGGCGGTTTTCACACTTTCAGCGAGAGATGCGGGTCGCTGTGGGAAAATCATTGTTCGACAGATAAAGAAAATCACAGTGACACTGTTCATTATCGGAGGCACCAAAATGCCTGAGTTGACAATCTGCTGTAAAAAATCCCCAACCTAATTATATTACGGTGTGCGCTACAGTTTCTATGTACACCGTGACTTCACCATTTTTTAAATATTTTTACTGCAGATTTGCAACATTGCCATTTTACACCTCCCCATGAACAGTACAGCTGTCATTTTTACATCATGTTCGAATGTTTTGCACCTGGTGCTAAATGCCGTAGTCGCTTTGCATAAGCAGCTTCGCTAACAAACTGATATTCCCCTCTTCATGAGGTGGAGTCACAAAAACATGTTGAACATTTGGAGAAAATACCAACGAATGCCTGAGGTATTAGGGTTTCCAACCATAACGCCCAACCCTGTAGAGAATGACAGGCATCAGGGTGTGACTTGGGATTCTTGCCTGTAATGCTCATACCATTCCACACCCTGCAGCCAGTGAGAGGCACGAGGTATGCCTTGGACTCTTCGGCCCCAAAGTTCACCCCATTCTCCTATATCGCACCCATCTCACCGTATTTCCTAATGGAATGGGGTGCGCATAAGGGTCAAAGACCCCAATGAACACCATGACACTTGTCAGTGTCTACAGAGTGGGGTGTGGTGAAATGGCATGGCCGTTATGCCTGACGACCCAAAGGCACACCTCAATGCCTGTCACTCTCTGCAGGGTGGTGGTGGGGTTGGCTTCAGTTCAATACTTCACTGCCATTCCTATTACGCAGCTCTGTAACTTCTACTCTACCACTGCCAATGCCAGCAAGCAAACATTCGGCATTGACAAATGCTTGTTTAATATATGGATTTGCATTTTAATACTACACAAAAGCATACAAAAAATCTTGGTAATATTATCACTCCCAAAGTGATAATACTACACTTCAAGAGTGATAATACTATCGTTCAGGACCCGTAATAGTATCGTTTGGGACCCAAACAACAGTATTATCACAGAATGGCAACAGCACATGTATTAGTCTGTCTCCCCCATGTCTGCCAAAGCATGCTTCCTGATTGGCCGCTTTCTCTATGTGGGCGGGCAGAACAGTTTGAAAAACATGGCGGGCCGTCTCTTGTTTACCAAGACCGAACTGTGTCCTCGGCACTTCTCCAGTTTTTCTTGTTTTTTGGACTAGAAAATGTAATTATGTGGTTCATCCTGCCGTCCCCTAATGAAGAACAGGTAGGACATGTGGGACTGAAAAGCCGGGCGAGGGGTGAGAAGTGTCACGGAAGAGTGAGACGAAGGTAACTCAGCCACACAGTGTGAGACAGTGCGGCGGTTGACCTGCACAAAATCAATCCTTCAGTGAAGCAGTCGTCCGCCCATTACTGAAAAAAAAATTAAAACTGTGATCCATATATTAAAAAAAATAACTGATACATTTGTCTCCATTATCAGGGAGTCCTACCATCTCGAGGTTCTGGACACATTGAAACCACTCGAGCTTTGCTCTCGAGGTTCATGTGTCCAGAACTTCTCAATGGTATTACTCCCTGGTAATAGACACAAACCTATTGGTTATCCTCTTTATAAAAGTGCAGTGTAAGCAGTTAACAGGAACAGATGGGACTAGCAGTAGAGAGTAGCACTGCATACTCTGGGACTTGGGAGAAGAGAAAATATTTACTGGTAGGTGTGCGTGGTAGAGTGAGGTAGGGGTTGCATTCATAATGCAGTGTTATAGTATATGGTTAGGGGTTGTTGTGCCCTCAGTTCCGATGTAAGCAAAGTGCTGTTGTACCACATTTCAGAGATCATCAACACTGTTGTACTGTTCTGTTTAGATTAGTTTGAAATTAGTGCCACCTGCCATTTTTTTTCTGGCTGTGCCCTAGTTCTCTTCAGTGTCTCACACACACATATGTCCCTCCCCCCACCCCCACCCAACAAAAAGTATTTAATTTCTTTAGTAATTAATACACAGAAAATTGCATTATTTGTAGAAAATATCCAAGATTAGGCAGTAACTGACACAGCTGATTGTTACTGAATGTGCTTCTGTTTCAGTTTTGAAGAACATTCAGTGAGAACGAGCAATGTCGGTAACCACTATTGTTGGATCTTGTTTCTTTTTTCACTAATCATTTGTGCTGTTCAGCCACAGCAAGTGGCTCCCTTCAACTGGCATCACACCACCTTCCCACTGTCCACTGTCCCCCGGCTAGGTACCACCACAGATTGCCCCCCCATGGTGGGATCATAAGGGGGAAGGCCGTTCCCCCTCCCCCCCGAGGTCCACATCCAGGAGTGTCACCTTAAGTTCCAGTGATGTGGCGGGTGGAGGTGTGGTGCGTAGTCATCATTCTCCCTGCCGTGCCTTCCATTTTTCCTCCATGTTCTCCCCTAGTCCAAGGTTATGGCATGTGGGGAATGCACGTGTGTGGAGGTGTGCATGCGCTTCCAACCCACTTCACCATCTGCCCACCTGACATTCTGTCTGCCTCCTGATATTCTTGCTCTGCCAGGTGGCCTCCACCAGTTGTCAGCAGAGACGGGGATGACTTGCCACCCCTACTTGAGATAGGAGCGCTGCCCAGTGGCTAGCTCAGTCCTGCTCCCCCCCCCCCGCCAACTGCCAGGCAACCCTAATCCTCTCTTCTTCTGACATTCCTAATCCCACATGCTTCTTACCATCCTCTGATTGCTTCCTGCTTTTATCACTCGTACTGTTCCTACTTTCCATACTTTATGACCCTACTCTCTACCTAATCATGGCACCCAGCTCTATTCTTACTGTAGATCTTGATTGTACAAGACCTGCTTGCCAAGTGTATATCCTGGCTGTACTGTACTGTAGTTTTGCATCAGATTTTTGCAACACTGTGTCATGTCCTGTTACCCAAATCATTTCACTCTTCCCTTGTAACCCTTGCTGCCTGCTTAACACTTGTACACCTGTATTTTGTGTACCATTGAATTGTGCATTGTTACATTTGCGTTTATGTACTTTTTGCTTCTCCCCCTCCTCTTTCCCCCAAAATGCATCTGGAAACGAGCCTCTGTGCTCCGTATGCCTTTCTGGTGAAACTTTTTAAATAAATAAATAAGTAAATAAATAACCCAAGCTTGAAGCCTAACTTGAGTCGCCGGCATGGCCTGAGGTAAGGTGCTTCACAACACCTCAGCGCCACGGGGCCGTCTTAGTAGTGTTGGAT
Source organism: Neoceratodus forsteri (assembly GCA_016271365.2). NCBI lineage: Eukaryota > Metazoa > Chordata > Ceratodontiformes > Ceratodontidae > Neoceratodus > Neoceratodus forsteri. Next base: position 389,230,162 of record JADMNL010000023.1, read on the forward strand.
ATTTTCTACGTGTACTCCATAAACAGAACCACTGTTCCCAGAGTTGGATGGATTAGTAGCAGTTGGGTACAGGTTTAGTTTCTCTTTATTTTGATTTACTACAAAATGACTATTTTATCTTGCATGTACAGCAAGCAGCACAAAAAGTAAGATTTTCAAAACCATATACCGTACTATTAAAAAAATAATGGATGAGCGGCCATGTCCACAACAAGGCTGGGATTAGGGTTCTGCTGAGAGGGTGGCCGCAGTTAGCAAGATTTGGCTGGTGCCAGACCACATCCATCCAAACCTTTACAGATGTACTTTATACAGTGCTGTACTGGGGTCCTGCTTGTACACGGTTTTACTATATATTTACCCAGGATAGACTAGATGAGATGCAATATGTAAGAGGCAGCGAGGCTTGGAAAGGCTAGAGAGGTGGTCAGAGGTTTGGCAGTTCAAATTCAACACCAAAAAGTGCAGGGTGATGCACATAGGGAACAAGACCCCCAGGACAGAGTACTGGATCGGGGGAGGGCAACGCTAGTGTAACAAGGCCTACAGTAAGGCAGACAGGATTATGCCTGCCATCAAGTCCTACTGCTCTGTTTGCGATGTCACAATCTGTTACGGTGGATATAATTTTGATGTCACAAGCAGAGGACTGTGTCTGCAGGAAATGTATCAGCAGTGTGAACAGATGACGTCCAATGGGAAATATCATGTTTTCATGCAAAAATATTTAGAAGCAAAGAATGGAATATTATGAAATTAAATTTTTGAGGAATGTTGTGAGATTGAATTTCCACTGATGCCAGCTGTGGGTGTTTTGAAGACAACATGAAAATCTCTGTATGTACCACTTTATTTTATGATTTGGTACTGCTGCCGCTCACATTTATTTTATACTTTTTTTTAATTGATGTTTATTATCCCGCTACTTGACCCCTTCCCCTTTCAGAAGGATACACCTTCCCCAGCAGCCTCCAGTTCTGAGACTTATCTTTATTTCTATCGAGCCTTAATAGCAGGGTGCTCTGTACCCCTCAAGAGAACAAACCCAGTTTCTGATGGAGGCAAGCCCATTTGAAGGAGTGGGGCCTGTAAGTGTCCCTTGCCACCCTTCTGGGACTCTGTTTTTTCAGTTGCCCCCCCCCCCCCCAAGATGCTGGCATGAATATCACCCTATAGCTGCACGCCAACAGGCATGTATGGAGTGAAGCCACATGTCTTACACCTCCCACAGCTGACCCACCTGCTGTTCCACAGGTATGGTAAGTGGCACTAGCACAGCGAGAGCAGACATCCTGCCCTGGGAGAGACAAGCGTCATCAGTGGATTCGCAAACCTCCAGCATTCCAGTCTCATTCCCAGACCCCGGCTGTTCAAGCAATACAACAGAAGAACAGAAACTAACATATAGGATAGCAAGGAAAGAGCAAATTTTTCCTATTCCAGTTTGCATAGAGGAGGATGAAATCTACATGGCTTTAACACCACTGGCCTCCAGTAAAGCCCCTGAGCCAGATTCAGTGATAGGTGATATTTTTAAAACATTCCCCTGCTGGTGGTTACCAATATTTAAGACATTCTTCAATGCAGTTATTCAGGGACTAGAAATCCCAGAATCATGGAAAGGTAGCATGAACCATTCAATATATAAAAAAGGAGCTAGGAAGGACCCCAAAAATGTATTATCCAATTAGCCTCATAGATGTTTCCCAAAAGATACTCACCAAAATTATACGAGAATGTTTAACTAAATGGCTAGAGAGTAATTCGAAACAGAGTGAACTTCAAAATGGTTTTCGAGCAAACAGATCTACTGTTCAACATTGTTTTGTACTAGACCATTTGGTCTGGAAATATGTAAACATAAAGAAACACGAACCCTACTGTTGTTTTGTGGATTTTTCCACAGCATTTGATAGCATTAGTAGAAATATACTCCAGAAAAAGTTAGAAGAAATAGCACTAGACCCAAATATTGCAGATATAATAATGCATCTTCATTCAGATACATGGACACAAATACAATATAATCAAAATGGACAAACAGCAAAAAGTCTCTAACAAATAGAGGGTTCACGCCAGGAAAATCATGGCTGAAACAGTGCGACGCAAACATCGTGGACAAAACCTCGTGGTCCACAATATTACGAGGCAGACAATAACACTAGGCCACGATGCCGCTGGGGAAAAACACCACACACAAAGGAGCCGTGCACAGCAACAGTACAGGGGAACAGCACCGAGGCAACTGTGACCGTGGGGGCCCCAGGAACGATGTGCGGCATGGCTCCTGAGTGGCAGTGCGAGGACAGACAACTGAGTGGAGCACAGATGGCGCGCCACACTGCGGCAACCTGACGCTGGGTGGAGGAGTGCATATATGTTGCACAGAAGATGGGATGCCATGGAGGAGAGAGGCACAACAGCCACTGGAGGGCCAAAGAAACACAAGTCAGTACACAGAGCCCACAGGAAGGGCCATAAGGTACAGGAAGGGGACAATGAATGCAAACCACACTGCAGGAGAGACAGGCAGTGCAGCTAGGTGGGGGGGGGGATACACAGCAAGAGGCCACACCAGCAGCTGTACAGGGGCATACAGAGGTGGCAACAGTGGGGCACACTGATGTAGGCGGGGGGGGATAACACACATCTGCAATGGGACACAGGGGTGGAGGGGCCACGTCTGGCACTGAGAGCATGCAGAGGGTGGACCACAGAGGTGGGCATGCATGGCCATGTAGTGTTGCTGCACCCCAGGGCACAGACACAATGCAGGACACACTGCAGGGCATCACAAGCCGGCAAAATGTCAGCAGTTCCCTGGTGCCCCCCCCCGAGGGTGCAATACAGGGGAAGGGGGGGGGTTCCACAATGCTGCGATATACTGTTAACAGGAGACACCTGTGGCAGGGAGGGGCCTGACTAGCCAGGTGCTGTGCATTCCATGCACAGGGGTGGGCCTATATAACACAGCCATGCACAGGCAACAGTGGTCGTGTTTGGGTCTCCAGCTGTACCTGAGTGTGTAGTGTGTGAGTACGGATTGGACCCACAGCAATGCCACTCACATATGTGAAAAGCCAGAAGGGCAAGACACTACTGCAGCATGATGGCAATGTGTACTACAAGGAGCGCACAACAGAGGAGAGAATGTATTGGAAATGCTCCGAGTACTACAGGGGTAAATGCCCCGGCCGAGTGCACACCACAAGGGAGGAGATTGTCAAGGTTGTGAATATGCACAGCCATGTCCCAGACTGTGGTGCCATATGTGTATTTGAGGCCATCAATGACATAAAGCAGAGGGCCATGCAGTTGCATGAAACACCGCACCAGGTGGTGGCAACCTGCAGCACTGCCATACCTACTGCTGTGTGGGGCACAATGCCCAGTGTACACCTGCTGAAAAGAAGTGTCCACCATGTCAGGAATGCTGCAAGCCTGCCACCAGCCCTGTCAGCATCCCCTGCGGACATCGTCATCCCAGAGGGGTACAGGCAGACACACAGTAGTGCCCTCTTCCTGCTGCATGACAGTGGAGGAGCTGCACGGACTCTCATCTTCACAACAGACAGGAACCTGCAATACCTGACTGGCAAGCACCACCTGGTATGCTGATGGCATGTTTAAGACTGCACCACCGCACTTCTGCCAGCTGTACACCATTCATGGTGTACAATACTGCATAGTGGTCCCGTCTGCGTACCTCCTGCTGCCTAAGAAGACTGGGGCCACATACACACAGGCATTCAATGCTCTGAATGGATTGCAGGCAGGCCTGAAGCCAACCACCATTGTGACAGACTTTGAGCAGACTGCCATCAAGGCATTCTCCGCAGTGTTCCCTGGTGCAACACAGCATGGCTGCTTCTTCCATCTGTGCCAGGCCCTATGCTAGAAAATCCAGGAGGCGCCAGAGGCGATGCAGCGTTACGCAGCAGAGGAGTGCTTTGCACTGCACATCCATCTGCTGCCTGCCCTGGCATTTGTGCCCCATGGGGAGGTTGCCACAGTGTTTGAGGTGGTGCGCTCCTATGAGTTCTACATCTGGCATGATGAGCTGCTGGCACCCATTGTGGACTACTTCGAGGACACATGGATCGGCCGCCCAATTCGTGGTGGTGTCCACAGGCAGCCCCTGTTTCCAGTGGAGCTCTGGAGCTGTTATGAGGCCATCAGGTCCAGCACTGCCTGCATCAACAATTCCATGGAGGGGTGGCACCCTGCCTTCAGCACCCTAATAGGCACTTACCATCTATGTCTGTGGAAATTTATTAATGCCCTGAAGATGGAGCAGAAGCTCAATGAGCTCAAGATTGAGCAGTGCATTGCAGACCAGTATGCACCACCATCACATAAGAGGTACTGTGATGCCATAGCCCGCATACAGCAGATAATGGAGGAGTATGGTACATGATGCACATATGACTATCTGCGTGGCATGCCCACAATTTCCAGTTGCTGGTGTGACCATGCAGGCACCTGTCCAGCTGCCAATAAGCATTGACATTCACACCATTTTGATGTACTTGTGTGTGGAGGGACTGTACCCATGGAACTGTGCTGGTGTGTGTTCCTGTGCTGTGCTGTGACAGTCGTGCACTGTTGCCTGGGGCACCATAGTGTCAGTGTGTGTGGGGCTGTTCATCTGCTGTGGGGTGTTGGGGGGGCCTTGTGACAGTGCTGTTGTTGTCTTGGAGGGTTACTGTGCATCTGCTGTGTGTGGTGCTGTTGTCACCAGGGTGCAGGAGGTGGGGGTACTGTGCGGCTGCTGCAGGGGTGTGTCACAACCTCTGGGTTGTGGGGGCGGGGGTACTGTACCGCAGCTGTGGGGGTGACTCAGCTGCGTGGGGTGTTGTGCTGCTGCTGCTGCCGGGATGGGGGGCTCAGTATCTGATGTGTGTGTAGCTGTGGCTGGGCTGTGGGGGCTGGGGGATGCCTGAGTGGAACTGTTGCCCGTGCATTGTGGACTGTGCTCTACCCATGCCTGAGGGGTGTGTATGCTCCTCGTGGGGGGGTCCCTGTGTTTGGGGACAGGCATGGGGGGGCCTCTGCATGGGTACTGAGGCCAGGGTGGTGTTATAGCTGTGCCTGTATGTGTCGCTGTGCACCATTGCTGCGGTGGGGGCTGTGCACCACATGTGTGTGTGTGTGTGTGTGTGTGTGTGTGTGTGTACGTCACCGGCCATGTACCCATGGTCGGTCTGGGGTGGGCCACATTGTTGGTGGGGTGCACATAGTGGTGGTACTGCTGTCATGTCACTGGTGCTGGGGGGGGGTGCTGGTTGTGGTTGGCACTGTGTGCAGTACTGCTGTGTGCACATTGTAATAAACTTTGTTGCATATACGCTTACCTGGCCTGCTGTCTCATTCCACTGTGCATATGCATGCGGCCTTGGCACCTGCCTGTTGGCCCAGTCCCCCCCCCATGTCACCTCCTACCATGTCCCACTGGCCCTGCCCTGTGCATCCCCATGCCTGCCCTCTCCCCTGTCCTTTGTGTTGTCTATGTTTCTGGGGACATTCTGGCTTGTGCTCCCGGACCCTTGCATTATGCACAGCCATCCACATGGTAGACATGGTCCACCTGTCCTCCAGCGGTTTGCCCCGGTGCACTGTCTCCATCACTCGGCATTCTGGGTGGGTGTACCCCCCTGTGTGGGTGCCTGTGCTGTTGGACTACTATGGTTGGTGTCCAGTGGCCTGCTTCCCCCAGTGGTGGTTGCACCCTGCCCTGTTCCATCTCCCTGCACCCCTGTTCTTGTCCTGTGCACCGGTGCCTGCTGCTATGTGTTCCAGTGCAGTGTCTCCATGAAGTGGACGTGTTTGCTACCTGTGTGTTGTGTGGCCTGCATTGTTCTGGCCCACTACATTTTGTGCTGCCAATATTGCGGATGCCACTGTTTTTGCCGCTTTATTTTGGTCCACTTTATTTTGTTCCGCGATGTTATTGACCAGATCCCAACTAGAGGGGTCATGCAGAGTTTAACTACTTTTCAAAAATATGTAAAACTCAGTAATTAAAAATAAATGAAGATAAAACCAAATTGTTAGTGTTTGGAAATAAGAATGTTACCAAAAATATGGATAGAAAAAGAAAAACTAGAAACAGTAAAAACATATGACTATTTAGGGGTTAGATTTTCACAGAACACTAAATGGACAAATCATGAAACAATGATATTGAACAGACTGGGGTCAGCCTCGGCTACCCTCTGACTGTTTAATACTAAATTAGGAAGAAGCTCATTTAAGGGGGCTCTAAAGGTGTTGAATGCTATGATTAAAATGAGCACACTTTATACAGCAGAAGTGTACAGCCAGGAAAGCATGAGGGACATTGAGGTACCAGTGAGTAAATTATACAGACATTTGCTCATGGTACCCCAATCAGTTCCCTCAGCTTTGTTATACCAAGAACTGGGGCACTGTACATTAGATTCAATGGGCAAAGAAAGGAGACTCCTATTTCTATTAAAAGTCTTTTTGCTGCCAGAGTCACGACTTCCCAGGCAATGTCTGGAAGAACAAATGGAATACGCTGATCAAGGTCATAAGACATCTGTGACCACTATGATTAAAGAGGAGCTCTTCCCTTTGGGCCTTGGCTCAACTCTAAATGAAATATATACAAAATCCTGGGAAGAAATTAAAGACATTGTAATAACTCGGGTAAGAGACACTGATATAGCAAAACATTTTGAAACGTTAACCAACTATAAATGCTATAGATGGTATAAACAAATTAAATCAATTTATAAATTAGAAACTTATCTAATAAAACTGACAAATCCAGAATCTTGGCATATATTAACAAAATATAGGATGGAACTGTATAATGCGAATTATTTGCATTATATGCAGAAAATGCCTGATACTCTTACACTCTGTTGTAAGTGTGGAAAATCACAGGAGGATGATTTGAAGCACATAGTTTTAATGTGTCCATTGTACAAGAAAAATAGAGATAAATGGCATGGAAAAATCTAGTGTACATTTAGTTTGCCAGCTGATAAGATCATTGTGGAATTATTTAACACCCAAGGCTCAACCATACTATCAAATGTAGTTAGCTACTTATGCACTATTCATCTGTGAATTTCACAAGAACTACCACTGGAACTCTGAATATTTTAATGGAATGTGAAATATGGAAATGTGTTGTATTTATTTGTCTGAACAAGTGTATGTTTATGATTGCAATGTTTTAAGTGTTTTATATTGTAATGGTTTTAAAACTGATCAATAAATGAAAAGAATGAATGAATAAGGCATGACAGGGTGTGTGTTACTGTGGGATAACGGCATGCCTTGGAAAGTGAGGCACAAAGCAACACTGAGTGCCTTATGCACCTGAAAAGTTCAGTTATCCTGCAGTTACACACACCCTGGAGTGCCTTACTGAGGTTATAAAATGACTTCCCAAATTTTCAATTTTAGAAGTGTGTAATGAGGTTCAGAAAGTTAAACATTTCTGATCTCGTCTGTTGTGCTGGATTAATGCATGGTCATATGATCAGATTTAACCAATTACAGCACAGAATTTTACCAACCCTTATTATTATGATGGTTATTGCTGTCTCTTCTCTGATTTCTTAATGTGAAAATATCTTGTGAGAAGCAGCGTGTTGTAGTTTTAGTCACAGAATTGCTGTTATACTACTGAAACAAGGGAAATGAAACCCCATGGTACAAAAAAATGACATTTTACAGTTTGCACTCTATAGACGCCTTGTGCGGGATTGTTAAAATTGCACTGACCGTGTTTACCTCACCAACTCGTGCTTTACAGTCCTCAGTTTGTACAGCCTACACTGTATGGTACTCTGTGTAGCATTCTTAAAATTGCATTGACCATGTTTACTGCACTTGTGCCCTGAGCCTGAGTCACCCCTGCTGGCTGTCAGAAGGTTGAAAGACATCATCTGTGATGCCGTTAGCCCTTGGGGAAGGAAGGAGCAACACCTGGAGAGTGTGAGTATGGCACCCATACCTGAAGAGGGACATTAAGTTACTGGAGGGGGTGCAGCGCAGGGCAACAAAGATGATCCAGAGACTAGGGGACATACCCTGCATGAGCAGGCTGAGGGAGTTGAACATGTACTCAATGGAGGAGAGGAGAGGAGAGATGGCGGGGATATAATTGAAACCTTCAGGTACATGAAGGGGATAAACAAGAAAGGCACAGAGGGACTATTCAAGTTAAGGGAGGGTAGGGACACTCAAGGTCACGATCTCAGATTGGAGGGGGAAAGGTTCAGGCGGGAAATGAGAAGACACTTTTTCACAGAGAGAGTGGTGTCTGTGTGGAATGCGTTGCCTGTGGAAGTGGTATCCTGTGGAACAGTGGACTGCTTTAAAAGGGGATGGGATAGGGTAAGAGGGAGGGTCAGAGGAGGGGTGGGAGGGGCAGCTGCAGTATAAGGGTTAGTAGCTGCACACTTAAGCAGACTGGATAGACCATACGGCCTTTATCTGCTGACAAATTCTTATGTTCGTATGTTTCCTACTCAGTCACTGCTCCCTGGTTTTCCTGGAATCAGATGGCTGCCTCAGATGGGTAGGGGTACTAGGACCTGAGAGAGGGATTCTGTGTCTTGGCTGTCAACGACAGGTTGGAACAGGAGGTGCAGATGTGTTTTTTATGACCTCAGGACTAGCAGTAGCTCCCAGGTCCTATGGCATTAGGTTTAAGTCATTTGCCTGCCATGGGACAGGCACAGCATAAAAATGTTTTTGCACACAACTTTTTGCTATGTATTTCTATCCTCTCAGCTTGGATTTTGCCCTTTCCTAAAGCTTTTTAGCACAGAGGCTGCACACTAATTATGTGGTAGTGCAATCCAAGAAACGCACTATGGATGAATGAATAGTCAGTTACCACTTTATTTTTGTTTTATTTTGTAATTTATTTATTTATTTAGGTCCAGAATTACAGATACTAGTGAGCCAAGGCTCTTTTACAAAGGTTCCACGTCAGTTACAGTAATACAGGAAAACAATACGACAACAGTATAAGCTAAAACAGGACAGTAATCTTAATACATGTAATTGCACAGAATATTGAACAAACAATTTGGGAAGGTAAGTTACAGAGACAATGAATGAGGTGGAGGGAGGTTAGAGGACAACAAGGGGGGGGAGAGAAGGACACAGTAGGATCAGAGCAGCCAGGGGCATTGTCAACATAACGGGGAGTGCAGGCAGTGGGGGGAGGGTAGTGGGAGAGCAAGGGAAGATAAGTGCTAAGTGGAAGGAGAATGGATGAGGCTTTGGTAAAGTTCAGGGATGCCGTTTAGATGAGGCAGTCACAGGAGCTAGCGGCAGTGAGAAAAAGGCAGAGCCTGGATTTGAATATGCCAAGTATGGAAGTGGAGGAGATGTCACTGCAGAGACCATTTAGCCAGCTAGGTGCCCTATGTGCAAAAGATCTTTGACCTTGTGTGGTACGACAATGGGGAACCTGCAGGAGCTGAGATTCGGATCCCCTGGTGGTGCAAGGATTTTTGCTTGTGTGCAGGAGAGCTTGGACTCCAGGGGGTGCAAGGCCCATGGTTATTTTCTTCACCATAATGCAGGTTAGGTACTCTATACAGTTGGTGAGTTCAAGCCAACCAGATTGTGCATAAAGGTCACACATATGTGTGAGATGGTGGGATCCAGTGATGAGTCGACAGGCCTTGTTGAGGGATGTGGATATGCATCTGAGAGCAGTGGCAGAGGCAGAGCCATAGATAATCAGGCCATAGTCAATAATGGAAACAACAGAGCTCTGAACAGCGACCGTCAAGGCTTCTGAGGTAAGGTGTTGCCTGTGCCGGAAAAGAAGGCCAAGATGAGTATTAGCAGCTTTGGCTACATAATTAATGTGGGCACCATAGGACAGATTAGGGTCAAGCGTGATCCCAAGGTATTTAAAGGATTGCACCTGTTCAAAGGCGACTCCATGGCTGGTTGTGATGGTCAGGGGGTGCAGCCTATGCCTGTTATGAGAGCTGTTGAAAAGCATAGACTTGTTTTTTTATAATTTAAGAACAGTTTATGTTTTGCGAACCAGTTTTCAACAGAAGCGAAGCCAAGCTGAAGGTTGTCTTATAGGGGTTGGGGGTCCTTATGAGAAGCAAGAATTACAGTGTCATCAGCATAGAGGATGATTTGTTCAGAGCAAGATTTCAGAAGGGTGTTCAAGAACAGGCTGAATAGTAGGGGGCCCAGTATGGATCCCTGGGGGGACACCTGAGTGGACATGCCTGGCATCAGAGAGGACATCCGCGATTTTCACTCTTTGTAACTGATTTTCCAAGTAACTTTTAAACCAGGCTGTAGAGTCAGGAGAGACAGTGAGAAAAATCCCAGCACCACACACGTGCATGCCGTAAGTAGACAGGACAAGGATTCAAAAGCAAAACTAAGGCACCACAGGCATCCAAAAAAGGTAGTATTTTATTACATAAATAAATAAGTGCTACAAACTGCCGCCAAGCAGAACAGGGAACACCTCAACCGGTTTCTTACCACTTGTGCATCATCAGGAGGTGTAGCACTTATTTATGTAATAAAACACTACTTTTTGAATACCCACGTGTGCCTTAGTTTTGCTTTAGAGCAGAGAGAGACCAGACCAGTAGCTGCACAAGCAGTAGACGGTGGTGGACAGTATCGAACACCTTAGTCAAATCGATAAAAACAAACCCGGTTAGCTGACCATTGTCCAGCGAGCTGTGTAAGGCACCAGTGAATTCCAGTAGGGTAGATGAGGTGCTATTTCCCTTCCTAAAATCATGCTGTCGTGTACACAAATATTGTATTTGCCCAGGAAGTCAGTGAGTTGATCTACTACTATACATTCAAGGGCCTTGGAGAGGGGAGGTAATATAGAGATTGGTCAGTAGTTCCCATGGATGGCCCTATCACCACTTTTATGGACCGGAGTAACAGTAGCAGATTTTCATTTGTCGGAAAACTGGCTGAGGCTAAGAGAGAGGTTGAAAATCCTTGTTAAAGGCCCTAGCACTTCTTCAAGGGTGAGCGACAGCAACTTAAGGTCAAGGGAGTCACTGCTAGATCTGGATTTGGAGATTGCTTTGGTAATATATTTGCGGGCTTCGTGCTTCTTGACTGCTTTGAAGTAGAAGGGCGAGTGGCTAGAAGAGGGGAAGGAGCTTGGGGGAGAGGTGGGAGAGTCGTATTCCTTGAAAAAGTCAAAAGGGAGAACACTGCTGAGATCAGTGAACACTGTGTTGGAGGTATTTGCAATGATCTTTGGGTCAAGTGTAGTAGTTCCATCTACGTTTAGCAAGGTTGGGGAAGTTTTGGGCTGCTTCCCAGTAACCTCTTTAATATTGTTCCAGAACGCTCTCCCATTTCCCCAGGTATCAGTGAGAGTGTTCTTTTAGTAGGTAGATTTCTTTTGCTGGATAGATTTGGTGCAGTCGATTCGGGCACGTTTGTAGTTTTGGATGTCGGTTTGCATACCGGTAGCCCTGGCCAGCATCCAGAGGCGATCCCTTGATTTTAGCTGAGCTAGAAGGTTGACAGAGAGCCAGGACTTGCAGAGGGCTTGGACTTTGTGCTTTTTAAAAGGAGCGTAGGAGTCACAGGCCGTGTTGGAGGTGTTGACGAAGTAGTCAAGTGCCGAGTTAATCCCCCATGCTTTGGAAATAGGAGACCAATCATGTACACTGAGGCAGGATTTAAGGTGTGTCAGCTGCCCACGAGGTAGGACTCTGCTAGTGATGACTTTTGTAGGGGGCTTGTAGAATTTGTTTGACCATTCACAGATGACAGAGGAATGATCGCTGAGTGAATCTGGGAGGACTGAGGTGTTGGAGATACGAGTTGGATGGCTGGCTAGAACACAATCCAAAAGGGTGCTAGTGCCTGTTTTGTAGTTTTTCCTGGTCAGGGAGTCGACCATCTGGGTTAGGTTGGCTGATGAGATGGCATCCTTATGTCCCCCTGCTTCCGGTGCAAGCCAGTTTATATTAAAATCGCCTAGCAGGATAATCCCAGAGTCAGGTGGTTGGGATATGGTAAAATCCAGGACAATGTTTAGGCCATTCCCTTGTTCTTTTGGAGGGATACATACTGAGACTACTGTGAGGGCTTTGTTGTGGGCCCCCAAACGGATTCTGATAGGGAGAATCTGCACAGTTGTGGCAGGAAGACGGGTGGTAATGGGGCGACCCAAGAGAGTGTCTTTAAGGTAAATTGCACATCCCCCTCCTCTTTTGACCTTCTGATCCAGCCTGAAAACATTGCAGCCGGGAAGAGTAATTGCCAGATCAGGGACTTTGGGTATAAGCCAGGTTTCGACAACTGCCAGGATATTAGAGCTGAATAGGTTAGAAAACATCTGTAGAGCATCAAGCTTAGGGAGTAGACTGCAGATGTTAAGAGTTGCGATTGAGAGAGCCCCTGAGGGTTTTGCCTGGTTGGTAGAGCTGGAAGTATTTGGGTCAGGGTTTGGATGAATGTTTCCAGGCAGCAGGAGGAGGAGGAGCAAGAGCTTCTGGGTGCACAAACGCAGCTCCCTAAGTGAGATTTTACGTGCCCGTTTTGTGCAAGAACGTATATAGAGTTGTTGGTGATGATCCCAGAGCGATGGCATGTGTGTGAAAGAGATGAGTGGGCCCAAGGCCCATATACAGGAGTTATCAGGAGTGGCCATCCAATAACAGAGGGGTGCACCTGGGGAGGGCCGAGCTTATAATGGAGTGTGCCTGACTGGTAATAGGAGATGACTAATTGGTTGCTGGGAGGGGGAGAGGGATAACAGGCTCCGGGGAGGTAGAAGAGGGGAAAGAGGGATGTGAGAAAAAAGAGTTGTGGAAACAGTGCATGAAGGGTAAACATGTTCTTGCAGTATGGATGATTGTAGTCAGGCAAAGCACAGGAGGTAGGAGAAACGCGAGCAAGAGGCACAGAAGAGAAACCCGACAGATAAATAAGGTCTTGAAAGGGGTGGAAGACTAGTGTGGTACAGGATGGTTATGTCTGAGAGAGGGATCAGCAGTAGGAAATGTAATAAGAAAATCCTCAAGAATCTATTCTCCAATGGTAGCAAGGTAGTAGAGGGGAGGGCGGGGCTTATGAGTATTTAATAAGCCATGGGGAGGAAGCCATGGGGAAGGGGTGGGAGGGAGGGCTGAAAAATCGGCAGTAGTCCAGAACAGGTGTACTTAGGCAGCAGTGTTCAGAAATAAATTAATTAAAACACTTAGATCAGCGCTATTCCAGAACAGAACAGAGAGATGTAAAGCAGAAGTGTTCACTTGAATCAGAATTAAATTAAACAATTTGGCAGAAGTGTTCACTTGAATCAGGATTAAATTAAACAATTTGGCAGAAGTGTTCACTTGAATCAGAATTAAATTAGTTAAAACACTTCCTCGTTGCTGTTAGAAAGCCAAAACAGTGCTCCCTCTTAGTCCATTTACACTGCATTGAATGCTACTGCAAGGCAAGGTGTGGCCAGGAAATCTGAGTTGAGAAGTCGCCAAAATAATTTGAAAGTTTGCTGAGACAGACTCTGGCATACCTTCCTGGTCAGGGAATTGAGGTGGGCAGCAGAGCTTTCATTTTCTGGGCACCAGTGTGGATTTGAACCATGATTTGCAGTTCAGTTTGGAGTAGAGAGAGCCCATTTGGGCAGGAGCCCCCTTCCTGGTCAGGAAATTGAGGTGGGCAGCAGAGCCTTCAGTTTCTGGGCACCAGCGTGGATTCGAACCACGATTTGCGGTTCAATTTGAAGGAGAGCGAGCCCATTCGGGCAGGAGTCCCCTTCCTGGTCAGGGAATTGAAGCGGGCAGTAGAGCCTTCAGTTTCGAACCGTGATTTGCAGTTCAATTTGGAGGAGAGCAAGCCCGTTTGGGCAGAAGTCCCCTTCCTGGTCAGGGAATTGAGGTGGGCAGCAGAGCCTTCAGTTTCTGGGCACCAGTGTGGATTTGAACCGTGATTTGTGGATCAATTTGGAAGAGAGTGAGCCTGTTTAGGCAGGAGTCCCCTTCTTGGTCAGGGAATTGAGACAGGCAGCAGAGCCTTCAGTTTCTGGGCAGCAGCATGGATTCGAATCACGATTTACGGTTCAATTTGGAAGAGAGCAAGCCTGTTCGGGCAGGAGTCCCCCACTTTATTTTTAAAATTAAGCCACATGGTTAATGTCTGCCCTCATGCTGATTTTGTACGCAGAGCCACCAGTACTACCACACTTTGCACAGTACCATTGACTTTCTTAATCCATTTTAACCACTGCTATCATCAGTTTATATCTGGGGACCGCCACTTGCACTCCCATGCGGAATGTAAGGACCATGGTGGGTAGTGCTACTACTCGGGAACATGCCTGGATCATCTGGGCCAGCTGGGGGTTGAAGGATTGAGTGTCCCAGAGAGTGTTATCTTTCTTCAGTGAGGGGTGGAGTGCAGCCACCACTGTAGTGCCATGTGGGTGATCACAGGTGAAGCTGCAGGCAGGCATACTGTAAGAGGGAGGAGAAGCACTGGCCGACACTGTGTGGCAGCGTGCTTGGGCATGCATACTTGCACATGCCATTGCATAGCTGGTGTCTCGAGCGGGGGCTAGAAAATAATGAAAATGGGCTCAGTGGCCATAGATAATGGGCCCTAGTATAGGCGGGCCCCCCATCCTGTTGCAACCCGATGAATAACCACAATCAGGGGTACCGCTAACCCACCTGTGGTTAAGGCTCCATGAAGGGCTGGTGGTATGGGGGGGGGAGGTCCAACAGGCACCTTGGGATTCGTTGAACAGTCGGCCGCTAGGCACAGGAGGGGACAAAAAAAACTGATTTGGGGAAAACACACACACACACACACACACACACAGACACACAAAAGGTAGTTCTACAGGCACAGGGGCTCACAGAGAAAGGAGTCTCCTTCCATTCAGGCCTTTGAATGTTGTCATAAGTATCTTCTACACCTAATTGACTTTCTGCCCCTTCCTCCTTTTTGTACCCCTTGCTCACTCTCCCTTACGCTATGCCTATGTACTAAGTCAGCCATGTTATGTGTATGTAATACCTGTGATTGTCACTTATGTTATATTAACCCTGCAATCTGAATTGTAGCACTTGTTATGCTTTGCCTATTGTACCAGTTTGTTACTACTCTCTGTATTATCCCATTTCCTCTCTGCCCAGCCTGGAAATGAGCAGTATTGCTCAGTATGTCACCCTGGTGAAACATTTCAATAAATAATCTCAGAATAGATCCTCCACTGTGCAGGCAGGTCAACATATATCTATCTATATATATGTATGTATATATATATATATATATATATAGATGCAATTTCAGAAGGTTATTACAGTTGCTTTCCACATAAAGTATTAATAAACTCTAATTATGATTTATTCTTTACAAGCAAACTGGATAGTGTGATGCAGTACTGGCGCAATGCCCCAAATTAATATCGCTGTAGCAGCACTGCATAACATTTTTTTTAAAGGAATTTAGTTTAATCAATTGAACTGGGGAAAAGCTTTTTTTTTTGTGTGTGTATGTGTATGTGTGCACCGAGCAGGAAAAAAGGGATAGTTTGTCTTTGACTCTCAGTGGGAAGCTGTGCTCTCTTTGTTTATGAGTCTGCATCCTGCACAGACTGGGGTGATTAGCTCCCTTTTCTAATGAGTACACAAAGGTGGATTGTGAATGAGCCAGCAGGCGCATTGTGGGGGATTCTGTGTTCGTTTTCCCCTTTGTGTAAGACCCCTTTTAAAAGGCGTTGGCAATTTGAATCCAATTTCCTCTGGGGTCTGCATTAGAACACATTATGCTGGCAGTTCTAATCAATGACACTGAAATTCAGTTGAAAGAGAGGCTCTTCCGCTGACTAATGCAACGCTGCTCCTGGAACGCTGTGCACTCAGAGACATGAACCTTTTTAGTCGAGTATCTGTTTTCTTGTTATATAATTTAGAGATCCTCTCTGTCTTTTCTAAGGAAAAAAAATGATGTTTTCATGCTTTTTGCCTTAAAGTGAGTTCAGTTAAAAACATGTCAAAAGTGGCCTCTTGGCGACATCTTCAACCTCCTCAACTAACACCAAGGGTTAAATCAGATAGGAGCCTGCAGGAACTCAGTGCCTCCTCTTACAGATTTGTATAGGATTTCCTTATTTGACTCCTTTCTGTGTCACAAACCATTGGACAATGCTCAACTTCATTGTCGTACAGCTTTCTAATTTAAAGCTGCAGTACATGAAATTTTGATTTACTTTGAAAGGTCCAGAATCACCATTATTTTGAAGGGCTGCAAAATAGTGCTACACGTTAAAAACAATTTTAAAATGTCCCCTTCCCTCCCAAAATAATTTCTTGAAAATTTGCTACCCTGTATACACCTTTGCCAAGCCCACTGTCTTTGTGTGTGCTATACAGGGCCAAGGTGGAATCATGAGTCATGGTCTTTTCAGGACCTTAAGTGAAGGCCTGTTAACATCCCCTTGAAAGAGGGAATGGTGTTGGTCCGGTGGCACTGTGGGTTGAGATGCTGGATGCCACACGCTGTGCCATGCCGGTGACCTGGGTTTGGTGATGGACTCGGGTAGCTGGGGGTCAGCCAGGGAGGGAGAGGATGGAGTGTCCGGAGGACAGCTCTGTTCTCCCTGGGGTGGGATCCAGGGATGCCCTGTGTCCTGGCAGCCCTCGATGGAGATTGGAGGCACTACAGTTTCACCAGCTGACGTAAGGGGCAGAGTGCGGCAGACGCCAGCAGGGCAGCCATGCGCAGGCGTCATTGCACGTCGCACTCCTTGGGAGGAAACAAGAAGAAAATCCTCGTCCTTGGGGATAGGCGATGGCACTTCTGCCCTAGGCCACACTCCCAATACCGGGCACTCTCCTCTCCTCTCCAGGTCCCTCTCACCCGGCCTGGCACTTTAGATTGTAGATAGAGTGCCCTGGGTGGATAGGGTGGTCCCATCTTGGGGGATTCAGAGCTGGGGGGTGTGTCGGGCTGGAGCAAGGGAGTAGGAGGTGTCTCAGGTGGGAGGTAGAGTCTGGAGGATAGAGGATGCCAGCGAGAAATCCCTGAGGGCAGTGAAGAAACTGAATTAGAAAAAAAAAAAAAGAAAGAGGGAATGGTAAGATCTTTACCCAGGAATCCATCTATAGATCTCATCCACCAGTAAGTCACTTCCCTCCCCTAAAGTTCTCTGGGGATCGCTCCCAGCATTGCCTGCTGCACAGTAAGGGGGCTGAGCCATTGCAGATAAACCCAACACTTGTCCAGAAATGCCTGATTGGTGGAGGATGGCAGCAATTAGTGTGCTTGAGTGACAGGTATTGGACTGACTTGTGGTGCCCTACAAACACTCCTGCCATGCACTACCCGAAAGAACATGTGTGCACTGTATAAAATGGCAAAAGTGTACATAACAGAACAAATGTACAGCACACCATATCAGGGCTCAGAATAACATATTTTGTTGGGCAGTACCATGCCGAAGTTACAACATTGTTGCCGACATCCAGGACAGTGACTGGCACAGTGCCGACAGTCGGCATTGTGCTGTCCAAAAGAAAATGTTTTTTAGCGGGGGGCTTTGCCCTTGCACCCCCCATGTGGTGGGCTGTGCTACCCACACCCCCCATTATTAAAATGAAACAATTCTAGGTTGGAGTTGTTTCGGGGTGAGGGTATAACATCAGGAGAAACATTGCCAGTATACAGCGGGACCATTACAGCGACTCTGCCAATATTTGTTGTTGTAATGGTCTTCACTGTGAAAGTTTCGTTGTTGTGATGGTATATGATTTTATTGATGCATCCATAGATGATACCCTGGCGTTTTGAGGGCTCAGTTCCTCTTCATTGGGGGGCAGAGTCACAGATTAATTTGCATATTCAAATATCACTGTGGGTGATGACGTGATTCAAACTTTCATCATCACCTGACATTCACCTTCACCTGTCATCATTTATTTAATTACACCATATAATGCAAGTTCTCTAAAATCAACAGCACATACAAAATTTAAATACAATCATCCCAAAGAGAAGGATGTGGAACATTTGAAAATACGTTCCCCAATTATCAAAACTTATGATGTGCACCTACATTCTACTAATGTTATTAGACCTGAAGACCATATAGGAAAAAGAAAAAGAAAAGGGAGGTAAAAAAAACTTAAAAACGGAACACAGTGAGGAACGGAGATGGGAGAGTGGGGGGGGGTGGAAGTGAGTTGGAAGAGGGATAGTGAGGGATTGTGAAGGAAAACAAAAACGATTGTGTGGTCTATCCCAGTGGCAATTTTGATCAAAATGACTAAATCCTTAGTGGATACTAATTTTAGTCAAGGATAGTCTGCTTAAAGCACGACTACTCCTATGTCCACAAGGTTCTAATAGACCTATTTATTTTTATTTTTACCACTAAAGAAAAGTGCACATGCAAAAAGTCTGAGAGCATTTTATAAACACCACCAAACTAGACCACACCAAATATAGAATAAATTACAATCTAAGTATACAAGGCTATACATCATCATTACTTCAAAAAAGAGAAATACAAGAAAGATGTATTTTTATCAAGCTAAATTTTGAATGGCAAATTCAAAATAGTGCTACACTGGTGAATTAAATTTGCAATAGGATAGCACCATAATTCATAATCAGATCTTACATTGTCATATTTAGATGTTAGTTTTACTAACTATAAGTTTATTCAATATGAAAACTAAACTTAGTAAAGGAGAGTATGCCTACTTGACTACACCTATATACGCAAGATCGTAATTGACCTACATTTTTCTTTTAATATGTAATGTCAAACATATTGTTAGATCAAATGACAATTTTGATATGATATGCAACTAATGGTGCTAAATTCAATCAGTAAGGTGGAGTGGAACTAGAGTCTGCATCTTAGAGGTACACACTCAGATCCAGCTCCTTATTTAATATCTGTGGTAACACGGATTGTAAAACAAATATCCATCTGGATTCTTTTTGTAGAAGTCTTCTGACCCCATCGCCCCTTCTTGGAAATGGATTCACGTGTTCTGTTAGCATAAACTTCAGACATTGGGGATCACAATCATGGAATTCTTTAAAATGTGATCCCAGTGCAGAGCACGATGTGGTGTAATTAAATAAATGATGACAGGTGAAGGTGAATGTCAGGTAGTGATGTTGAAAGTCTGAATCACGTCATCACCCAAAATGATATTTAAATGTGCACATTAATCTGAGACTCTGCCCCCTGATGAAGAGGGATTGAGCCCTCAAAGTGATGGGATATCATTTGCAGATGTATTAATAAAATATAATTTGTGGAGCCCAAGGGGGATCGGAGGCATGGAACGGAGCAAACAAAACAAAAGTAAACAAGGTTTAACTGCATTTCCTACTTGCTTGGAAAGTGGTTTCTCTCACAGAGGTATAGTAGAAACACAGTATGGTAGTGATGGAACAGACTTGGTGACCATCATGTCTGCCCCTCATGCCACGTGGCAATGACTGGACCCAGTAACAACTGTCGTTAATGTTTTTTTTTGTTTGTGCTGTGTTGACATAATTGCAAGTTTGGTTTTAACTCAGTCCGTAATATATTGTAGGAGTCTCTTCTTCCCACGGTCCCTACTGTGAAAAGTGATCAGTAGGGGAAATAATGGAGGTGAGGAACACAGGTAAATCAGTGCTTCTGCTCTTGACCAGCAGTGCACCAGAGGTTTGGTCCTGTGACCAGGACTTTTTTTTTAACTTTCTAGTTATGCTCTTCCCTGCTCCCTGAGTGCCACCTCTTCGGTAGTTGCCAGGACATCTGCCCCCTTCCTCACTGCCTGGAGCCCTCAGGTGAACCCCCAATGTAGCCTTGGCTATCCCAAACTTCTGAGCTTTGTCGGGATCACACCGACAGGACAGGCAGGGGAATGTGGAAGCCTGTGCCGGGCGCACCGTCTATCTGGCACTTCAGGGAGACATTTTCCTGTTTTTCTGTGTGGCCTGATGTGCACCCCAACATCTAGGTGCAAGCGCCGACATCCGTCACGTCTCCCCTGTTGCTGTGACTTGGTGTCTGCTGCGTCTCTGGCCTCCTCCACAGGTCAGTGAGGTGCTGAGACATGTCCCTCCTCCCTCCCCAAAGAAGGCGAGCAGTCTTCTGATGCTCAAGCCTTCTCCCCCAGTTGGCCTTCCATCTCCCCGGGCACGTTCCCAACCTCAGGTCTGCAGCGTTGTGAGTGGTAGCACTACCACTGCACTGGCGGGCCAGCATGACTAGGACGGAGGCAGTATAGTGCAGTGGTTTAAGGCTCTGAGCTGCAAATCTGGAGACCTGTGCTTGAATCCCACAGCTCCCTTGCATATACTGTGTGACCCTGAGCAAGTCACTTAACTTCCCTGTGCTCCCAGGCTGCACCTGTAAACAAGCTTTCAGCTTAGTGTGTCTCACCTGGTTAAACAACTGGAAAAAAAAATGTCTTCATAAGGAACATTGCTAAAGAGCTGGACGGGAAGGTATGCCTTTTTACAGATGATACTAAAATCTGCATTAGCATGGACACTCAGGAGGAGTGGAGAAAATGTGAAGGGATCTGGGGAAACTGAAGGAGTGGTCAAGGACATAGCAGTTGGGATTCAGTCCCAAAAAGTGCAAAATCATACACCTTGGGCATAGTTATCCCGGTGCTGAGTATAGGATGGGAGGAGAGGAACTGACAGTCACTGGGCAGGAAAGGGACCTTGAGGTTATTCTATCAGAGGAGCTCAAGATGGCAGTGCAGTGTGACAAGGCCTGGGTGGGACTAGTGGGATGCTGAGGTGCATAGGGAGGTGTGTCTTTAGGAAGAGGAGGGAGGAGGTGGTGGTGCCAGACCTACAAGTACCTCATAGGGGTGAACAGGTGAATAAGGTTCAGGAGGGGAGCGTCTTCCATAAGAGGACAAGTACCAAATCAGGGTGCATGTAATGAAGCTGAAATGGGGAAATTCAGGAGAGATGTGAGGAATGTTTCTTCACTGAAAGGGTGGTAGACACCTGGAACAGACTGTCTTGAATCCAGCAGAGCACAGGATCTGAGGCAGCATGGATTTACAGCAGGAAGATCTTTTCAAACAAATCTGATATATTTCTTTGACTGGGTAGCTAGGGAGGTGGATTAGGGAGTGGTGGTGGATGTGGCCTACCTGGATTTCAGCAAGGCCTTTGACACCATCCCACATAGGTGGCTAGTAAATAAGCTGGTCAGCCTAGGTGTGGGTCCCAGGGTGGTAAACTGGGTCAAAAATTAGCTGAGTGATAGGACACAGAGGGTGACAGTGAACAGAGTTCAATCCAAAAAGAGAGGGGTGATCAGCGGGGTCCCACAGGGATCAGTGCTTGGACCAGTCCCCTTTAATGTCTTCATAAGTAACATTGCAGAGGGTCTGGATGGGAAGGTATGCCTCTTTGCAGATGACACGAAGATTTGCAACAGGGTTGACAGTCCAGGAGGGGTAGAGAAAACAGGAAGGGACCTAAGCAAGCTTGAAGAGTGCTCAAGGGTGTGGCAGCTGAGATTCAATGCAAAGAAGTGCAAGATCATGCACTTGGGGCACAGAAAGGCAGGGGAAGAGTACATGATTGGGGGGTACTGATGGCCATCAAACAAGAAAAGGACCTGGGTGTAATCATATCTGATGATCTAAAGGTTACCAAACATCGTGAGAAGGCTGTGAGGTGAGTCAGTGGAATACCGGAGCGCGATCTCCAGCAGATGGAAGGTGGTGATGCCACTGTACAGAACACTGGTGAAATCTCATCAAGAGTACTGTGTCCAGTTCTGGAGGCCGCATCTCTGGAAGACCATATACAGAGTAGAAGCGGTTCAGAGAAGGGCAACAAAAGTGGTGCAGGGGCTGCACCAAAAGTTACATGAGGGGAGACTGGAGGATCTCAATATGTATTCCCTGGAGGAGAGGAGGAGGGGGGGATATGATAGAGACTTTCAAATACCTCAAGCATGTAAATAAGGTACAAGAAGGTAGCATCTTTCAAAAAAAAAAAGATGTTCAAGAACAAGGCGCCATAATATGAATGGGGTGGGGGTAGACTTAAGGGTAATGTGAAAAAGTATTTTTTCATGGAAAGGGTGGTGGATCCATGGAACAGCCTCCTGGCAGAGGTTGTAGGGGCAAACATGGTAGGGGAATTCAAAAACTTATGGGATAGACATAAAGGAACTCTAGTGATAGGAAAGAGAGGGTAAGCTGCAGTAGGATCTGTGGTATATGAAACAGGTAGGGAAAATGGTCAGACTATGTGGGCCAAGGGTTCCTTATTTGCCGTCAAATCCTATGTTTTTATGTTTCTATGACTGCCAACCAATGTGGTGGAGGCTAAAACAATGGTGGTCTTCAAGCATGCATGTGTTTTACACAGGAGTATATTAAAGCAGAGGCAGGGAGTTTGGAGAGATGCTCGAGACCAGATAGGGTCTGTGGACGTAAAATAGGCAGGAAACACTTGGGCAGATGGGGTGGACCAAGCGGTCCTTTTCTGCTGACGAATTCTCTCTTTCTTTATTTCTCTTGGTTCTTTCCAGCACTGCATAGGTTCATTATGGAGGTGTTTCAGGGTGGCGGGGGCCAAGCTGGTAGCCCATGTTATAGATCAGTCTCAAAATCCTTTTCAGTTACAGGTCTGTGGTGTCATGTCAGTCATAGCTGAGTCTAGTAAACAGATTTTTCAATAATACCGTATTAGGCTAACCGAAGATCTTTTTTACATACAGCTTGTGAGACCCTCATGATCTTTTCTTCAGGTGGCAACTTGTGAAGAAGAGACTTTGGGAATGTCCAAAGCTTGTGTACAACAAAAAACAAACAAAAAAAATTTTGGTTAGTCTAGTAAAAACTGTCTACAAGCTCACCTTCGAAGAGCTCAACACAACGATGTTGCTAAAATTTGGAGCAGAAGGTGGTACAGTGTGACCCATGCCATGGGGTGGATGTAGATCAAAACAAGTAGTGCTGTTATGCATGAGATCAGGAGGAGGGCACATATTGAACACAGGCAACATTTTTAAAAAGCAGGGGTGCTGTGGCTTGGTAAACATAAAAGTAGTGGTACGCCATAGCAGCATGTACCCCGTCACTATGACCCCTGCGAGCCGGCCAAAAAACAAACCGGTGAAGAAATGAGGGGGACAGGGGTTGTCAGGCCCACTGCCCTGCCTAGAATGAACAGTCTTAGGCTGTTCAGTGTTGCTCACAAATTGGCAAACGTGTTGCTATCTTTTTGTGCATAGTGGGACCATTACATAGTGCTTTACTGTCCTCCCTCACTAGAATCGATTCACTTCAGCTCCTGAATAGAGGTGGTGGGGGGGGAGGGGGGAGTTGAGGAAAGCTTTAGCCAAAATTAATTTAACTTTACAAAGCTATCCTGGCGAGGAATCAAAATGTGCATGCCAAAGAAGGGAAATAATGTGACAAGTGTTTAGGTTTGCAGCCTGTCTAGAAATAAACTCACTGTGTGACCTTGAGCAGGCTGCTTCCTTTGAGCTGTAAATGAGATGTAACATCTCTTTTGGGATATCCCAGGTCAAATAAAATTCTAAATAAAAAATTTGGAGTTTTTGCAGGCATGTCATGCACAGAAGCTTTGTTAATGTCCATGCCAAGATTCTGCATCCTAGAATGTCAGAAACCATGAGCAGTAAACGCCTGCAACTGCGCCAGAAGCACCATTCACATGGACGACTGAGGAGGACTTGCGCTAGCAAAAATATTTCCTGAGTTTCTTCCAGTTTTCCTCACTGCTAGAAAGTCTGAAAGTGCTTTCATTTTGGTGCATCAACCTGGCTCTTTTGCTAAGTTGAAATAGAACCTGCGTGGTGTGACTACATCTAACAGAGGACATCATCATTGAGTAAGTGCAGAATTTTGTCACTGGTGATGTCTTCCCCGCACTCTCCTCCCTTTTAGTCTTGAAAGACCTTTGTAACACAGTTGAGAGCTTGAATTTTATTTCGTCTTTGGTAACTGGGTAAGGCCTACTAGGCACAAGTGCTATTTTCAGGGGCGACCTGGGAGCACTGGGCGGTTAAGTGACTTGCTCAGAGTCACACTATTTGCAAGTGGAGGTTGTGAGAATCAAACGCAGGTCTGGTCTGCTGGATGTACCAAGCTCATTCACTGCTCATTACTCTAACCTCTAGGCTATACGAATCCCCAAGAAACAATTCATTGTTTTTCTTGTTAAAAGGCATATTGAAACACTTCTATCCTAAAAAAACAATTGTTAACTGTAAAGCAGACCAGTTTATAAATATAAACAGATTTGGGAACCTGTTAAACACAGAATATCATTACCCTGTATATTCCTTTTTCTCTTAATTGTCACCCCCATTCCCCCCAAAAAACTGTCAGACATTTGTTTTGCAAACCCTGCAAAAATGTCAAGCAGGCTCAGTCAACTGTGCTATGGACCCAACGTGTAAACTGTGCTGGGTTCCAGAAAAATAAAAATATTAATACTAATAAAAAAGTATTTTCAGCATGATGCTGTGTGTTTGATTAATATTCTGTGCTTGATGAGGAATTAAATATATGTTATACTTCAGAATGGCCTTTTTGGGCCTAGTGGCGCTGACATGGAGTCCCGTTAAATGGCGAGTAAAGTGTTCATTACAGCTGGCATTTAATTTGTGATGATAAGATCAGCGCACACAGTTCAGTTGGCTGAGTAAGCTTGGCTTAATGATTATTTTATTAAATGTTAGAACCCTGCATTTTAATACATTTTTTTCTGAAGAAGAGAATTTTTCCTAAAGGGACACTGTCCGCTGTCACTGCTTGAAAGGCCGATATTTTTTTTTTCCTTGTCTCTTGCCTGAGTGACATACTCTGTGATAGGGAGGGTATTTAATTTCCAAGCCTGTCACAGGCTACTGTTGCCTATTTGATTTTTCACATCCAGTTTTTATTCAGTATTATTGAATACTGTAAGTTATGTGTTGGGGGGGGGGGCATGTCTTTTATTACAAAACAAAAACTCATTCAGAAATATGAAAATAGGTTTATATTCACCGCTGATGAGGAATTAATTTCCTGTTTTGGTTGGTGGTGAACATATATTCCAATTCTCCCTATTTGAAGTGAATCTGCCTAATTTTGTTGATTGTTTTTGACATTCCTCCCCGCTCTTACAGAGCTATAATTTACAATACTGCAGAACTCATCAGAAATGGAGAAAAAACTTCTTCCTGTGTTCTAAAAGGTCTATTAGTATTGCATTTCTGTTGTTATACTCAGGCACACAAGTGCCGTTTTGCTTTTGGTGGTCAAAGTTGCAGCGTCAGGGGCTCAGTAGGTTGCAAGTACTGTGCTGGTGCTGCAACAAGCTCAGATAGTCATGGGTTCTAGCCCCATGCCAGGGACTAGGGTCAATACCCAGTACTGGAATTATAGTGCAGCATGTTGGGGGCTGCAGTGTTAAGGTCTTTGGATGAGGTGTTAAAGCAGCAGTGCAGTAAAATGGTGGGGTGGGGGGGAGATTAACCCTTCCTTTTTTCACTATAAAAGATTCTAGGCACCTTCCAGTTTTATTTGGTGGTAAAATGTTCTAGTTCAGTAAAAATGTGAGTACAGTAGTTTATAAATGTTTTAATTTAGTTTTTCAAAATATGGCTGCCCCATTTGGCTTAGAAGTACCATATTAAACATGGTAAGGGTTAGGATCAAGAAAATAAAAATAAAACAATCTTATGTTGTGCAGCATAGGAGGTACCTAAAAAAAAAAAGTAGATTTGACAAATATGTGAATATTTTTATTACTGTGGCTGAAACTCGCTTTTTTGAAAAAACACTTTTCGCTGCACTGCTGCTTTAAACACCCATATCTGGTGACTGTTCGGGAGGACATCCCCATGGACTTATCGTATGAGTTGAATAATTTTTTATTTAAAATACTGATAACAGTATAATATGTAGCACATCAAAAATCCAATATCACATTCAGACATTACCCTAATGCAACTAGTGCAGTGTGACATTATACAGGTCAAAGAAATTCACGCAATGAAAGTAAACCACCTTCCTCCATCCTAAAAGGGCCACCGTCATCTTATTCCCTCATCCGTCTTAGACAGTGTCCTATACAAATGTAACAAACATAGAACCCCACAGTCTGCAACACAGTAATCCCAATAGCCTCATTGTAATGTCTCCCCACCATCAACCAGAAGTCCAAGGCGGAGTTTCCTGCAACTAATCCTGGCTAGCCTCAAATTCCTCCCCAGACTCGAAGGACCCATCCACATATTCTACATTCCCTGCCCAAACTTGGGCCAAGAGGAGAAACCCCCATATGATGTCACCATATGTTCCAGTCCTCATCCAGTCACCCAGGCCATCTTTTTCCAATCCCCCCCCCCGGAACCAGAAGGGACAGACCCTCCTTTAATTTTACTTCTGTTGTTCTCCCATTACTGATTGTAACAACTGTGATAGATAATTTCCTTCTGCTGCATTACCCCCAGGGTTCAGGAATTCCATAAATAAAACTTAAACAAGCCCATGCTGTGTTCACAGTGCTGTTATGACAACCTTGAAAAATTTGAGGTGGAACGACATAAACCAATTCAGCGTATGTCACCCACTGTATTTGCAGTAAACTCCAAGAGATCGATGCACAGTTCCAAAACCTCTGAGTGTACAGGCACTCAAAAAGTAAATAGAATGAACCATGGTAGTCTTTGGGATTTTATCGAAGGAGGGTCTTGGGCAGTACCTCTCTTCCAGTCCCTTACATTTTAGGTTCACCTTCACTGCCATTTTACCATGAAAAATCATCCAGCTTGTGTATTTATTTATTTATTGAAATGTTTCACCAGGGAGGGTACACTGAGCAACTTAATGCTCGTCTCATGGTACGTCCTGGGGAAGGGGGAGTGGGAAATTTCAACATATTTAAATGATACCAAAACAAAGCATACTACAGTACAGAGACAGGAGCATATTAAAATATGACTGTCAATACATTCAGGAAATACAGTGCAATCATACGGGGGATTCATGATGATTCAAAACAGCAAGGGAGGGAAGCATGAGTAGCAAGACACATTTAGTAAGTGCTAGGTAATTTAGAGTGAATAGGTGGAGAGAGGGAGGGTGGGAGGGAGGCAGTATACAAGGAAGGGTCAAGAGCAAGAGTAGTTAGGGATCAGATAGTTGAGTAGAGCCGAAGTGAGGGAGTTCAATGATGAGGAGTGGCGAATTTGCGGGGGGGAGAGGATTCCACAGTTTTGGAAGATGGTGTGAAAAAGCTTTTTGGCCAGAGGATGTAGATCTGCTGGGGATAGAGGAGGTGCGTAAGTTGTCAGATCTCAGTGAGTAGCGGTGGGAGGGGGGGTTACTAATGTGGAGGAGAGGTAGAAGGGGAGAGAACCAAGCCAGTATTTCGAGATGAATTTGGCACTGTGTAGCATACGATGATTTTGAAGCGTGAGGAAATTTAGGGACTGGCAGAGGTCGCAGTGATGGGTGAGGTAGGGGGCATCTAGAGCAAAGTGGCAGAAGGAATTATAGAGAGTATCCAGTTTGGCTAGGGAGGTTTGCAGAGCAGCGCCATAGACTATGTCACAGTAGTCGAATATTGGCAAGATAATTTTCAGTACTAGCTTACGCCTGGCTGCAAGTGGGATACACCTGCTATTTCTGTATAGGGCACCAAGCTTAGGCTTAAGTTTTTTCTGAATTGCCTCAACGTGTGTAGAGAGGTTGAGGTGTCTATCAAGCCAGACACCGAGATACCCGAATGAGGGTGAGTCCTCCAGTAGTGTCCCATCCAGGGTGTGGAATGTGGGTAAGGTAGTTAGCCTAGCGAGTCTCTGCCTAGTTCCAAAAGTCATAGAGACGTTTTTTTTGGCATTTAAAAAGAGTTGATGAGTTTGTGTTCTACATCCTGACTTGGAGGGGCCAGCCCATCAAATTTGCCAAACTGTCATCCAGTAAATCATTTGGGCAGTCCTGAAAAAACACATCCTCACTAAAGGTCTTATCAAATGCCAGTCTATAAATGATTTTCCAAGCTCCTGACTTAAGGGCAATTGCTAAGATACTGTGCTAGGCTTTTTTTTTTTACCAAAAAGGTATTCTGCTCCTTTGCCGCTGTGGGAGTCTTCAGGGGGAAAAATCATCATTTTTTTGTGTAGTCTCCTTCAGGAGGAGTTCCGAAGCCTTGTGCCTGTGTTTTCTGTTTTATAATGCTGTTTATTATTACTGGGCACAGCCTTTTCGAGAGTTGAGCAGTGAGTTTCTGCTTTTGCCTCTCCTTCAGGAGGGAAGATATTATAATTTAGCCCAAGGAGATAGCTGGCTAATCCCTTCCACTTCCAGATGTTCCTGCCCAGCCCCAGCAGGGCCAGACATTTTGTAACATCTAACCAGGGAGAGCACTAGGGCATGCTCCATTTAAGACAGTGGGGGGAATTTAATACACTATTGTATATATGTTAATGCATCCTTTGATATGAATTAAAACCACTGCTTAACTAACAAGGGCCTTGCACAGTATCTCAGCAATTGCCTTTAAAATCCACCAAGGAAAATACCCATTTATAAATCAGTTCAAATGTACAGTAGCTACACTGAGGGAAAGAACCCAATTTAAAGATCAATGACAGATATGTAAATTAAAAACACACATATCAGCCTTATTTTGTGACTGTTCAATAAAGTTTGTTATTTAAAACCAATTATATATGGTGTCCTGCTTTTTTTTTAACATCAGACATCAACTTGAACTGGGCAGGCTGCCTTAAAAAACATTAAAACCAAGCGGAAGGAGATGGATGACCATCTTCAGACAGCAGCACAGTTGTCATGATGTCATTCCCGATCTCGCGCTGCTGCCAATGTCGTCAGTCCTTGAAAGATGTCAATGACTGTCAGCTCTCAGCCAAGATTGGAACAAAAACCGGAGCAACTTTCAGTGGCTGATAGGCAACAACCAACCACTTGAATAAATGTCTGATGTTAAAAAACAGGACACCATACATAATAGATTTTAAATGACAGACTTTATTGAACAGTCACAAAATAAGGCTATTTGTGTTTTTTATTTACATATCTGCCATTGATCTTTTAGGTTTCACCCTTTTGACCAGATTTCCTTTCTCCTATAAAGATGGCAAGGGCCTAACCTACTAACCTACTCAAGGACACCAAATTTTCCCCGTCCAATTTCAAGCAGGTGACAAGTTTGAAAGTATAAAGATGGAATGAAAAAAAAATACTGGATTGACCATTCCCAGTCCCCCCTTTTGTGCACCTAGGCATTATATTACACGTAACAGGTTCAGCCTGCTCCACACTACATGCAAAAAAATAATGGACTGTATATTTTCCCTTTCAGATTTACAGGAATTAAAAAAACATAACTAATGTACAAAAAATTGGAATGAGGAAGGATTTAATAATCTGAACCCTCGTTGCCTTTGAAATTACTTAATCTTTTCACCTTTCCACTTTCACCTCACGTTTTGCCAGCTTTTTCTGCCAATTTGCATTCATCATGTCTCACAACCCAAATTTCACCCTGAAGATTTTCACAGGGTCAGTGGTAAAAGCAATGCCCGGCACCGGTGGGTATACCTCTGTAGATTTCATGTCATAATCGTGATTGCAAAATAGTGATTGCTATTATGACGAGTGTATATCGGCAAAAAGCAAATCGGTGACATACACATTCTCGTGACCCAATATCCAGCAAATCTAAACAGTGTTTATGTGTGGAAGTGCACTCCAGTCCTCACCCCCTATTTAAGGATTACTAACTCCAGGGGTGCATATCAGAGGATGAAACACCCATTGCAGCAAAAAAAAACTAAGTCAAGCGTGAGCAGTCACAAACTAGTGTGTGCGGTCCCCAGCCCCAAACCCAGTACCTGCTGCACCAGAGCTAGCCACCCTCACCACCACACCACACGCTGGCTTGGCAGCAGCAGGTACACCAGTCCCCTAAAACCCCCCTTCCCTGTTCCTCCCCCTTCCCCTCACTATCCCCCTTCCAGTCGACCTTCCCTACACTCGCTTTCGTGTAGTGTCGCTACCCTTGCAGGGTAGCCCATGAAGACAGCGCTGAATATGAGTCGCCATTTTGACGGTCACCCATATTCAGTCACTATCCTCACGTGATACCACCTCTGTAATATTATAAACAACCGAATCCCAATTCATTAGTTTAGGTTAATCTGGGATTCTGACAACTCAGCATAGGCTTTCAAAACCAGCATACAGTAATGAATCGAAATTTAATTCCTCAAAAACAACAGATGTCATCAGCATAGGCCATAATATTCTGGTTCCCCAGAGTTAAATCCTCCCTTCAGTCTCCTGAATATGTTCCTCCTTCATAATGTTTTGGATCGAGGATCCAAATAGAGCCCTTATAAAAGTGGGCTCAAGGGGAACCCCTGTCTAACCCCTACTGTGACTGGAAAAGACTCTGCACCAAGCCATTTACCAGAGGTGTACTGTAACAGCACCTGTACAGCAATTTGAACCACTGTACGCATACCTCTGGAATTTCATAGTGACTTCTGAACTGAAAACAGAAAACAGTGATGAACCTTATTGAAAGCTTTTTCTTGATCAAGAGATGAAACAAAACCCTCTAATTCCCCCAGTGCCCCATTCCAAAATCTCATGGTTAAATAACAAATTATCCCTAGTATTCCTGTCCTTCATGATACATAGATACATAGACAGTGTCGGCAGATAAGGGCCTATGGTCCACCTAGTCTGCCCATTTGAGCTTGTAAATTCAGTTTGTTTTCCTAGAAGTCTGTTTCCCCTTACCCCTGCCCTCTAGAATTCCTTTATGTCTACCCCATGCATTCTTAAATCCCGTGATTGTTTCAGCCCCCACCACTTCCTCTGGCAGGGTGTTCCACTTGTCCACCACCCGTTCTGTGAAGAAATTCTTTCTCATGTTTCCTCTGAATCGTCCTCCCTCCAACTTCATCCCATGCCCGCTAGTCCTGAAACATCGCTTAAAAAATAGTGTTTTCCTGCACCTGTTCCTCCTGTAAGATACTTGTATGTCTCTATCATATCCCTGTCTCCCTCCTCTCCTCCAGGAGTACATGTTCAGTTCCTTCAGCCTGTCTTCATAGGATTGTGATGCAACCCATGCACCATCTTTGTTGCCCTCCTCTGAACCTTCTCTACCCTGTCTATGTCCTTACGTAGGTATGGTCTCCAGAACTGTACACTGTACTCCAGGTGGGGCCTCACTAGTGTCTTGTATAGCGAATTATGACCTCCCTTTTCCTGCTGGTGATGCCCCTGCCTATACATCCCAGCATCCTATTTGCTTTACCTGATGCCTTGTCACACTGTTTCCCTACCTTGAGGTCATCAGAGATGACAACCCCAAGATCCTTTTTCCTGCTTGGTGCATGCTATATCCTCACCCCCAACTGATATATTGTGCCAGGGTTTTTGTGCCCCATATGCATTTTCTTGCACTTCTTTGCATTGAATTTCAACTGCCAAACCCTTGACCATTCTTCAAGTTTCTGAGGTCCTTCTCATTCTGTCACACCCTCTGGTGTGTCTACTCTGTTACAGAGCTTTGTGTCATCAGCGAACAGTGAAATTCTGCCTTCTAGATCCTGTGCAATGTCACTGATGAAGATGTTGAATAGGACCGGTCCCAGCACTGATCCCTGTGGTACCCCACTGGTTACTCTTCCCTCTGTGGAGTGACAGCCATTTACCACCACCCTCTGTGTCCTGCCACCCAGCCAGTTACCTACCCACCACACTACTGTCCTGCCCACACCCATATTCCCCAGTTTGTGTAATAGTCTTCTATGTGGCACAGTGTCAAAGGCCTTGCTGAAGTCCAGATAGGCCATGTCCACTGCCCTCCCTGATCCACCTCCTTAGTCACCCAGTCAAAAAATTCAATGAGGTTGGTCTGACATGACCTCCCCTGGTGAAACCATGCTGCCTTGGGTCCTGTAGTCCATTGACAACCAGATGTTCCACCAATCTCTCCTTCAGTAGTGCTTCCATGATCTTTCCCACTACTGAGGTGAGGCTGACTGGTCTGTAGTTCCCTGCTTCCTCTTTGTTCCCACTTTTGTATAAGGGACTACATCTGCTGTCCTCCAGTCTTTAGGTACCTCCCTGTTTCCAGTGATTGGCTGAACAGGATAGCCAGAGGTTCAGCCACCACCTCTCTTAGTTCTTTAAGGACCCTGGGTGCTTCCCATCTGGCCCCATTGCTATCAGCTCTTATTACTTCCAGTTCCTTCAGGACCCTTTCTCATGTAAAGGGACTTGTGTCCATTCTGCACCATTCTCACCCTTTGTACTCCCTTCAGACCCATTACCCCTCTTCCTTAGTAAAGACTGAGCAGAAATACCTGTTCAATATGTCAGCTTTATTGTCATCCTCCACGTGGCTCCCATCCTCCCCTTCAGTCTCACTATCCCTCCTTTGTCTTTCTTTTCCCTTATGTACCTGTAAAAGGTTTTGTCCCTTACCCACTGATTTTGCAATGTGTTCTTCTGTCTGAGCTTTGGCTTCCTTACTGACTTCCCTGCCTCCTTTGTTTCTCCTGGTACTTCTCCCTATCCCCTTCTGCCTGTGTCTTTTTGTATTGCCTGAATGCAATCTTTTTGGCTTTCACTTTCTTTCATACCTCTTTGGAAAACCATAATGGTCTCCTCTTCCTTTTCCTCCTGTTAACCCTTAATGCATAATTCTGTTGTTCTTATAATCCCCATTTTAAATACTGCCCACTGTTCCTCAACCCCTGATTCCTGTCCCATTCCCTTAATGCCTCTTTCAAGTATCTCCCCATTTTCCCAAAGTCTGCCCCTAAATCCAGGATCGTGTCTTTGTGTGGTTTGGTTCTGCTCTTTCTGTGATTTCAAACCACAATGACTGGTGGTCACTGTTACTCAGGTGCTCCCCACTGTTACCCCCATCACACTGTCCCTGTTTTGAGCACAAGGTCCAGTACTGCCTTCTGCCGAGTTGGTTCCATGACCAGTTGCCTGAGGAAGGCACCCTGAAGGGAGTCCAGGATAAATCTGCTCCTAGTTGATGCTGCTGCTGGGATGCTCCAGTCCACGTCTGGTATATTGAAGTCTCCAACCAGTACTACCTCACCCTTGTCTGCCATCCTTTGGATCATGGAACGTGGCTGAAGGATACTGCGGCCCCTATCAGTCGAGCGATCAGGAGTTTTACCAAAATTTTATAATCACAGTTTACGAGGCTGATTGGCCTCTGATTCCTGATGTCTTGTTCAACCCCCTTTTTCCACAACAAAACTAGCAACACCTCATACTCAGCGTCCATTAAAGTCCTGTATTCTAGGGCATAATTAATACACCTTGGCCAAATCAGTACCGATAATATTGCAAGCTTGTAGATAAAAGCTCTGCAGTCAGGTCATCTCTCCCTGAAGTCAAGCCTTTATTCAAGGACTTAATAGCACCACATCCAGCTACCTCTTTTGGTCCACCTGTGCTAGAAATGCCTGAGCCACTGAAGACTGACCCCTTGCCTCACCCAGATGTACCAGAAAAATAATCTGAAACACACCATAATAAATCCTCTTTTCACAACACTAAATCCCCTTGAACAGTAAATAACTAAGTGATATCCTTCCTTTATATCAGGTCCCTGCAACCTTCAGAAGCATTTCTTAAGGGCAAATGGTCCTGAGACCCATAATGCTTTTCAGTAGCGTAGCAAATTCCCAAAGGACCTGGGTGCAAGGTGATGTTACAGGGCCCCTCCCCAGTTTTGAATAAACATCAAAATTATGATTTGGGCCCCTCAAACCTCATGGGCCCGGGTGCCACTGCACCCTTGTAGCTACGCCCCTGATGCTTTTCTGCTAAATGGATTTTGAATAATTATTGAAATCCAAACGTCTCCTCCTTGTAGCATCAGTATGCATTTGCCTCAGGATTTGATTCCAACAGCTCAGACTGTAGCTGATAAAGCTACCGACTGAGACCTGAAAATATCCCTTATAGCTGGATAACTCCAGTCTCTGCCCACTTTTATAAAAAAGAGCCCAGTGTCATGTTTCATATCTTGCTACCAGTTCAGTGGAGTACTGTTATGTGTAGTGCAGCTTTAAGAAATGTTAGACAGTACAGCTTTAAGAAATGTACGTCCTGTGAGTCTGCCTGTGTGTGTGTGTGTGCTGAGATGAGTTTTCCCTTGTGTCTGAGCTGAATAAAAGTAAACAGAGAAGGCCTAGATTTCTGTGGTGCATGTTTTCCTTATGACCAAGATCCTAATGTGTTTAAGGTACTTATTTTCGGCCACCAAATACAACAAGTATCATAAAGGCACCAAGCAAATTTCCTTTTGGCTAATAGCTCCACCAACCTTACAATACCTGAGTTTGCAGACAGAACAGAATGTATGGATTGAATTTCCAACAAACTTCAACAAGCAGTACCTAGCTTTCTGATTGTAATGTACACCCCAAGAGTAAATGATTCATGAACTCTGTAGGTACACCTGGAATAAACCAGCAGTCTATCCTGATTTTAAGGAGACCACAGTGATTTAAAACAAGCATTTGTCACTGCCGAATGTTTGCTTGCTGGCATTGGTAGTGTAGGAGTTAGAGAGAGATGCATAATAGGAATGGCAGTGAAGTATTGAACTGAAGCCAACCCCACTCTGCAGAGACTGACAGGCATTGGGGTGTGCCTTTGGGTCGTCGGGCATAATGCCCATGCCATTTCACCACACCCTACCCTGCTGACACCGACAAGTGTTACGGTGTGCCTTGGGGTCTTTGGGCCAGATGCTCACCCCATTCCATAAGGAAATTTGGTGAGATGGCTGCAGTATAGGAGAATGGGGTGAACTTTGGTGCTGAAGAGTCCAAGGCACACCTCAATGCCTGTCACTGGCTGCAGGGTGTGGGTGTGGGTGGAATGGCATGAGCATTACAGGTGACAATCCCAAGTCACACCCCTGATGCCTGTCAGACTCTACAGGGTGGGGCGTTATGGTTGGAAACCCTAACGCCCTGGGCATTTGTTGGTATTTTCACTCCAAATTTTCAACATGAGTTTTTTGTGACCCTACCTCATGAACAGTGGCAATATCAGTTTGTTAGCAGAAAGCTGATTTTGCACAGCAACTAGGCCTTTTGGCACCACAGGTGTGGAAACACATTTCGAACAGGATGTGAAAAATGACAGCTGTACTGTTCATGGGGAGGTGTAAAAAATGACAATGTTGAAAATCTGGAATGAAAATATAAAAAAACTGGTGAAGTCGCGAGTGTGCGTAGAAACTGTGCAACGCACACACGTAGTAATTAATTTGGGGATTTTTTACAGCAGATTGTCAACACAGGCATTTTTGGACCTCCGCTCATGAACATTGTCACTGTGATTGTCTTAATCTGTCCCGAACACTAATTTCCCACAGCGACTGCGCATTTCATGCAGGAAGTGCGAAAACACATTTTGGCCAGGGTGTAAAAAATGACAGCTGTACTGTTCATAAGGAGGTGTGGAAAAATGCCAGTGTTGAAAATCTGGACTGAAAATATTACAACTTCGTGAACTTACGAAGGTGTGTGGAAACTGTGCAATGCACACTCGTAACACAGTCATTTTATGGACTTTTGTCATCAAATTTTCAACATAGCCATTTTAAAACCTCTGCTCATGAACAGTGTCACTGTGATTTTCTTAATTTGTCTCAAACATTGATTTACGCACACGACCTTGCACCATTATGCTTCCATATAAAAACACATTTTGGGCAAGATATGAAAAATGACAGCTATACTGCTCATAAGGAGGTGTGGTAAAATGGCAGTGTTGAAAATCTGGAGTGAAAATAGTAAACTTCTCGGGTTACAAGCATGTGTAGGAACTGCACAACGCATGCTCATAAACAGTCATTTTATGTTCGGCTTACGCGATGCTAAGGAACGCTGGGGAGAGTAGTACTTGGGAGGTGTGCCTCTCCCATCCAATGCACTGCTCCCTTGAGCAGGCGTATGTCCTGCACCAATGGTGCAGGAGCTCAATATGACAGCGTGTTCCTCTGCTTCAAGGAAAACACCACTGCCATACTGAAGCGCCGCCGCCCGTCCTCAATCTGCACGCTCCCAGCATCACGCCGCCCCAAGCTTTCCTGCCGCTGGGAGCCCACCCCAGCATGGCAAGCGTTGTTGTTTTGCCGTGAAGTGCCCAATCCCCGTCGGCTCCACGGCCCCAAGCCATCCTGCTGCCATGCTGGGGCCCGCAACATAGCAAACCTATTCTCGTTGTTATGCCGGCGGAGGTGCCCAATCCCCGTTGGCTCCTCACCCCTCACATAGTTGCCAGCGGGGTGCCCAATCCCCGTCGGCTCCTCGCCCCACAACACATCTTCTGCCGCTGAGCCCACCCCAGTGTGGCAAGCGTCTCCGACGTCTTTTTTTTCTCTGTAAAACAAAAGCGGTCCCATGGCGCGTCTCCCAACCCCTCCCACAACCCGCACCCACCCACTGCGCACCCAGCCTCCCACACCCCCACCCCATACTTACCTCTGGACTCCGGGCGACGATCTTGGTGGACTGGGAACACGTCTGCACTCTTCAAAGCTGACCGCGAACTGAGGAAATGCCGATAAGCTGTATAATAGGCTACATAGAGGTTTCAACTTTTACATATCTCAGTCATTTTTTGGAATTTTTGCACCAAATTTTCATCATGGGTTTTTTGGGACCCCTTCTTATGAATGATGTCACTGTCATGGCGTTATTCGGGCCCGAAGGGTGATTTCGCAGTCACTGCGTGAAATCACCCTTTGGCCTCAAGTAACGCCATGACAGTGACATCATTCATGAGAAGGGGTCCCAAAAACCCCATGTTGAAAATTTAGTGCAAAAATTCCAAAAAATGACTGTTTTACGAGTGTGCATTGCGCAGTTCCTACGCAGGCTCGTAAGTTCACGAATTTTCAATATTTTCACTCCAGATTTTCAACATTGCCATTTTATCACACCTTCTTATGAGTTGTACAGCTGTCATTTTTCACATCTCACTCAAAACGTGTTTCCGCCCATGTAGCGCACAATGGCGCAGTCGGTGTGCGAACTCAATGTATGGGACACATTAAGAAAATCACGGTGACACTGATCATGAGAAGAGGTCTTAAAATGGCTGTGCTGAAAATTTGGTGAAAACATTCCTAAAAATGACTATTTTATGAGTCTGCGTTGCGCAGTTCCTACGCACGCTCGTAAGTTTGCGAATTTCCAATATTTTCACTCCAGATTTTCAACATTGCCATTTTACCACACCTCCTTATGAGCAGTACAGCTGTCATTTTTCACATCCTGCCCAAATCGTCTTCCACATGTAGAGCACAATGGCGTAGTCGGTGTGCGAAATCAATGTATGGGACACATTAAGAAAATCACGGTGACACTGATCATGAGAAGAGGTCTTAAAATGGCTGTGCTGAAAATTTGGTGAAAACATTCCTAAAAATGACTATTTTATGAGTCTGCGTTGCGCAGTTCCTACGAACGCTCGTAAGTTTGCGAATTTCCAATATTTTCACTCCAGATTTTCAACATTGCCATTTTACCACACCTCCTTATGAGCAGTACAGCTGTCATTTTTCACATCCTGCCCAAATCGTCTTCCACATGTAGTGCACAATGGCGCAGTCGGTGTGCGAAATCAATGTATGGGACACAGTAAGAAAATCACAGTGACACTGCTCATTAGCAGAGGTTTTAAAATGGCAATGTTGAAAATTTGGTGAAAAAATTCCTAAAAATGACTGTTTTAAGCGCATGCTATGTACAGTTCCCACGCGACACTGTAGGTTTGCGAATTTTCAATATTTCCACTCCAGATTTTCAACATTGGCATTTTACCACACTTCCTTATGAGCAGTACAGCTGTCATTTTCACATCCTGCCCAAACGTGTTTCCGCCTATGTAGCGCACAATGGGGTAACAAAGATCATGCTGACAATTTATTGTGCAAATACCAGCAATCGCACAGGGCATTAGGGTAAAGTACCATACATGCCGAACACCACTGCAAATACCTGCAAGCGAACGTTCGGCATTGACAAATGCTTGTTTGGAATTTTTGCACCAAATTTTCAACATAGGGTTTTGGGGGGCCCACCACATGAACTGACACTGCCGTTTCATTACTCAGCCCTGAAAAGTGGTTCTGTGCAGTGACCGCAAAATCACCTTTCGGGACCGAATAACAAAATGACAGTGGCTGAGTTCATGAGGTGGGGTCCCAAGAACTCCATGTTGGAAATTTGAAAAAATTCCCAAAAATGGCCGAGATATGCACCAAAGTTGAAAAAAAAAGCCATTTATGTCATTATACAGCTTACGGCATTTCTTCAGTTTTAAGGTTGTCTTTGAAGGTGCAGGCGTGTTCCCGGTCCACATGAAGATCGTTGTGCCTCCAGGAGGAAGTGAAAGTATGGGGTGAGGTGTGTGTGGGGAGGTGAGGTATGCAGAGGGTGGGTTGGGGAGGGGCAAGAGAGTCAACAAGGGACCGTTTTCTTTTGTTCTAGGTGTCTGTTTTTATAAAGATGACATGGGACTTTTGCCACACTGGGGTGGGCTCCCAGCGTGGCACCTGGGAGTTTGTTGGGGGAAGTGGAGCCGATGGGATTGGGCACCCCTATGGGCCACAGACTTTGCCATGCTGGGGTGGGCTCCCAGTGTGGCACCTGGAAGTTTGCTTTGGGGGGCACTGGAGCCGATGGGGGATTGGGCACCCCTGTCGGTCATACAGTGTGGAGTGGGTGCATGAGCATGCTGGGGTGGGCTCCCAGTGTGCTACCTAGGTGTTTGTGGGGGCGCTGGATCTGATGGGGATCAGCAGAACTGTCTGACAGTTGGGATGCAGTGCTGACATGTGGGCAATTTGCATACTGCCAGCGGCAGTATGCAAATTGCCTGCCGATGGCAGTATGCAAATTGCTTACACGTTACCACTGCTGATTGTAGCGGTGGTTTTCTCAGAACTGTACAGCACGGCATCTGAACGGCTGTCATAGACTGCTTGGACATTCATTGGTGCAGTGTGGCCGCGCCTGCAAAAAAGGAGTAGGGCATTGGAAGTGGGAGTGGCACACCTACGAAAACTGGTATGGTGGCACTATGTTTCTTGCAAACAAAAATGTGTTTTGGGAAATCACTTGTTGCATCTTGCAGCCCAGCCACTGACGCCAAAAGACCTATCATCTCTACTTATTCTCTCTGAAGCACCTCTAGTTTAACTTTCTCAATACCTAAATTCTGAACTAAATTTGATGAACAGTCTTTCAGATGCAACAATTTACTATGCAGCTTACAGTCAAATG
Organism: Neoceratodus forsteri; assembly: GCA_016271365.2. Lineage (NCBI taxonomy): Eukaryota > Metazoa > Chordata > Ceratodontiformes > Ceratodontidae > Neoceratodus > Neoceratodus forsteri. Next base: position 389,269,523 of record JADMNL010000023.1, read on the forward strand.
CACTAGTTACGTATGCAGAACTTCAGGAAATGTTGGGCTCTCACTTTTAAAATGTACAGTATGCTTCTAGGTGCATAGATGTGGTTCACTATCCACACTTTGGCAGTTCTTCTGGAACAGTCTGATTTGCCAGGTGTCTTTAAGCTATGCTGCTCCCACCACCCAGGTGGTATATTCTTTGATTCCACCCCGTGATGTCAGATCTTTCCACTGGAAGAACAGGTTACCTCCTCCGTGGCTTCTGCTAAGTATTTAGTGCACCATATGTGAACTTTGTCTGTCACAGTTTTTGACTTATTTGGATTTTTTTCCTTGGTTCCTTTGACTCCCCTCTTAGAAGTTCGATGGAGCAGTGGAAGCTGGAGTTCACATTCTGCGTTCAGTGCCAGCAGAAAATGTCAGTCACCGACCCGGATGATACATCCGTGTATTATCTAGGCGTGTAGCAAGACATAGCCAGGTAAGGCCTTTGTCTCAGCATGCTTCCTGAGTCCCTTGAGGACAGGAAGCCCCAGCTCTCACTGGATCAGCCTTTGGAATGGGATCTGAAGGACTGTGGTAAGGGCCACAAGAAGACCTTAGCTGTGGCCAGTTCTGCCCAGCAGCTTGCAACCCTTGAAGTGGAAGCGGCGGCTGCTGCAGGCACTTTCTCAGTCTCCGCACTGTTCCCAGCTGGGGCCAGTGTTGGAAGGTCATTAATCGGAGGCTTACAGGAAATATGTTAGGCCCTTCAGACCCTGTGGGAGAGCCTGCCCACTCTGGTTCCAAGCAGAAACACTACTGGTGCCAGTTGTGGGACTGTAAGAGATTGTAGTCCTCTTGGTCCCTCGACTCACCCGACTGCTTGACAGTGGTTGAGTGCCCTTTGGTCAAGGAGCAGATCAGGGTTCTTTAGTCCCTCCATCAAGCCAGGTGACTTGACTCTGGTTGAGCAGGCTGTGGAAATTTTCCTTGAGCGTGTCGACCATTTTTCGGATGAGGTCAAGGAATTAATATCGCAGACCCCCGTGCTCCTGGTCCTCACTCAAGAGGACATGGTTCATCTATGTACCCATCCTGTCCTCAGCGGGAGCAGCCTCCATCGATGGTCAAGCATTCCACGCCTATGCTGCTTAACATGGGCAAACACGTGTTATACCACAACCAGCTGGAAGGCACTCCTTGCTGTTGATTGTCTGGTTGATGGTCGAGGTTGCGGTTGAGGTGTTCCTGCTCTTGATCCTACTCAACCGGGAGGCTTTGCTGTCAGTGCTTCTTGACTTCCTCATCCTCGGATGAGGAGGGCACCATGGCAAACTGTGTCGGTGCTATGAGGAGCTCCTTTAGTAACAGTGGACCATTGCGGGGCAGGGTAGGGCTCTACCCCCTGGAGCTCCAGTCAGCTAGCAGCTGCCACTGGTGCCCCAACCAGTACATGCAATGCAGGTGCTTACCGCAACTGCTTCTCCACCTCTTCAGATGGAGCTGCCACCACCACAGCCAAGGGTGGGCACTCTGACCAAGGAGACCTGTTCGGCCACTGGCTTGCCAAGCCAGTAGTCCATGCAGATATGCTGACGAGGATATCCTGATGGGACATTTTTGAGAAATCCTTGGGTGAGTCAGACCATGAGTTCATGGCCTTCTCTGGGACTCCCCTCCTTGGCCGGGGATCGGTTGAAGAGCTGTCCACCGAGCATCGCCGGTGTCCTTTGGTGCACTTCTCCACCTAATATTGGAGTCCATGTCAGTTCCACTACAGCCAGTCGAAAAAAGGGCTAAGTACCCTTTTACGGACGTTTTGGATAGGGACGAATCTCCTGTGGTTTCCTTTCCCATGGCTGAAGCCATTTTAGGACTGGCCCTGGAGCTCTGGCACCATCCTACCCATCACCCTTTACCCATAATGGTCTTCAAGTATGCAGTCCCTGCTGGGTCCCTTACTGGGTTCTCATACTACCCCTCCGCAGCAGGATTGGTAACCAAGTCTGTGTTCCTCATGTCCAGACACCAAGGAGGAAATGGACAAGCCTCCAGTCAAGGACTTCCATAAGACTGACCACACCACTAAAAAGGTGCATGCTGCAGTGTCCTTGGGTCTCAGTCATGCTAGCTGTACCCTGATGATGGCCAATTTTGGTCATTCCCTAATGGGAGTTTTTTATTCCATTCTCCCTCACCTCCTGGCTGATCAGTAATTTGCAGTGGCAATCAGCAGAGACCAAGTTCAGTCACCAGGTCCAGACAGCCTTGGACATGACCATTTTATGTTCTCGTGCAATGGCAGCAGCCATCTCCATGCGTCATAGGGCCTGGCTTTGTCTGTCTACCATAATGGCAGACACCCAGAAAAAGCTGGCCAATGTTTCCTTCTTGGGCACCGACCTATTTGGCCCTGGAGTTGAAAGACATGTCATCCGTATTGAGAAGTCCAGTACCACCCTGGAATCTGTAACATATTCACAGAAGGACATGAAAAAGAAGCCTAGGAAACAGACTTTCGAGTATTGGTCCTTTCAGCTACAGTCTTCTTGTCAGCAGCCCCAGCAGGGGCAGTATCAGTCCTGTCGCCCCAACCTCATGTCAGAAGACTAGGATCCTAAAAGACAGGGGCAGGAGCGATGGTGCTCCTCCGACTTCATCTCTGGTGCCCCACCAAAGCTGCCCAGTGTTGGGTTGGTGGGTGTCATCCCTCCACCTATCCTCTCCCTGTTTGCACTCTCCTTAAGAGGTTGGCTACGTCACTTCTTGCCATGTTTGTCTGCTATCACAACAGACAAGTGGGTGTTGGACATAGTGGGCAGAAGGTTGCCTTTGGACTTCGAGACTCTCCCACCTTAGAAACATAGAAACATAGAATTTGATGGCAGATATGGACCGCTTGGCCCACCTAGTCTGCCCATTTCCCTACCTAACGGATAAGCTGCAGATCCTAGTTAACCAACAGCCTGCTTCCTCCTACCACCCACTAGAATTGCTTTATGTCTGTCCCATGCATTCTTGAATTCCCCCACTGTTTTTGACTCTACGACCTCTTCAGGAAGGCCATTCCATGCATCTACAACCCTTTCTGTGAAGAAATATTTCCTCACATTACCTCTGTGCCGTCCCCCCTCTATCTTCAAATTGTGCCCCCTTGTTCTTGCACATATCTTTTTCTGAAAGATGCTACCCTCTTAGACTTTGTTGATTCCCTTGAGGTATTTGAAAGTTTTTATCATGTCCCCCCTCTCCTTCCTTTTCTTTAGGCTATACATCTTATGCTCCTTTAGTCTTTCTTCATATGTCTTCTGGTGCAGACCCTGCACCATTTTGGTTGCCCTCCTCCGGACAGCCTCCACCCTGTCTATGTCTTTGTGGAGATGGGGTCTCCAGAACTGTACACAGTACTCCAGATGTGGTCTTACCAACTGTCTGCACAGAGGGCCAACATCTTCCTGTTTTCTGCTGGTGATGCCTCTCCCTATGCATCCCAGTATCCCCCCAGCCCTCCTTACTGCCTTCTCACATTGCAGGCCCACCTTTAGGTCATCTGATGTGACTACCCAAAGGCCTTACCAATTCCATGTGCCTCAGGAGTTCAGGGTATCACAGGACATGCTGTCCACCCATTGTGAAGACTTTGCTCAGCTCCTTGCAAAAGGGACAATAGCTGGTGTCCCAGATGTCCTGACCAGTTAGGGTTATGTGTCTGGGTACTTACTGGTCCTGAAGCGGGGGGCTGACACCCCATATTGGAGCTGTATGATCTGAACCAGTTCATGAGGAAATACAAGTTCTGGATGATCACTCTAAATCAGATCATTCCATCACTGGAGCAGAATGTGTCGTTTTGCTCCCTAGACTTCAAGGATGCATTTTTCCACATCCCAGTCCATCAGTTCCACTGCCACTACCTCCTGTTCCGAGTGGAAAGGGTCCTGTACTAGTTCCAGGTCATGCCCTTTGGCCTCTCCTTGGTGCCCAGGGTCTTCACTAAGTGTATGGCAGTGGTGGCAACATACCTGCAGCATCTACGTGTCAAGGTGCCCTCCTACCTGGATGACTGGCTGTTAGCTGGCCCGTCCAAAGAGGTCGTGGAGAGGTCTAGAGCTCTGACTTGTCAAAACTTGGGCTGGTCAGCCTGGACAAGTCTGAACTGGTGCCCACGCAGGTGATCAAGTTTGTCAGGGCAGAACTAGACTCCCTGTGGGCCAAGGCCTGCCTTTCTGCAGACTGGGCACTGAATCTTGCCTCCTTTGCCCGATCATATCAGGTTAGGCCCTTGCACCCTGCCTAGGATTTCCTGAGGCTGCTGGTGTACATGGCATCCTGCACTGCACTAGGGTGATCCATTGGGCCCGCTGGCAGATGTACCACTTCCAATAGGAGTTGAGCCTTCAGTGGCCCCAACACTTATACCACTTGAACCAGCTGGTCACAGTGACTCAGCTGGTGTGGGATGCCATCCAGTGGTGGCTGATCCCAGAACATCTGAATGAAGGAATCCTGTTTGTTCACCCAGAACCAACTGTCACGCTCATAACGGACATGTCTCTGGTGGGGTGGGGAGTGCACTTGGGATGCCACAGAGCCCACAGGTCATGGTCGCTCCAGGAGGTCTGTCACCACATAAACCTGCTGGAGTTTTGTGCAGTGTGACCTGTGCTGATAGAATTTGCTCCTCTGGTCAGGGGGTCAGATCATACAGGTCCACACAGACAACACCATGACCATGTTCTACCTGAACAGGCTGGGTGGAACTCCCTCCTTTCTCTTGTGTCGGGAGGCCCTCCACACCTGTACTTTCATGTGCAGCCTGGTACAGATCTCCTGGCAATTCATTGGTACAGATCTCCTGGTGATTCATGTTGCAAGAGAGAAAAAGTCAGCTGGCGGATGCTATCAGCTGGGTGGGAGCGATGTCGCACAAGTGGTCCCTGAATCAAAAGGTGGTGAACCACCTGTTATGCCCAGCAGGGCACTCTTCTGGTGGACCTGCTTGCCTTCTGGGAGAATGCCAAACTGAGGCTGTTTTGTGCCAACCCACAGTCTGGGACACTGTTGGGGGTTGCCTTTGAGAGGCCCTGGACCCCAGGCCTCATGTACGCCTTTCCTACCTTCCCCATGATGCACAAGGAAGTGGTCAAGGCCTGGACAGACAAAGTGTGGATGATCTTGATAGCTCCAGACGGACAACATAACAACCATGCTTTACAGGCAGGATGGAACACACTCCCTTTCCTTATGTCGGGAGGCCCTCCATACTGGACCCTCGTGCACAGCCTTGGTGTAGATATCCTGACAATTCATGTTGTGGGAGTTCAAAGTTAGTTGGTAGATAGTCTCTGCTGTGTAGGAGAGATGTTTCTTGTGTGGTCCTTGAATGAGGGGGCGGTGAACCACCTGTTCTCCTTGTGGGCACTCCTCTGGTAGCTCTGTTTGCATCCTGGGAGAATGCCAAACTGAGGCCATTTTGTACCCACCCCCTCCACAGTCTGGAACATTGTTGGGGATGCCTTCATGAGGCCCTGGACCCCAGGCATTGCGTATGCTTTTCCTCCCTCCCTTCTCTTTGATTCTCAAAGTAGTGATCGAGGCCCAGAAGGACAGGATGTGGATCATCCTAATAGCTCCAGACTGGCCAAGGCAGTTCTGGTATCGGGATCTTCTCAGCCTCTTCAGCAGACCTCTGTGGCAGTTGCCTATCTATCTGGACCTGCTGACCAAACTTCAGTGGAAGGTCCTGCACATGGACCTGCAGTCCTTGCACCTTATGAGCTGGTTCCTGCACGGCTAGAGTTACAGGCCTTGGGTCTTTCAAATTAAGTGCTCCACATTGTGGAGGCCTCCCAGAAAGAGTCAACTCGATGGTGTTATGCTTTAAATGAAAGAGGTTCTCCATTTAATGCCAGGGCAAGGAGCTTGCATGCCCTGTGCTGAGCATCTTGAGCTACCTCTGGTCCCTCTCTTAGCTGGGACGCAAGCGCTGACTCTTTAAATGCTCCTGGCAGCCATCTTTGCTTATTGGGCATGGGCTGGTAAGCTAATGGTGGCCTAGGAGGAGGTGGTTGGGAGTTTTTGAAGGGCTTGAACCACCTATCTTTTCCACTGCATGAACCACCTCCACCACAGGACTTACTGCTGGTACAGTCGGCTCCACTTGTACCACCCATGCTTTTAACAGGCAGTTGGTTGTTGTGGGCAAACTGCCCAAACCATTTGCCATTTGCCATTGTTTGCTTTACATTACCACCGCTTACAGCGATCTATACCAGCCATCTATAGTGGGCATTTTCGGGCACCACTTAGCAGTAATTAACGACAGTTTAACACCTAACTCTGTTCAGCCTGTTCAAAGTCTACTTATATTAGCTTAAAAGCAGACTGTAGAATCGAGTTGCTGTCTTTATTGCTCTTGCTGCAGGACACATTCAGCCATGTCTAAGCACAAGGCACTCAGTTTAAGTGAAAAAATAGACATTTTAAAGAAAATAGATGCAATGCCAAAACTGAGTCAGAGGGAGTTGGCTGCTTAGTTAAACATGCCCAAGTCAACAATTGCCGACCTCCAGCGACAGCGCAAGCAGCTTCTTTCAGAGTGGCATGCGAACTCCAACCCTCAGCACAAACAAAAGCACGAGGGTAAAGATGTTGATGTTGAGGATGCTTTATATCACAGGTTCCAAAATGCTCGAGGTCGTGATGCCCAAATAAGTGGCCCCTTGCTGGTTGAGAAAGCCAAAAAAATTGCTGATGCCCTGGGACACTCTGCCTTCAGTCCATCTGAAGGATGGTTACAGAGATGGAAAAAAAAGCACAACATCGGGTTTAGGCGCATGCATGGGGAGAAAGGCAATGTGGACATGGCAGGGGCTGATCAGTGGCTCACACAAGTGCCTCCTGATCTGTTGGAAGGCTACCACCCCTCCATAATATTTTTTAACTGTGATGAGACAGGGGTCTTCTTTCGATGTGTTGGCTACAACACTTTAGCCATAAAGACTGAATCAACTGTGGATCACAAAAAGGCTAACGAGATGATAGCCATCCTGTCTTGCTGCAACATGTATGGGTCTGAAAAAAAAGAGCTTCTTGTTGTGGGCAAGTCTGTCACTCCCCAGTGCTTCCATGGGGTGAATAATTTGCCTGTTCAATATCGAGCCAACAGATCTGCTTGGATGAGGGGGGATATTTTTTTGGACTGGGTAAAGGCATGGGATCGCAGTCTGCATGGCAGAAAGATCGCTCTGCTGCTTGATAATTTCTCAGGACATCCTCTGATCCATGGGTTGAGGAACATAAAACTGATCTTCTTGCCCCTAACATGACTTGTCTCATTCAACCCCAGGATCAGGGTATAATTTATGTCATGAAACAACATTATGTCTGAGCAATGCGCCAGAGAATCATCAATGAGCTCAACTCAGACCCATCCCTGACAGCCACTGCCAGCTCTAAAAAAATTAATTTACTTGATGTGGTCTGACTATTGAAGCAAGCCTGGGATTCAGTGACTGCAAACACAATTTCTAAATGCGTCAGAAAAGCAGGCTTTGTGCTTCCCAGTGACCTTGGCAAGGGAAATTCAGCACCTAACTCCTCGCCGTTGTTTGATGAGATTCTGAGCTGTTGGTCAAAACTGTGGATATTCCTTCAGGCTTGACAGAGAAGGAGTTCAACACACTCTGTCACCTCGCGACGAGGAGGAAGCAGAGCCCAAATTGGATGATGTGGATCAAGTGGTATAGTAGCTCCGTAACCAGGAAGTAACTGAAGAAGAGGATGAGGATGATGAGGGAGTAGCTGACAGGGAGGATGAGTGAGTTTCACCTTCTGATGTACGAGTTGCACTGTTAACTCTCCGGTGAGCCATGGAGCAGCACCCGACTGTGCTGCCGAACTGGGATGCACTGAGGGCAACCGAGAAGGTGTGGGAGCAATACACGAGACAGCAGGTAGTCCAAGCAAAAATCACAGACTACCTCAAGTAATGTACAGTAATTCTGCACTTTCTTACTGATTTCTCACTTGTGCACTACTGTGATGTGATCCAATACAAGTAGCACAGCATTTAATGAACGCATCTGTGTGTTTTTTTTTCAAGTCACTACAAAAGCGTTATACCGACCATCGCTTATAACAGGTTCAATGTGTCGTGACATATGTACTCATTATAAGTGGTGCTGACTGTATTACCTGTACTCTTGGGCAAGCCTTTTGAGCCTATGCGCAGGTATGAGATATCACACCTGTCATGGAAGATGGCCTTCCTAGTGACCATCACATCAGCCAAAAGGATAAGGGAGCTGCAGTCTCCCTACGTGGTCTTTCACAGGGATGAACTCGTCCTTTGCCCCAACCAAAGTTCCTCTAGAAGGTTGTATCAGAGTTTCACTTTAACTTGGTGATTAACTTACCGGTGTACTTTACTAGCCCTTCTTCGGAGGCCGACTGCAGGCTCCGTACCCTTGATTATGTAGAGCACACAGATGGAGTTCGAGAGAGGTTCGCCAGCTGTTTGTCACTTATGTTGAAGTCATGCCTGGCAGACTGGCAGCACAGTGGACAGTTGGCAGGTGGATCACATCCTGCAACGACCTGTGCTATAGGTTGGCTGGTAGAAAGCCTTCTGTAGGGCTTAGCACTCATTCCACCAGACATACCGCTGCCTTGGTGGCTGCTTCCAGGGACATTCCTATCCAGGAAATCTGTAATGCTACTACCTGGAAGTCAGCACACACCTTCATTTCCCACTACTGCATCGCTGTTGAGATACGCTGGGATGCTGGGTTTGGGACCTGGGTTCTCCAGTCTCTGTTCACCAAAGTAGAGATGCGCGCCTTGCCCTTTCTCTTAGAGAACTGCTAGGAATCTGCCAGAATGTGGATAGTGAACCATATCATGCCCCTAGAAAAATAGGTTACTACATGTAACTGTAGTTCTAAGAGTGGTATATGGTTCACCACCACACAACCCACCCAGCCTCCCCTGGCAAGTGGCACACAGATCCCTGCTTCCAACATGCAAGATCTGACATCATGGGGCAGAGTTGGTGGATATACCACCCTGGGAGGAGCTTAGCTTAAAGATGTCCAGCAAATCAGACTGTTCCAGTGGAACTGCCAGCCAGAGTGTGGATGTGAACCATATACCACTCCTAGAACTATGGCTACAGGTGAGTAACCTATTTAACTGTACTTGTGTAACTGAGTCACTGTGGATGTTATGATTATTGTCATGCGCCCCTGGCCCCCAAACCTTAGGCAGCCTGGCAGGACCTCCTGTTTGCAGAGAGGATCCCCCTTTTTAAGAACTCGTGAGCAAGAGTAAGAGTTTCTGGAAGACTCACCAGCCTTCCTTTTCACAGTGGGAGGGTGGGGTCTGTAGTTTTGAGTTCTCTTGACTCTGCACTACTTTCAGTATTTGAATCCCACCATGGCCACTGGCTACATCTTACCTGGATAGTTTTATACGATAGCCAAGCAGTTCTGTCTTGTCAAGGCACACAGTCTCTTCAAAACCCTTCTGTTAAAATATTAAATCACAGACCCCAAGCAGAGTTGATAAGAAAATCATAAAAGTTTACTTAAAATAAAAGCAATACAGAAAATTCTACAGTTTGGAAAAACTTTGAAATGCAGACAATACCAAAAGTAAAACTGGATGGTTTACAGAAAACATTAGATACTGTATTCTAAACTAAACCTTGTTTTTTTTTTTTTGCATTATCTTATTTATTCTTCTGTCATGGTCGGTGACCCCCACTCCTTCAGGCTCTGCAATTCTCCTCCGAACCCCACTGTCCTTACTTGAGTCTCTCTGACTCCTCACATCGCAGCCAGTCCCCTGGGATATTCTGGACGTATCCCCTCGCTGGGCGGGTCCCCCTCGGAGGAGGGAGAAGGCACTGGGTAAAGGTAGGCCAGCGCACTCTCATAGGGCCCAGGGATGCTGCTGAGGTGAAGGAGGACCCCGGAAGGCAGTGGAGGAGTCGGGGATGGAGAGCCATCATCCGGCAGCCAGTAAGCGGTGTTTCTGCTTTTCTAGGTTTCCCCTGCATGCTGCTCGTGTAGTGCCCACAGTCTCCACTGGGGGCCGTTGCCGAGTGAGGCCATCCCCAAACCCACCCCAGGATAGGAGAGCAGTTCTATGGACGCTCGATCCTATCCTCCCCCTGCTAACCCCCGGCAACCTGAGTCCGTTCTCGAAACTGGGTCGCCGGCGTGAGTCGAGGTAAGGCGCCAGCACCTCAGCCCTCTATGCCACCAGGCCGGCCAACTATACCTTGTTTTGATATTAGAGTTCAGACAAGATTTTAAATGTCCTTGTAGAGATGAGTCCTTAAGCAACAGTTGTGTAGCAAGTTGTATTCCAAGTCAAGTCTCTGAAATATCCTTTTAAAAAAAAAAAGTCTTCCAGGTGCTTCCTCTGTGCAAAGTCTTGGTTTCCAAAATTCTGACTTAAAAATCAGAATTTCCTGTTCAGTATGGGACAAGTCAAACTTTACACACACTCGGGTTTGGTTTTAAAGATTTTTCCAGGCCTACACGTATACTTCTGGTCTTCAAGTACATGCCAGCTGGATAGACTATCTGCCTTCCAACTAAGCTGGTTTTCAACTGCTCTACATTCGAAGTGTGTGTCTGATAATATACTTGAGAGTCATTTTAGGACACACCCACCTTATTTTTTTCTTTGGGGTGGGGTTAATGATTCCAGGACAATACAGATATTAGGGTGCAACAGTTTACCTTTCTCTGTAGGCGTCACTGTGGTTCCATGTCCGGTTTTATGTCAACCCCAAGTGACATCTGGTCCATGCATTTGGCTTGACCCCTGACCCCTAGGTCACTGCATTACTTTTCTCTGTCATGGAAAGCCACAGTGGGATATTTTATGCCTTCCTGGGCTATGTACCTGTCTCCGTTATCTTGAGACATAACAGGTCCACACTAGCCTTTATAGAAATAACAGGTTTTTTTTGTAGTTACCTGTTAAAGGGACAGGGTCTTAATTCTAAAGTACATTACAGCATATACAATATGAACCCACATAAATGGATCTAGGCCTATCATGTGAAAATTACTACCCCTGCCTTGTGGGCTCAAACAAGGTTGAAGGTCCAGGTTCTGATTTCCTGATTGGGAGGTTGGAATCCAGATCATTTAGTGCGGTACCTCCATTTGGAGTAAAATTTAAGTGGCTTGCTGTCAGAGTCCCCCTACGCATGCAAAATCACAGTGCAACCTTAAATTCAACAATAATGCAATTAGTGACTCACACTAATAATACACTCACAAGACAAAATGTATAGTATATCTTCAAAATATTCATTGGGGAAGATTAGTGAGATGTGGTTTACCAGTAACCACACTTGGGAGACTTCAGTACCTGGCTATGTACTGTTCAGAAGAGACCGAGGTGCAAAAAGGGGGGGGAGGGTGGAGTGGCCTTGTTTGTCAATGAAAATATCAAAGCTACAGAAATTCAGAATACATATAAGGAGCCAGAAGAACTGTGGGTCACCCTGGAAACAGGAAATGGGACAGCCATAAGAACTGGGGTTGTCTACAGGCCCCGAGACCAGGGGGAGGACATAGACACATTACTGTTAGAAGATCTACAAAACATGACAGCTAAAGGGGAGGTTCTGATAATGGGAGACTTCAACATGCCAGATACAGATTGGTCAATACCAGCAGGAACATCTGCCAGAACTAAACACATGGTGGATTCCCTGCAGGGGGAGGGCCTCAAACAACTGGTACAACAACCCACAAGAGACAGGGCTATCCTAGATCTAGTACTGACTAACAGACAAGGGATCACAGGTCTCCAGGTAGAAGGTCACCTGGGGGCCAGTGACCATCACATGGTATGGTTCAATTTGGCCACTACAACTAAATCATCCCATTCCAAGGCAAAAATATGGGACTTCAGAGGAGCTGACTTTGATAAGATGGCCAACAGAGTTAAGTTAACCCTGGCAAAAAGAAACACAGGTGAGGGGGTACAGGCAAAGTGGGCAAGCATTAAGGATGCAATACTTAAAGCAACATCCCACTGTGTTAGACAGAAAAGGAAGTGCAAAAGAAGAAGGAAACCACTTTGGTTCTCAAATACAGGAGCAGAAAAGGTCAGAGGCAAGAGGCTGGCCTTCAGGAAATATAAGGGAACACAGCGGGATGAAGATAGAGAGGCATACCAAACTGCCCTAAGGGAAGCAGAGAAGGCAGTAAGGCAAGCAATGTCCCAAACTGAGGAAACACTAGCACGAACAGTAAAAGAAGGTGACAAGACTTTCTATAGATACATTAGTGAAAGGAGAAAGTCCAGAGAAGTTATTGCTAAGCTCAAAGGAGAAAAGGGGGCATGTGAGGGAGGAGGACCCTGTAAAAACATCTATCTTAAATAGATACTTTTGCTCAGTATTTACTGAAGAGAAGGTAGGGCAGGGTCCACAGCTCAGCACCATGGACATGGGGGGCGGGGAGGTGAGCACTACTCCCTTCACAAAAGAAAGGGTCCTACAAGAGCTTGCTAAGCTCAGGGTGGACAAGGCAATGGAACCTGATGGCATACATCCCAGGGTACTAAAGGAGCTAAGGGTGGAACTAGCAGAGCCATTAGCAGAACTGTTTAGTGAGTCTCTGAGCACGGGAGAGGTCCCAGAAGACTGGAGAAGGGCTCATGTGATCCTGTTCCACAAGAGTGGTAGCAGGGAAGAGGCAGGGAACTACAGACCAGTCAGTCTTACCTCAGTAGTGGGCAAGATTATGGAGGTACCCTTAAGGAATGGATAGTGCAACACCTGGAATCCATAGGGGCACAGGATCCAAGACAGTATGGGTTTACAAAAGGAAGGTCCAGTCAAACTAATCTCCTAGATTTCTTTGACTGGGTAACCAGAGTGGCGGACCAAGGGGGAGCAGTTGATGTTGCCTACCTTGACTTCAGCAAAGCTTTTGACACTGTTCCACATAGAAGATTGATAAACAAGCTGGGTAGGCTCAGGGTGGGCCAGAAGTTGGTCAGCTGGGTGGCAAACTGGTTGATGGGCAGAAAACAGTGAGTGGTGGTAAATGGTATGCAGTCAGAAGAGATGCAAGTCACAAGTGGGGTACCTCAGGGATCAGTCCTGGGGCCAGTCCTCTTCAATATCTTCATCAGTGACATTGCAGATGGACTAGAGGGTAAGGCTTGTCTGTTTGCAGATGACACCAAGATCTGCAACAGAGTAGATGATCCAGATGGGGTGGGCAGAATGAGAAGAGATCTGGATAAACTAGCAAAATGGTCGAAAGAGTGGCAACTGGGATTTAATGCAAAGAAGTGCAAGATCATGCACATAGGGAAGAGAAACCCTGAAGCCACCTGTAGGCTGGGAGGGGAGTTGCTGGCAGTCACAAAGAAAGAAAGAGACTTGGGCATCATCATCATCATTGATGACCTGAAATTATCCAAGCAGACCTCTAAAGCAGTAGGTAAGGCTAGGGGGATGTTAGGGTGCATTAGTAGGGGTATCACAAGTCGTAAGAGGGAGGTAATAATCCCTCTTTACAAGACATTGGTTAGGCCCCATCTGGAGTACTGTATGCAGTACTGGAGGCCACACCTTCACAAGGACATTAACCGAATTGAGGCAGTCCAGAGAAGGGCAACCAAAATGGTGCAGGGACTGCATTAGAAGACATATGAGGACAGATTAACGGAGCTCAATATGTATACCCTAGAGCAAAGGAGGGAGAGAGGTGATATGATCGAAACATTCAAACATCTTAAGGGCATTAACAAGGTGAAAGAGTCTAACATGTTTCAATATAAGAAAAATAGCAGGACAAGAGGACACAGCATGCGATTAGAGGAGGCGATTAAGGGGTAATGTGAGGAAGTTCTTTTTCACAGAAAGGGTGGTGGATGCATGGAACGGCTTACCTCAGGAAGTGGTGGCTATGAATACAGTGCAGGGCTTCAAACAGGCATGGGATAGGCATAAGGGAGCAATACGGATGAGTATGAATAGATAGGCCACTGACAGCAAAGGACGATGGCACATTTATAAGGTAGAAAAAGAAATGGGCAGACTGGATGGGCCTTGCGGTCTTTATCTGCTGTCAACTTCAATGTTTCTATGTTTCAATGGTCTCACCATTTGGGTATAGTCATTGATGAAGTGCTGGTAATATCTGCAGAAGCATAGGAAATGCTGTAGGTCTTTTAGGTTATTTGGCTTGGGCCAGGTGATCAAAGCTTCACCTTTGCTAGGATCTGTTTAAATTCCTTGGGCTGACACAGCATGTTCCACATATTTAACAGAACTTTGGAAGAATTGGCATTTGTTGATAGAGAGTTTAGGGAGTTTGAGACCAAACACTTCTAGTTGATCTAGTACCATTATCAGATGAGCCTTGTGCTCCTTGAGTCTTCCCAAACACAGTGGCATCATCAAGGTAGACCAGGCACTCTAAGAGGTTAAGCATTTAAAGAAAAAGACTCCACACTTGCACAGTGAGTCTTCCTATAGAGACAATTTAAAACATTTTGGTAGGTTTAAAAAGTCACTTTATTAATTACAAAATATTAAAAACAGGCATAATATATGTGCTAAAAAAGCTCTCATACCCCACAGTGCAAACAAAGACCTCCCGATGGCATTTTGCAGCCTTAGTGAGTGCTTTTTCAAGGGTTTCATGTCTCTGATGACCCCTTCCATTAAATATTGGAATGTGGCTGGGGCACCAGATATGCCTTGGGGCATATGAAGAAATTCGTAAAAAGTCAAGTGGATGTGTGAAAGCAGTTTTCTGTCTGTCCTCAGGAGCCATCAGGATCTGGTAGTACCCGCTCCTCAAATCCAGAACTGAGAACCATTTACTTCCATTGAGACATTCTAAAGCATCCTGAATCCTCAGCATTTATAATAATAATAATAATAATAATAATACTTTTATTTATTTTGCGCCTTTCAAATATCAAGGCACATTCCAATAAGATAAAAATACAAAAATCAATATTATAAAAACGGACAAAAACAAATCAATGAACAGTAAAACCATAAGCCTTTTCCCACAGGAAGGATTTCAAAGCCTGTTTAAAACTCCCCACAGTCGTGCACTCCCTGGTCCGACGGGGTAGAGAGTTCCAAAGGGAAGGGGGCGGAAACATAAAAGCATGGGCCCCAGCAGATTTTAACATCACCCTTGGAATCTCTAGCAACCCCTCATCGGCTGAGCGGAGCAATCTCACAGGTTGATAAGGAATCAGGAGTTCTTTCAGGTAATCAGGGCCCAGATTGTGTAGGGCTTTAAAAGTCAGTAATCCGACTTTGAAGGTGATCTGCCACTGAACTGGCAGCCAGTGCAGTTCCCGTAGGACCGGTGTAATATTGGAAGATCTAGGGGTACCCATCAATACCCAAGCTGTGGAATTCTGCACCAGCTGCAAGCAGCGGATATCAACCCCTGGAAGCCCAAAGTAAAGTGAGTTGCAGTAGTCTAGGCGCGAGGTCACAAAGGCATGGATCAAAGTTGGCAGATCACCGGATGGAACAAGGTGCTTGATCCTAGCGATGTTTCTTAGATGGTAGAAGGATGACTTAACCACCGCTGACACCTGGGACCAAAGAGTCAGCCCGCAGCTAATATCACCCCAGGTCTCGCACCCGTTCAGAGATCTGTAGCTCGACATCCCAAAACAATCCAGATGGGGAGCCGCCCAGGTCCCCTATCCGCGCATCCGGATCCAATACCAACACTTCCGTCTTTCCTGAGTTCAACTTCAGCCAGCTGGACCTCATCCAGTCCTGGATTTCATTTAGGCAGCTGTTAAATACCAAGATAGCTCCTTCCTGGTCGAGTGCAAAGGACAGGTATAGCTGGGTATCATCCGCATAACAATGAAACCTCAGTCCATACCGTCTCACAATGTCTCCGAGGGGAAGCATGTACACCGCAAACAACATGGGGGACAATATAGAGCCCTGAGGAACCCCACAAAGTAGAGAGATGGGATCAGAGGAAAAAAAAACTGACACCACCCCCTGGGTTCTTCTGGTGAGGTATGAAGTGAACTATCTGAGAACAATCCCAGAAAGCCCACAAATACATCTCAGGTGCTTAAGTAGGACCCCATGGTCAATGGTGTCAAATGCTGATAACAGATCTAATAGTACAAAAATGGACTGTTTTCTCTGGTCTCTCGCCATCAGGAGATCATTGAGCACCCGAACCAGCGCAGTCTCAGTACTGTGCCTCTTTCGAAAACCTGATTGGAGAGGTCCGTAGATGCTATGGATGGTCAAATGGTTCTCCAACTGGGCCGTCACTACTTTCTTGATCACCTTCCCCACAAAGGGGAGGTTCGAGATAGGCCTGTAGTTGGCAAGACAGTCTGGGTCCAAAGATGCTTTCTTCAACAAGGGTGTCACCACTGCCTCTTTCAAGGAACAGGGATATTCACCTGAGTCAAGGGAACACCAGACTATCTGTGCTAGAACCAGGAAAATGGACTCCCCACACCCCAAAATTAGGGAAATTTATACTGATCTGGGGTGGTTCTGTTATTCATAATCCTGTGGTTGATACACATGTGATCTGTACCATTTTTCTTGTGCACAATTACAGTAGGAGAGACATGGGGCTTTTCGATTCTTGATTATTCCTATTGCAAACAATTCCTAAAGATGTCTTTCCACATCATCTGTGGTTGCTGGGGACAGATGTCAGGATCATTTTTAAAAAAGATGATTATCATGCACTCTAATGTGATGTTCCACTCCAGTGGCGCATCCGACATCCCACTCCTGAAGAGTTTTGTTCATTCTGCCAACTTCCAACTCACTCGGGGCTTCCATTTCTCAGGCACTGGGGATTCTCCAAAGTCAAAGAACTCCAGGTCGAGTCCAGCATTCTCATCTTTTAGGTTGTGTTGAGGTTGCACTACTGTGTCTGCACAGTATCCCTGCCCCAACATACAATGTTTTTTAACTGTAATGTCTCAAGTGTTTTGATGTCTTGAACTTCCCCAAGAGATCTTCACTGGATTCTGTGCTTCCAGAGACATTCTCCAGTATAGTCAGATACTCTTGGGCTGGAGATTCTGTATCTGTGGATATCAACAAATGAATAGCCTCTAATGTAGGACCTTGGAGGCTTTCTCCAAATTGTTTTTCATCACAGCTTCTGAGCATCGCCAGTCTTGAATCAATGGAGCAGAATCCATCCAAGTTTCTAGGTCATCTTCTCCTGCAGGGGTGGATTTCATGCCTAAGAACATTCTTAACCTTCTGTATGAATCAGGTACAGGTGGCACATAGGTGGGTCTGGCTCCTGCATTGTTGAGGTGGTGTACCCTTTGGTCAACTAACAGCATCTGACTTCACTAGATGACTTCCCTTCAGCTTGTAGCCACTTGTGGAACCTTTCTTCCCTGCCCTGCTTTTATGTCAGCTGGCCTCCCAGTTCAGTAGTACACACTGTGCTTCATAATCCAGGGATGGTGCTGGGTGGATTGGGGCTTTCTGCTCCCTGTCAGAAGCTCTGTTGTCCGCTGCACCCTGGCAGAGCAATATCCCTGGAGAGAATGGCTGCAAACTGTGCTGTGTCTGAAAGGTGCAGAGGTGCCAAGCACATGAAGTCCCCCCCCCCCCCATGCCTCTGTGCCCCCTGATGACTGCTGGTGTCTCTGGGGCCAGGGCACACTAAAGGAAGTGTCCTGCTCTGTTGTGTTGGTTGCCCAGTGAAGTCCGCAGTAGGTCAGGTTAGGCACGCTCAGTGGAGAGAAGAGCAGTGTTCGCACTGACAGTTCCCATGTTTGAGCAGACTGCTTCTGAGACGTGTGAAAGGAGCTGTGCAGCAATCACCATGAAGGCAGCAGCTTGAATGTTCAAGCAGCACTTCTTTGGTCCCCCACAGGCTGCAGTCCTGGGGCTGGAGCGAGTGACAAGGCAGATGGTTTTGGCACAGAGGAGAAACGGGTAATCCCCCAGCATGGGGTGGGGGTGGGGGGGTTACAGTTGAGTAGTATTTTGCATGACTCTATAAATGGTTGCTTACTCCTTTGTGACAGTGTTTGCTGCTGTTGTTCCAGGATTTACTTAAAAAAGAGCTTGTCCTCAATGTAGGGGGAGGATGGGGGCTGTGTGGAGGATGACAACAGTAAAGCTGACATACTGAACAGGTATTTCTGCTCAGTCTTTACTGAGGAAGAGGAGGGTAATGGGTCTGAATGTAGTACAAGGGGTGAGAATGGTGCAGAAATGGACACAAGTCCCTTTACACGAGAAAGGGCCCTGAAGGAACTGGAAGTAATAAGAGTTGATAAAGCAATGGGGCCAGATGGGTGCACCCCAGGGTCCTTAAAGAACTAAGAGAGGTGGTGGCTGAACCTCTTGCTATCCTGTTTAGCCAATCGCTAGAAACAGGGAGGTACCCAAAGACTGGAGGATAGCAGATGTAGTCCCTTATACAAAAGTGGGAACAAAGAGGCCGAGGAACTACAGACCAGTCAGCCTCACACCTGGTAGTGGAGAAGATCATGGAAGCACTACTGAAGGAGAGATTGGTGGAACATCTGGGTGTCAATGGACTACAGGACCCAAGGCAGCATGGTTTCACCAGGGAAGGTCATGTCAGACCAACCTCATTGAATTTTTGACTGGGTGACTAGGGAGGTGGATCAGGGAGGGCAGTGGACATGGCCTATCTGGACTTCAGCAAGGCCTTTGACACTGTGCCACATAGAAGACTATTACACAAACTGGGGAATATGGTGTGGGCAGGACAGTAGTGCGGTGGGTAGGTAACTGGCTGGGCAGCAGGATACAGAGGGTGGTGGTAAATGGCTGTCACTCCACAGAGGGAAGAGTGACCAGTGGGGTACCACAGGGATCAGTGCTGGGACCGGTACTATTCAATATCTTCATCAGTGACATTGCGCAGGACCTAGAAGGCAGAATTTCACTGTTCGCTGATGACACAAAGCTCTGTAACAGAGTAGACACACCAGAGGGTGTAGACAGAATGAGAAGGGACCTGCAGAAACTTGAAGAATGGTCAGGGGTTTGGCAGTTGAAATTCAATGCAAGGAAGTGCAAGATAATGCATATGGGGCACAAAACCCTGGCACAATATATCAGTTGGGGGGTGAGGATATAGCATGCACCAAGCAGGAAAGGGATCTTGGGGTTATCATCTCTGATGACCTCAAGGCAGGAAACAGTGTGACAAGGCAGCAGGTAAAGCAAAATAGGATGCTGGGATGCATAGGCAGGGGCATACCAGCAGGAAAAGGAGGTCATAATTCCACTATACAAGACACTAGTGAGGCGCACCTGGAGTACACTGTGCAGTTCTGGAGACCTTACCTCGTGAAGGACATAGACAGGGTAGAGAAGGTTCAGAGGAGGGCAACAAAGATGGTGCATGGATTGCATCACAAGTCCTATGAGGACAGGTTGAAGGTACTGAACATGTACTCCTTGGAGGAGAGGAGGGAGAGAGGGGATATGATAGAGACATACAAGTATCTTACAGGGAGGAACAGGTGCAGGAATGCACTATTTTTAAGCGAAAAGATGTTCCAGGACTAGAGGCATGGGATGAAGTTGGAGGAAGGACGATTCAGAGGAACGTGAGGAAGAATTTCTTCACAGAACGGGTGGTGGACAAGTGGAACACCCTGCCAGAGGAAGTGGTGGGGGCTGAAACAATCACAGGATTTAAGAATGCATGGGATAGACATAAAGGAATTCTGGAGGTCAGGGGTAAGGGGCAACAGACTTCCTGGAAAACATAAACTGAACTTACAAACTTAAATGGGCAGACTGGGTGGGCCATAGGCCCTTATCTGCCGACACTGTCTATGTATCTATGTATATATACTTCATGGAGTGAAAACTGCCATTCGAAGGTCAGCAGTATTCACATCCCAAGGATGCAAGAAGTCACACTCCCATATCCATAAGAGACGCTCCAGCCAAACCTATAAAGTAACAATAGGTTCCACCAGTTTTTTGTTTTTTTTTTACTTTTTTCTTATTCAGAAATTCAGAAGGATGATGACATGAATGGCCAGTGAGAAGGCTGCTACCGAGGCTGACAGTCTTACAGAAGTAAAGAATGTCTCACTTTCAGCTGAAGGAAGGGCCATGATTGGTCACTGCCATGTGCTGTAATAAAGGAACAACTGGAAATGAGCTATCATATCTCAGTGTGCCTTTGCTGATCAAAAATTACAGACAAAAAAATTTACTGTCATATTGAGCAAGCATTACATCCCTAGTACAGAATAAGTAGAGCAGTTGGAATATAGCTGAAACAGATGATGCAGATGTCATGGATCACCCAGATACCTCCTCATACAATGATACGGTGTTCATGAATACTGGGCCTCAGGCAGTGTATCATTGTATGCCCATAATGACTGTCATCTGCATGTTATCTGCTTATACTTCTATTCAAGGTTAGTCAGAATTGCTTGGATTCTTGTATTTTGACATTTTGATTTCCTTGCACTGTGGAAGCATTGTGAATAGGTAACATGAAAATGGTTTCTCCGTAGTAACAGATGCTCTTGACCAGTGGAGGGATGCTCTGCAGTTTCTTTGGGTTTGATTTGCATTCAGTGCCTGCTGTATAATCTAATCAGGTCGGGCATAATTTGTGCCACAGCAACTCACAGATGCGATTATGCAAAAGTATTTCATCTCGTCCCATGACTATATGGTGGAAAGCATCTTTTTCCTACATGCGCAGGTTGTCATGCAAACATAAAGATGTGGTGGTTGTGGGGGGACAGAGATAAGTATATCTTTTTACTGGAGGGTACACTGAGCTGAAATAGCTAATTTTTAGGTGCAACCAATACTTGATTTTATATAAAGATATAAAACAGAACAGAAGGTACAATCCTCCCTTCACCTCAACTGGTGGCCTCACTACTGACCCCCCCTTTGGGTTCTGGACATCGGGTGTCCAATTCCGGTGTTGAGCAGTCACTAAAAAAATAAATAAATAAACCATAAATTACACCCACTAGCACCCATGCCACTCTCCTCTCCTATACATATAAAAAAAAAACTGTCTCTCCCAGCCACTGAGCTCCCATAACCACGACCCTCTTCCCTTTGCACACGCCTTTTAAAAGTAATCCAGAGTTGGACGACCAGCACAACAGTCCCAACCACCATGACTGACTGCCGTCAATTAAAGGAAAAAAAACTAAATCCCAAATTGGAGTAATCGTGCTGGGGTTCAGTTTTTTCAGTGTTTTTTTTTCTCTTGAGCTCATATATGGCCTTTTTGGGCCATTTTGTACCCAGATTTTCATGGTAGGAGCATAGAAACTTAGACAGTGATGGCAGAAAAAGACCACTGGTCCATCCAGTCAGCCCATATGAACATGCAAACATATGAAATTTCCAGCAGATACAGGCATTGTGGTCTGTCAAGTCTGCTTGTTTGTGCAGCTAGCAGCCCATAAACCCCAACAAATCTGGGACCTATTGACCATACAGGGTTCCAACACATACTATCCACCCCCATACTTCATGCCCTACCGCTGTCACCCCGAGCAATCCTAAGCCCGTCACTCTGTCCCAGCCATGTTTGAAACTACCGATAGTATTGGCACTCACTGGCAGACTGTTTCATGGCTCCACCACCCTTTCTGTAAAATAAAACTTTCTCACGTCCCTCTTGAATCCCCCCCTATCAGTTTCCGGTTGTGCCCTGGTGTTCTTGATCTGCTACTTATGCTAAATAATTCCTTGCAGTTTGCCATGTTCATTCCATTTCAGGAACTTGAAGATCTCTAACATATCTCCCCTCTCTTGTCTGGCCTCCAGCAAGTACATGTTCAGTGCCCTGAGCCAATCCTCATAAGATCCGCCCTGCTTGCACTGTATCATTTTGGTCACCCTATGTTGTACTGTTTCCAGCCTGTCCTTATCTTTCCATAGGTGATGACTCCAGAACTGGGCACAGCACTCCAGGTGGGGCCCCACCAGTGATCTAAAGAGAGGTATTAATACCTCCTTCCTTCTGCTGTCAGTACTCCTTCCTGTACACCCCGGCATCCTGTTTACTTTACTGTAGGTCTTCTTACACTAGTTTGATTGTTCAGGGAGTCACTGGTGATGATCCCTAGGTCAGTGATGTCCACGTTGTTACACCCTTATGACCACATATATGGCACCTTGTAAATCTTTCCTGAAATGGGTTTTGGGGGGGGTCATTCCCCAAAAATGTATTTCTGGATACATTTATAGGATGCCACTTATGTGCCATGGGGGACGACTTGGGCATCCTGACAATTTGGGCCTGAAATGGCCATGTTATTAAAAAAAATAATAATATTAAGGCTTGGCACATGTGTGATTACTGCATTTTGGGACTTAGTTTTTTTTTCAGTTTTTTTTATCCTTGGCTGCTGGCCAAGGTGGTGGGAGAGCTGTGCAGGTCGCTCATGCTGGATGACATTTTTAAAAGGTGGGTGCTGGGAGGGGGGGGAGAAGGATAGGTACAGGTGCTAAGTGGGAAGGGGGGGAATTGTTTACTTGTATGGTGGGGTGGAGTGAATTAAGTCGGCATGGTGCTAGTGGGTGGGGTTAATGTTTGTTTATTTATTTAGTGATTTCTTGACACCAGGGTTGTCAGGAACCCACAGAGGGGTTCTGTAGTGAGCCACCGTGGTTGAGCAGCTGGTGGCCATAGTTTGTGCCAAAGGGCATTTTTTTCATGCAGGCTGCATGACGATCTTTCATTGTCAAGCAGCTTGCACAAAAACTCCAGTTGGTGTTGCAAAGCGCACTTTTGTTTGCAAACTGCTTGAAAATTGAAAATCTTCACATAGCTTGCATGAAAACTCCAGTCCATGTCACAAAAGGCACTTTTTCATGCATGCTGTGTGACTCAGAAACGTGTGTTTGCGTACCATGAAAACAGCTTCTCCGATGATGAAAGCAGGACCTGTTTTCATGTCTCTCAACTGCCTAGTTTCTTTAATAATTTAAAAACTGTTCCTTTATGCCTCCAGGCCCCCTGTTAGTTAATTAGTTAAGTTATTGTAATCTGATTTGCACCTTATGTTTAGTTCTTAGTCTTTGGCCTTATCATTGTCACTGTATATTCATTTTGCTCTAGGGCTTCATTGCAGTGCTATATCATGTTTAATTTATATAATTGTTTTTTCTACAAACAATTCTGAGGTTCTTATTTATATTGTGAGTTGTGCACCTTGCTGATTTGCTCGATCACACCTGGAAATGAGCTCCAGTTCATTGTGCCTTTCTTGGTTACCAATTTTCAAATAAATAAATAAAAGAATACATTTAAAAAAGGCAAAAAACTTAAAGAATCAGCCTTACACCCTACACAAGCTACCACTTAAAGGAAAACTGTGTAAATTCACTGCCCCCGCCCCCGAAAAGCTTACCCCCCTGATCCAGCTTTTATGTAGAAAAGCGCATTTTCTCACTGCTACTTACTTTATTTTTGTAGCAAAAGTCCACGAACTGGGAATATGGCAGATGTTGGGGGACTTCATTTACTATAAAGGTGCGGTGCCACACTGCTCGCTTCAATACATTCAAGCAGTGTTGCTTGCGCTGCACCTGTACAGTAAATGGAGCCCCCAGCATCCGCCATATTCCCAGTTCGCAGACTTTTTGCAATAAAAATAAAGTAAGTAGCAGCGTGAGAAAAATGCGCTTTTCTACATAAAAAACTGGATCGGGGGGGTAAACTTTTCAGGGGTTGGGGGCAGTGAGTTCACAGAGTTTTCCTTTAAAGCAGCAGTGCAGCAAAAAAATTTTTTTCCAGAAAAGCTAATTTCAACTACAGTTAATAAACATGTTAGCATACCAGTAAAATGTACTTGTCTAGGTATCTCCTATGC
Source organism: Neoceratodus forsteri (assembly GCA_016271365.2). Classification (NCBI taxonomy): domain Eukaryota; kingdom Metazoa; phylum Chordata; order Ceratodontiformes; family Ceratodontidae; genus Neoceratodus; species Neoceratodus forsteri. The sequence continues at coordinate 389,293,379 of JADMNL010000023.1, forward strand.
TGCGCCCTAGGGGCCCAATACTGAAAAATGGGTAAAGCGCAGTGCAAAGGTCTGTGCTATGCTTGTCCATTGCCCTCAACCCGAAGGATGCTATATTGAGTTGGATAGCACACCAGTGCTATCTGACTGAATATATGGGCATCTTGGCACAGCACTAAGTCAAGTAGTGCTGCCCAGACATGAACCCTTGAAGTGCAGGGAACAGCACCCCCAGATCCGATAGTAACAGGAGCCCCCAGCATGACTTTCAGACTGCATCATGCAAATGAGGCCATTGGGCATGCAAGGTGCTAAGAAGCCATATGCATGCCTGTTATGGGCTCATTTGCATGGGGAGCGATGGCAGGTTTATGCCCCTCCTGTGGCAGGCCCCACCAACTCTGAACCCTGTCCCCATCCAAAAAATCTTTTCCTGTTGTCCAGTGATTTCCCCCTGTCCTCTGATCCCCATTCCTGTTAAAATAAACATGTCCCTGGTGTCTAGTGGTCCCTCTCATCCACTGAACCCCATCCCCCATTAAAATAAACATGTCCCTGGTAGTCTGTGGTCCCCCATGTCCACTGATCCCTGTTCCGTAAAATGAAAATAAACATTACCCTGGTGGTCTATGGTCCCCCCACCTTCTCTGATCCCTGACCCCATTGAAATAAGCCTTGTCCCTGGTGTCCAGTGGTCCCGCCACCCTCTGATCCCTGGCCCGGTTGCAGTAAGACTAGTCCCCGATGTCCAGTGATACCCCCATCCTCCAATCCCTGGTCACCCTGACAGAAAAGTGTTCCCTGGTGCCCAGTGGTTTCTCCTGGCCCCATTCAATATACATTATGCCCTGGCATCTAGTGGTTCCCCCTCCCTCAAAGCCCTGAAAGAAACCCTTCCCTGATCTCCACTGGCAACCCCTACCCTCCGAGTGCTCGCCGCAGTTCCGTAGAAGTCCCTGGCATCTAGTGGCACCACCTGCACTGGGTAAACCATCATGTAACACCCCGTTACCTTAATTCCCAACACCATGGGAGCCCATATTGTGTCCTGCACAGCCCTCTCTCTCTATTATCTTTGGCTAGCTGTTATATGCGGCGATGACAGTGAGTTGCATCCCCTGTACCATAAAGGAAACGTGCATTCCCTTTACAGTACAGAGGACGCATGCTCCCTGTCATAGCACATGATGGCTGGCCGAGGTGGTAAGAAGAGGGCTGTGCCAGTTGCCGTATGGCTCCTATGGTGCTGGTGATTAAGGTGGGGGGGGTTGGCAGGGTGGTGTACCCTGTGCAGGCAGTGCAGAGGGGGTGCTAGATGCCAGGGACTTCTTGTACAGAATGGAGGTGAGCCCTTGGATGGTGGAGGGTGCCATTGGACACCAGGGAAGGGTTTCTGTGTATTGGGGCCAGGGATCAGAGGGCGGGGGGGCACTAGATGACAGGACATAATATATATTGAATGGGGTCAGGGACTGGAGGATGGGGGGACGACTAGGCACAAGAGAAATGTTTCATTTTACTGGGGATGGGGATCAGAGGACGGGGGAAGGGGGACCACTAGACAACAGGGACATGTTTATTTTAATATGGCCCAGGATTGGAGGATGGGGGGACCACGGACCACTAGGGAAATGTGTAATTTTCATGGGGACAGGGACTGGAGAATGGGAGGGGACTAATGAAAAGGTTAATGTTTTAAAAATCTGGAGCCCTTCACTGATCAACACCTCTCAGAATCAGCTATCAGCAAAACTGAATAACACAGGGTATGTGGCTACATAGTGTGTATTTGTGGGGGGTGGGGCCAAGTGCACCCTGTTGCCAGGAGGAAAAACAAGGCAATGGAAAATAAAAAGTGTAAAAACAAATTCACAAAAACATGCCATTTTTTCAATTTGTGTAAAGACAGAACTTTCATAACTTACTTGTGGCTTTGCCACCTGTGAGTATGGTCTTGCCCCTCACTCATGGCAGTAAATGGCATATTTGCACCACAGCCATTGTATGTCCTTTCTGTCTGTCTGTTTGTTACACTAACGTGATAGCACCAGTGTAGTTAGGGTTAAATGGAGTGATCACTGATAAACCTAGTTTTTGCACCTTAATAACTTCGGCGGCATTCAACAAAATAGCCAAAATATTTACATGCTTGGTCAGCCTGGCAGAGACTGAAGACGAGAAAAGTTTTGTGACAGCACCTTGTGGGTTTCCAAGATCTGTCTACCCCTTATTTTGGAAAAGTAAGGTTTTTCTTCCTATTGTTAACATGTTTTTTTTTTTGTTTTGTTTTTTTTTTGCTGTCTTGCACAGCCTAGATGGTATGGAAGTTTTTTTCATGAAACTTTTAGGGTAGAAGTGGCCTGTGCTATGGTAGTGCCTTTCCAAGGCTTCATGAAAAAATATTAAACAGTTCCAGAGTTGAGCATGCTTAGTAGGGTTTTTGGATAACCCTCTGATACAAAATGAAAAATGTTCAGTTCATGAGAGGGTTCTCAATCAGTCAGTCAATCAATCAGTCAGTCTTTATTTTGCCAGGCAAAACACCATTGAGGTGGAACTCATTTGCAAGGTGAACCTGGGCAGTCACAATAAAAGTTTACACAGGCATATATAGTGAAGCAGAACAATCCAAGGATACATGTGTACAGATGCAATAAGGGATAATAACAAGCAGTGCAATTCTCAGGATGCAGAGGTGAATTACATATTTACAATATATACATGAAATTCTGCAAAGGAAGCAAAATAAACAGAGGCATTAAAAGTAGGAAGCCTACAGGCAGAACGATAGCTGGGGGAGTAGGGTAGAGAAGAGGGAGGCAAAGACTAGAGCTCAAAACAAAACATAAGAAGAATCTGCAATAGAACAACCAGGTAGAAATCATCATGGACCATTTGCAAGAATCAAGTGCCATCAGCAGAAACAATTTATTTGTTTTATTTTGTTGACCAGTGAGGCCCACTGAGACTAGAAGTCCCTATTTCAGGGCAACGGGGATACAGATGGTAACCAACTGAAATTGGAACCAGATTAAGCTGTTCGTGGTATTTTTAGTGAATGGGGGGAAATTTGGCCAAGACAACGAGGAAATTCCCCTTCTCTTTCCGAGAAGTGCCAAGGGATCTTTTAACGTCCACCTGAACAACCACCAGAACAGGCAGACGGACCTTGGTTTAACATCTCATCTGAAAGACCGCACCTCAGGACTGCAGCACCCCCCCCCCCATGTTACAGGTCTCCTTAAAGGAGCGTAGAAACAGGGATTTAAATATGGTTAACTTCACAGAGATTGCGAGCTTAAGGGTTTTCTGAATGGTGTTCCATAGTGCAGGAAGGGCATGGCTTATTGCTGATCTACCATAATGAGTTCTGACCTTGTGAATATGAAGGGGAAATATAGGAGAGTCTTCTCAGGGGATAGTTCCCAGCACTATAGACTGGCAGGCAGTCCACAACGTATTGTGGGAGCTTGTTAATAATAGCTCTATAAGTCCAGAGGACAGCGTTCTTATGCTGTCTAAAACTTAAAGAGCTCCAGCCTGCTTTTGCATTGAGAATGATGGGTAGAATACGGCAATCCAGTCATGAATCTAATGGCTCTGTGGTAGAGAATGTCATGCTTGGAAAGGCCAGAGTTATGGTCTTGCCCATACAAAAAATCGGTGTAGTCCAGAAGTGGCATAAACGTAGTCTGAACCAGCCTAGTTTTTGCTTCCAAAGTAAGAAAGTTCTTGATCTGAAAGAAGAGTCCAAGTCTCTGCTTTATTTTTTAGATATTTCTTCTATATGATAGATGAAGGACAGTTTATAGTCGATCCAAAAATCGAGGTACTTCAATTTCCTCACGAACTCCAGGGTCTCTCCCAAGAGAGTGGTTATTTGGGGAATCACTGAGGAGTGTCTGTAAGCATTGGTCGAAGGGGCAAAGAACATAGCCTTTGTTTTTTGGCATTTAGAAGGAGCTTTAGCTGCAGTAGGTTTTTCTGGAGGATGTTACAATCAAGTTGGAGGTCCCTATAGGCAAGATCCAGGGAAGGCCTTTCAAAGCAGATGACAGTATCATCCACAAACAAATGTATTTTTGATGACTTGAGACCACTGTTAATATTATTGACATATATAGCAAAAAGTAGAGGGCCAAGAATTGACCCTAGGGGTACACCTCTTAGTAGAGTTTTCGAGGGGGGGGGGTCCCCATCAGCCTTGACCTGCTGGAGCCTATCAGCAAGGTAATTATTGAACCACCTCAAAACCAAATGGTTGACTCCAGTATTTTTTAGCTTTACCAGGAGCAGGTCAAGGTCCACAGTATCAAATGCTTTGCTCAAATCAAGAAACAAAGTGCAGGGTTCCACCTCTAAGGGTGATGGCCGCCTAGGTTTTACCTCCCGAAGAAAATCTTCATACTCCATAAAATAGAACCCCATTTGCACATCGCCTGCATACTGGATTGAGGTTTAAAAATAACCAGAATGATTTTTCTATTGATTTATACTAAAGTTCTTGCTTAACATTTTCATTTTATTAAATGGTGATCAAGTGAAAGTTAACGGTGCCTCCTGCAATTTCTGAAGTGAATTACCATTATGATGGTGGTGTCCGTGACAGACAATATCACCTTAGAGCTGACAGAAATTAAACAAATGCTATATAAATTGCTTGATGAAATGCCAACTTTATGTAAAAAGGTGTCAAATCTTGAAGAAAAATTGGAAGCTGCAGACTACAGACTACAGGATAGCTGATGTAGAGCTGAATCACAGTCACCTTGACCTGCAAGTTTACTCTCATGTTGAGCGCCTCTCAAAACTGGAAAAACAGGTATAATACCTATCTGCTAAGGTAGATGATTTGGAAAATTATGGGAGGAGAAACAACCTTAGGATAGTTGGTATTCCTGAGGGGACAGAGCAAGGTGATGTGGTGACTTTTCTACAAATGTTGATTCTGAAAATGCTTGTCTTCTACTGGGATACTCCTCTCGAGATTGAGAGAGCACATAGGACTCTTGGCCCCAAGCTTGGGCGTGGTATGCCCTCTCGTCCTATACTGGCATATTTTTTTATGCTTTTCTATAAAAGAACACATTTTAAAGCTGGCCAGAGGAAAAAAAAACCTTGAACTGGAATGGTCACAGAGTCTTTCTGTTTCAAGACTACTCTAAAGAATTAGCTGACAAAAGAAAAACTTTTAACCCTGTTAAAAAAGAGCTTGCCAGACACAGAATTTCATTTTCTCTGAAATATCCAGCCACTCTAAAGGTTCAGTTACAAGATAGAGGGGTGTCGTTTACTAGCTGCAGGAAGCAGAAAAAGTGCTGAGAACATATTTATCTGATCACAGACGGAAACAGGGAGGTTCTGATAAAAGAATAACTGAGATGGCACTGAAACCGGAATCATGCTGTCATTCTGTAGCATCCCAGATTCAGTCCGACTCACAAGCTTTACATAGTGATTCGATAGTTGCCCCAGAGAACTGCCAAGCAGTGAAGCCTAAAAGGTTAATGGCCAGGGATAGATCTTGAACCTCCAGGCATGACAAGCTCACAAGTACACAATGATCAAGGAGTCAGAATAGAGGCTCTAGACATCCATCCCCAGAGTCAGGTTCACCATTGGAAGAGACAGTCCATATTAATAAACTCACCAGAGGACGAGGAGATGTTTCAAGAAATCCATAGCAGAAAACTTCAGCAGAACACATCCCGAATGAAGACATGGATTGTGAGGACCAATGCCCTTCGGAAAATGAATTCTCCGTGAGACCTTCATGGGCGTCTATGGTGGAAAAGGTCAAAGGATCTGTGTCTGATGGAGGTCCTGATAAAAGGAACAGTATCACAAAAATACAAGAACCCACATGAGAAGCAATTGCCTTCAAAGGACGAACTTAGCCGTGCAAAAATGGGCCTGACTTATGAAAAGGCTTCAGTTTGAACTTTGGATGATATACTGCATTATTCAGCTCCCTTGATATTTCTGACTTTGCTATTCTTTCCTTACTTCCTTCTCTCTGTTCTCGATCTATTATGCAGGTAAGTATGCCGGATGATTTTTTTATCTGGGGTAAGGGAATGGGATGAGGGAGTGGAGAAGGGGGCTGGTACTGTTAATTTTATACTAATGGGTGTAGAGTAGAAACTTATAGCAGCATGAAATTCAAGACTGTAGCTTGGATATAAAAAGTATATGAGGGTTTCCCTCATTATTTTGTCTTATGCTAAGTAGTGCATACAAACAAATTGTTAATGGGCTCTATTTGTAATTCCTGAACCCTCATGGCCCCTAGTGGTAATATGCATGTTGGATTGGTTCCGTCCAGCACAGAGAGATAATCATTTAGGGGGCCGCTTTATATATATTTTATACAAAACTCTGAGGAGTGATTTGTGCAAACAGCCCTGTAAATTCTTAGTCTTTGAGCTCAGGATGTTAAAATGTGTGTATAATTCTATTTATTAAATTAATGATCTTTTGTAGACATTTAACTCAGAGACCATACAGATAGGTTTAAAGCATAATAGCTTTCATAACTGGCATATCTTTTAATAAGGGAGTTAGATTAATAAATCTGTTCCGGTTTGTTTATCAGTGAGGTTGCGTTTTAAATGTGGGTTAAATAGTTTATTCCAGGTTCTTTCTTATATTTAAATAGCTCTAATTAGGGTTAGATAAAGAGTGGATGCAGGGTAAAGTCATAAGTAGGGGACAACCGAAGGTGAATGCTTGAGAGAGTAGGTAGTCGTGGGATTACCCTTCTGAGGGAAAGTACTTCACCTATGACCAAATGATCAAATATTTCATTTTTGATGTGGTCTTGCGTGTGCAGCACAGACAACATATTGGGGTTGCTTGAAGTGGAAGAGCAGGTTTTGGAAGCGTGTTCGTGTTGTGGCCAGTGGCACCACTGCTTTTTAGGGCTGGGCTCTGTGGCACGAATTAGATTGCACGCTGTCTATGACAGCAGTTGTAAAATGTGCCACCAACTTGAAACACTTTAGCTGCTGCAATGAGGGAGTGACTCCTCATTGCAGGGCGTGCCTTGCCTGGTGTAACATTTTAATAAACATAGCGGGCAGTGGCTCACTGCTGGCTGCTCACAGTCCCTAGGAAGCCGATGTGGGGGGTGCCCAATCCCCCTGTTGGCATATGTGACCCCTTTACTGATGTGGTCTACCGAAGGGGTGCCCAATCCCCCTTGGCATCATGCCTCTGAACACAGATATGCTTGCCAACGGGGGTGCCCAGTCCCCCTGTTGGCATGTTAACCCCCCTCCACATTTTCCTGCCTCTGTCCCACCCTGATTGTGTGCCATACTGGGAGCCCACTCCAGTGTGGCTAACATGCCCCCCACAAAGAAATGTGCCACACTGGGAGCCCACCCCACTGTGGCCAAACCTCTAAAAAAAAGGAAAACGGTCCATGGTGAATTTTTTTATATTTGTTACCTGAAACAAAGGAAACGGTCCCTCGCCGTCCCATCCCCTTCCCCTGCCTGCAGTCACCCTCTGTGCACCACACCCTCCTCACCTCATACTTACCTCCGGAGCCTGGCGTGACGATCTTCGGTGTACTGGGAACACATCTGCACTCTTTAAAGCCGACTGTGAACTGAAAAAATGCCGGTAAGCTGTATAATGGCATAAATGTTTTTTTTTTTCAACTTTGGTACATATCTCAACCATTTTTGTGAATTTTGACACCAAATTTTCAACATGGGGTCCTTGGGACCCCACCTCATAAATTCAGTCACTGTCATCTCGTTATTTGGTCCCGAAAGGTGATTTCGATGTCACTGCACGGAATTGCCTTTCTGGACTGAGTAATGAAATGACAGTGTGACTGTTCATGAGGTGGGCACTCAAATTCCTATGTTGCAAATTTGGTGAAAAAATTCCAAAAAATGACCGTGTTAGGAGCATGCATTGCGCAGTTTCCACACATGCTTGTAACTTTGAGAATTTTTAATATTTTTACTCCATATTTTCAACATTGCCATTTTTTCACACCTCCTTATGAACAGTACAGCTGTCATTTTCCACATCCTGCCCAAAATGTGTTTCTGCACATCTGGCGCACAGTGGTGCTGTCGCTGTAGGAAAACAATGTTCGGGACAGTGTAAGAAAATCACAGTAACACTGTTCAAAAGCAGAGGTCCCAAAATGCCTATCTTAAACAGTGATGAAAAAATTCCACAAAATGACTATGTTACAAGTATGTGTTGCGCAGTGTCCACATACAGTCGTAAGTTCAAGAATTTTTAATATTTTCACTCTAGATGTTCAACATTGGGACATAGTAAGACAATCACAGTAACACAGTTCCCAAAATGTCTATGTTGAAAATTTGGTGAAGACATTCCACAAAATGACCATGTTACAAGCATGCATCGTGCAGTTTCCACGCATGCTTGTAACTTTGAGAATTTTTAATATTTTTACTCCAGATTTTCAGCATTGCCATTTTTCCACACCTCCTTATGAACAGTACAGCTGTCATTTTCCACATCCTGCCCAAAATGTGTTTTAGTACATCCGGCACACAGTGACGAAGTTGCTGTAGGAAAACAATGTTCCGGACAAAGTAAGAAAATCACAGTAACACTGTTCAAATTCAGAGGTCCCAAAATGCCTATGTTAAACAGTGATGAAAAAATTCCACAAAGTGACTGTGTTACAAGTGTGTGTTGCGCAGTGTCCACGTACAGTCGTAAGTTCAAGAATTTTTAATATTTTCACTCCAGATATTCAACATTGCCATTTTTGCACACCTTCTTATGAACAGTACAGCTGTCATTTTTCACATCCTGCCCAAAATGTGGTTTTGCACATCTGGCGCACAATGGTACAGTCATGTGGGAAATCAATGTTTGGGACAGAGTAAGAAAATCATACTGCCACTGTTCATGAGCAGAGGTCCCAAAATGCGTATGTTAAAAATTTGGGGAAAGAATTCCAAGAAAAGACTATTACGAGCATGTGTTGCACTGTTTTCATGCACGCTCGTAACTTCGAGAATTTTTTTTTCCTTTTGTTTATTGTTTTCATAATAAAACAATACATCAAGTATTCTCATATGGGATGATTCAAATATCATTTGACATTATAGGCATAATTGAGATAAGTATATAAACCCGCATTCTGGTACAGAAGTAGTTAGGGGAATACCATATAATCAGGCCATCTTAGCCTAAAGTCCCAATCAAAAGTCCAGTACTTGCCAGCTGCTTCAGTGGCTCCGGTTACTAATCATGAATATAGTTCAAAGGGATGATTCTGCACTAACCTGTAGTGCTAGTAACCTATTAAGTAAATTAAACTAACAATAAATTTGTTTCCCACCAACTCCCATCCAAACCCCTTACAGCCTTATAAGAAAAAAATGTGAACAGATACTAAAGGCACTCCAACAGTAAGTACTTCATAGAATAAATAATGCTCCTAAGAACACTAGGTATTTAAAAAAGTGTCAATAAGAGGAAAGGGGTACAAACATATGAAAATATTATAGCAATACAATACAGTATAGAAATTCTCCCCCGTTCCCAACCTTACAGTCTTACTAGTCCTAGTGTATAATATTACTTAAATCACTTTCGGGTCCTCATAACTGGAGCATAATAAGGCATTTTAAAATATTTTATTTTTTTTTTTAAAGGAAAGATTTATTTATTTTCCAAAATTAGTGAGACATACAAACACATAAACCCGGAATTCCAGGTGCACACTCCAAAAACTGAATGTGCAAACTATATACAACCCCTATTTACAAAGCCACTGGATACCCACCCTAAAACTTTGCCCACAGTTAAGCAATGACCCAGAGGAGCTAGCTAAATAGCAATTGCTGGTACATAATACACTACTTACCCTCAAAATCTCACTACACTAAATACCCACCCTCATTTTCGAAAAAAACAAAGAAAAAAAAAGAACACCAAGCATCTCAGTTTAAAGTCAATCCTACTCAATCCCTTCGGGTATCCAGAGCACCCCCTGTGAGAGAGAGAGAGAGAGAGTCCCAAACCAAGGGGATTAACCATCCCCTAACTATCATTCCTCGCTGAATCTGCGTTTCATTCCAGTTAAATAAAAACCCCTACTCAATCCCACCTAATAATACCTCCAATCTATAGGGAACCGATTAGTAGAAACAAAGTCCCAATAAGCAGTGTGACAACCCCTTAATGCCACATCCCACTCCACCAAATGTGGCAAGCAGCTTCCCTAGCACATACAGGCCTCTATTCAGAGGCTCAAATCAGGCTATAGGTAAGCTGACTCTAAACTAGCCCATCTTTTAACATACACCTCCTGTCTACCTTCAGACATAAGATGGTTTTTGATCCTATCCAGCGACCTCAGTAAATCCTTCACCCAATGCTCATATAAATATATCTGGCCATCCTTCCAATGGCTTAAAATAAACGCTTTAACTAATGATCCCATTAAAGCTAAATGAAACCTTGGGGCGGTACCCTCAACAAGGGAGTAGTCCCCTAATACACAAATCTCAGGTGTAACATAGTCATAATATCCCAGGCTGGGGTCAAGTCCCTGTCTAATCTCGTCCCATAACATATGAATTTTTTCACAGCTCCATAAGATATGTGGCAGGTTCCCCCTTACTTTTTCACATCTGAAACAAAGATCAGTCGGCCTCAGACCCCTCAAAGCAAGTTTAACAGGTGTTTAAAAGGAATTATGAACTACCAAGGTCTGTGTGATTCTATACTTGGGGATGACCAAATATTTAGTAGCTTTCCAAATAGAACTCCAGTTAAGCCTAGGAGTCAATGTTTTATCCCAATAAGCAATAGAAATTAAATCACTATTACTACGGGAGTTCAAGAGTAGCTTATATACCCGTGAGAGCACTCCAGTTCTATTAACAGCCCCTTGCAGGCACTCCCACAAAAAGCTATCTGTGAACTCCCTTTCCCTCGAACCCCCACAATCATTTGCTTGAGCTGTAACCTTTGAAAAAGGGCAGAGCCTCACACTGTGGTGGCAACCAAACTTTCCACTCTGCTGCATATCTCTCAAAGCAAAACCTTCAAATAACTGACCACCTCTGGCCAAGCACCTGGCCTCCAATAGTCAAACTGGGGTTCCTTAGAATAGGCTGATCCCAGATTTGACCTGAGAGCTTCTTTGCCCCAGGGTAAGGAATGCCCACCAGGCTTCAGAGACTTCCTAATAGGGTTCCTTCCTCAGTCTTACATTGCACCGCTTTAGGCCCAGCATATAGTAGTGATTCAGGCGAATAATTTATATCCCTCAACCACTTCCTTTCAAGTTGTAACCAAACCGGTTGGTATTCTCCCCCCTCCAGGTCCCTTGCCCATTGAGCCATCAGACCCAACTGGCCTGCTACATAGTAAGCCTGAAGATCAGGCAATTTGATTCCACCCTCTTCGAAGGACCTACACAGGACTCTATATTTAATCCTAGTGGGTTTATTACCCCATAGAAAACCCAACACCAATTTCCTAATAACCTTAAACCACTTTGCCGGGATGACATAAGGAGCCAAGTAGATCGGGTACAACAACCTCGGCAGAATGTTCATCTTAATAATACCTAATCTTGCTGCAAAGTTCAGAGGCAGCTTGCTCCACCTTACGACATCCCCTGAGATCTCCGAAATAATTCCCCCCATATTAGTATCCGCACCCATTGTCTGATCTGCAGTGATCCAAATACCCAGGTATTTTAACTTATCCTTATTCCACTGAACCCCCATGGATGCAAAATCTGCCCTAAATACATGCGGAGTCAGGGGTAGAATTTGTGTTTTAGCAAGGTTTAGTTTATAGTTAGATACCCTAGCGTACTGTTCTATAAGTTCCCTAACAGAACTAAAAGAAGAAACTGGATCTTGAAGGTGGAGCAAAATGTCATCTACAAAAACAGAAAACTTAAGCTCCATGTTGCCAATCCCAATTCCCTGGACCCTGACCTCCCTGCTGATCGACCTTAATAGGGACTCTAAATAGATGTTGAACAAAATCGGTGATAAAGGGCACCCTTGCCGAGTACCATTTTTTAACTGAAATTCTCTTGAAAGATAGCCATTACATAATATTCTAGCCGTGGGCGCTGCATACAAGTTCTTGATGCCCCTAATCAAACCCTCTGGGAACCCCATTTTCTCCATTGTTCTGAACAAAAAAAATGGGAGACTCAGTCGAAAGCTTTTTCAGCATCTAGGGAGATCAGGGCCAAGGGAATCCCAGAGCCTGAGGCAAAATTTATAATATGGTGTAGTTTCCTAAGTGCATCTAATGCCCTCGCTTGACATAAAACCAACCTGTTCCTGGCTGATTAAATTTGGAGCTACCTTAATTATCCTGTTGGCCAATATCTTTGTAAGTATCTTGATATCTTGATTTATCAATGATATAGGCCTATAGCTTCCCATGGCATCCCTCGGCTTATCAGGTTTAGGTATTAATGTAACATATGCTTGGTATATGGGATGATGGTTAATACCCTCCCGCATAATAGTATGAAAAAATTCCTTTAAAATTGGGAGAATAGACTGGATATGAGTTTGATAAAATTTCACCGTTAAACCGTCGGGCCCCGGAGATTTCCCTGAAGGGAGAGACCGGACCACCTCTGTAATCTCAGAGGAAGTTATTGGGGCCTCCAAGTTCTTAGCCAGGGTAGGGTCCAAAGTTGGAAGTTGAGTACGTTCTAGATACTTTCTTATCTCCCTGTCCCCCCCTGAGGGGATTCCCTGATATACTTCCTCAAAGAAAGAAGCAAAAGCCTCCGCTATATCCTGGGGATCCGTCTTTAATCTCCCCTCATGAAAAATCGAACTGATAGTCCTGGAAGCTTCCCATTCTTTAATCCTCGCCACTAAAAGGCACCCTGGCACATCCTGAAGGAGGTATTTAGCCTTAATCTATTTAGCCAAAATTCAGTCTTACCATACAGAATCTCCGAGAGCTCCCTCCTTAAACTTTTAAGCTCCATATCTATTTCTTCTGAAGTCCCTTCTTGTTGTGATAGAGAACTAATAGCAGCCTCAAAAAATTCCTCTTTCGCCTTTCTAATCACTCTCACTTTGTCAGCAAACGCTTTAGCAGCCATATAATACAGGAATTTACGTGTGGGCCAAGCTAATTTCTTATTTGTCAGTGTGGGTATTTGTACCCCAATTATTTCCTGCAAAGCTCCCTCAAGCTCTTCCCTTCTCTCTTCTGATGTTAATAGCCAATCTTGCAGCCTCCACCTGAAAGGCCTTGTAGGAAGCAACTTTGGTTCCCATTGAATCCGAATCAAGGAATGATCGAGAGAGTTCTACCTTCAGTCGAGAAGCTCTGATCCCCTAACGCCTCCCTGTTGACCAAAAAAAATCTATCCTAGTGTGAACCCTATGAGCTGAATAAAATGTCATCTTAGAACTCCCATCCCCAAACAAATTAGCTGGGTCACACAAGCCTGCCACTTCTAGAAACCTGGTCAGCGCTGCCTGGGCTCTAGATCAGGGCCCCTACCAGGAGGTCTCCTGTCTCTTTTGTTGTCGAAACAGAGATTCCAATCACCTGCTAATATCAGTGACAATGATGGGAACATTGCAATATTTTCTTCTATAGAGGCAAAAATTCAGGGTCCGTGGAGTTGGCCCATAAATAGCGCCACCACAACCTCCTTCCCATGTAGGTTACCCTTACGAAAACTCCCTGCCATCCTGCGGTTACCTGATTAACCTTAAGGGGACACGACCTTTTTATTAAAATTCGACCCCCCCCGATGCTCTCTCTCGACCCTCCCCATAAACCTGGCCTACCCAGCGCTTTTTTAAACACTCCACCTCGTCCGACAATAAATGTGTTTCTTGTAGAGCTGCAATGTGAGATCCTTGCCGCTCAATGTACCTCAGGATTGTCAATCTTTTATTTCGATCCCTTAGACCTTTGACATTCCAGGAAATAATGTTATATATTGCCATGTAACTAGTGCACTACTAGATAACCAAACCTGGACGCAGGATCCCCTTCCACAGTTTCCCTGGTTGGGACTCTCTCTCTCACCTCTCCCCACCCTCCCCCCGGTCCCAAGACCGACCCACCATAAGTCAATGAGTCGTGGATGAACCACTTTCCTCTTCCCCCCAGAGCCCCACTTAATTTATAAGAACCCGCTATGTGACCCCAAGCTCCTGACAGAACCCAAGAATCTGAGCAGTAGCCTTTAATAAAAATTGTCCGAGAAATTCCATTACTCCAAAGAGGGCTAAAACATGAAAAAAAAAAAACACAAGCAATAGACAGCAGACCAATTTCCATTCAGGTTGAATAGTCGAACAATCTCAGGCAGTGCTTCCAGCAGCAGTCCATAGCTCTCCTCGGAGCTCCCACCCATAATAATTTCTGAGCCCACTACTTTCTTTGTTACATCCCTTTCCCCAGTGAGTCTATTTAGTCAAACCCTAAGGTAAACCGGCCTTTACAACCCAAAACAGCTCCTTATAACCCACATATACCCTGAGACAGCCCTGAATCCTCTTGACCTCTCCCAGCCTCCCACCCAACCACCCACCCCCTTCCCCTCCCCACCACAGGGCCTCTGAGAGACAACCCCAGTTTTATTTAAATGCGTCCTTTTCTGGCCGAGGCCTACTTTATCAACCCAGCAGTTTAAATGGCCAAAGAGCTTCCTCCCAATAAGTCCGAATGAGACCTGCCCTCACACAGAGGACATCCTCAGGTTGAGCCTTTGAAGAGATCAGGAAGATCAGCACAGAGTCCATCCCATGCGTCTTTTGCTGTTAAGAATTTCTTTTCCCCCGAAGAGAGTTTCACCATTAACGTAGCCGGATACAGAAGCCGAAATTTTATACCAGCCAGACAGAGCTTCTTCTTGATATCTCCATATTCTTTTTGCTTCTCTCTGACCCCTGGAACCAGATCCTGGAAGAACCAAACTGAGGCTCCATTCCACTGCAATGGCTTCTTTTGCTTAAACATCTGGAGTACATATGACTTCTCCTTATAATTTAGGAACCTCATAATTATCACTCTCGGTCTAGCCCCTGGTGGCGGGGCCTCCCTCAATGCGCGATGAGCCCGCTCCAGATTGTACCCTTCCCCAAATGGTGAAGGGCCAAACATTTTCAAAAGCAGCTCTTGTACAAAAGCAACACAATCTGGACCTTCTGATCTCTCTGGTAGCCCCGCTAATATTAAATTATTTCTGCGATTTCTTGCTTCTTGGTCTTCCAGCCTTTCCTCTAGTTTTTTAACCTTTCTCCGAAGCACCACTATCTCCCTGGTCTAAAGTGGTGACTTTCTTTCTTGTGAAGCAATCCTGGCCTCTGCGTTGTTCATCCTTTGGGCCAGTGAGTGTAGCACAGTTTCACTTGACCAAAGTCGACTACCAAACCTTGCAGCAGGGACTTAATTTCTTTGCTGTCCTCAGTATTGACTCGAACCTCCTTCTGTAGTGAGCACTTCACCTGCTCTAGATCGGCGGGAGTAGGGCTTCAGCCTCTTAGGCGCTGGGGCCGCCCGTCAGTGGAGCTCAGATCTCGGTCTCCATCAATCACTCGAGGTCGGGCTTGGCCTACTCCCCCACTCCTCGCAGGCTTGCCAATGTATTTCCTCTCCGCTCTGCAAACTGAAATTTGCACCACTCCACAGACCACTCGGTGCTTCCAGACAAACACTAAATCAAAGACGATCACAAAACGCCACCAAAATCAGGTACTTTAAGCTTAATATAGACGCTTGGGGCTCGGAGGAGCGAGAGCCGCGTCTTACCCGAGCTGGCTCATCACGTGACTCCCCATTTTAAAATATTTTAACAAGTCCCAGAGCACCATACTCAGCCCTCGTCAGAGTCTGTAGCTTCCTCTTCATTTCTCTGAGGTTGCTGCGATTTAAACTCAGCTTCAGTTTTTTCGATCCAATGACCAGCATCCCTTGGATCCATGAATTGCCAGTTCTTTCCTCCGTATGTAATACGGAGCCATGCGGGAAGCAAAAAGGAGCGTACAATCCCCATGGAGCGGAGCTTTTGATGAATTGCATCCAATTGCTTTCGGCAGGCCCAGGCTTGGTAAGATAGATCAGGGAAGAATTTTATATCCCTCTCCTGGATGGTCAAAGGGTAAGCTGCTCTCACTGCTGAAATTGAAATGTCCCGCACCTTTGGGCCAACAGTTTTTAGTAGAATTGTCCGGGGTTGACTGGTATCAGTTGGTCGCACTCGGGAGTTTATTCTGCACGTAAGGTGCAGTTCAGTCCAGTCAAAATCTTCCAGTAGAGTTAAGTTTGTGGCCATCCACTGCTTCAAAAATCCAAGGAGATGCACTTCTTCTGCTCCTTCTGGTAAATCCACTATACAGACGTTCCCTGCCCGCAAGCTATTTTCAGCACCTCCAAGCGACTCCGAAGCTGTTGATTCTCCTTTGTCAGGAGAGCCGTCGCAGCCTGAGTGTTAAGGGATCGCTTATCTGTGTCAGCCATTGAATTTGTTAGAGTGGCCAAGGCGATATCGTGGGTTTCCAACTTCGTGAGGGATTTCTCCAGCTTCGCATCCATCGCCCTCACTGACTCTAGAATAGCGTGCCATGATGGTTCCTTGGAGATTGCAGAGGGAGAGTATTCCAGCAACTCTAGGTCCAGGCTTGCTGGAGGCTGTGATGCATCAGTCTGCACAGGACTCAGTGCTTTTTGCTGAGTGTTCTTGGTTCACCCCATGTTTGAATTTGGTATCCTTTCAAAGCTCAGACAATAAGGAGTCCGATCATATCGTTCAAATTATAAAATCAGTACTCTAATAGGATACATTTAGGTTGAAAAGTAGGTCTTGATGCAGAGCTAGTGTAGAAAATGTCCTGCCTGGAAGCTAGCGCTCTGGCACCCCGTAACTTAGAATTTTTAATATTTCACTGCAGATTTTCAACATTGTCATCTCTTCACAGCTCCTTATGAATGGTGTAGCTGACATTTTTATGTGGTGCAGAATAGCGCGGTCACTGTGGGAAATCACCGTTCAGGACACATTAACAAAGTCACAGCAACACTGTTCATGAGCAGAGGTCCCACATGCTTTTATGAGGTGGGGTCACAAAAAGCCATGTTGAAAATTTGGAGTGCAAATATCAATACACGCCCAGGGTGTTAGGGTTTCTAACTGTAACGTCTCACCCTGTACAGGCTAACAGGCATCAGGATGTGCCTTTGGATTGTTGGCTGTAATGCTCATGCCATTGCACCCCCTTCCCCACCTTGCACCCACCGACAGCCATCCAGGTGTGCCTTGGACTTTTCGGCCCCAAAGTTTACCCCATTCTCCTATGCTGCACCAATCTCAACATACTTCCTTATGAAATGGGGTGAGCGTAAAGCCCGACGACCCCAAGGCACAACGTAACACTTGTCAGAGTCTGCAGGATAGGGTTAGGTGAAATGGCATGAGCGGCGGCGGCTAACGCACCCAGCACTGCGTCTGTCACCTCTGCAGGGTGGTGGGGTTGACGTTGGTTCTATACTTTACTGCCATTCCTATTATGCGTGTCTCTAACGCCTACACTGCCAATGCCAATGCCAGCAAGACAACATTCGGCATTGACAAATGCTTGTTATTATTAGGATAATCTTTTTATTTCCTGTGGGATCTATATGTGATTTTTGGCTATACCTCTGCCATATCAGTTTAGATGCCAAAACTAATGTTCATTTGTGGATTGCTTGCAATTTTTGTTTGGGCATTATACATTTAGTATGCACAGGTGTAACTATGCTACCATCTTTCTTTCTTTCTTTCTTTCTTTCTTTCTTTCTTTCTTTCTTTCTTTCTTTCTTTCTTTCTTTCTATGACTACTTTGGGATTTCCTTGGTTGCTACATGGACATCCTAATTACATGAGGTATGTGCTGTCAATTTGGAAGGTGAAGCTTCGCTTCAAGTATGTGGTTTCTAGTTCAATTATAGAGTCAATGGGATGCAATCTCTCTTTGAATTTTATTTTAGGTTGATGTTCAAGGTATTTGGCATTTTCTTTTTTATTTCTGTGGGTATTAGGCATTAATATGGTCGAGGTTAAATGCATGTCATGGAATGTGCAATGAGTTAATCACCATATAAAGAGGAAAAAAATGTAAACTTTTTTTTTTTGAAACAACACGCGTGTGACATTGCATTTTTACAGGAGACTCATTTGCTTGAAGAAGAAACTTCTAAACTAAAGAGGAATTGGGTGAAATTTGAAATTTAGAGTTGTTTCTTAAAAAAAAAGGGGGAGTTTCTATTCTTTTAAAAAAAGGGCCTCCATTTCAAGTGACTTCTAATCAAAGGGATAAGGGAGGGAGATGGGTCATGCTTAAAGGTATGGTTCAAGTTAAATAACTTCAATTAGTTAATATATATGCTCCTAATACTGACGATGCAGATTTTTTCCATATGCTGTCTCAAAATATTTTACGGCTTTGTTCATCCAAGACTGAGGTAAAATAGTGGGGGAGATTTTAATTTGGTCATAGAGCTGCTTTTGGACAGGTCACCTAGGGAATTCATAATCCATAGAAAGAGTCATGGTACCGACACTGCGCTCATCCGGCTCACTACGGACATCCTCTCCCATATGGACCAAGGCTCCTCAACGGGCGCCCTCTTCATTGACCAATCCAAGGCCTTTGACCTGGTTAGCCATAATCTCCTTCGCTCTAAATGCCTGCTCCTAGGACTGGATCGCCACTCTCACTCCTGGTTTGAGAGCTACCTGAGTGACCGTTCCCAAAAAGTCCGCTGGAAGGGTACACAGTCTGGACCCAGATCAGTCTCTGCTGGGGTACCCCAGGGCTCAATCCTGGGCCCTCTGCTCTTCTCACTCTTCCTCAATAATATAGAGGCAAACTGCCCCCGCAGCAAACTCATTCTATATGCTGATGACACTGTCATATACTGCAGTGACTCCCAACCTAGCGTCATCTCAACAAAACTGCAGGATAGTCTCTCCACCCTTGAGGCCTGGTTCTCCGCAAATTCCCTTAAACTCAACGATGAAAAAACTAAAGCCGTACTGTTTGGCTCTAGACGTCTGGGCTCTGACAGAAGTCAGCTTCTCCAGATCTGCACCAGCCAAGGAAAAAGAGTCGAGGTCATGCCCCGTTTTAAATATCTTGGGATCCATCTAGACCAAGAAATGACCTACCGATCCCATATCGATTCCATAACCAGGTCCACCCATCAAAAGCTTGGCCTCCTTTACCATCTGGGAAACTCTCTATCCTCTACTGCACGCCGTGCAATTGCCTGCTGTAATCTTCTCCCATCCATCCTATATGGAGCCCCACTACTGCAGTTCCTCCGTGAGACGGAATACAATAAACTTTCCGTACTCTATAACCGAGTGGCTCGCTTCGCCACAAACTCCTCTCCTAGGAGACATCACTGTGAGGCCCTAAAGGAACTAAACTGGCCCACTCTCCAGCACAAACTAGCCTATCCTGTTGCTTGCCTAGCCTTCAAGTTCACTAATCTTGGTCCCCCTCCCCATCTTCAAGGACTACTCTCCCCCAAAAGACAAATCCGAACCCTGAGATCAACTGCAAACCACCCCCTCGACATCCCTAGGATGTGCTCCAACTATGGCAAACGTTCCTTCAAATTTGCTGCCCCCCCCACCTATGGAACTCCCTACCACCTAGCTTGATGAACTAAGCCACACTCACCCAGTTCAAAAATGGACTCAAACTATATCTTCTCAATCTTAGTCTCTGTGGTTGTAACCGCTAGCTCCCCAGACCAGTTTCCTTTGGCCGCTGCACTGCTTTGAACAATCCCTCTAATTTGACATGGAATTCTAATATGGACCAACTTGTATAAACTGATTACCATCCCTATACACTGCTTCTAATGTACACTGATGTAACTAATGTACATACTGTACATAATGTGTGAATCCATACACACTGTATATAATGTGTAAGTCTGAATGCGAACCTGACTTCTACCCCTGTATAAATGTTGCAAATGTAATACTGTGTAACAAATGTAACTAATGTAACTACTGTCTGTAACTGTTTCTAAATGTCCTTTTCTGTAACTAACTCCGGGTCACTCCTGAAAAAGGGACCATTGGTCTCAGTGGGCTTACCCGGTAAACAAAATCTAAATAAATAAATAAATGTGGTAATGCGAGGGTGGGGCTCGTAATAGGTTAATAAATGATATCAGGTTTAGCAGATATTTGGAGACTTTTAAATCTTACTGCTGCTGACTTTATATTTAGATCAGCTAGATTCAGAACTTTAAGTAGACTAGATTATTTCTTGGTCTCTACTACTATGGTTCAGGAGGTTATGATTAATCAAATAGAACCTATAGTTTTATCTGATCATTCCCCTGTATCTATTTCATTAACCCTTTCAGGAACCATATCTAAAACACCAAGATGGTAATTTAATCCCTTACTTTTAAGACATCTTGATTTTATTCCTTGGATTTCAAAAGAAGTCAAGTTATTTTTTATAAGGCAGAAGTCACTTCAACACAAAATAATGGAGGTGCATTTAAAGAATTCTTGAGAGGGAAAATAGTTGCTTTCTCAGCAATAGTGAATAAGCGAAGAAAGGCAAAATTGGTAAAGTTATAAGACAGCTTAAAGGAGGCAGAACTTAAGTTATATTCAGGAGTGGGAAATTTAACAGATTTGAAACATAATATTTAAAAAATAAATGTAAAATTAATTCAATTTTGCACCAACAAGCTGAAAGACGCTTATTCTTCATGAAACAACATTATAGGGAGAGTGGAGAAAAGGCCTCTGAACTGTTTGCTTATAAATTAAAAAAAAGAGCAGCTGCATTACCAATTTCTAATTTACAGAAAGCAGATGGAACATTTACATTTGATCCCATAGAAATAAATGACATTTTTAGGAATTACTATATGAAATTATATGCATCTTCACCTAGCTCTCCAGCTGATGTAATTCATAGTTTTTTTTAACTAATGTAGGCCTGTCCCAGCAATCACAGCAACATATTTTGGATTTGAAATGTCCCATATTGGTTTCTGAAGTAATATGAACAATTAAAGCCTTACCCAAAGGGAAAGCACCATGGCTGGATGGCTTGAGTGCTGATCTTTATCAAGTCATAGCCTATAAAATAGCCTCACATCTTATTGAGGTATTTGGTGAAATAGTTAAAGGTGGTGAAATTTCAAGTTCTATGCATGATGCTATCATAACTGTTTTGCCTAAGCTCAGTAAACATGCCACCTCTTGTTCTAGCTAATAGACTGATATCCCTTACAAATGTGGATTACAAAGATTTTGCTAAGTAGCTGGCTAATAGATTAGGGAATGTTTTTCCAAGTTAATACATCCCTCCCAATCAGGTTTTATAAAAGATAGGCAGGGCTCTGATAACTTAAGGGCATTAGTAAATGTGTTGGATGTAGCTCAAAAATATAATGGATCAGTGGCTTTAGTGGTAGTGGATACAGAAAAAGGTAGGTGGCATAGAACTCCAGAAATTCTTGCTAAAATGGGGACAGCTGTCCCAAATGAATGCTGGAGATGTCACACTTCTCCTGGGTCTATAGGCCACATAATTTGGAACTGTATGAAATTACTACAATTTTGGACTCACATGTTGAATAAAGCTAGAGAAATTATAATACATGATGTGCCAACTTCACCAGTATTCTGGATTTTAGGGGGATAGTTCTCTACTTGGGGGCAATTTAAAAAATGTTTGTGCTTTGATTCATATGGCACTTGAAGCTAAGAGGCAAGTATTAATGAAATGGGGTGAGGTTAACCCTCCTACAATATTCAAGTAATTCCAGTACAGCCAATCCTCAGAATAAAGAAAATTTAAAAATTAGTATTCTGTTCTTAGGGGAGAGGCCAAAGCCCCAGTATAAGCTTACGCTAATAAGTAAAAAAACATACTGGTATGCTAGCCCACTCACCGCCCCCCCAATTTTTTTTTCAGAATGATAACTCTTTTAACAAAACTTGTTTATTTTTCACCATTAACATCCAGTATATCATTTTCTACATTTCGGGACTTATCCCTTCATCAGGAATACTGATTATTATTTAATAAGTTCATTCATTATCATCATTTCTTCTATTAAATGTGTAGTTGTTTGACTCCCACCACTTCCTTTTAAACCAACACTAATGTCACTAGGAATTTTCAATTTTCATGTATTTTGAATGTCTTTTCAGTATCTTGCATTTCACCAAGCGGTGTAAATAGCTCTAATGATAGTCCTGCATTGATGTGTTTCTCCAGGCAGACAGTATCTACATGGGAAGCTGGGATTTCTAAAATAGCATCTTATATTAAAGTGTAATGTGCCAGTAAGGTCAGAAGTTATTATTCAAAGAATCCTGGAAACCATGGTTTGACCATTTAAGTAAGGATTAATGCTAGCCTGTAGAATTAATGTGTTAACATATAGTTATACATTTACATGACTCGAGTCAGTATATATGTATTTAGTTTGAGAGCTATGGTGAAGGTATAGTTTATTTTTGACATGTGTATACACTTGGTATAGCTTTATTTGTCAAAAAAATATATAGGATGGTTGTAGGTTTAAGTGATAATATGGTTCGGGGAATCTGACTCTTTTTTTTATAGATTACACATGTTTAGTTAGTTACTGCATTAACTATCTAAACAGTTCTTGCAAAAAAGAAATACGCCTGACTAAAAGCACCTACTATAGGAACCTTCTAACGTCCTCTTCCGACAACCCTCAAAAGTACTGGGCCCAAATCAAGGAAATCCTTGGCAATGATAAGCCACAGACAGCAATGGACATGAATATACAGGGCATTCACTGTAACAACCCGTTCACCATTGCCAATGCTTTTAATTCTCTTTTTTCCTCGCTACCGGCTGAAGCACCAGCTAGGACCCTAGCTGATTGGCCTTCTGCTCCCTCAAAGACCCTCACTCCACCCACCCTGGCGCTGGCTCCGACCATGTACTGAGAAGTACGTAAGCTTCTCAATACCCTACCAGCCCACGGGGGCCCGGGCCCCGATGGCATCCATCCTGGTATACTCAGGCAGTTTGCACCCTGGCTGGCCAAGCCAGTCACCAGGCTTTTCAACCTTTCTATCAGTATTTCCTCTGTCCCATCTGCCTGGAAAATGGCCAGAACTATCCCAATTCTCAAAAAGGGTGATGTCAAAATTATGTCCAACTATTGACCCATTTCTCTCCTCCCCACTCTCAGTAAGCTTCTTGAGAAAGTAGTCCATCGTCAGCTCTCCGAACACCTCGCCAAGTTCAATCTTCAAACCCCCGGCCAACATGGCTTTAGGCCTGGACACAGTACCACCACAGCTCTGACCCAACTCACCAGTGATATCAAAAGCAATATGGATAACGGCCTACTCACCGGTGCTGTTTTCATTGACCTGTCCAAAGCTTTTGACATGGCTCATCACCCACTCATGCTGGCGAAGCTCCAATCCATTGGTGCCTCTGACCCCACTCTAGCATGGTTCCATAGCTACCTGGACAATCGCACTCAGGTGGTAGCTTTCCACAAGGCTCTATCCTCCCCCAAAAAGATCCCCCGGGGCATCCCACAGGGGTCCACTCTCGGTCCTCTCCTTTTCTCCCTTTTCCTAAATGATATTCCCTACCCTTCCCATCACAGCTGCACTCTCATGTACGCTGATGACCTGGTTCTCTACTCGGCATCTAAATCAATGAAGGATATCAACTTCACTCTCTCAAATGATTTTCAAGTCCTTCAACAATGGCTCTCGAACAGCCATCAATATCTTAACCTGGACAAAACACATGCCATGCTATTTGGTTCCTCAAAAAAACTGCCCTCCACGGCTCCTAAGCTCTTGGTTCACTGCCGGGACGGTTCCTCTATCACCAACATGTCCCCCTTCAAATACCTGGGGGTCACACTAGATCCCTCTCTCGACTTTTCAATACATGTCAACGCGGTTTGTCGTGCTGTTAACGCAAAAATTGGTGGCGCCTGCCAAGTGCGCCACTCCCTCACACCATCAACACCATCAGTCAGATTATCTGTAGCAAGGGGAGTGCTTCTTCCTCAGCTCCAATATGCTCTACCTCTTATTTACTCTGCCAACTCCAGTGTGCTCAGCAAGTGGGACACTTCCCTATAACAATATCTGCAGATTCCTTTAACTGCCCCTCCCTTCACTCATCACTGCCTCCTCTACTCCGGTTTAAACTGGCTGTCACCCAAGGATCTCTGGGCCTACTCCCTGGGATGCTTTATTGACTCCCTAACTAGACCTCCTAGCCCGGACTCCCTGGCCAACTTGCTGGCTCTCGCTTCCCAAACCCGTACCCTCAGGTCCTCCTCTGTCCCTTTGCTCTCAATTAGACCTTGCGCTACAAAAAAAATGGGCGAACAGGCATTCTCTTACTTTGCCCCTAAGTTCTGGAACTCACTCCCCCTACAGGTTAAAAATTCTGCCTCCCACTGGGTTTTTAAAAACTCGCTGTTCTCTCACCTTCACACCCTTGGTCACTGCAAATGCTCATAACATAATTACACTTGACCACTGGCCTATGGCCCGGACCTACTCACATTTCTTGCTACAATATTGCTTTTAATGTGTTTTGTATCCTTACGCACCAGTTTTGTTGTTCTTATCCAGTGTGTATGATGTTAAATTATTGCTTGTTACCTTGTGTTTTTCTTTGAATTTAAGTTGTACTACTGTAATATGTGTACCTTTGTCCTGTGCTCTCCTGGGTCATGCCTGAAAATAGGCAGGATTGTTGCCTAGCGCACTTCCCCGGTTACCAAAAGCTAATAAATAAAAATAAAATAAAAATAATGCTTAATATGTAATTTGGCTTTTTAAGTTAGGTTAAAAAGTTAAAATAAACAATATATAAAATATGAAGTATAAAACAGAATTCACAGTTCACTTTATATTATTATAGTGTTCATTCTTCTAAGCAGTCTAGTTATATGTATTTATTTGTATTTATAATCTTGTTCCTGTTTCTGTATGAATTTGTTAAGCAGGGTATATTTTTTGATTCTTTTGAATCCTTTATTCCTAGGATTATATCGTGTATATCTGGTATATTTGGAAAATCTAATACAAATTATATATACAAAGAAAACAAAAACAAAGCGTATACATAGTTGTTATCACCCAGAGCATTTTGCCAGTCGCAGGAAACCTTGGCAAGTGCTGAAATTGTACTATGGCATGGCCTAAAACCTGACTGAACTGCATTAAGCAGATTGAAGGTTTCCAGGTGTTGCCTAAGTTGCGCATTTATCCCCTTTTCAAGCAATTTGGATAAAACCGGAAGAAGGGATATTGGCCGTTAGTTATTAATGTCACTGGGATCTCAGTTCACATCACTAAGTTGTCACAAACCAAAAATGGAGCTCACAAACAGATTTTTTTTGTTTGTGATGCCCATCATTTTTTTTCGACTAAAAAACATGGAAAATATCTAAAAATTATGTGTTTTAAAAAAACAAACACCTGAACCTAGCTAAACAGGACTGTTTAGCTAGAATCTGATTTTTATTTGTTTTTAAGTTATGGCCGGAAATAGCTTTTCTGGACTTTCCAAAATCCATGGTGCCCAGCTTATAAGCAAGAAGAGTCATTCACCTGCATTTTGTGTATGGGAACAATGGGACTTTCTTGATACCTGCAACTGCACATGGAGTGCTGCTGCTGGCTTGAGTGCCACTGAGCCGGCGATCGCTTGATCTTTGTGTGTGTATCTCTCTGTCTGTCTGCCTAGCTATCTGTTTATTTTTTGATTGCCTGCCCTAGATTCCGACCAAGCTCCTGCTGAAAGTGGAGCCGGTTGGGAAAGTGAAGTGCAGTTTGAGTGGGGAGGGGTATCATTAAAGAAAAAGCTCTTTACCCTGTATTTCTCCCAACTGAGCTTCCTGGTCAGAGTGGAGCCAGTAAGGAGAGTAAAGCACTGTTAATTGGACCAGGGTGCCCACCTCACTACCTCTTCTTTGTACCCCCTCTACTCCTGGTTGCCTGCCCCCTTCCCATTATAAACAGTTTTTAAATAAAGTGGGCCAGGGTGCCCTCCTCTGGTACTGCTTCTTTGTACCCCTTCCCTTCAGGTCATCCCCCCAAAATAGGTGGTGGCACCAGGGTTCCCATCTTCGGTGCCATGGAAGAGTATCTCAACACTGGGGTACACAGTCCCCAGTGTTGGCTACAGTCTAGGTCCCCAGGTAAATTGATCTTTTTCTTTCTTTCTGATTTAAACTGCAAAGAAAAAAAATGGTCCCTCACCGATCTGACCCCCACCTACCACACCCACCCCAACCCTGCACTCAGCACCTACCACCACACCCCCACACACCCTTACTCACCTGAAAGTGTCCCATGGTGCAGATTTACTCTCCAGTTAAAAAGACATCTTGCTGCTGGACTCGGCGACTGCAATGTTGGAAAATAAAAGTCTTATTTAATGTAGTGCAAAGGCTTTTGAACTTTTTCTCATAACTTTGTCATTTTTTAAATATTTTTACACCACATTTGTAGCATGGCCTTTTTATAACCCTACCTCATGAACAAGGTAGGTGGAATTTTTCAAATCCATTCTGAAAGTTGATTTCTTGGTCTTTGTGTGAAATCACCTTTCGGGCAGGTTTTTAAAATTTTCACCCATCAGATTCATGAGGTGGGGTCATAAGAAGGCTGTGTTAAAAATTTGATGTAAAAATACAGTTTTTTTTGGGATCTTTATTGAGTATCAGTATTGTAGAAAGAACAGAAAATATAGAGTGTAAGGTATAACGTGTAAATGGTCCAGTACAATGATAATACAGTAGTAGAAGGAGGTTAAGTCTTGAATACAATTACTGTACATTCCTAAGAAAATTATATAGGCACATATACATTATCCCTCTAGCATGAATCAGATGCACAAATATATGATTTGAGAGATGATTCATACAAAATATATCTGCATGCTTTTTAAGAGCCTTCAGCGATTTTTCTAAGGGGGTCCCAGATGGCTTTCCAGCTGTCCAGTTGTTTTTTTTATAACTATAATGTATTTTTTCTAAATGAATTAGATCGACCATACGATTTATCCACTGGTTATATGTAGGAGGGTTAGTAATCTTCCAGTTTAAAAGAATGCATTGTGTTTGCATTTGTTACACACAGCTGAGTTGGTTTTAATTGTAGGGTAGATAAATAGGGGATACATGATGGGCGACAGTGTGATATAGGAAAATATTTGCATGAATGCAGAGTGACCTCAAGTAATATCATGAGTGGTGTAGCACAGTGGAGCTACGAGTGGTATTACTGAGGTCACTCTACACAAGTGCAAATATTTTCCTATATATATATTTTTTTATTTTAGTCTTTGGTAACCAGGTAAGGCCCACTGGGCACAAGTGCCTGCTTTCAGGGGCGACCTGGGAGCACTGGGCAGTTAAGTGACTTGCTCAGAGTCACACAGTATGCAAGTAGAGGTTGTGAGAATCAAACTCGGGTCTGGTCTGCTGAATGTACCAAGCTCGTTCACACCTCGTTCCTCTAACCTCTAGGCTACACTGCCAGCCCAGTATCACACTGTCACACATCATGTGTGTGATTTATACAATAGGGCCCTTTTTTAGTATGGTTTTTTGTTATATTTTGGTTTTCTGATTTTTGTTGGGGTAGGAGGAAGTATTTCAAGATGTAATTTGACTGCTTTGCTTGTATCAGTGTACTATTTGTGAATGTTTTTTTTGTGTAGGTTTTCATTGATTTATGTGGTGTATGGGATTCATATGATTGCATATCACTGTGGGGAGATATGGTTGCTGTTTTGTGATTGGTTGTAGTGTGTAGTTTTGTGATTGGATAGTGTTGTAGAACGTGGATTTTGATTGGTTGCGTCTGGTTTGTGGGCAGTATTTTTCAGAACCGGAGTGTTTGTGGATGTGTCGCTCTTGCAAAAATGGATATTTTCGGCAAGTTTTATTTATTGGGTTTGGGGATATTTATGTTTTATTTGTTTTTATATGTGTGTGTACAGTGTGCTTTGTTATGTGTTTCGCTTTTTGATCTTGAGCTGCAGAAATTTACAGTGGCTGCACTTCATAGGTCGGGTCTAACAAGGGCTATTGTCCTGTTCAGATTGGCTGCAGCTTTCAAAGATTTCTTGATCTATATTTATGGATTTTACTGGTCTCTTCAGTTTCAGTTTGTTGTAAGTGATGTTGTCCAACTTTTGTTTCAATAACATTTTTGTTGAAGAATGCCATAGTTTTATTTATGTGCAGTTTTTTCCTTTCTTTTCTTTCAGTTCCACTGCTGTGTGCATGCTGGATACCGCTCAAGTGTTGGAATGCAGAGCACAAGATGTTGTGGGAACAGGTATGTTTCTCATCCTTCATTCAGGTGTTTGTGATTTTCTTTTAATTCGGGAGAATGCAGTGCAGGTCAGTAAGCTTTCTGTTGACTTGGAGATGTGACAAAGGCACAGTGGTGATATCAGCTAGCGACGTATGCAGTATGTGTATAAATGTACCATTTTATCACCCTGCATATGTCACTGCTGTTTTATTTAATGGGGTGAGAAATATCCGTTTTTATTTCATGTATCAGCTCATCCCTATTTTTTAAATTGGCCTCTTTGTAAAAACCAAGTAAAATAATTTCATTATTCACATCCACAGGTTTGCCCAATAAGGAGGAAATTACTTCAATTTTTTTTTGCCAGAATGATTGTTATTTAGTGCCTGCCTGAAACACATGTACCAAGTAGGCATTCAAAGAGCCACATCAAGGGCGCTTGTCCAGAATATTGGCGTTTATTTTATTAAGTTTGTTTGGAGTATAATATATTCTGTGTATCATAATGTATTTAATCTGCTGAAGTTTGAATGAAATAAAGCACGTGTATTTTATTTCATTTCATTTATTCTTTGTTAACCGGGTAAGGATATTGGACTGAAGGCCCCTTTTTAGGCCCAACCCAGACAAAAAACAATAAGATACAAGACAAAACAACATCAACAATTATACAAGTTACAAGTAACAATTTCAGACAGATTTTAACAATAAGTGGTGCTTTAACCTCAGTTTTAAATTAGGTACAAAATGTGTATGGCAAGGTCATAATCTCCTTCTAGTCAGTATCTGATACTGAGATAACAAGATCAGATTTCTAGCTAGTTTTCAAAGAGAGTAAATAAATGCTGTTATAAGACTTCAGGGTATGGTATATTCTAGATATCAGTTTGGGTAAAAGTGGGTTTGATAGCATTACATTTTAAATAGGTGAGAATGGTGGGGAGTTTAATGACCCATTTGTTTTTTTAACATACTTACACAGTTATAAATATCTAAAAAGGTGAAAGTGTGGTATTGGAATTTCTTCCCGTAACTGTGCAAAGGTTTTAATTTTGAACAGATTATTATCATAACTCTGAATTAATTGAATCAGTCTGTTTGCATACCAGAACTTGAATTCAGGGGTCCAAACTGAAGATGTAAAATTACGGTCTGCAATTATGGGGGTATCTGAGCTGATTTTTTTAAACCATTTGATTTTATTATGAACGTTGTGCCACACCATACATGTACTGACAGTGGATGGCAACATCTCTTTATATGTCACTTTGGGTAAACCTGCATGTGGAACTAAATATAAGTATGAATACGGCATTTTACTGTTTTCTAAGAGATAATTAGATGAGAATAGATTTCTAAACCAGTCCACAATGTGACTCAACTGTGCTGAGTGATAGTGTTTCTGGAAGTCTGGAAGTCCAAGACCCCTTCACATTTAGGCAGTTTTAACTTTACTAGAGAAATTCTAGGCTGTTTTTTTTTTCAATAAAAATTTAGTTATCTTGGAATCTAAGGTCTTAAAAAAAACCCAGAAACTAAAATCAGTAGGATTTGGAATAAAAATAAGACTTCTGGAAAAATTGACATTTTAATAACAGTCAACCTACCTGTTAATGTCCATATTAGTAAAGACCATGGGCTGGATTTTCAAAGGGTGATGCAGTGCTTACATCATGCCCTGTGTCAAACCCTTTTTTGGCACAACTGCACCAAACACCTTTACCGCAACTATGCCCAATTCTCGTAGATTAGGAGCATTTGCAACACCTTACCCAATTTACGGCAGCTTGCACCAAATATTTGGTGCAAGCCCTGTAAAATGGATACCTGGGCTTGCCACAAGTTGGACCAGAAAAAGTTGATCTAACTTGTGGCGGTTGGCACATGGGATAGAAAACCCTGATTGTCTGCTGGGAGAATGCCACATGCCTCGTGCATAGTATGCTCGGCACCCCAGGACTTGCGGCATTCTTGGCCCATTGAAAATTGGATCCCATTTCTCTAGGTCTTAAGATATTTTTTGCATGAATGGTATATAATTCATAGTGGTCAGAATGTTTTTTAGACAAACTGATATCTAGGTATTTAATTACCTCCGCTTCATTAGGGCAGTTAGCTGATGAAGTTACCAAGTTGTTATCATGTGTGGCCTAGGTGTAAGATTTCAGATTAGAGCCAGTTTACTTTGTAACATGAGACTTTGCCAAACTGCTCTACCACAGCATATAGAGGTATTATGGAGGCTTCTGATACCATAAGATGTCATCAGCATATAAACATATTTTTAATTTGTAGTTCTTCATCATGATTCAGTTTATTTCTGGATTTTTTCTTATAGCTATGGCAAGGGGTTCAATTGCTAGGGCAAACAGCAAGGGAGAGAGAGAGAAGGCATCCCTGATGGGTTCCACGTTTTAAAGGAATTTTAGGAGAGAGAGACTGCAATTTGTTCTGATCTGGACAGTTGGCTTAGAATATAATAATTTCACCCAAGTCTGAAAATTGGGTCCAAAACCCATCTTATTCAAAATCGTATGAATGAAGTCCCATTCAACATGGTCAAATGCCTTTTTGGCACCCAAAGTTAAAATAATGAAACCAGACTCATAGCTAAGCCAACTGTGTTGATGGTTGTACCGGTATTGGTGTACACTGTAGCTGTCTACCTTTAACAAACCCAGATTGATCTGGATGTTCCAGTTGGGGGACTACTGATTCTAACCAAGAATTTGAAACCTTAGCACATATTTTTAGATCAGAGTACAGAAGGGAGATGGACCTGTAAAATTAACAGTGTTCTGGTTCTTTATCCTTAGAAAAAACACTTATAATAGCATCATACAATGTGTCTGGTAAAGAACTCGGTGAGGTGATCATATTAAATAAAGAAGTTAGGTGAGAAGCCAGTCTGCTGGCACAGCAGCAAAGCGTCTGCTTGCGATGCCAACATCCCAGATTCGGTGACGGACTTGAGAGTTGGAGGACCAGCTGGGGGGAGAAGGATCGAGCATCCCCAAGACTGCTCTCCTTCTCTGGAGAGTGGGGGGGAAGAGTGTTCAGCGCTAAGTGGACCTCTGGCAGGGCTGGGGGTACTGTCATGGCCGCACCACATTAGGGGCGGGCGGATGCTGGCATATCTGCATGTCCCACCCCAGGAAAAACTCACACAAAAATGCCAGCCCACTAATGATGGCTCCCATGTCCCGCTGCTCCTGCTGCAGACTGAGATCTTCCGGGGGGTCCTGCTCCTGTGGCCCTGCCCTAGGGGGCAAGCCAGGGCTATGTGACCAAGTTCCTTGGGGAGGGGGTACTCGGCCAGCCTGGTGGCCTCGCCCAGCGGGGTTAGTCTGGGGATGAGGGGGGGCAGCGAGCAGAGCAGTGAGTCCGGATCCTCCAGTGCCAGGAGGTGGAGCCGAAAATAAAATTAAGTGAGGGATCAATTGGGATTCAAATTTTTTGTATATATCTATAAGGATCCCATCAGGGCCTGGAGATTTATCAGATGTTAAGGATCTAATTGCTTTAATAATTTCTAATGACATAATTTGAACTTCGAGCTTCAAACTTTTGTCTTGGGATAAAATCTGAATTTCTATATCTTTAATGAATTTATTAATACCATCTGGAACCTTGTTTCTTTCTGAGGTGCATAAATCTGTGTAGTCATCATAGAAAGCTTGGTTAATCGATTCCGGTAAGTTTACTCTAATGCCTTCCCTATTATAAGTTGAACTGCTAATTCTATCTGACTATTTTTATTTTATTTGTAATGCCATCAGTTTGTCTGGTTTGTTGCTCATGTAGTAGTAATAAGATCTAGATTTTTTTTTTTCATTCAAAGTTTATTAAAGCTTTTCACATTAACCAACAACACAGGATGAGATACATACATTACATCCAAAAATAAATGGAAAACCCCAAAAGACCCTCCCCCACTTACCCTTCCCTCCCCTTCTAACAAACAGCTTTCTACTGAAAAAAAAAAGGGGGAAAAGGGGAAAGTACCGTCCCCCAATTCCATTCCTACCCAGCTACTCCCTCCCACCCCGGGCTTGCATGGTTAAAACTTATTCAGTCCATAACCCATCCACCTTAAACCTACTCCTCTACACAATTTGAAGTGAATAAAGCATTAGTAATGGAGCCCAAATTTGATTAAACCTCTTCATTCTATTCCTAACACTAACCACCATTTTTTCTACCCTGAGATTGTTCAGAAATTCCCGCAGCCACTCCGCATATGATATCTCCACAGTATCTTTCCAATGTCTAAGCGTTAGTTTTTTAACTGACATGGATATTAGTGCCATGTGATATTTACGAACCGTTGTTGGGATATCAGAGTAATCACCGGAAAGACATATTTTTATTGTGAACAAATCATTAAGACCTAGTAAGGGATCTGCTCTCAGCTTAATCTGCGACCAAAGGGGAACTATCTTGGGACAGGACCAGAAAATGTGCACTAAATTACTATGCCCATGGGTACACGTTGTACAGATAGGGGAAGAAACCAGACCAAGTTTGGTCATTTTTTGAGGGGTGTAATATAAGTTGTGTAATATCTGAAATTGCATAAGGCAGAGCCTGTCTTGTGTGATAAAATGGTGGCACCCTTGCCAGAGCTTCACCCAGTTGATAGGTATCTCCGGAAGGAGCTGGGCCCAATGACTGGAAGGTCCAAAAGGTTCGGAGTAAATCCAATCATAAAGAACACTGAAAATTTTTGACACCGCATGTGGAAGCCTAGCCATTTGGGCCAGCTCTCCCCGGAAAGCCGGACACCTGGACAACCGGGGTGTCAGTCCTATAACTTTCACAAGCAAATGGCATAACTGAAAAACTTTAAATACATTAGAGGTTGGAATCTCCAATTTAACTAAAATCTCTGGGGACGACAACCAGTTCCCTCCTGCGGCATCCCAGAGGCCTGAGAGGCTAACCTCTCTGGCCTGCGGGAGCCACAAGGGGGAAAGAACCCTCCCATCTATTCTAAGATTAGGATTAGCTATCAACAGTTGGTCCAAATCTAGACAGTGGTTGTACTTAAGAAAATTACAAAATTGGGAGTGTACTTTTACAGATATTGCAATTGGAGACGAACGCAGCTACTTAGGAAGATATTTAAGCTTCCTATATAACAAAGAAACCGGAGAGAGATTGTAATATTGGATTTGCGCCAATTCAGTCTTAAGCCATAAAGGTTCATAATCAGTGGAATTTCCAGACACCCTGCATTTGACCCATCTTAGATATTTATTCGCATGGCTGGCCCAGAAGTAAAGGGCAACATGGGGCAGGCGGAGGCCACCCTTAGTTTTAGGAGCTGCTAATTTATGAAAAGCCAAGCGGGGATGTTTTCCAGCCCAGATAAAATTAACAAAAATATTATGTACCTTCTTGAACCATGGTAACGGCAGCCACAGATTCATGTGACTGAGTGGATAATAGAGACGGGGAAAAATATTCATCTTTATTAAATTAATTTTACCCCATAGTGATAACGGAAGGTGGGACCATCTGTTAAGGTCTTGTGTAATCGTAGACAATAAGGAGTCCAAATTTTCCTTTTGAAAAAGCGTCTCACTTCTTGTGAGAACAATACCTAAATATTTCAGCGAATCCTTTACCCAGGCCAATCCTAGATCACTAATCTTGTGTTTCATCACTCTCTGGTTAAGAGGAAATACCGATGTCTTCTCCACATTTAACTTATAATTGGAAAAGGAACTATACTCATTTATAATTTCCAACATATATGGTATAGACTCTCTAGGATGGGAAATTTGAAGTAGTAAGTCATCCGCATACGCTGACACCTTAATTTCTATATCATGTATAACTATACCACGGATCCTAGGACAAACAACCAACCTCCGTATAAGGGGCTCCAGGTATAAATTAAAAAGTAAAGGTGATAAGGGGCAGACCTGTCTAGTGCCGGAACCCAGGGAAAATAAGTCCGATATGTTTCCATTACAAGAGACCCGGGCCAAAGGGGCTTTGTAAATTGCCCGTATCCAGGATTGAAATTCCAAGGGAAAACCAAAAGCATGTAGCATCCGGAAGAGGAAATTCCAGTCTACCCTATCGAATGCCTTCTCGGCATCCAGGGACACCAAGGCAGCCGGAAACTCCGCATCCCTGGACACTGAGAAGACATGGGCCAGAGTGCGCAGATGATCACTGGATGACCTCTTCTTCATGAAGCCCACCTGTTCTGGTCCAATTAAATCAGGCAGGACAGTGCTAATATGATCTGCAAGGAGTTTGCACAGAATTTTGATATCTTGATTTAACAAAGATATACACCTATAACTAGCCGTGAGTTCCAGCACTCTACCGGGTTTGGGCAATAAGATTATTAATGTTTCAAATAGTGCTTTGTCCGTGTAATTACCTGAGATGATTTATTGAAACAGATCAAGGAGTAAAGGGGCTAATTGCTTTGCGAACCTTTTATAAAAATTAGATGAGAAACCATCTGGGCCTGGAGATTTGTCTAAGGGGAGATCTTCAATAACTTTAATAATTTCTGCCTCAGTTATGGGAGCACACAAAGAGATTTGCTGTCTTTCTGAGAGAGAAGGCAGATGAGATTCAGCCAAATAATGATCTATATCCATTAAGGATGGAGAGTTTGCCATTGGAGTATATAACAATTGAAAGAATTTATAAAATTCTGCTGTAATGTCTGCTTGCTTATTCAAAAATACCCCATTAGCTGACCGAATTGAAGCAATAAACCTGGCAGATTCTTGTTGTTTAACTCTTGTAGCTAGCAAATGACCGGCTTTCTCACCCTGGTCGACATATGTAGCATTTGATTTCAAAATCAGGAATTCTGCCTTCTCCCTTAGGAGATCCAGATATGCATCTTTCAATTTTACAAGTTCCAGATGGGTTTGTTCAGACGAGTGCGGAGACATTCTCATCTCAATTGATCTAATCTTAGAAAGCAGATGCACCAGACGTTGTTCCCTCTCTCTTTTCCTTTTAGATGCTACCCCAATAAGTAAACCCCTCAGATACGCACAAGATCTAGATTTTAACAACTGATATTTTGCTTTTTCATTGATTAGAGTATTCTATTTTATTTTTGCTTGAGTGGTCCTTTTCATTATTGTATCTGTGGTGTTCTACATATGAGAGGTTTCTAGTTCTTTTATTTTTTCTTTCCAAAGTGTTTAGTTCTTCTTTTACCCCTTTATATTTATTAATGGTATATGGAATGGTTGTATCTCATAAAATGCTTTTAAACAGTTCCATTTTTATTAATTCTGAGATTTCAGGAGCAGAGCTACTTTAAAAATATAATGGGATCTCTTGATTTAATAAATTAATGAAATTTACTTTATAAATTATAGTTGGTCAGGTCTCCCAAGTGTGGTGGCTTTTTTTTTTTTTTTTTGACATTTACACTTAATTTAAGTTTAACAGTTATCGGGGCATGGTCCAAAATAATTATGATATGGTATTGAGATTCTAATATCTGGGCTAATAAGTCCGATATAAAAGTAATACAAAAATCAGTATGGGAATAGGTTTGGTGCACAGCAGAAAAAGGAGTATTTAATGGTGGTTGGGTTAGCTTACCTCCATTGGTCTACTAAGTGTAAATCTTCCATAACATTTTTGATTGTAGTCATTACTGAGGCAGTTCTAACAGTTATGACTATTAAGCTGTCTATAGTGTTATTCAGCATAAGATTAAAGTGTCCACCGGTAATATTTGGGTCTGGAAAGTTAACCAAAGTCAAGACAAAAATGTGTAAAAAAAAAAAAACAGGTGTCATTTTCATTCAGGCCATAGATATTTGCAACTGTTAGAGTTTGGCTGGGAATTATTATTTCTTGAATAACGTATCTACCATTTTTATTTATTTATTTATTTTTCCCTCCTATGTTCTTCAGTGACCCCCACTCCTTCAGGCTGCCAAGTCCAGGACATACTCCTACTGCCCTCACTCGAGCTGCCCCCCCCCACCCTCACAACCAGTCCCCCGAAGTATCCCAGCATAACCCTATCGCCGGGTGGTTCCCCCCCTCCTCCGAGGGGGAAAGCACTGTGCCGGGGGATCACCAGCACACTCTAGTTAGGCTTCGGGGTGCTCCTGAGGCAGAGAGGCAACTCCCTGGAGAGCCTTTGGTGGTGTCAGAGTATGGCAGCTGTCATCCTGTGGACCTGGAGCTGTTTCTGTTTTTCTGGGTCCCCATTGCGCTGCTCATGTAGTGTCCCAAGTCTCCACTAGGGGCCACTGCCGAGCGATGCCTCCCTCAGTCCCACCCCAGGAAAGGAGAGGAGAGGAGAGCAGTCCTTCGGATGCTGAATCCTCTCCCAGGTGACCCCCGGAGTCCCGAGTCCGTTCCCAAACCCGGGTTGCCGGTGTGGTTGAGGTAAGGTGCCAGCACCTCAACCCTCTGTGCCACTGGGACGGCTACCATTTTTATTTAAAAGTGACTGTCCTAGCTTGAGAATTCCATTCTTATTAATGAATAATGCGATGCCACAAGAATTGAGTTCATAAAATGAGGCACTGCTAGGTCCCATTTTTTTTAAATCAAAAGCCTTTTGGAAGAAGTGTGTTTCCTGCAAATGAAGAATGTTGTTTTTTTTCTGTTTACATAATTAATTATTTTGTTAGTTTTAAATGAGAACTATGGGAACCCTAGTTACAGGATCAGAACACAGTTTGGGGCTGCAATACCTCAATCTCCCCCTGCAGTCACATTACACATTTAATAGTCTTAGTACCTTATCACTCATAAATTCTTGGAATCCTATCAGTGCAGCCAGCATTTTCTAATAGGGGGCATGGGCCACTGGGAGATCATGCTGCAAATGCTGCAATATGCTGACGTGGCTTTGCTCCTTCCTGTATTGTGCCCATATGTACAGAGATTGAATCTCCATATCTAAAATGTCCAGCGGTATTTTTACATAATTAGCCTAAATGTCATATATATGCCTGGCTTACACATGGCATTTAGGCATGGTACATATGGAGATTATTCAATATCCGTACATATCGGCATATCCCATACATATGGGGTATACCTCTACCTGGACGACTAACTGATAGCGGGTCCCTTCAAGCAGGAGGTAGAGAGGTCCAGGGATCTGGCACTCCAGACCTGCATCGACTTTGGCCTCCTAGTTAACAAGACCAAGTCAGAAGTCGTGCCCTCGCAGGTGATCAGCTTCATCAGGGCAGAGCTCGACTCTTGCTGAGCCAGAGCCCGGCTCCCAGTGGACAGGGCAGAGGTTCTCTCCTCCTTTGCCTGATCATTTCTGGTTGGGCACTTGTGCCCTGCCTGGGACTTCCTTTGCCTTCTGGGCTTCATGGTGGCCTGTACCACCATGGTCCGATGGGCCCGGTGTTATATATGCCCCCTGCAGTGGGAGCTGGCCAACCAGTGGTCTCAGTGCAAAGGTCACTTTGACCTGGAAGATGTGGGATGCTGTCAAGTGGTGGATGGACCCAGAGAATCTCCAGGAAGGGATCCTGTTTGTCCATCCAAGCTGATGGTCATCCTGATGACCGATGATTCTTTCATGAGCTGGGGGTGCCCACCTAGGGAAACACAGAGTCCACTGGCTCTGGACCCTTGAGGGGTCCTGATGCCATATCAACCTGCTGGAACTGTGGGCAGTTCAGCTGGTGCTGACTGCATTCGCTTTGTTTGTTCGGGGTCAAGTGTTTCAAGTCCAGACAGACAACACCACGACCATGTACTACCTCAAGAAGCAAGGCGGGACACACTCCCTGCCCCTGTGCAAGGAAGCTCTCTGCACTTGGACTCTCGTGCGCAGACTGGAGGTGGATCTCCTAGCCATCCATGTGGCAGGAGCCTCTAATCAGCTGGTAGATGCCCTCAGCTGGGTGGGCGAGGTGTCTCACGAGTAGTCCCTCCATCTGGAGGTAGTTCACAGTCTGTTCTTGCAGTGAAGCACCCCTCAGGTGGACCTGTTCACCTCCAGGGAGAACACAAAGCTGAGGCTGTTTTGTGGCTCTCCCCAGAAGCAGGGCTCGCTGCAGGGGGATGCCTTCTCGAGGTGATGGACACCAGGCCTCTTTTATGCTTTCCTTCCACTTCCCTTGATCCATAAGGTGCTCCTCAAGGTCAGGAGGGACAAGGCACAGGCAGTCCTGGTGGCTCCGGACTGCTCCGCTAGCATTGGTACCCCGATCTCCTCAACCTCAGCAACAGGCTTCAGAGGTGTCTTCCACTACACCCGGACCTGCTCTCCATCAGTCAGGGGAAGGTACTCCACTCGGACCTTCAGTCCCTGCACCTGCAAGTCTGGTTCCTGAGTGGCTAGAGTTCCAGGCTTTTGGTCTCTCTTGAGATGTCCTCACTGTCATGGAGGCATCGAGGAAGGAATTGACCAGGAAGTGCTATGCCTTCAAGTGGAAGAGATTCTCCATTTGGTGTCAGGACAAAGGGTTGGACCCTTTGACCTGTCCAGTGTCTTAACATCCTAGACTACCTGTGGTCTCTCTCCAAAGGGGAACTTCGGTTGACGATCCTTAAGGTGCACCTGGCAGCCAGCTCTGCTTACCAGGTGCAGGCCATCAGCAGTTAGTGGCACAGGAGAAGGTGGTCTGGTGCTTTTTCAAGGGCCTTGATCATATATCCCCTCCGGTGCGTGAATCACCACCACTATGGGATCTGCTGCTGGTACTGGCAAAGCTTATGGGCAAGCAATTTGAACTGATGCATAAGTGTGAGATGTCACACTTGTCATAGAAAACCACCTTCTTGGTGGCTATCATAGCCAGAAGGATTGGGCAGCTCCAGTTGCTTTCAGTCGAGTCTCCTTATTTGGTCTTTTGCAGGGACGAGGTTGTCCTATGCCCCAACCCGAAGTTCCTTCCAAAGGTTGTGTCAGAGTTTCACCTGAATCAGATGATAACTCTTCCGGTGTTCTGATCTAATCACACCTTGGATGCCGAATACAGGCTCCATACTCTGGACCTGAGGCGAGTGCTCGCTTATTACAAAGAGTGCATGGCTGGAGTTCGGGGAGATGTTCACCAGCTATTTGTCATCTGTGCTGAAGCGGCACCTGGCAGACCTGCAGGCAAGTGGAAGATTTGCAGGTGGATCACATCCTGCATTGATCTCTGCTATAGGTTGGCAGGTAGGAAGCCTCCAGTAGGACTTAGGGCTCATTCCACCTGCCATACCGCTGTGTTGGTGGCTGCTTCTAGGGACATCCCTATCTAGGAAATCTGCAGGGCTGCTACCTGGAAGTCAGCACACACCTTCATTTCCCATTACCACATCGAGCTAGAGTCACGCCGGGATGCTGGTTTTGGGGCCTCAGTTCTCCAATCTCTGTTTCCAGAGTAGGGGATGTGCCCCTTGCCACCCTCCTCCTGGAGAACTGCTAGGAATCTGCCAGATATGTATGGATGAATATCATATCCACATCCCTAGAAACACAGGTTGCTCACCTGTAACAGTAGATCTTCTATGGAATGGTCTCTTGCAGTAGGTCATTACTTCTGGGAGGTTCCAGGAGATGGCACTATCACATAGCAGCTTCTTCCAGCAGTCTTTTCAGCAGGGACCACCCACACACGACATCACTTCCTGGCTCTGCCTATAAGAGTGGGTGGTCCCTTGTACTCTCCGTTCATTTTCCCGCCGGCTTCAGCTCGCACAGCAGCTAGCACAATCTTCTGTGTAAGCAGTCATTGATGAGAACTGAACCTTATAGCCTGAGGTGCCTGGGCTTCATACACGGCACCAATTCCTGTGCTTCTTGCCAGAAACCAAACTTTGTAACC
This sequence comes from Neoceratodus forsteri, assembly GCA_016271365.2. NCBI lineage: Eukaryota > Metazoa > Chordata > Ceratodontiformes > Ceratodontidae > Neoceratodus > Neoceratodus forsteri. The sequence continues at coordinate 389,333,510 of JADMNL010000023.1, forward strand.
AGAAAAGAAGGTTACAGCAACTCTAAAAAACATTTAATGGAAGACAAAAATACCATGTCACAGACTCAGGGGGCTCACACCAAGTGCTCCAGATCCACTGACTCGTCTTCCAAAACACAAAAGAACTGGGAAAAATCTTGCTGCACTTCAACAGCAACCTTAACAAAAACTGTCTCTTCAAGGAGATGTTCTTCGTCAACGATAGATACCCTTCCATCGACGGCAGACTATTCTCTATCTTCATCAATGACAGGGCACATAAAAACAGCCTCCTCATACATAGGAGCGCTTTCCCCATCAACGGAGCATCATACTCCTCATCATGGCCAGGCACATGAAACCAACCTCCTCATACATGGGAGTGCTTTCCCCATTGTCAGAGCATCATACCAATACTCGGTCTTCATCGTCGACGGGGTGCATAAAATCAGCCTCCTCATACATGGGAGTGCTTTCCCCATTGACAGAGCATCATACCAATACTCGGTCTTCATCGACAACGGGGTGCATAAAATCAGCCTCCTCATACATGGGAGTGCTTTCCCCATCGACGGAACACCCTTTCTGTGCTCCTCCATCGATGATGCTACCTCTCCCGTCAATGACAGTATCAAAACAACATTCCTCGTCAACGGGGCACACTCCCCTGTTGACGGAGGCTCTCAGAAAGCCTCCTCCATCAATGAAACTACCACCCCGTCAACGGAGCACATGGATTTCACTCGCTTGCCGATGGGTCTGCCTCCCTCATCGATGGACCATGAATTTATAGCCCTCCTGTTGACGGGAGTGCTTCTATCGTTGACAGAGCACTTATTTTATGCCCCCCCGTCAACGGGCCTCATTCCACCGTTGACATATCATGTTTTTCATCATGAAACAATACCTTTAGAGGCTATTTCTCTATCAATGGAGACTATTATTTTGACGTCAGCCCCTCAGGGCCCTAATTTTTATGACAAAGATGTCTCATTTCCTCCTGCATATACTCATGGGGACACCTCACCACACATTATGGGGTCACACCTCATGAGAAAAAGTGGCAAACCAACATATTTTACCCCTATGAATGCACCACATTCATTGCATGAGAGAAAAACTCCTCACCAAAGGAATACAGCATTCTACTACCAGGAGGCACAGATTGATCCTCCACAACGTCCACTACCATCAAGTACAACAATCACGATGGGCTCACAACCTAAAACTATTGGCCTGCCACCCTCGCAGGTACCTAATATTGAGCATATTATTAATAAAGTTTTACAAGCTCTGGGGTTTGATCATACACCTGATCTGCCCAAACCCCACTCTTCTCAGACTATGTCTCCACCTCCTACAAAGAGGGCACACGCAGAGCTGGAACTCTAGCCTTCCTTATCACCTCCAACACCCATGGAGGAATACTATTCTGATAATGAACCACACAGAATGGAGAACCCTTCAGAGGAGAGGTATTATGGGGGAGCTCCTGACATAGAGGCACCCCCCCTTACTCCATAACATCCTCTTGTGATGAGGACAGAGCTCAACCTTCCAGGGCTGCTTCACCCCCTGATAACCCCTCATTTACAGATATGATGATACAAATACAAAAATAATGGGTTTTTCTACAACAGAACAAGATAAACAAAGAAAAGACATGGCGGAGTATTTAGAACTCCCAGAGGAGCCAGTCATGGTTATACCACCATTAATTCTGACATACCAAAATGCAATCACTGAGGCCTAGTGCCAACCTATGGCTGCCCCTGCTCTACCTCAAAAAGCGGACCAACTTTATAAGGCCCCATTAGACCATCAATATCTGGCTAACATGCCTACCGCCAGTTCTGTGATTATCACGATGGCTCATGATCGCACCAATAAACCAAAACATACAAGCTCAATAACCCCAGACAAAGACTCGAGATGCTTTGATTACACGGGGAAGAAAGTATTTGCCTCCAGTACTTTGAACATATGAATAATGAATTATATGGGCCATATGTTGAAATATCAGTGTACTCTGAGCACTTATGCCCTGGAAATTATTAACAAGTTACCTCCTTCACCTGAAAAGGAACAACTAATACTTATAATTAACACTTTTATATCCATTTCCTGACATCTTTTAAGATCAGGGTATGATACAGTGGATACTTCGTCCAAACTCTCGGCCACAGGCATTGGTATACGCCATCAGGCCTGGCTCAGAATTTCTGGCCTTGCAGACGATATACAACATAAGGTGGCTAACGGCCTATTCTCAGGTGATAAACTGTTTGGTCCAGCAACACAAACCATTCTGGATGTCTTACAAGCCTCAGGCAGATAACTACATACAGTACAAAACCTGTACTACAAACAACGTAACCAATACAAATATTTCCAAAAGAGTGATCACTACCACAACAAAAGAGGTGCCTTCCAAAACAAAGGGCAGGCTATAAAAGATGCACACACTACCTGTAGGCATGCCCGGACCTGTCATTCTGGCAACACTGGTGCCTACACCTCTCAATTTAATTGGCCGACCCCTTGCCCCCTCCATAGGGCCTCGAAGACACTTAGGGGTTGTTCTGCCATTTTATATTCAGAGGCTCAAACAAAGAGGATTCATACATAAAAAAAAAAATATGCGTGTGTATTTCCCTAACACTGAACAATTTGAAGCGGAGACCAAGAACAGATCAATCAGACCATCACATCTGGATCCCGCCTGCATCATATAATGCCCTTCTGTGGTGAACACTGGCTCCCCTCAACCAGAGCCTGTTACAACAATAAATACAAATAACAGATGCAACTTTTAAGAGAGGTACATCAAAACCCACATCATGCACATGGCACGTGGATTAACCCCACTGCACATTCTCATTATAAACTCTTACTTGGATGTCGCCATTGTGGCTTAAGCCTACCCGCCATCCAGGCGCCTTACTCAGATATTTGTTTACGCAACAGAATAAATAAAGGGATCACCATCCCAGTTTTTCATGCAACATATCTGAAATATAACCGTTATCTGAAAAAAAAAAAAAACAGCCCATACATGGCCTCGACAAATCCAGTATCACAGGCTACAGCAACACTTAGTAGCCATTATAATCAAATTAATAACCAGATCAGACTTCAAAGGCAAAGGAGAAACATTAAGACACCACAATCTGGAAGGTCTGCAATCCCCAGGCTTAACGCCCAAGGACTCCCTTGCCAAAGAGATTACAAACATATAACAATGTAGCAAACATTCATTTGCTTCTTCCCTGAGAGTTACTAAGTAACACAATTATAAATGGATACATTTGTATCATTTCAGTTTCATCCTAAACCCTGGGCTCATATTACCGTCTAATCACAAGAGCCTTATACTGTTTAACCAGATTATTTCCTGAAAACCTCAGCTAATTGTCCAGTTTTACCAATGATTTTATCACCGACATTATAATACGGTCACCTGATACACTATCCAGACCTTTACTAGACAATATAACTTGGATACTGGCTTTAGACAACTACCGGTCATTAGGCCGCAATGTTCTATAAGGAACAACGTCACAGTTGTCCTCCCCACTAGGATATAACTGCTTGGGAATCTCCCAGAAGTAATGACCTACTGCAAGAGACCATTCCGTAGAAGATAGTACAGTTATGTAAGATCTTACCATAACAGTAGATCTTCTAGGAATGTCTCTTGCAGTAGGTAGCTTCCCACCCTCCATCCCCCTGCCATTTCTAATAGGGGAATTCATAATCTAAGAATTTAGGGTCGGGACGCACTAGTCCCTCGGACTCTCACATATGAGCTGAATCCGGTGGGGAACAGGGAGTACCAGGGACCACCCACTCTTATAGGCAGAGCCAGGAAGTGATGTTGTGTGTGTGGTCCCTGCTGAAAAGATTGCTGGAAGAAGCTACAGTGTGATAGCACCACCTGCTGGAACCTCCCAGAAGTAATAACCTATTGCAAGAGATATTCCTGGAAGATCTACCATTATGGTATGGTATGATCTTACATAACAGTACTCTCTAGGAGTGGTACATGATGTTCATCCACATGGTCCCACCGACCTCCCCGACTTTGGCGCTTACACTTTGCTTCCAGCGGGCAGGATTTGGCGTCATGGGGCGGAACTGAGGGATATAGCACCCGGGTGGGTGGGAGGAGCCAGACTGAAGACTTTCTGGCAAGATTTAAAGGGAAAGGACACTGCCAAATACGTGTGGATGAACATCATATACTACTCCTAGAACTACTGTTAAAGGTGAGTAACCTATGTACTTGTTTGCCTAGTGCACTTACCTGGACAACAAAAACTCCATAAATGTGGCCTGTCATGTTTTTAAGGGGGAGTCATAAAATGACTATCTTGAAAATTTGGGGTAAAAAAAAAAAGATTATTGAGAAATGTGTAGTACCTACCAGCCTTTACCACTGTGGGTATTGTTTTGTGATCCCGTGCCAGTGAGCTGAGTTTAATCATGAGCTCACTGACCCAGATGGATGGGTTGAGGCTTAAGGGACAGTGCTGTTATGCAACACCAGCCCTCAACCTGAGATGTAGCTCCAGGGTTGCCCACACAAGCCCAAGTACTATATAGTGAGGAGAACTCTTCTCTTGGCATAGGGCCCTTCACCTCTGCACCAGTGGGTGTCAGAGGGCCCTGTGCGTTGGCTGAAAGATAGACTTTTTGCCCAGTACACCTCTATCTGCAGCCACATGGCAGTGCAGGGTCCACTTCTGCAGCCCACTAGACAACCCCATGAATTCTTGACATCCACTGCTGCACAGAAGTGCAGGGCCCACAGGGTCCTGCTTTTTGTAGGTGGATGGAGTCTTCCCTTGGCATAGGGCCTAGAGGGCTCTATGCATTTGCATCTATTCATCTGCATGAATGAGGATATGATTCCACAATCTGAAAAAGAAATGAAATTCTTTGCAAAAAAATGCTACATTTGTGTCATCTGGAAACAGTTGTATGTTGTTTGTCTTACCTGTTGATGGCTGTCTGTGGTTGCTTGTGTGGTCTTGTCCTTTTACTGCTTGGGGGGGGTGGATGTGGGGAGTTAGGGTTGGAAACCCTAATGTCACATTTGGTGCATTAACACAGTTTTTTTTTTTTGCAAATAAGATATGTGTGTGTGTGTGCATGTCATTGTGTGTGTAGGCACAGTAGTGCCTGTCTATTAGGGCTGAGTAAGCAGTTCTGTGTTAAACCCAGATTTTTGCACCTTAGTAACTCTTTGCTCATTCAACTGATTTTCCTGAAATTTGGTAGGCAAGGATTCTTGACCAGGGTCTCTGGATCTCAGCAATTTTGTGTCAGTTGGTTTGGGAGGGGGCAAAGTTACAGAAGTGCAAAACCACTACAGTTCACCACAAATTAAGACCTTTTTGTTTTTTGGTCACGTGTAGCTAAAAGTGGTTTTATTTTTAAACCTAAAACTTACTGGTTTGGTAGAATATGACCTAAGGTACACACCTGCACAAGTTTCAGGCTTCTAACTTATATAACTAAAAACTGCCGTTTTCTGAGCATGCTCAGTTCAAAAACTTGCTATGCATAGCTGGAGTTTTTGTGATAGCAATATTTTTCATGTTTTTAACTGCTGTCACTCAAAACCTGCTTTTATGTGAATCACTTTCATGAAAATCACTTTTGTGAGTATCTGTTTCATGAGAAATGCTTTTGTGAGAATCACTTTTATGAAGCGGTAGTGAAACATACAAAGCAAAAAATTTGATAGTGAGAAATACGAAAATGAAAATAATGTTACTAAAAAATGTTAATTGGAAAAAACCAAGTAACCATAAAATGAAGAGGATTCTTTTCTTAGCACAAAGCCCATTGGACCCTGCCCATCTGTATTCTTAAAGCAGCTGCACGGAACTGCAGGGTCTTCTGGTACCTGCACTTCTGTAGCCAGATGGATTATTCCTGTAGTACAGGCCCAGAAGGCCCTGTGCATCTGCATCTGTAGCTGTTTTCTTTTTTGCCATCGTCTTGGTGCAGAGCCCTGTGTGCAAAGTGCCAAATGAACTCTCCCCTTGACACAGGATCCAGAGGACCCTGTGTATTGTGTGAATGATAATGCGATTCTACTATCATAAAAATAACCGAAATTAATTCCAAAAATTACATTAATGCAGACACTGGGTTGAAGAATGCAAAGCAGACAAAGAAAGGAAATGAAAAACATTAGGGTTAGGGGTTTCAGGAGTTTTGGTTAATCAGCGATGTGGTTTTCCTTGCAATTGTCAACCCTAATGCCCACCGGGTTAGGTACGATTGCCCGACACTCAGATTCCTGTCATTAGCCTGACACATTAATCCCGACATTCATAACACTGACCAATACGCAGTACTGACTTGACAAAATCACAACGTCATCAGTGAGCTATGCAGCAGTCAACTACTGAGATCAGGTTCAGTTTCGGACATTTAAAAAAAAGAAAGGGAATTGAGTGGTAGCTTTTGCAAAGGCAATTACACAGTCAGCAGTCAACTACTACAGTTTTGGACATTTAAGTAATGCAAAAAGAAAAGGCAGCAGTGTATCAGGTTTGTTGATACTACCCCAGTCACCACAGCACTACTTACAGCACTACTCACAACTTGGCAGTTTTAAACATTAAAAAAAAGAAAGGGCTCTAAGTGGCAGACAGTGAAGACATTGAATCCACCCCCCCCCCAAAAAAAAAAAGAAAGAATGCCTACCGTAGTCAGGTTGACTGGTCAGGTTGTATGTTACTAGTATTTATGATGGCAAGTGCATGAGATGCATGCAGGAGAATGCTGACTTAGTGCATATGATGTGCTTATGCTGCAGCGTGATAGAATACTGGGCAGAAATAAAACAAAAAAAAACTCTAGCAGAGGTACTGAATTTGCAGGTCTTTGTCTCCAGAAAAATGGTTGTTAGAAGATGTTGGCGATCATTTGTCAGGATTTAATTGGACGGTCATATGTTTGGCGGGATTTTAAACAAGTCAGGCTTTTAGTTGTCGGGATTGCGGGTGTCGGGATTTCATATTGATCCCATGCCCACCCCCTTCCCTGAGTAAACAAGCAAGTATATAATCTCTTGTTTCACACAGGGCCCACAGAAAGTTATGACTGATTTTGTTGGCCATGTGTGGTGAGCCATACTTCTCTACCTCCAAAAACTGTATGCCTGTGAGGCACGTGTTTGGACTTGCACTTTGGTTTCAAACAGGAGGCTAAGGGGTGGGGGGAGAGGGGTGGCACTGGGGTTGAGAACCCCAAGGAACATCACACCACTGATTCCCCAAGACTCCCGAGACTCCAAACCCTAATGTTTTTCATTTCCTTACTTTATCCGCTTTGTGTTTTTTAACCCTAATGTCTGAATTAGTGTAGTTTTTTTGCAATGAATATATATGAATACACACACACGGAAAGTGGTAGTACATGAGTAAATTCTACTGAGTGTGTCAAACAAGCTAATTACTGAGAGGACCTAGTATCTTGCTTGACCCACTGTAGGAAATTATTTTACAGGTGTACTGCCACTTTTCTGTCGTTGGTTTTATAATGCATTTTGTTAGTCAAAAAATGGCTTAAGTTTTAACTTTTTAGTTATAGATTTTAAAAACTTCCCAGCAAGTCAGAAGCTGAGCTTGTGAATGAGTTTTTGGTGGATTGCTGCTTGGAAACTGTTTGTTGAGTACAACAGATTGTGTTGATAGTTACCAGAGCTTAAGATAAGCCGAGTACTGACCTATTTTACTTATCAGTTTCTAAGAAATACTCATTAAAACATTTTTTTAGCTGAGTTCCAGTATTCCTCCAACACTGAGAAGTGCTCCACAGGTACTTAAAGAGCAGTTAACACCTTCAGGAGAACTTTAACCAAATATAATATTTAGATAAAGTCAAGCTTGTATTTCACATTAGTTCTGTATTTCTCCTCCCCATTATTTATTATTGAGGTCCTTTACATGAAAACAGGATCTTTGCTCCTGAAGAGTCCTTCACCTCCTGCACCGGTTTCCCACCTTAAACCCTCCACCTTAGTCCTGCTCCCCCTTACTGTGTACCGCTGTATATATTTTGTCTCTTTGCCTGTATTCTAGTGTATATACTCATCTACTGTTTATTTTGTTCATAGTACCTATGTTGTATAGAGATGTATAGCCTTGGCCATTGTAAATTTCTGTTGAATTTTGTCTATTGTAGATTTCTGATGCATTTTGCCTTACACCTGTACCCTTTCCCTGGGTAGCACCTGGAAACGAGCCTTTGGTTCATGGTGCTTTTCCCAGTCATCAACTTTTAAATAAAATAAAAATAAATAAATCTATTCCTCTTGCTTCCTCCCTACTTGAGGTCATAATGCACTGCTTGTGACATCACAGTTACTCCCATGGCAACAGATTGTGCTGTCACAACAGAGGATTATGACATGAAGTAGAGAGTAAGCTATAGAGGCAGATGAACTCAAAAGGAACTCTAAGGGCTTCATGCATTCATGGAAATTTCCTCAGTAGTAAACAAAATGGAGGACAAATATGTAGAATACATATGAAATGCAAGCAGAATTGTACCTAGTTATTTTGTTTTTTAAAGTTTTCTTTGAGGTATCAGTAGCTCTTTAAAAAGGAGTGGTTTTTTTTCAGGTTAGAAGTGCGTTTTCTCATTACAATTTTTTTTTACTCACCTAATGTCAAAAATTGTGAGTAAATTTACTCCTGAAAGCCATTACTATGTGGAACACTGTTAGTTGCTATGGTTGTTGGTGGTTCCTTGTTAAGCTTGAGGCAAGGCACTCATTTTTTTTCCTTTCCATCCTTTGTTCTTCCTTTTGCCATTCCCTGGTCGTGGTGGCAACCCCCATCCTTGACCTTCTTGTGGACTTACTGGTTAACCACCACTTGCACAGGACCACTGTTGGGGGTTGCCTGCCATGTTGGTCGTGCGATGCCTGCAGCAGATAAAGGATTGGACCAGGGCATTTTCATCATGAAACTTCCTTCCCTGGATGCCTGCATGCAATGCTAGCATCCACCTGACAGCCCTGCCCCTGTTGCTACTCTTGCCTTGACCTACCACCTGGTCGTCGCCAGGTAGAAGTCATGTGAGATGCAGGATCCCCCCCCACCCCCAAGGGAGTAGAGCTGCCCTGAGATGCTTTCCCTACCCCAGCCAGCCCCTGAAGATCCATACCTGTTCCTGAACTAGTCACTAGCTACGTAGGCAGAAACAGAAGTTACTGATTTGATATGTAGATGATGTTCCTGCCTTTGGTGTGGAGTAAAACAAAGGTGGAGACTAATTTTTCTAAAGATGTGGTTAATTTGTGTGAAGCTGTTCTCTGAAACCTGCTTCTGAATCAGCTTGGAAGCAGTTTGGTGGGCACTGGGTCTGAATACAGCTGACGACAATGCTGTCAGCAAGAACACCATGGCAAAAATGCCATAATTTTTTTTTTTTTGTGGGGGCCCCCACGCAGGGGGCTCTGCCCCCACACCCCCTTACTTTAAGATTCTCACTTGGGGGGGTGCATATCACGGGGCAAGATAAAATTTGTGGGGCCGTGGAATACTGTTTCCACAGTCCCTTGTAAAAATGAAAACAAGTCTCAATTCTGGAAAAATGGTAGGAGACCATGATTAGAACCCTGGTCTCCTCTGCGTCTTGGCTGAGCCGTTCCATGCCCCAGCTCTCCCAGCTATGGGAGCAGCTCAGCCAGCCCCTGCTGTTCTGCTGCCCTTGTCCTGTGGCAGCACCATGGACAGTGACCAGGGGAGCACATATAGCAAGTGCTGTAAATCCCTGCTCGCTGTCCATGGTAGCACTAAACGGACTAGCGCTCTCCTGACTGGTGCTGTTTCTGTAGCGCTAATCTGACCTGGTACCATTTTGGTACAGGTTAGTGGGTTTATTTTATGTCAAAATGTGCTTTGTGGTGAGACACATTAATTCTGCTGACTTTCACCTGAGTTCAGGGATGAGCTCAGGTCATTTGGGGCCAGCTGGGAGGGAGGAGGATCAAGCGTTCCAGGGGATGCCTTCCTCCTCTGGGGCAGATGGATCACTGCCTCTCTGCAGTACTGCCATCTGGATAACAACAGGTGGCAGTGCAGTCAAGAGTGCTGTGGGAGGAAGGGACACAGGCTGGGGTCCAGAGTGACAGCACGCAATACTGTACATATGCTTCTTGGACCTCCGGTGCGTTCCTGCATCTCTGGGGACTGGGAAGAAACCATGGAAATCCCCACTACCAGCACTGATGATGGCCCCAGTGGACCAAACACAAAGTGACCCAGGAATGCTCAGTGACCACCTGACAAAGACTTTGTGCAGGTAGGAGGTGGGACCTTCTTTCCTTCCACGCCCGGGGGATCTGAAGCCGGTGATACATGGAGGTAGGTTGCCGTAGGGGACCAGGGACAGGCAGAACCAACCATTTTCAACATGTTCATTGGTGACATTCGAGAAGAAATCCAAGGCAGGTTGTATTTTTTCACAGATGGCACAAAATTATGTGGGAGGGTGGACAGTGATGAGGGAGTAAGGGAAATGCAGAGAGACCTACAAAAGCTAGAGGGGTGGTCAAAGATCTGGCAGTTAAAATTCAATGCTAAAAAGTGCAAGGTAATGCACCTAGGTAAAAAGAACCCCAAGACAGACTACTAGATGAGAGGAGAGAGACTTAGCACTACAGATGAGGAACAGGATCTGGGAGTTATCATTAGCAACTCATTTAAGCAGTCAAGTGAGTGCACAAGGCCTATATCAAGGCTAACAGGATGCTGGGATTTATCCCACTTGACGCCCCCCCACTCACTCCCTCTCCTCCACTCTCCCCCCCCATCCTGCCTGGTCCTTGTCCCCCTTGCTGGGTTCTCAGCATCCTGAGGGGTATAACTCTTGGCAGGCCTCTACCCACCCTCCTCCCTCTCTCTCTCTCTCTCTCTCTCAACTCCATCCCTGCTGGGTCCTTGCCCCCCTTGCAGGGTTCTCAGCATCCTGGAGGGGTCTAGCTCCCAGCATGCCTCTCTAACCCCCCTCTGCCCGCTTCTTTCCCCCTAGTATCTCACCTCCATCCCTGCTGAGTCCTTGTCCCCCTTGCAGGGTTCTCAGCATCCTGAATGGGTCCTCTCCCCTTGTTTTTCACTGTCATCCCATCAGGAAAACTTAGCACTATTTAATTCCCCAGGTCCCCAGAGGTTCAATTGGTCCAACACTGGAAGTCCAGAACCAAAATGGTGGATCCTATTCAAATGCTTAAGCTGCAATTGAAAGCAGGTAAGACAAACTTCTCTATCATCATTATTATAACAGATGAACAGTAAATAATCATATTTCCTAACAGGGCTCCCTCTGCACATATAGCGACTGCAGAATGGGGCCATATAACAGATGATCTGGCTGGTCACAAGCCTTAATTACTCGGACCCAGCCCAGACTGATCTCCAATCACAGAATAGGTGCTCTGTTAAAGAGACAGGTGCAGAGACTCACTAGAGCACTCTCACACAGACAGTTAGAACTACTGCAGACAGGACACCAGCCTGACAGTGGGCATTTAGGAGCCCAGGAAGACGTTATAGTAAACCCCAAGTTGTAGGGGGTTACACTCTTCCCTGCCTGGAAAAACTTGGTTTCCACATCAAGTCTACACTTACTATAACATTCTATATGAAGACATTATACGTAACATAAATGCAAGTTTCATAATGGCATTTCCACAGTAACACATAGGCATACATTTCCATAAACATGTTAGCAGAGTCAAACATTGAAACACATTACACTTATTGTTTGTACCACCTCCTGTACACTAACCCACATGGCTTGGGGCCTTATCCCTATCAGCTACACTAGGGCTGCATAGGGGAAGGGTGTCTGTACACTGATTGGAGGGTTTCACTGTTAGCTTATACGTATCAGAATAACCCAGTCTTGGAAGAGAGTTTTCAGAAATGTACACCCCTTTGTGGACTACATGTAATGGGAGATCTACAGGCCTTCCTGGGGAGTAATAACTGAGGCATATCACTGACTTTGTGGCTCTTCTAGACTTTCTAGGAGGGCCAGGTACAGGCTCAGTTCTTTCAACAGTTGCATTTGGGTCTGCTTCTCAAGAAAGGGGGTACCTCTACACTGGTTGTCTGTTCTGTGTTGGAAGCACTTTTCACTTCTTGTGCTATCGACTCTGGTTCAACAACATTACTCTCATTACTGTGTTCTGAAGAAATTTCAGGTTCATCATTGAGAGGAAATTCCATGGAATTTAAATCTTGCAACACTTGACTATTACTTTCAACATCATAACTTCATCCATATCAGTCCCCATAACATTGTCAGAGTCATTGTTTGCAATTATTTGTGTTCACTAGTATGTCACCAGGAGTGATTTCTGTTTCTGGCTCTCTTTCTGGGAGTTCAGCTAGTTCTACCATACACAAAGAGTCAGCTACATCAGAAGTCACACTTTGCACCTCACTCTCAGGGGGCACAGAGGTTGTGAAGAAGGTTGGAGGGTTAGACGGTCCTGAAGGTCCAGCTTCATCCTCAAAATTGTACATGGGGTTACCCAGAAAAAAACTGACTCAGTTCATAAGACAGGTAATAGGGAGCTTTACACTCACTGTCATCAGATTCAGATTGGCAATAAGTGTCACTTTGGGCCTACCTGGGGGAAGGCCTTGAATCCTTGACAACTGAAGAGGGGGTTAACTGTTTCTTTTTAGCTGCAGCTCTGGTTACAGGCCCGGGAGGGGCAGTGTCTTGGGGTGCAGCATCGATGATGATTTGACTAATTGGCAGCAAATGATTCCTATGCATTGTCTTGACAGCTCATGGGTCATTCTCTGGACGCACTTTATAGACTGGCAGATCCTCCAGCTTGCTGACAACAATGTAGGGGGTGTGATACCACCTATCAGCAATTTTGTGTTTTCCATGCAGTCCCAAATTTTGTAACAAAACTCAGTCTCCTGGTTGCAGTTCTTGGGCCTTGACATGCTTGTCGTGCCTTTCTTTATTTGCTAAGTTCCGCTTTGCTGCCATGGTATATGCTAGTTGGTAGGCATGGTTCAGTGGACCTTTAACTTCTGAACACACTGAATGTGATTTTCAGCTCTGACCCCATCAGGGGACACTCCAAAGCAGATGTCTACTGGCAGCTGGGCTTCTCCGCCAAACATTAGGTGGTAGGGAGAGAACCCAGTGGCATCACTCCTAGTGCAGTTATACGCATGCACTAAGGTGCTTATCTGTTAGTTCCATTTGGACTTGTCCCGGGGATGAAGTGTGCCCAGCATGTCTAGCAATGTTCGGTTAAACCTTTCAGGCTGTGGATCCCCCTTGGGGCGATGGGGGTAGTTCTAGACTTTCATGCTCCCCAGAGAGAGAGCGTTTCTTTGATCAAACGGCTTTCAAAGTCTCTGCCTTGATCTGAGTAAATCTCTGGGGGGCACCATAATGGACAAAGAACTTCTCAATTAGGACCTTGGCCACTGTGGATGCTTTCTGGTCTTTGGTTGGGTATGCCTGGGCATAACGAGTGAAATGATCAGTCACCAGTAGCGCATTGCCAATATTCTTCTGATCTAGTTCAAGACACAAAAAATCAATGTACTCAAGCTCCATGGGTGCACTGGTAGAGATATTGACCAAAGGTGCAGCCCTCTGGGGCTGAGCTTTCCTCTGGAGACAACAGCTGCAAGTTCTGATGTGAGTCTCAATATCAGCCCCCATTTAGAATCGAGCATGGGCCAAGTCTGTAGTTCGGTCACAACCCAAGTGTCCCATCTGGTCATGGAGGGCCCGTGGAACTACATGTTTGAAAACTGTAGGTAACACTAATTGCTGTTTGTCAGTTTGACCTTGTTGGTTTGTAGTCTCTCTGTAAAGTAGCTAGTTAAACAACTTTAGTATGGGCCCCTTTCTAAACAACAGGGCAGTTTGTGAATCTGAAGAGCGAAGCTTGGATACATCTTTCCCAGCACGAATAGCATCTAGCACTGGCTTAATCATGGGGTCCTGAGCCTGAGCCCTCTGTAGGTCATCAAGGGTAATTTGAGGCAATACGCTGAGGTCTAAGGCAAAATGGTAGTAGGTTGCAGGAACACAAGTGTCAGGAGGGCCCAAGCAGTCCACCAGGCAGTCAGCTGTTTCTGAAGAGGGGTGCTCATCTTTATCAAATTTCTGACAGAGAGCTTTGACAGACTGTTCAGACATCTTCACTCACTTTGCATTAGGGTCAGGCCTTCTGGAGAGGGCGTCAGCATCGATGTGGTTTAAGCCCGGTTGATACTCCACTGAATAATTGTAAGTGAAAAGTGCAGATAACCAGTGATGGTCTGTGGTATCCAGCTTACCTGAAGTCTGGACATACTGGAGAGGATTGGTGTCAGTTTTTACTAGCATCTTTGCACCATAAAAATGTTCATGAAATTGGTCCACCACAGCCTATTTTAATACAAGAAATTCAAGCTTGTGTACAGGGTAATTCCTTTCAGATGGAGTTAGGCTCTGACTGTCAAACACCACTGGGTGTAAACCTTCCCCATATTCTTGATACAGAACTGCCCCAAGTCTCTTCAAGCTGCATCAGTGTGCAACACATAGGGCCTGGCAGGGTCGGCATATGCAAGCACAGGGGCATGGGTGAGTTGGTGGATGATATCATAGAAGGCCGCCTCACACTCGGGAGTCCACCTGGCTCCAAATGATTCATGTGTCCAAAAGTAGACCTTTTCCTCCTCCTTTAACTGCACTTTTCTTGTACTTCTTGTTTGTAGGTGGGTAACCTTGAGTTAAATTGAGCAAAGGGTGGATGACTTTTGTGTAGTCTTTTATGAACCGGCGATAATAGCTGCAGAATTCCAAGAATCTTTGCAGTTCTTTTAGATTGTTTGGCTGGGGCCAAGTGGCCAAAGACTCCACTCTGCTCAGGTCTGTCTGAATTCCTTCCTCCGACACTATGTGACCAACATATTTCATAGATTTCTGGAAAAATTTACACTTGTATATTGATAATTTTAGTCCAAAATCTTCTAATCGGTCGAGAACCTTGAACAAACGGGCTTCATGTTCCTTAAGGGTCTGGCCAAACACAATGACGTCATTGAGATACACAAGGCATTCTGGTAAGTTCATGTCTCCCACAGCTCGTTCCATCAGCCGCTGGAATGTGGCAGGCACCCCCGAAATACCCTAAGGCATGTGCAGGAACTCATAGAAACCCAGGGGACAGATGAAGGCTGTTTCTTCTCTGGCTTCTGGGGCCATTGGGATTTGATAATACTCGCTCCAGAGGTCTAGTACAGAGAACCACTGGTTTCCATTGAGGCAGTCAAGAGCATCTTGGTTACGTGGCATGGTGTATTGGTCCGGGACAGTTATTTGGTTTAACATCTGGTAATCCACGCACATCCTCACTGATCCATTCTTCTTCCAGACTACCACAATTGGAGAGGCGTACGAACTTCGAGACTCTTGGATGTTTCCCACTGCTAGCATTTCCTGAAGATGGCATTGAACATTATCAGTGTCAGCAGGTGCGAGGTGGCGAGATCTCTCTCGAAACGGCTTCCCATCATGAAAGCTGATGTGGTGTTCAGCCCCTGTGACGCATCCTACATCCCATTCCTTCAAGGAGAACACTTTGTTTCTCTGAACCAATCTCTGGCTAATCTTGCCTTTCCATTTTGCAGGCAAAGGGGACTCTCCAAAGTCAAACAGATCAGGGGTCACTTCATCAGCCTCTCCAGGGCTAGGTAGCACAACAGTATCTGTACAATAAACAGTAGCTAGGGTGCACCCTTGATTTACTCGAACCACCTGGTCTGACATGTTTTCAGACCTGTACCACTACCCGCTGAGCGTAGGCATGGGCTTGGGCTGGTAGAATGCTATGTCGACCAGTAATCCCTCAGGCAGTTTCCCCTCTTCTGGGGCATCCAGCATAAGAATTTTGTTTTTTACATCCTTTTTTATGCGCACTTCCCCACTAATGGTACACTGAGCATTTGGAGGCAATACAAGTGATTCTGGGTCTTTCTTCCATACTACACCCACGGGTTCATCTTTCTCAATCTCTCTGTTTTGCATCTGCAAATCATAGGCTCGTTGCACCAAGGCCAGAATGCGTGGGGCCTTCCCAGTCCGTATGGCTTGTTTCTCTTAACAGAGCTGAGCTAACCGGCTGAACATATGAGCATTTGTGCCAGTCAACAAAGGTACACCATCATACAGTCCAGTCAGTGGGCATACCAGGGCCAGGGTCTCCACTTGTTCATCTATGCCAGCAATAGCAGTAGGGAAAGATAACCAAATTCGTACATACCCCTGGTAAGGATAGGATTTTTCATTCAACCCCAACACATGCAGTCCTTCTAGAGGTAGGAGTGGAAGGTCATATAAGTGCTGCTCATGCCAGTCTTTAAATATAATGGTAACCGAGCCACTGTCTGGCACAGCTCGAGTTGAGATGCCATTAACTGTTACTGGGGTTTCCATGGATGGGCCCACCATTTTGGACCAGTCTGGAGGAGCATCAGCAGCCACAAAAAACTGCATTTGGGATTGCTTTAACCTCTGCTGTGATCATTTTCTGCACCCTTCTGCAATTGCTTTGCCTTTCGGAGCTCCCCCTGTAGTTTGCCATCCACTTTTTCTATGTCCGTTTGAGACCGGCAGTCTCTTTTCATATGCCCATCCTGCCCACAATTGTGGCAAATTGTACTTTCTCTAGTCTGATTTGGCTGTAACATTGAATTAGGAGCTGTTCTCCATTCATAGCTAGGGTGTTGGGAGGAGTACACATTGGGTGCTGGAGCACTAGTAACAGAAAATCTTGGTTCAACCTCCCCCTCCTTTTGCGGTGTCAGAGGCAGCACAATGCATCTCAGAAATTCTCTTAGCATAGCAGTCAATTCACTTATTTCAGTCTTTGAGCTACCATTGGCCGGTGGCGCCCGAGCATGCACCCCCACTTCCATAGCAGGCGCTCTCTGAGAGGGGTCGTAGTCTTTATCCACGGAGGTGACCTTGGTAGGGGCACCAGCTTTCATTTCTCTGAATTCTCTCAGCAGCTGTGCCCATGGTTGGGTATCCTTAACAGTCTTGGGAGTGCTCATCTGGCACTATGTTCCACTCTTGACCTTCACCCGGATAAGCACCCTCCATAACCTGGGTGGCAGATAAATGAGGGGGCTCCTAGGGTGGCTTTCTTTGTTTGACCCCCCCCCCCGGATTTCTTCCATCAGTTCGTCATGGGGGAGGTGAATCCAGCCGGTCTGCCAGCTGTAACTTAAGCAACAATAAGTCGGAGAATGGAGCAGACAAGTATTTGGTCCAGCCTAATTCGATCTAGCTTGCAAGGAGCCACACTGCCTTTCCTAAGACATTTCTGTAAGGTCTTTTCAAGCCGAGGTACATACACAGACTAGGGCTCTCCTTGGCATTGATGAGTTGTTTTAACCCTCCACCAAAGATCCTCATCTGAGTCTGGGCTCCCAAATACATTTTCCAATGCAGCCAAATAGTTCTGTGCAGTTGCCCCTGGGTTGTTAGCCCGCTTGGCGTGGATAGTAGCCGAAGCAGGACCTCTGAGACTTTCACTCCCCCTTTTGCTTTTCTCCGTCTCGGAACATTGCCATTCGGGCACTGGGGGGGGCCACATAGTCTATCCATGTCTTCCAATCATCTTCCCCATTAGGTGTGGGTAGAATACCTGAAAACACTTGCAGCCTGCAGTAAGAGTTGTGACTAACTATAGGCACAGGCATGGGTGTTGGCATGGGTGTGGGCACGGGAGCTGGCATAGGGGCAGGTATCAAAACTGGCATAGG
This sequence comes from Neoceratodus forsteri, assembly GCA_016271365.2. Classification (NCBI taxonomy): domain Eukaryota; kingdom Metazoa; phylum Chordata; order Ceratodontiformes; family Ceratodontidae; genus Neoceratodus; species Neoceratodus forsteri. The sequence goes on from JADMNL010000023.1 coordinate 389,351,323, forward strand.
TGTCTGGGAAGGAATTCCCACTGGTGGCAGGAATAACTTTTTGAAGTCCTTGAAGGTTTTGCCTTCATCCAGTAACAGTTTGGCAAACTTCTCCTCAAAAGTCTCAGATAAAGGGGGGAGCTCATTTTGTGAGGGATCCTTACTATCTTTAGTCACCACCCTCCAGGCAGCTGGGGACCCATCAATGGCAGTAGTTGTGAGCACCTTAGTGCTGTCCTTGGGGTTGCTACACTCCACTAAAGCCATTAAAATTTGGGCAGTCAAGTCAGCATGTCAGTTTACCACCACAGCTTTTCCCAGACATTCAGTTTTTTAAAGTGTCCCTTTTATAGCATCTTTACTAGTGCCCAGGGGTATATCTATTATTAACAGTGCATTTTGGGGGTCAGTTTCATGCCCCGTACACCAACCAACCAACTGATGCACAGCCATTTCTTCAGTGGTGCCCATTAAATTTCTAGTTGTAAATTTTTTTCTTGGCCACTAGAGGGCGCTAATCCCATTGGTGCCTCCACGATGTAACCCCTAGGTGGTGCTACCCTATGGGCTACTACCCCTGCCTGTATGGCTAGGCACAGGTTAAGGGGCCTGAGTTCTGTGAACGGGTGCCTTCACCCGGAGGAATGGTATTGGGGTGGTTTAACTGCTTTGGTATAGCCCTCCGGGATGCTATAACCAGAGGCCCTGGGTATAACCACCCACCAACCCTTCTAGTGGCCTGAACAGTAACACCATAGAACATTTACATCCACTGAATAACAGTAATATTATGCTCACATCCCTTGTACTTAACCACCAGGGCTGGATCAGCAGCAGCTGCCCTGGAGACCCCCTGGAAAATAAAGTCTGCAATGCAACAATATGATATTACCACTGTAACCCAACCAATAATATGCACACTAGCCAGGTTAAACATGAAACAAGATAATCTGATTTAATGGTGCAAATTGGCTGAAATTCTGTATTTTCAATAGGTGGGAATTGGGTGCCAATTGTATAGTGAGAAATTCAGTTTGTGCAATCTCAGCCAATTAGCACCATCTGTGAAGTATAACTTGCACAAAATAAACAGTTCTACAGTACATGTTTTCATGCATTTTACAATGTTGTTTTCTCGATCTATGATATCCCAGCTGAGTTGCAACATGTAATACATTGCCTTAACTTCTGCATCCTTCTCTCAAAGTACTGGCATGTAAGTAAATTTATATGCCTTGAAAGCGAAGTTAGGGTAATACCTGCTCTTCCTTGAACAATCGTTTAAACCTCGAGGACGCCACATCACACATTCAACAGGAGCCAGGGTAAAAAAAGAACATAGAAACATAGAAGTTGTCAGCAGATAAGGACCTCTTGGCCACCCAGTCTGTCCAGTTTTCCCTGCCTACTGTGCCACCATAGATCCCACTCTATCTCAGGTCCTCTCCACCCTTTGCCTTACTTCTAAGGTCCCCTTGTATGTGTCCCATGCATGCTTGAATCCTGTGACAGTGTTTGTACTCACCACCTCCGCTGGTAAGCCATTCCAGGCATCCACCACCTTCTCCTTGAAGAAGTATTTCTTCACATTTCCTCTGAGCCCCCCCCGCCAGCTTCATAGCATGACCTCTTGTCCTTGAGCTTCTTTTTCTGTGGAAGATACTACCGTCCTGCACCTTATTTATACAAGTTAGGTACTTGAATGTTTCTGTCATATCCTCCCTTTCCCTCCTTTACTCCAGAGAGTACATATTTAGTTCCTTGAGTCTCTTCTTGTAGGGCTTTTAATACAGGCCATGCACCATTTTGGTTGCCTTTCATTGTACTGCTTCCACCCTATCTATGTCCTTCCAGAGGTGGAGCCTCCAGAAGTGGATGCACAAATCAAGGTGGGATCTTACCAGTGATCTGTACGGGGTTAATATTGCCTCCTTCTTCCTACTGGTGATACCCCTCCCTATGCACCCTGACCCAAGCACCTTGCTAGCCTTCCCCACTGCCTTATCACTCTGCTCGGCTACCTTCATACCTACCAGGCTACCTACGTAGTGACAGATCAACCAGGGGAGAAGGAGTAGTGATTCTCATTAACTCATTCAGGCCTAGATACACCTGTAGGTGGCGTCTGAAAGCATAACCACTCAAGCCAATAACGGCCGTAGATGTACTCAGTTGACTTTCACTCAGGCCAGGAAACATCTCAGAAAGTCAGCAGTGTGTACCTAAATATTAAACAAACCGAATTGCTTAGAATTGATTGCATTGCACCGTTAGAAAGGTAATTCTGTGCTGAACAATTTTGCTGCAGATACTTTGTGTCTATCATGTATACTTTAGGACTTATTCACATTTGTTTAAGGTACGGTGTGCATGGCTGACAAATTTGTTTCTCAAGCCTCACCTAAGTACCGTGAATAAATCTAAAAAAACACTCCACAGTTGTTCGATGTTTCAGCTAGTTAAAATAAAAACTAAATGGATTACAATTGATTGTATAGCACTGTTAGAAAGGTAATTTTGTGCTGAACAATTTTGCCACTCTTATTTTGTGTGTAGCACTTATGGTTCAAGAGATATTCACATTTGTTAGTGGCATGCTGATTATGGCTTTATTTTGCTTAGAAAGGCCCAGGATGCAGTGCTAAGAGTATACAGGGCACAAGTGGTAGAAGTCTCAAAGAGCTCTTGTGGTGTGAATGAGTTAAAGACAGATTTACTATTTCCGACATTGCTCCTGTAAGCAAGCCAAGAGAACATGAATCGCTGGTGTTAAATCTATCTTTATCCCCAGTAGAGACCCTGACAGTAATAAGTTGTTATAGGCCACCATCTGGTGGACTCATGATATTAGACTACCTGCGTGATATAACTGACAATAAGCACAACGAGCTCATTATACTTGGTGACTTAAACCTTGACTGGAAAAAAAACATGTAGCAAAAGTGCACAGCTCAAAGACTTCTATGACGCAGCTGGCTTTTCCCAACTGGTATCAAGCATCACTCGTCCTAACCTCAAAAACCCCGCAAACGGATCACTGTTTGACCTTATTATTACTAATAGACCACAAAAGATCACCCACATAGAGGTGTTCCACAATGATATCAGCGATCATTGTGCTGTGGCCTGCATTAGAGGACAGCCTCCATCCAAAACAGCTAATAGATTTATGTGGAAAAGAAGTTTCCGTAAATTCAATCTCTCCCACTTCCTGTTTGACCTCAGAAGGATTAACTGAAGTGACCTTTATCTGTCCGCTAACATCAGTGATGCGGACTCCTTTTTCAACTCGACCCTAATGGGCATAATCAACAGACACACCCCTATGATAAAACACAGAGCACTCAAGACTTCATGTCCCTGATTCTCAGCTAAACTGAAGGCTGCACTAAATGCGAGACCGCCTGAGGGCTATAGCCAGGCGAACAAAACTCACATCTAACTGGGCAGCCTTTAGAGTCTGTCATAATGCCTGCACCAAAAAGATCAGGGACTCAAAGGCAAACTTTTATCTAACCGCCTTTGGGTCTGCAAAAGGAAATTCCAGCCAATTCTGGAAAATCGTTAAATCCACAGAAAGGTATAAACAGGCATCTCCGCTACCCGGTATGACCTCCTAAAAGGGCAAGACTCTATCCGATAAATCCGATATCCTTATCAGCTTTAATGATCACTATGTGACTGCGGACCTTGCTTTTTACACCTCCAAGGCTGCCACCCTCATCTCTAGCCTACCTAACCCCCCCCCCCAGCACCACCCAACCCTGTCTTCTCCTTCATTCCATTCCAGTATAAAGAGGTTGAAGATCTTCTACTCCACCTAAATGTCAACAAGGGTACCGGTGCAGATGGTATAGGTCCATATTTCCTCAAAGCTGGCTTCCAATATCTAACTGCCCCCATCTTGCACATTTTTAACCTTTCTTGCTTCTGGCACCATGCCTGGGGTTTGGAAAATAGCTCAGGTACTCACATTATTTAAATCCGGTGACCCTATGGACCTGAACAACTACCGCCTTATATCCATCCTACCACTGTTCTCCAAATTCTCGAGAAGTTGGTAAATGCACAAATAAGAGATTATCTCGAAAAAGCCGACCTAATAAACTCAGCCCAGCCTGGCTTTCGACCTGCCCATAGCACTACATCAGCATTAGCTTCAGTTACAAATGACTGGCTACTCACCATGGACAAGAAATTTGTATCAGGAGCAGTTTTCCTGGATCTCAGCAAAGTATTTGATACAATCGACCACACCTTGCTCCTTGAAACGTTAAACTGGCACGGCATCTCTGGCTTCATGCTGACTTGGTTCACCAGTTACCTATCAGACAGACTCCAACAGCTCAAGACGGATGGTTCCCTCTCACTGTTACACCCAGTCAGGAGAGGGGCACCCCAAAGATCGATCCTGGGTCCTCTGCTTTTCATGCTACATATCAACAATATTGGTAATAGCATTGGCAAAGCAAAATTACATCTGTTTGTGGATGACACAGTGATATACATTTCCAGACCCTCGGTAGCGGAAGCCCGTATGGAGCTCCAGGCCGAATTTGATCTTCTCGTGCATAGTCTTGCACAGTCAGAATTATTACTAAATGCAAAAAAGACAAAAGTTACGTTCTTTTACTCCAAGCACCTGACCTCAGTCCCAAATGTGCTTGCATCCCTGCCCCCCATCAAGACTCTTCTCGACGAGGATCTTGAGCCACTTAACAAATTTAAATACCTTGGATGTGTTCTAGATCAACACCGAACATTCTCAGCCCACATCGACTCACTAGCAAAGAAACTTCATCAAAGAATTGGTTTTCCCTTTAGAAATAAATCTCTTTTTAACACTGAGGCCAGGCTATGTCTGGTCCAAACAATCGTTATCCCTCTTCTTGATTATGTTGATATACTATATGGTAGAACCTCTGACTCTCTGCTTCACCAGCTGGACACAGTCTACCACAGAACTATTCGATTAATCTCTAATTCACCCCATCGTACATATCAATGCAACCTTTGTGCCAACTTGGGGTGGACCTCCTTAGTAACCAGATGTCTCATCCACTCTGTCACCTGGATATACAAAGCCCTTCTCTCACAACTTCTCCCCTACTTCTCAAATCTATTTCAGCGGACCAACAGTGCTTACCCCCTTCGCAGTAGCTCTTATATCATGCTAGACGTCCAGGCTCCCGCTCCCACTTTGGAGCTATGGCCGTAAGCCATGCCCTATCAGCTGCCTGGAACAAGGTACAATCTAGCCTCAAGCTTCAAAGTTTGATCCCCCTAAATAGCTTCAGAAGATCAGCCAGTGCTAAATTATGCTAACCCTGCATTTGCCGCTAACTTTAGGCCAGGCGTCTGACCCTTTAGGCCAGATCTAATTAGTTATTTCTCTTCCCCCTGTTTCCTCCTTCCACCTCCACTGACCTCAGTCTAACCCTCCTTTTCTGCTTACCCCCTACACCACCCCATGTCCACACCTTTGCCTCCCTAGGCACCCCTGACTCACTCTCCTCCCCCTTGCCCCTACCATACAGTACTCCCCCTTCTCTTTTCACGCTGCATCCTATACTATGACTACATCCCAATTGTATCTCTCCAGTAGCACTGCCACCAGAGTTGATACTGCCTATTATAAATGGAAGGCACAATTGCACAGTAATGTTATCAAGTACAATCCCAAAAGATCAGTTGTACCTGTGTTCTCGTTGTAAGCAGTGTGTAACTTACCTTGTGTACTTGGGTGATTTATTGTATACATTGTGTACATTTTTGTAAATTGTATTGTTCTCTTTTTTGCAGCAGGTTCTCTCTCTATTTATTGTGTACATTTCCTGTATATATATCCATATATTTGACCTCATTTGTCTACCAGGACCTCCTTGTAAATGAACTTGCTCAATGGAGCTTTCCTGCCAATAAACTTGGTATCCTTCAGGTCATCAGAGATGATCACCTCCCAGTCCCTTTCCTGTTTAGTGGTTACCAGCACCTCCTCTCCCAGTTGGTACATACTGTAGCCCCCTGGGTCCTGTGCCCCAAGTGCATGATTTTGCACTTTTTTGCACTGAAACCCAGCTGCCAAACCCTTGACCTTTCTTCCAACTTTTTTATTTTCTCCCTCATTTTTCCACCCCCCTCCCCCCCCGGTGTGTCCACCCTGTTGCAGATTTTTATGTAATCCATGAACAGGCATACTTTCCCTTCCAGGCTTTCCGTAATGTTGCTAATAAAGACATTGAAGTGGATCGGGCCTAGTACTGAGCCCTGAGGCACCCCGTTGGTCACCTTGCCTTCCCCAGAGTGGACTCCATTTACCGCCACCCTCTCACTCCTGTTGCTTAGCCAACTTCTTAGCCAGTTTACTATTTTTTGACCCACTTCCAGACAGGCTAGCTTGTTCACCAGTCTTCTATGTGGAACGGTGTCGAAGGCTTTGTTGAAATCCAGGTATGCCACATCTACCGCTCCTCCCTGATCCACTTCCCTGGTCACCCAGTTGAAGAAAAGGGGTACTTTTTTAGTGTCCCATATTGGATGTAAGGGGTTAAGTTGGACACTGCCACTGAGGAAAGGGACCTTGAAGTGATCACAGCCACTCCCTTCAACAATCTAGCCATTTTAACAACGCCTACAGCAAGACAACCAGGATGCTGGTGTGTATAGGGAAAGAGTTTGATAGCAGGAGGAAGAAGGTGATACTGCCTCTCTCTAGATAACTGGTGAGGCTGTATCTGGAATAATGTGTCTGCTTCTGGAGACCCTACCTAAGATAAGACAAAGACAGGCTGGAGACAGTGCAGTGCAGGGTAACAAAAATGATTCAGGGTCAGCAGGGCAGATCCTATGAGGATCAGCTTAGGGCCCTCAATGCATACTTGCTGGAGACAAGAAGGGGGAAGGGTGATAGAGACCTTCAAGTTCCTGAATGGAATGAACAAGGTAGTTTGTAAGGAAATATTCAGCAGGACTGGCATATCAAGAACACGGGGACATGAGTGGAAGCTGGCAGGTAAAGGCTTGGGAGAGATGTGAGAACATTTTATTTTACAGCGAGAGTGTCTGAGCAGTGGAACAGCCTATCAGCAGAGGTGATGGGTGTGAGAACCAATACTAGGTTCAAACATGTCTGAGACCAAGTAAAAGGCTTAATAGTTACACGGCGGGGGGGGGGGGAGAGATGAGAACAGCAACAACCCCAAATGAACGTTTGTTCCTGGGGTAGGAGAGGGTAAAACAGGGCTGACTGGATGGACCAAATGGTCTTTTTCTGCTGATATTTTCTATGTTTGTGTTTTATCCTAACGCTGCATTTCCCAACCCCACACACACACACACACACACACTCGCTCTGCATACATAGTCATGTACACATGTATTCAGAGTTAAAGAGAGCTGCAAGGCACATTTTGTTGTTTGGGTTTATGAATATCACAGGAATAGAAGAGGAGGCCAGCCTTGACCCTTGCAGTGTCAGGCTCTGATAGACCATGAATTAAAATAACATTAAATAACTCTATAATGCTGCAAGAACCATTGAAAGTGGAACCATAGCTTTAGAGTTCTCCATTAACCTCTGATTGGGCCTTTGTAAAAATGATCTCTTGATGTCCTCCTGTTTATATATAAGCTGGATAGCTCCTCCAGGATATTATCATTTAGTGTTACGTGTCATAATAACTGCTTGGTAGTGCGATATTAGGCACATTTTTGCATTGCAATATAACTGGTTATTTAATGTGTTCCTGATTGATGGTATCTGGTTAGAATAGCGCTTCCTGACCCGTGTAACATAAACTGCGCAGTCAGGACAGCATGAGCAGGAATAGCAATGGGGTGGAATAGCATCTACCAGCTACCGCTACCCCTGTCGCTATTTACTCACTTACAAGAGAAGGGAAAGAAATAGAAAAGTGCAATCGCTGGAAGAGCTGCCCCCATGGTGGAGTGGCTTAAGGCAGCAGATCGTCCAGGACAGACTGGAAGATCAGGGCTTTAATACTGGTCTCCCCTTGACATTTTTCATTGTTTGGGAACTTAGGTTTGTTTTTTTCAAGGGGCCGTGGAAACAGTAATTCCACAGCCCCACAAATTTCACATTTTCCTCGTGATCCGTTCCCCCTTTGAGTAAGGATCTTTTAGTATGGGGATTGTGTGGGGTAGAACCCCCCGCACTGAGGGGTGTGGGGGGCAGAGCACCCAGCATAAAATTAGATGTTATAATGGTCGTCTCTGCGGTGTACCATTGACGCTGTGTTGGGTGGCAGCATTGTTTCCTGCTGCTGTAGTGGAGAGCGCTGTCAATACAACACTATTATGGATGGTGCTGTTATTGACAGCGGTCTTCTGACCTAGTGCCCCTGATTGACACTCCCATCATTTAATAGGCCTGTGTTAATATATAGGGGTGAGTTTGGCTAGGTGGGAAAAACAGCAAAATAATTATTTAGATCCTTTTACCTTTGTGGAATAGGTAAGATAATGCTTCTAAAATGTTAGTGATTTATTGTATGTGCTGTAAAGAAGAGATTGGGGTTATGGAAGGAATGCAGAAAAGAAAATAAGCTGCAAATGCTTCACATATTAAAGGGATATGGTCAGCTCCTTGTGGTCAATATTTTTCTATTTGTAGCTAAAGTAAAGAGCTGAAAGGTCCCATTCTCAGATGGAGATATTATTACCAGACTCATTTTCCATTGGTGGTCTGTGGTGGTCGCATGCCAGTCCCATGGCAGTCCCTGGTGTCCAATGCAACGCTCCTCCCTCCATTCACGTCACCCCCCACCCCATCATTGATATGTCTGTGGTCCCACTACAGTCTCCCTCTTCTAGCTTCCACCAGGACTGAAGAAGAGTTGCTGCGCCTGTGCTGCCTGTCTGTGGGAAGAGGATGCTGCAGAACTCTGTGGCAGCAAGTTCAAGAGTTGCCATGCTTTGTGAATGAAGCCTTATAGTAATTTGCATTGTGACTCCCTTGCTCCTTAACCCGCACAGTCACTATGTGTTTGCATCTACGCAGGGAAGGGCAGCAGTCCCCATTGTACACTGCACAGTGGGGGTTGCACAGTCCATACTGTCGCTAAGTGCATGGCCAGTAAGCAACAGTCCCTAACGAATGACATGATAAAGGAGGCAGTATAGTGTAGTGGTTAAGGGCACTGAGTTGCAAACCTGGAGACCTGGGTTTGAATCCCTTCAGCCCCCACTTGCATACTGTGTGACCCTGAGCAAGTCTCTTAACTTCCTTGTGCTCCCAGGTTGCACCTGGAAACAAGCTCTGGCTTGGTGTACCTCTCCTGGTTAAACAATTTCCCCTATCCCTTTAAAGGCCCTTTGAACCCTATACCTTTCAAAGGTGATAGGGAATTGTTTTTACAGTTAACTTCCCTTCCATTTTCGTTTACATATCTGTTATGCTTTGACAAATTTTTGATAAAAAAATAATTTAGCTTAGGGTGCCCTCTGATTTACATAGAGTTCCACTTTCCTTAGCAGCCACTGCTCTTTCTTTTTATGTTTCTAAGACATTTCATGACGTCCGTTACACCATTCCATGCTATTCATCTGTATGGCCGGGAGCGGTATTACTGACGCCATAGAATATTCAGGCAGTATGAAAACGAGAGCAGCAACTGCTGAGGAGAGACAGATTCAGGGTAGCTGCAAAGGCAATAAATTAGATTTTATTTTTCATATAGGTGTTTTTACTCCCTGGCAAGCTGGGTGGTTGCATCAGCCCCTTTTCACAGTTACCGGTCATCCCAAGTCTCCCACCAACTCCAAGACCGGATGAGCCATTGGTGCTCAGGGAGGGCTTCATTGAGCCCAACCTCTGTTTTTTTCCACCTGATTTTCTCCCCTTACGTCCCCGGAGCCCCAGTGCAAAGACATGCGTGTGCATGGAGGCACGCATGTATGCCTTGGCCTGAACAGTCCCGACCCCTCCACCTGGCCTAACCCCTAGCCTTGCAGATGCCCGCAATTCCACCATACCTTCACATGGTGGCAGTCAAAGGCCGGGAATGCTAACCTCCCAAATCCAGGAGAGGAGAGCTGCCTGGCGGCTGCTCAATCCTCACCCAGCACTCATTGCCCCCCCTGGCCAACCCCCAGCAGCCCGTGCTTGAGCCCGAACATGGGTCGCCGGTGTGGCAGGAGGTAAGGAGCCAGTGCCTCAGCCCTCCACACCACTAAGCCAGACAAAAAAATTAGATTATTAATGTAACCCAAGAAAGGTCAAAACCTATCAGAATATTGTATAGACACTAAAAGGAAAACAGAAGAGCATCTAGAGACGTGAAAAAAAACTTTGTCCTATCGGCTTTAATCTGTTTTAACTCTGTAACAGTTTGGGGGCTTTACACAGGCACAAAAATGTAATCACATGTCTGAGCTTGCAGTGAGCAACAGTGGAGCTCGCCAGGATGTAGCACAATACTGCAGAATTCTGCAGCAGAGTTTCTGCATGGAACAAGGCAATTTGAATGGCAGTTAGTCCCTTTTATCATGCAGGAATCTGACACTGGACACAGTTGTATCCTGGTGGGCTCTACTGTAGTTATTAAAATGCTAACTTTTTTTTTCTTGTTGTTCACTCTTGATTGTGAGTATCCCAGTATGCATTGTGGCAGTATCACAGAGAACCCTGTGAACTTGCTTAGGCTAGCATGCTGTTGGAGTGCTGTCTGGATTTTCCAAACAACACGCTTTAACACAGTTTCAGTAACATTTTAAAACATTATTAAAAAAACTTGCAGCGTGTACAAGGCCAGACACAGACTTGACCTTTAAAGCTTGTTTCTATATGGTTCTAGCATAGTTTATTTCCTAGGAGCATACTCAGCACAGTCAAACTTGAGTGTTTTTAAATTTTCAAATTTATTCATAGTTGGTCCCATTTTTAGGATAAATTTTAATTCTATGTTTGGGGCACTTTCAGCCACTTCCCCCTTTTAGTTTAAAGTGCTTGTTGGAAGTACCTTCACAAACAGGGCATGTTACAGAAAGTGCTCCAGCTTGGAGTTTTCAATATGAAGGATTTTTACAGAGAAAAATTAACACCCTAAAAGACTCATGCTTTATAAAGTGGCTGGTCACAGCAAGAACCGTTGGCAATGTGGAGTGGGTGCTGCCTTAGTTTTTAACTTATTTGCACAATAAAAGTGAATAAACCCTCACAAGGTTTTTTTTCTGAAGTTTAGATTGCTGGCTAGTCTCTTTTTTTCTATCCACCCTAAAAGATGTCTACTTTATCTGAAGATACCAGGTATGCACTTGAGGGACCATTCTGTTTAAATATAAATGTGATTTTATATCACATTTATGTTGGTTAAATCACTTTAAAGCAATTGTCTACAAGGCATAATTAGTTTTGGAAACCTGATTAGTGGTCTTTGCTAATCAACAAAATTTTGATTAGCCGCCAGTTAGATACAAGGAACAGTTTCAATAAATGGTTATTATATTTATCTGTAAGATACAGTCCAGAATAGTGCAGTTGTGGGGAAAAGTGTGAAATTTACAAGATAAATTACTCCAGTTCTGCACTTTGTACAACATTTGCGGAAAACAATTACCGCAGTTGGGAAATTTCTACAGCAGTGTGATAAATCAGTTGATGAGCAATTTCTGCTAGTCGTATCTGCTCTTGATTAGCAAATAGCATTTTTGGGTAGCACATTGCAATGCAGACCTGCTTATTATATGCCTTGGTCTAGTATCCAAGGAAGCATATTAAAATATAATATTCATACACAATTCAGCTTATAATTTGACTTTTTTTTTAAATTGATCTTATTATTAATTTTGATTACTAAGGACATTTTTATAAAACAAGATCTTCATCTCCTAGACTGCTCCTGCTTTTTCCGTGCAGTTATCTGTTTTGTGAGATTGTTACCAAATCAGCAAGAAGTGATTTGTGAAAGCAAAGACTATAGCAGAGTTCAAGAAAATTTGGGAAGCATTTTAAAGGATTTATCAGACAGAATAGTGTGGGAGCTGAAGGAGAGGCTTGGCAGTGCCAGTGGCTCAGCAGGCTGTACACTTGCCTCTGAGGCCAGAAGATCAAAAGGTTGTGGGTTTTATCCCCACACCAGGAACTTGGGGTAAAACCCAATACCGCACTGTAGTACAGCATGGTGGGGGTGCGGACGAGACGTTAAACTGAGGTCCTGTCCGCCTGTTTTGGTGATTGTTCAGGTGAACGTTAAAGATCCCTTGGCACTTCATGAAAAGTATAGGGGAATTATTTATTGAAAGAAACAGAAACATAAATACAGGATCTCAAAGACAAAGAAAACAAAGATACAAAGCATAATACAGTGGAATCAACCAAAAAGCAAAAGAATCAAGTATCCACGAAAGAAAAAATTCATATAGAAATTAAATCCAACAGACATGTTTCCAATATTCATGAAACAAATGGGTAGGCAAAGGCCGTGATTCAAAATCCTTCTGAGTCCGTAAAGCTGATTCAATGTGTTTAAGAGCAACTGAAGGCAAAGTGTCAGTATGTTGTAATGAAAATGAACAACGTGCCCTGCCACATGTAAAAATGAATGCAAGCAAAAATCACAGTAAGTGTGCTGGGGTAGTATCGGGAAAAGAAACCTATATAGTCCGTAAGCACTAAACATTCGTAAGAGACATGACAAGAACCACCCCAGCCCCATTTAGTAAGCAAATTCGACCAAAACAGCCGAGCATAATGGCAGGAAAGAAAAAAATGATCCATGGTTTCTTCCAGGCCTATACATTCCATACGGAGACAATGCCTTTCCGAAACAGCTTTGTGCTTTAAATTCCCCTTGACCCCTAGTTTCCCATGGCAACTAAGCCATGTCACATCCTACATATGATCAGGAATTTGTGTATCAGTAAGAATCCTCAAAGCCAAATGAACTTTAGAGGGAAAACATCTGGGAAAATCAACCATAACGAAAATGTTGGTGGACACGATTTTGGCATATAAAGCTTTTCGTCGGGTAAGCCAATGAACCACAGGTTGGGTCAGTTGCCACTGGCATAACTTAGCAGCTACCAAATAAACAAAAGAAGGTGCACCAGAATTAGACTTAATAATAGGAATTTCATCTGACTACCTGGTCAAAAAATCCTTGACCAAAAAAAATGTCCATAAGTCCCAAGAATGGGACTGATACTGTATGGGTCCCTTAAATGTAGATTTAAGAAAAAAAGGAAAATAAAAGACCAAGGGATTTATCATACTGAGGCCCCCATCCTTGATTTGTAGATAAGTAAAATCTTGCTTAACCGGGTTCAGTCGGCTTCCCCACAGCATTTGAAAAAAAATACTATAAAGATGGGTCTCATAATGTTTAGGCAAAGGAAACACAGAACTAAAATATAAAAATAAAAGTAGAAGGAATTTCTTAATAATCAAAATATGCTTTTTCTTCGAAAAGGTCCAAGGCTTCCACAACTGAACCTTACCCTCGCCCATTTCTATACGCGGTTCCCAGTTTAAGTCAGCCAAACACCATTACCAAAAGACACCCCAAAAGTTTAATAGGACTGGGCGTAATAGTAATCTGCCCAATAGAGGGTTCAAAAGATCCCTTACCCAAAAAAATTCCAGCACTTTTCTCATAATTCACCGAAGTCCCGGAAATCTTTTCTGAATTGTGCCAAAATGTCCAAAGCTAAAATGCCAGAGGCTGGATTGTGTAACAGGAGACACATATCATCAGCATAAACAGCTAAAACTTGAGCAGGGATATCAAAAGCTGGCGTGAGACCCAAAATGTTCTGATGATGAAGGAGTTGCCGAATTAAAGGGTCTAATTCAAAGGTGTACAATAAATGGCTAATCGGGCAACCCTGCCAAACTCCCCTGCGAAATCAATCCCATCACCCAATAGGCCATTAACCAAAGGAAAATTACGAGCATTAGTATATAAAAGTCCTACCCAGGCCCTGAGTTTTTCAGAAAACCCATATCGCCGAAGAACTTGAAATAAAAAAAACCATGGGAAACTTTGTGAAAAGCTTTAGCTTGATCCAAGGAGAATAAATACCCTGTGAGATATCCCAGACGACTGCATTCACAGATATTTCTAAGGAGGGTCAAATTTTGTTGAATGTTCTGACCTGGAATTGAGCATGTTTGCACAAGATGGATAAGAGTTGTGGCAAGGCGTTGGAGTCTGTGACATAAGATAGCCGAGAAAATCTTATAATCTGTATTCAATAAACTAATCGGCCTCCAATTTCCAACAATGCACTTGTCGCCCTTCTTGAACAAAAAGATCATCAAGGCATCAGAAAAACCTGGAGGCAGAGAGGTAGTGGTGAGAATCTCATTGTAAATTTGAGTTAGGATGATACTGAAATCATCCACAAAGAATCTGAATAATTCATTTGCAAGGCCATCCGGGCCTGGGCAAAGACCCGGTTTTAAACAACCAATTTCTAGCCTGACCTCAGCCTGAGTGATGGGTAGGTCCATAGCCCGAGACTGAGGAGGAGTCACCTGAGGTGGCCTGAACGAAAAGAGGTCATCCCAAGTACTCATCGGTTCGAAAACTGAACCATGTTGCCCTTTTAAAAAGTGTTGAACTGCACTTAACATTTCAGCATCATTGGATTTCAGGGTGCCTGAGGGATCGTAAGGACTGTCCATAAGCTTTTTGTCCAAAGCTTGTTTGCAGGCAGAGAATGGGTCAGAAGCAGGGGAGGACTTGAGTCCATAAGACAGATCCTCATGAAGACGACAGGCCTTCCCATAGTGGAAATTTCTCATTTTATTCCGAATTATTGAAATTTTTTCCTGGATTCTGACATCCAAGGAAGAGGGAAGGGACAGTAACTTATACAACTGAGCTCAGTGTCCCAAGTAAGTGATATACTCCTCAGACTGCATAGATTTAGTAAAAGAAGTAGAGACCGCTTGAATTCAGTTTTAGTGTCAGCCCACCAATCTCCCTATGAATCATACATCCCAGCCACCGACTGCCATCTATCCAGTGCCTGAAGAAGGGCCAGCTGAAATTGGACCTGAGTGAGTAAAACAGGATCCAGTTTCCATCTAGCAGAAAAGGCAGGAAAACGTGGGGGAATGCGGGAAAGAGAAAAACACACTTTCAATAAACTGTGGTCAGAAAACTCACAAGGGGTCAGACCAAAACTAATGGGAATTAAATAATGGGAAGAGAGGACAAAATCATTTCTAGTAGCCAAGCTACCTCGTCTATAAGTAGGCCCAGGGTCAGAATGAAGGACCCTATGTATATCTGATAAGGAGGCCTTTGTAGTGAGTTTTTGCAAAGCATGGGAATCACAGTACACCTTTAGTTGTACCTGATTTTTAAATTTGAAATCCAAACCACAGTTAAAATCGCCCCCCTCCCCATATTATATGTCTGGGGGGAAAAAAGGTAGTGCTCAATTTCATGAAAAAAATCTATCCTGGCTGATTTGACTTGGGGGGCATAAATGTTTATTAGTCGGAGGGGATATCCTTTACAAAAACAATCCAGGAGCAGGGCCCCTTCCTGGAACTAGATCTGCCAACTGGAGAACCTGTACATGAGTATGAAAAAAAAGTATTCCCACTCCCATCAGCTGCATCGGGGCCACAGGACCAAAAGGAAGGCCCTTGAACCCACAATTTTTTGGTGTAGTTAAAATCAAACGAGGAAGTAAATCGAGTCTCTTGCAAGAACAGGATATCTGCAGTTTGAGATTTACAGAAATGCAAGAGCCCCAAACGCTTCCTTGAATTTTTGATACTACAAGTATTCAAGGAAATAAGAGTCAAAGAAGCCAGGGAAAAAATAGGTTAGAGCTTATCCTTTTTGCGCTTACAGACAGATTTTTTCCTTAGACTCTAATAAGTCGGGCCCACCTTCATCATCAAATTCCATACCAGACAAAGCTCCAGATTGAACAGAAACATCAGATTCTGAATCCCCATCCTGATCCTGCAACACCTGAAAGGAGTTGTGTATGGGAGGAGTGGTGGCTGTAACCAACATTTTGGTGTGAGACCTTGTCACCCTTCGTCGATGAGGTATTTGAAACTCTAAGTCCGGGGCAGGGGGGGTTCTGAAGTGGATGTACTGGGTAATGAAAGTCCCACGCCCACAGAAGGCTGATGAGCAGTTGGAATATCAGCCCTGGGAGGTGCCTCAGAGGGCCTAGGTTCAGGGCCACTGGGAGGAGCTCCAGTGGAAGGTTCCAGGGCAGGAGGGTCTGGATCAGAAGGATCAGTGTCCTCCAATCTAGGCCTAAACCTATCTTGTGCTTCAGAAATGAGGGTTTCTTTATCCAAACCTCCCCCCGAATTATTTTGACCAGCATATGGGCATTGATGATAGGCATGGCCTTCAGCATCACACAGGTTACAACAGAAAACATTTCAACAGGTTCCACTGTCATAATCTAGCTCCCCACAAAGTGCACATTTGATCTTATCACATGCACTGCTCAAATGACGGGCACTACCACACTTGTAGCAAGCCTTGGGCTGGCCAGGGTAAAAGCACCCCCCCCATCTTTCCCCAAGAAAAAACTGTTAGGGATATGCTGGACGACATCTCCTTCAATACACAGCTTAATCTTGAAATTCCAGCTCCCCGTCCAGATACCCTCCACATCAATAATGGGCTCAGGAGGCCCCAACACAGTGCACTTGCTCTCCAACCAATATAAAATATCCCCCACATTTACCCCCTCATTATGGAACATAATATTAATGGTTTTAAACAGAGGTTTGGTAATGGGAATAACCCAGAACGGAGTCCAAAGTGGAGTTGTCTTCAGAGCATCATACTTCAGCCAAAATTTATCCAGGCTTGCAAAGGACTGAAAGCTGATATCAAAGGTGTCTTCCCCTCTAATGTTAATGAGGGCATATATGTCAGAAGCTTGAAAGTTCATGGAGTTTTTGAGCAACCTCCGTGCTACAAAAAAACAGTCTGGGTGCTCCTGGAGACTCCCCCTGTACCGTAGGTGGACGGCATTCCGTCTTGGGGCCTGATCTAGTCTGTTGTTCCTAAATAAGTCTGAGAAATGAGGGCCAGTACGAAACTGTTCTCATCGAGGAGGGGAGCATTAGGGATCTCAGCTTCAACTCCTGAACAGGGACTGACCAGAGGAACTCAAAGGCTCTCTTCCATTACCTGAAAGTCTGGTAACCGAAGGCTCCAAATCCGCAGAACGAGCAGAAAGTCCAGAAACTCGAGTCTTCTCTGATGTAAAAGTAATCCATTCCATATCCAGCAGCCAGCGACCACCCTGAAAAGTACACCTGGCTTCAGTAAGCGCCAATTCCTTGCTCCAGTCCCCAGAAGGGAAAGAGCTGACAGCGGGACTCGACTTCCACATTCCAAGGCGCGGAATAGCTGATGGATGATTCACTGCCGAACCTTTCTCAATGCAGCGCGAAGGGCAACAGCTGAGGAATCCAGAATCAAAATGCTACCTGCTCCAAGCTTCTCCGCTGAATGAACAGGCTGTATCAGTAGCTCTTCTAGGGGCAATGCTGCAGAAGCCTCCAAGTTAAGAACTCCTGCTGCACGGTCCGAACCGCGCATATCTCCAGGCAGCTTCACAGGTACGTCTCCGGCGATAGCTACAGCCTGACGCACTACCAGCTCAGGCGATTCCTCAGAAATCTCCATAGCCACTACAGGCATAACGTCCTTCTCCATCAAGGGCTGAGCACACTCTGCCATGTCGCAGACTAGCACTGACAGCTCCCCCTACCGCCAGCAATGCAGTAGGGGAATTTCCCTGGTGTCTTGGCCAGATTTCCCCCATTCGCTAAAAATACCACCAACAGCTTAATCGGATTCAATCTCAGTTGCTTTCTGTCTGTATCCCCCCCAAGCATGAGGCTCAAAATAGGCAGCAATACATAGACCTCTTTTCCTGGTCAGCAAAAACTAAGTAAATAAATGATGGATGCTAGAGGGACTCTGGATGGGGGGAATCTTGGGGTAGACTGGATGGGCTGTTCAGGACTTTTTTTTTGTCATTCTCTTTTCTTATGTTTCTGTGTCACAAGCCGAGAATTATAACTTTAGGGGAAGGAAACAAAGAAGGACACAATGAAGTCTGGCAGACATAGATTCCGTTTTCATACAGATGCCTCAAGTAATGAAGGATAAGGGGAAACAAATGTGAGAAACAAATTACATTTAAGATGACTGTTATGTATTACTGTATATATTTTACTGTCTTTAGTAGCTCACTGGAGACGAGCAAGGGGAAGAGAAGGGAGGTTCTAGGGACTGGTGGACAGCGAATGTAGTACCACTGCACAAGAATGGGTGTAGGGATGAACAGGGGGTATGACATCGCTGTAGCAAAAACATTACAGCGATGTCATTGACATTGACAACGACAGATCACTGTTAAGTCTGCTCGGGACCCCAGCATGACTTGTTGCACCTCCCCTCTGTGTCAGCTCTAACCTGGAGTTGATAATATTAAACTACTGGGGGTGCGGGCAAAACATTACTTTTCTGACTGCACATACTAACCGCAGTTGCGGTTGACATAGTGCTGTCGCTATAACAGCAGTCAACAGATTTTCTGTCGAACCGGCATCGTAGAACCTGAACAGGGAAACTGCAGTCCCATCTATCTGATGTTCACAGTGGGGAAGCTGTCAGAAACTTTTATAAAAGAGATGCTACCTGGGGAGGGTTTTTAGACAGGTAGCATGCTCTGTGGCTTTTGCTGAGGTGCTGCCTGTCTATGATGGGACGGGGGAGAGGGATCTCTACATCAGGAGCTTAAACTCATGGCTGAAGGAATTGTGCACAGAGGAGGGGTTTGGCTACATTGGGGATTGGGGATGCACCTGGAAGGATAAGGGCCTATAAAGAGGAGATGGCCTCCATCCTTCTGGGAGGAGAACCGCAATTCTCAGTGGACAGTTTAAATGCTACTTTGATGAACATTTAAACTAGCTGAGGATGTTGTTGGTGGAAGACATTGGGGAGGCAGAAACTGCAACCCCCTTTACAGGCTAAAATAGAGAGCTTGGAGACCCTTGAGGGGAGAGGAGTCTCCCAGAGTGTAAATTAATAATGGAAGCAGGTGGTAGAAATGAAGGGGATAGGAATGGAAGCATTAAAAAGAGAGGGGGGAAGGAGCAAGGGCACTAAAGGAAAAAGCTGGGTAACAAGTAGAGTGGTAACAAAATCTGGAAGGCCATGATGTGAATGCTAGAAGTCTAGGAAATAAGATTCCGGACGTAGAGACCATTATGGCAGAGGCTGACCTGAATGTTGTGGCTAGTATCGAGTCATGCTGCACTGAAAACCATGACTGGGACATGGCCATACCAGGCTATACTCTGTTCAGGAAGGACAGTGTGGGAAGAAAAGGTGGGGGTAGGGGGGGCCTTATGTGAGGGAAAACATAAAATCAGTGGAGATACAGGGAGTTTGGGAGGGGGGCACAGGTACTGTGGGTCATCCTGAAGAATGGGAACTGAGCCGCTATTCGCACTGGCATGATCTACAGATCTCCAGCACATGGAGAGGAGTTAGATAAGGTACTGGTGGAAGCCACTAGAAAGATGGCAGAAAAGGGGGCATTACTGCTGGTAGGGGACTTCCATCTGCTGGATGTAGACGGGGGCCTCCCAGCTTTGGCTTCAGCTAGAAGCAGGGACATCCTGGGCTCTCTGCAAGGGGTGCTCCTCAAGCAACTAGTCTGTGAACCCACTCTTGATGGGGCAATACTGGACCTAGTAGTCACTAACAGGGACAGTGTTGCAGATGTCAAGTTGGGAGGCTGCCTGGGGGCCAGCAATCACCGTACAATGTGGTTGCATGTAAGGATGGCTGTGGAATCAAACCACACAAGGACAAAGGTCTTGGACTTTAGAAGGGCAGATTTTATAAAGATGGGAGAATGCATCAGGGATGACCTGGCAGGGGGAGATGACCTGGATGGGGTGAAGGAACAGTGGGAGAAACTAAAAAGGGCCATAGTGAAGACAGCAAACCTTTGTGTCAAGAAAGTGAGCAAAAGCAAGAGGAAAAAGAGACCGCTATGATTCTCAAAAGAGGTGTCAGAAACGGTAACGGCTAAAAGGATAGCATACAGAAGGTTTAAGGTGACGCAGAGGGAGGAGGATAGGGAGGTATATCAGGGGCAACAGGGAAGCAGGGAGAGCAGTAAGGAGTGCAAAGGCACAAACTGAAGAGAGAATAGCCTAGGCAGTAACAAAAGGGGGCACGACATTTTGTAGATATGTAAGTGAAAAGAGAAAGACCAGGGGAGGGATCGTAAGGTTAAAAAGGGAAAGGGGGGGTGTCTGTGCAGAGGAGACCCATGAAAAGACAGACATACTGAACAAATACTTTTGTTCGGTGTTTACAGAGTAAGAAGAAGGGGAAGGGCCACAAAAAGTAACATGAGCATTGAAGGGAGGGAGGTGGGCACTAGTCTATTTTCAGAGGACAGAGTCCTGAAGGGACTCACTAATCTGAGAGTGGACAAAGCAATGGGGCCAGACAGAATGCATCTGGGGGTATTCAGGGAGCTCAGGGAGGTACTATCTGCATCTCTGACAGTCCTATTTAACAGCTTATTGGAAACAGGTGTGGTTCCGGAGGACTGGAAGAGGGCAGATGTCCCACTTTCCAAAAGTGGTAGTAGGGAGGAAGCTTGCAATTATAGGCCAGTCTGCCTTACTTTGGTAGTGGGAAATTAATGGAACCACTGCTGAAGGAAAGGATTGTGGAATATCTTGAATCTAGTGGGTTACAAGATCTGAGGCAGCATGGATTCATGTAGGAGGTCGTGTCAAACAAATCTGATAGATTTCTTTGACTGGGTGACAAAGTAACTAGATTAGGGTGGGGCAGTGGACATAGCCTACCTAGATTTCAGTAAGGCTTTCAACACCTTTCCACATAGAAGACTAGTAAACAAGCTGGGTAGCTTAGGATGGGGCCAAAGGTAGTAAACTGGGTAAGCAGCTAGTTAGGGGATAGGTGACAGAGGGTGGTGGTAAATGGAGTTCAGTTTGA
This sequence comes from Neoceratodus forsteri, assembly GCA_016271365.2. NCBI lineage: Eukaryota > Metazoa > Chordata > Ceratodontiformes > Ceratodontidae > Neoceratodus > Neoceratodus forsteri. The sequence continues at coordinate 389,372,319 of JADMNL010000023.1, forward strand.
GGAAGGTTGGGTGACCAGTGGGGTACCTCAGGGATCAGTTCTGGGACCAGTTCTCTTTAATTTCTTTGTAAGAGACATTGCAGAGGAGCTGGAAGGGAAGGTGTGTCTTGCTGCAGATGACACCAAAATCTGTAGCAGGGTGGACACTCCAGGATGTGTGTGTGTGTGTGTGTAAAGGATGAGCAGAGATCTGAGAAAGCTCAAGGAGTGGTCAAGGGTGTGGCAGCTGGATTTCGATGTGAAAAAGAGCAATATAATGCACTTGGGGCACTGAAACCCCTGGACGGGGTACAAAATGGCTGGAGTGGTATTGACGACCACATAGCAGGAAACAGACCTGGGGGTAATCATATCTGGTGACCTAATGGTGGCCAGGTAGTGCGACAAAACAGTTGGGAGGGCTAGTTGGTAGGATCAGAGGCAGAATGGATTCACAGCGGGACGGCCATGTCAGATCTGATAGATTTCTTTGACTGGGTGACCAGGGAAGTGGATCAAAGGGAGTGGTGGATGTGGCCTACCTGGACTTCTGCAAGGCCTTCGACACCGTTCCACATAAGAGGCTTGTAAACAAGCTAGGCAGCCTGGGAATGGGTCCCAAGGTGGTAAACTGGGTTAGAAATGGGTTGAGGGATAGAACACAGAGGGTGGTGGTAAATGGAGCTCAATCCAAGGAAAGGAGGTTGACCAGCAGGGTGCCACAGGGATCAGTTCAGGGGCCAGTCCTATTTAATGTCTTAAGTGACATTGCGAAGGGGCTAGAAGGAATGGTATGCCTCTTTGCAGATGACACTAAGATCTGCAACAGGATAGATACTCCAGGAGGGGTGGAAAAAATGAGGAGGGATCTAGGTAAACCAGAGGAATGGTCAAGAGTGTAGCAGCTAAGATTTAAGCCAAAGAAGTGCAGAATTATGCATTTGGGGCACAGGAACCCAGGGGAGGCTTACATGATGGGGGTGGGGGGAGATACTGATGGCCACCAAACATGAATGGGATCTGGGGGTAATCAAAGGTGGCCAAAAAATGTGCCAAAGCTGTGGGGAGAGCCAGCGAGGCACTGGGGTGTATAGGGCACTCCAGATGGGGGTCTCACTAATTATTTGTACAGTGGCATCACCAGCAGAAGAAAGGAGTTGGCGATGACACTGTACAAATCATTGGTGAGACCCCCATCTGGAGTACTGCGTCCAGTTCTGGAGGCTGCACCTCTAAGGACATAGACAGAGTAATGGCAGTTCAGAGAAGGGCAACAAAAATGGTGCAGGGTCTGCACCGAAAGTCCTATGAGGAAAGACTGGAGGACCTCAATATGTATACCCTGGAGGAGAGGAGAGAGGGGGAGCTATGACAGAGACCTCCAGACATCTCAAGGGCATAAATAAGGTACAGGGGGGTAGCATCTTTCAGAAAAAGAGATGTTCTAGAAAATGAGGACATGACATGAGGCTGGAAGGGGGTAGACTAAGGGGTAACATGAGGAAGTATCTCTTCACAGAAAGGGTAGTAGAGGCGTGAAACAGCCTCCCAGCTGAAGTGGTGGGGGCTAACTTGGTAGGGGAGTTCAGAAATGCATGGGATAGGCATAAGGGAACCCTAGCGATCGGAAAGAAAATAAAGCAAGTAGGGTCTGCGGTTTATGGGCTGGAGATCAAGTAGGGTCTGCAGTGATACTATAGGTAGGTGAAAATGAGCAAACTGGGTGGGCCAAGCATCCTTAACTGCTGTTAAATTCTGTGTTTCGATGCTAGTGGGTTTCTTGGAGGGAATGGACTACAGGATAACACATAGCATAGGATCACAGGAAGGAGATTGTGTCAGACAGACCTAATTGACTCTCTTTAATTAGGTGACTATGGTGGTGGTGGACAGGGGGCAGATGGCTGACATACTGTACCTTGATTTCAGCAAAGACTTCAACTCTGTCCCACACAGCTGACTAATAAAGAAGCTTGTAGGCCGGGGTTGGGGGTGAGGTGGGATATAATCACAAAGCATATATGCTGTTGACTGAGTGACAGAACCCAAAGGGTGGTACCTAATTAGGGCCAATAATTTTCTGTTTTTAAAAATGGCCAGTTCCAGTTGACAACATCTTAAGCTTTTTTTCCTCCAAAGTTGGTGGCAGATCAGCACATTTTGGCCACATGAATTGGTTCTGGGGACTAGTCATCTTCAGTATTTTTAGTTGCTACATTGGAGTGGGGATCCAGGGGAAGAGCTGCCTATTTTCAGATGATACAAAGATCTGCCAAAGAGTGGACAGTGAGGAAGGGATAAGAAATATGAAGGAAGACTTAAGGAGGCTGGAGAATTGGCCAAGGGTATAGCAGTTAAAATTCAGCACCAAAAGTGCAAGATAATGCACATAGTGGTGACGCATCTGAAAATAGGATACAGAATGGAGGAGTTTGCAGTGGAAAGTGTGACCAAGGAGAAGGCCCTGGGGGTAATAATATTGGATAACCTGAAGGCTACAGCAGAGTGCAACAAGGCAGTGAGAAAGGCAAATAGGATGCTTTGTTGTATAGGATGGGGATCAGCAATAGGAGGAGTGAGGTGATTCTGCCACTGTACAGGTCCCTGCTGTGTCCTCACCTGAAGTGCGGTCGGTGTACAGTTCTGGAACCTGCACTTAAAGACAGGCACAGGGTGGAGGCCATGCAAAGGAGGGCAACCAGAATGATCCAAGCTCTGCAGGAAAGGAGTTACATGGAGATGTTGGAAGATTTCAACATTTACTGTACACTTTGAAGGTGGGGGGTGGGCGAACATGATTGAGACACAGAGATACCTTCATGGGAATAATAAAGTAGACAGAGAGTTGTTCATGTGAGAACACAGACACCAGAGGAAACCTTGATGAAGCTGGCAGGGGAGGGAGAATTTATGAGACATCAGAAAAAGTTTCTTCACTGAGAGGCTGGTGGAGGGGATAGCATAGACTGCCAGAGGAGGCAGGCTGTACAGAATTGATGGTCCACAGGGCCTTTTTATGCTGACACATTCTGTGTTTCTATGTTACAGAATGTCCAAGGTTCCTGAGAAATATTTTCAATTTTACAGCTAGGTAGACTGCAGCACAGTGGTTGCGATACAGAATTAGGATCAAGAGCATATCTGGTCCAAACCCCTCCACAGCTGCTGTCTCACTGTGTGATCTCCTCGAGCAAGTTACCTGAACTCAATGCTTTCCATCCATGTGTGACACTGAGTAGGAACAGGACCCTAGTGTAAATGACATGCTACATCTCAGTTGGACTATTATGGTAAAATTATATTGTAAAAACAAGGCTCCACCGCCCTGGCCATGCTGGTATCCGAGGTTCGGGAGGGGACTTGGGGCATGCAGGCAGGCAGTCAGGGCCAGAAAGTAGCACCACCAATTGGTGCAGTGATTCCTTTGAAGGCCTGGGAGCTTTTCCGCTCCAGGGGCTTTGCTGCTGCATCTAAGGCTAACAGTAGCTGTGCAGTGCCATCTCGTGGGTAGAGGGTGGACAGGAGACCAAATTGGGAGGGGGGGCACAGCCATCAGAATGATGGCTGGGACATACTTGGGCCTCACACCATGGCCCTGACATCCTCTAGTTGGTGGTAAGCTAGTGAGTGATGAAGCCGGGAGTTGGGCTATCACGGTATCAAATTATGACAGTATGATAATCGTTACACATAATTCCACTGTTATCGTGAATGCAGCAGTATTACAGAAGTACACATTCTTGTTCAGAAAATCTCATTCTCTTGCGTCCGGGAGAGCTGGTGTAGTAGGGACAGTTATTTTTAAAAGTACCCCAAAAATTAGTTGAAGGGCTTAAAAAAAATCACAGTATACTGAATCACTGTTATCACAGTATTGGAAATCAGCCACGGTATCAATACTGTAACACCCTAGCTGGGAGGTTGTCCTGGCAGGAAGTAAGGTGGATGTGCTTAAAGTGGGAGGAAATGTTTTTGGTGAAAAAGCAAGGTACCTGATGATGGGATCTGTATAAGCTTGTGCACAGTATCATCTGTTCCATAGAATCGGGCTGGCAGTATAGCCTAGAGGTTAGAGTAACGAGCTGTGAATGAGCTTGGTACATCCAGCAGACCTGTGTTTGATTCCCACAACCTACCATTGCATACTTTGAGACTCTGAGCAAGTGACTTAACCACCCCAGTGCTCCTGGGTCGGCCCTGAAAACAGGTATGTGTGTGCCTAGTGGGCCTTACCCGGTTATCAAAAAGCATAAAATAGCAATGCTTAGCTCATAGCAGGTATAAGCATATTCACTAAGTCGAGTTTCCCAAGGACTAACAGGGCTACAAACCCTCCTCCTTAAGGAAAACCCATGAAGGGTGGCAAAGACCGAGGCAGGCAATCAGCTTAGTCTGGAGTTTTTAAACTTGTTTCTTTTCCTATTTTTGTATGGTGCCACTGCCGAATGGCATCTGCAACTATTACTGCGTAACACATGTGCTTGTGGGGCCGCCTGACTGGCATTCTGAATTAGGGCTTGGCAAATTGGGAGCAGCACTGCATGACTGAAAAATTGATAAGACAGACTTTAGTGAGCCAGGACTCTGGGAGTGCTTAGAAGATCGGAAAATTCTGTAGATAGATGATTCTTTCCTGCTGATTCTATGGGCAGCAGATTATTTTTCTTTTCTTTCATGCTGCATCCTGACAACAAATCTTTTATAGAGCCAATCGGTGGTGTGCAGTACGTTTGTTATTTCACAAATGGTGTGTAGTTGTAGGACAGCCAAGTCTGGCCTGCCTACTTACCTTAGTGTCACCCATAGCACACCACTTGTTTTTTTTGTTGGTGGGGGAAGTTACAATACAAGCTGCAGTCCCTGAGCTCAATACGGGTCTCTTGCATAGTATGTATACCTTATACACCTCTGCTGAAAGGAATAGTTTTCCTTTCCCTTGTCCTGTTCAGACGGCACAGATAAGACTCCATGAACACAAATCTTTTGGTTAATCACAATTAAAATTAGTAGTCCCCACTCCCTTCCTTCTTCGGGCTTCATTTTCTGAAAGATTTCCTTTCAAAACAGAGCCCATGGGGAACCGGAAAGTTTCTTTCTCTGAGCTGTCAGTTCTGACGTTTTCAGCAGGAGCCTTCCAGTGTTAAGCCTTCTATGATCCTTTCACACTTGTCTACTTCAATCTCACACCAGGAGACAAGTAAGTGCAGTGAGGTGGAGTGAGGTTTAGGGTGCTTGCAATATATATGTATTTTTTATATGCATTTTTTATGTTCCATTCACTCTGAATAGGAGAGGACAGCGAATACAGACTAGAAGTACCTCTGAGGCCCATTTATACAATATATGCAGAGGGAAAGGATTATGGAATTTATGTTTAACTTGCTGTTCGCATTGTAAAAGGATAAACTACCACCAGGACATGCCATTAAATATTTCTATAAAGAAATACTTAGCAGCACGGTACTGGAGCGATATTTTGTAATTTTTTTTGTGGCACATTAAAATTACACGAGCCCTCTAATTTGAATTCCCCCAGATGAAAATCACACTTTCTAAAAAGTTTTAAAATGAGTGCATGGCTGAGTGAGCAATATCCCAAAAAGCCTGTTGGCCATGAATTCTGCGGAGAGAGTAGTATCCTGCATGGAATGAAATTGGATATGGAGTTCAAACAGAACTGTTTTGGATTAGAAGGGGCTGGGATTTTCTAAAGGATTTTTTTAGGGCTTGGTCATTTCTCCCTGACCCCTCTTCCTCATTCATTTCTGTTGGGGGGGGGGGGTGGAGTGGCTGAGCTAAGACAAATTAATTTTTAAATCTGGTAGCCTAGATTTTCCAAGCCCTTTGAGGCATACAATTTGACACGCTGGGTTCTGCAGATTTAGTTAATCTTCAAATCCTTCTTTATGCCTTGCATGTTGCAGGAAATTTAGCAGCCTTATTTTAATTTTTGTCTCCCCTCTCCTCATTTCCCCATCCCAATAATCGGCATTTCCACGACTGCACCCACTGTATGGCTAGAAAAGCAGGTAGGTGGCAGCCTTCATGGCAACTGCCAATGCTGCGCTTCGGTCATCTGACAACAGGCAGTATATGAATGCAGGGTGGCCTGCACCATCCTTCCCTCCCAGGGAGCTGAGTGTCTCACCCTTGTGGTGTACTCACCTCCCAGCAGCCAGCCCCACTGTGGGGTTGTAGAGTGCACATGTGACCCTTGGCCTCCTACTGTAGCTGGTAGCATAACATATTGCTGCACCGCAACTGGCAGTAGGCCTACAGGAAAATATATAAATAATAGTGGTTTTCAAGGGCAGACTGACTGGATTGCAAGTCTTTTTCTGCCTTCGCCTTCTGTGCATCTAACTGGTATGGTTTAACACCCTTCCTTTCACAGCAGAATCAGCCCTTCTGATCAAAAATGGCAGATGTAGTTTAGTCACACCGAATATTTCCAGTCTTCTAAGCTTTGTAGAATTTGGCTGAAAATGGTTCTGTGGCTCAGTTCACTGACTGTACCTGATTAAGCTAATAAATTGAAAATCATTTAACATTTATTTTATTTTAGTCTTTGGTAACCGGGTAAGGCCCACTAGGCACACATGCCTGTTTTCAGGGGTGACCTGGGAGCACTGGGCGGTTAAGTGACTTGCTCAGAGTCACACAGAATTCAAGTGGAGGTTGTGAGAATCAAACTCAGGTCTGGTCTGCTGGATGTACCAGGCTTGTTCACACCTCATTCCTCTAACCTCTAGGCTATACTGCCAGCCCATGGAAAACCGCACCTTGTATCAAATAATAACACAGTGTTGTGGTGACAGAAGAGACTTTAGGTCCATCCTGTTCGCCTTTCCTGTCACACAGTAGTGACTGTACAGTACGACTGTGGACATACATCCCAGCCCTGTCTTTTGTCCTAGCATGCTCTCCCTCTATTGCTTGCCTGTTCCGTGTCCGTGTGTCTGTTTCTTTTATTTGTTTCCATTCTATGGTTTCTCTGCCTTGTCTGTCCATTTCTTCTGCTTCTCCTGCTTCCTCACCTGTTCTGTTTTGTCTGTGGTCCTTCCTGTTTGCCCTGTTTTGTATCCCCTCTCTCTCCGTTTTCTCCTGCATTTCTTTAGGGCTTTTCTTCTTGAAGCCGCGCTCTGTTTCTGTTTTGACAGCTTTATTTTTGTGCGGCCAGATCACCCGCCGTGGATCAGAAATCATTCACCTGCACAAACACTCCCAAGTTCTATCACAGGATTACTTGGATATGTTTATTGTGGTGCCATCCATTGCAGCACCACTGGCATGGGGTGGCGAACAGCTGTAGAGGATATCACTACAATAAAAATATCCAAGTAATCTTGCCACTGAACTCTGGTCTTTTTGTGCAGGTGAGCTGTTTCTGAGCCTGCTTTTTTGTCTTTCTGATTCCCTTCTCACCTCTCATTACTCGTGATCTGGCATGGCATCATTTTTATTGTACTTGTGAGGTTTAAGTGGGTGAACAGCTGTTTTCACAAATGAGGCAAGTGCCACTCCATGGCTTGCTACCAAGGAGCATTTCAGCATGCAGTTGCGCATGCCCACCCCTGAGGTTGAGGATTTCTAAGGTCTCCAACCCACTTCCCCCTTATCTCATGTCCCAAAGAGCCATATTTTCAATGACATATTATACTGCTGCCGGCTTCAGCCACACTGCCAGGAGCCGACACCAAAACTGTATTTTAAAAGCTCCCGTTCTCACAAAATATCAGTCCCCTACCCACATGCCTAAACACGAGTGTCAACTGACTACATTTTATTCTTGCTCTCACCCCTTGTGTAAAGCTGCTAACCATCCCAATTTTCCCAGGACAGTCCCGTTTTTGGGGGGCATGTCCTGGTGTCCCCATAGTTTTAGCACATTTTACGAAATGTCCCATGTTTAAGTATTTATCCTGCTTTTGTCCTGGGCTGTGCTGCACTGCTGAGTCCTGACAGTTTTGCTGCTGGCTGTGGATTTGCTCAAGCTGGACAGAATTGAATCCCCCGCATCTGTGTCGTTGCCCAGTAACTATAAACATGAAAATGCTGCTGGGTAGTAGGCAAGCACAGGTCAACAAGGTCAGGGAGGAGCTGGAGCACTAGGAGCAGCCACTGACTGTACAGCTTACTTGGGCTCTGGGCAGGCTTTTCCTCTTCCTCTTCTTGACTTTCTGTGACACTTGAACAGAGGCGGAGGGCAAGCATGGTTGGAGAGGATGACTGCACCTGGATGTAGTAGCAAGCTATGTCTGGAAGCCAGTGAGCACACCGACCGAGCAGCAAGCAAGTGACGAGTGTGGTCGTGGGGTCCGGTGGCGGGACCGGGTTGGTCTGGGGCCATAAAGTCTTCTGCCTGACAGCAGCCAAGACTCTGTAGTGTAGAGAGAGCAAGCCAAGCAGCCCAAGGACTGCGGAGGCAATGACCTGGGGAGTTGGAAATGGATAGAGTGGAGTCGCCCAGTCGCAGTTGGGGCAGGAATGGAGTCGTAGCATGACCTCTCTGGAGCTAACTTACTTGTTAAACTTGGAGGTGAGTGTGTCTGTGACTGCGAGTCTGAGCCAGCCAGCGGGAGGTAGAGAGAGGAGAGGCGGGGTGGGTGGGGGTTCTCTTTCTGGGAGGAGGCCACGGCAGAGCCTGGGTCAAGGAGCTTGCTTCCAATCTGATCATCCAAGGCGACAGCACAGTAAACAAACGCAGTCATGGATGGTGGTGGCAGTGAGAAAAGTTCCCAGCTCTGTGTGTAAGTTCACTTAAGTTAATACTGAAGTTACTGGCTAGACTACCAGTAAGAAAAAAAAAAAAGGCTGCTACTGTTTTTACGGTAAGCCAGTGTCTCTATCTCTAAAAAAAAAAGGAGGAATTATTTATTTATTTCCCAATAACGGCATGTCCCCAGGAAGTTGGTAGCCTTACCCTTGGGGGGCTAACAAAACTAAAACCGCTAGCTGGTCGGACCCCTCTCCCACTACACTGCATCATATTGTAGGTTAACTTTATGTCGCGTTTGTCTTAGGTTTCAAAATGTCTGAATGGAAGAGATTCAGTTAGAGATACATGTCAATCACAGCAGGATAAGCAGGGGAGCATCATTAGTGACAGTAGGCAACCTGATTAGCTCAGGCTGCCTAGCATCACTAATGAGGCTCCTCCTGCCCCGCACCCCCTGTGATTGACATGTATACTACAACTGAACTCGTGCTCCATTCCAACATTTGAAAGCTAAGACAAGCATGGCTTAAAGTTAGCTTACAATATGATGCAGTGCAGCAAGTTTTAGTTTTGTTAGTCCCACAACTGGTGAGTGCCAGAATAAAATGTCGTTAACACCAAGGTGTGGTGGGGAGTAGACTGATATTTTGCGAGACCTTTTAAAAAAAGCCTCCATCTGTCCCTCCCCCTTCATTACCTCCCTTGCCAATCTCCCTCATCATGACCTCATACTCTGCGGTGACTTTAATACTGATTGGCTAAACCCCTCTGCTGACAAGGTGCATGCATCTTTTGCAGATTCTAACTTGGGTCAGCTCGTTCACGACCCTACGCGTATTAATACAAAGTCTGGAAAACACACTGTGCTTGACTGGGTAGTCACTAACTGCCATCTTAAGGTTAAATCTGTGGGAGTTCTCTTGGATAGCATCAGTGACCATTCTCATGCTTTCTGCATCTGGAGGAATAACTCCCCCCACCTCCCTCCTAAGATCACCCTGGTCAGGGATATGTCCAGAATTGACACTAGTAGCTTTCTTGCCTCTATCAATGATGCTGACTGGGGCCCAGTTAACACTCTCCCTGACATCAGCTCAGACCTGGATTTCTTTATATCCACCTTCACCCGAATAGTTGATAGTCATGCTCCCCTTAAAAGGTGCAGGTCTAAGGGTATCAAGGCACCTTGGCTCACTAAGGACCTTAGGAAGCTTATGTCCTCTCATGACCGTGCCTGTCAGACTTACAAAGATAATGAGCTGCTCTCCAACTGGCAAGTCTACAGGCAACTTAGAAATAACTAAAAACTCCCTCCAGAAAGCCAAATGCCTGCACTACAAGATGCTCCCAACTGAACACCTCTGTAATCCCAAGAAGTTCTGAAAGCAGGCTAATTCTCTTATCAAGGGCAAGGCTGCCAATCTCCCTAGCTCCCTCACTGCCCAGGGCTCTGCCCTATTCAATGAATTTTTTACCAATCTCCACAAATACACTTTGCTCTTTCCTAACTCATCTGTACCCCTCTCAGCCCCACTGTCTCCTGGTGACATTGGGGCTCGACCTGCATTCCACCTGAAGCTGGCTTCCCTCAGTGTGGTCCGACGGCTCCTTGCTAAGCTGAAACCTGATAGCTCACCAGGTCATGACACCCTTGAGCCTAAGTTTCTCAAATTGGAAGCTCCTGCCCCACCCGCTCTGTTCGTGATCTGTTCAACCGTTCCTTCCTATTAAGCACTTTCCCAGACAAATGGAAGGTTGCCATGGTAGTGCCTGTTCATAAGGATGGGCCTAACACTGTTACTGAAAATTTTAGACCCATTTCCATCCTCTGTCCGTTGGCAAAAATCCAGGTGCGTATTGCATACGATCACCTCCAGAACTACCTGGGAACATCATAACCTGTTGTCCCCCTACCAGCATGGGTTCAGAAAGAACCATAGTACCCTCACTGTCTTAATCAAAGTCATTTCTGATCTGCTCCAGGCTGTGAACCAGGGCTTTACCACTGGCACCATCTTCGTCGACCTCACAAAGGCATTTGATCTGGTCAACCACAGTCTCCTGCTTCAGCAGCTACAAGTTCTCAACCTTGACACCAATACCTTAGCATGGGTCCAAAGTTATCTCACCTGCCACTCACAAAGGGTCAGGTGGGTCGGTTCTCTTTCAGGCCTTAGACCAATAACTCACGGCATTCCACTGGGTTCCATACTTGGCCCACTGCTGTTCTCCCTGTTTATTAATGATCTGCCTAATAACGGTGGAGGGGCTTCCATGCATCAGTATGTGGATGATGCAGTCATCTGTCGTTCCGCTTCTGATGTCGAGTGGATCAACAGTACACTAGCATCAGACTTTGCTGCTTTCGAAGGATGCTTTATATGAAATCATCTTGTTCTTAACACCAAGAAAACAAAAAGTGTGCTATTCTCCCATCCACCCTCTTCCTCTAACCTCCCCCCCCCCAGGATTACCTTCCTCAATGGTGATGCCCTTGAACTTGTCCATACTTTTAAATATCTGGGCATCACCTTGGATACCTCGCTATCCCTTAATGCTCATGTCTCCATCCTAATCAAATCTCTGAACCAGAAGCTAGGCCTTCTTGATCGTATCCGCCCCTTCTCCACCTCAGCCTCTTGTCATAAGATTGCATCCTTCTCTTTTCTCCCACTTCTGTCTTATGGTGCTCCACTTCTGCTCACAACTAATACTATTACCTTATTGCTCCTCAAACAGGCTTACCATAGGGTCAGTAGGTTTGCCCTGGGGGTCAATGTCCGTCACCACCACTGTGATGTCCTTTCTTCCAAGGGTTGGTTATCGTATGACTCTAAACTAAGGTATGCCACTCTGAGTTTTCTGCACAAGCTGGTCCACCAACATACTCCTCCTTACTTCAGTGTGTCTGTTCGTCTGAGACAAATTCAGTGAACCCTGAGATCTGCCTCCCTCCCCCTCTTTTCTCATAATACCCAAACTGCGGCTAGCTGTGGCCCATAAATCATTCACCTACTCAGCTGTGTCTGACTGGAACTCCCTTCCTTCCTCCATTCTGTCATGTTCCACCCTCCCTGAGTTCCAGTCCAACTTGCTTTCTTTTCTCTCTGCCTCTAAACCTTGCTCCTGCTACCGGTGATATTAAACCCCAACTCCAGTAGTTCTGTCTGTTTCTCTTCCTTGCTGTTCCCTTAACCCTGCCTTCTTACCTTGCCCTCTGTGCCTCACCTTTAAATATAACTACTATTGGTTAGCCCTCTTGTATCTGATATCATTAGCTAACAAGTATATATTGTAGTGCACTCTCTTGAATGTGTCATGTATTTGTTGCACTACTGTGTAACCTACCTGCTTGTTATTTCATAAACCTGTGGTTGTATCTGTCTGTATCATAATGCTGTGGATCATTGAACGCTGTATATCAATGTTTCCATTGTAACTGTCATTGCTATGTTAAAGAGACTCACCAGGAAAACTCAGTGAGCCCTTGCACCATAGCCATCCATGCCTTGCCACCACAGGATCACAATAAAGAGAAGGTTTCTTAAAAGGTTTAAATAATTAAATAGATCCATCACTCGTAAAAAGGTGAAAACCAGGTCCCAAGGACTTCCTGTTTTTTTTCTGCTGCCCATGCTCCTCCCCCGTGCTGCTGACGAGATGCCAGTGAGAGCGCGGGGGTGACTCCATTATATGCAATGGGCAGCAGCTTTTCTATCTTTTTAAATGATAAATGGTACTTGGCGGTGATACTCAGTCAACTAACAAGGACCTTGTTAGTTGACTGGTACCCACGTTTACCGCCAAGTGGCCACTATATCATTTAAAATTGATAGAAAAGCTACTGCCCATTGCATATAATGGAGTGTGTCCCCGCACTCTCACTGGCATCTCGTCAGCATGCTAGTGAGCGTGGGGGAGGAGCTGGGGCGGCAGCAAGCAGCTAGGAAGTCCTTGGGACCCGGTTTTTACATTTTACGAGCGATGGATCTAATTAATTATTTAAAATTTTGAGAAAATCTTCACTTTATTGTGGTTCTGTGGAGGCAGGGCACCCATGGCTATGGTGCAGTCATATATCTTGGTGAGTCTCTTTAAAGCACTGTACTGTGTACATACTGCACTTCTGGGTCACCCCTGAAAAAGGAACTGCAGTTGTCTTAGTGACTTACCCGGTTACCAAAACTCAATAAATAAATAAATAAATAAAATGCAATCATGGTGTTGGTGTCGGCTTCTGGCACCCATCATGACTTTTACCAATTTTGCCACTCCTTCTCTTCCTTTATTTCAAAAAATATAGTACACTCAAACCCTGACACATACACCATGAAAGGAAACGTTTGACATTGACAAATGCTTGTTTTCTACAGGACAGGAAGTTCTGGATCCACAAATGAAAATCCTGCTGAGGGCCTTTATCTGCTCACAAGTGGGGACCCAGCTTCATATTAGTCAGAGTTTGCAGAGGCTGAGCCTACTCCTGAAGAGATGTGTGGTGCCTCTGGTGTGGGTTAATGGCTTCTGGTAGTTCAGGAGGTGTTAGTTGAGCAGAACATACTCTCCCTTTCTTGCCTCTCCATCCTGGCTTCACCCCCTTTACACCCTGAGATCAGCATAGAGCCTGTCATCGAATGTGCCTTTCTGACTGCCCAGCTTACATTTTGTGTCAACAAAGGCACCAGCAGATAAAATGTGACACACACACACACACACACACACACACACACACACACACACACTACTTTATGCAGCAAATTAGCAGTCAGTGCCTGAAAAAAGAGTTTTGCATTAAAACTTCAACACAGAGTTACTGGTGTTGGTCTATACACCCCCTTCCCTCCAAAAAAAAACCCTGTGATTGCTTGATGTTACCCACAATGCTTCGCACCATGGACTTCCTCAGTGAAAAGTAGAAAGGTGTTCAAAGAATGTCTGCCCTTTATAATTCATCAAAAATTTACAGAGGCGCGCTTTCAGCATGTGAGAGGCACTGGGAGGGTTGTGAGCTGTTAGTGTGGTACTTTATTCTAAATTGAGGTAATTAATCTTCTTTTAAACTGATGGCGCTCAGGCCAGGGCTGTCATTAAATAGACTGGCACATGTGAAGCAGAGTATTTATCTTTTTTTTGTTACATTTTTCTATGTGCTGCAGTGTGATTCTGTATCCAAAGCCAAGGACAGAGCTGCATCTCAGGTGAATTCATTATCCTCCGCTCCCTCAGTTTGTGGCATGGATAATAGAATGACATGGAAACGGGTTGGTTACACATGCGTGAGTCATTCATTACCTACAGAATCATTTACTACCCGCAGTACTGTTGTGTGTGCGCACGTATGTGTGTGTGTAGAGAGAGTTTTTTGTTGCAGTAACAAATGTCAACCTGAGTCAACCCACTAAAATAGGCTCTGCTGTGTAAATGTTGGTGGTGACATAATCCTGGCTCTGTCAACTTAGAAATCGATTGGGATGCTTGTTTGGTAAATAGCTTGAGGGAGTACTCGCTAAATGAGATGCCATGTTTACTTACAGTATAAAAAAAATGAAAAATATTCTGTCTCTGTCACTGTGTTACTGACTGAATAGCTGAGGCCTCTAGAACATTGTTAAAACACATAATATTTAAACAAAATTCAGTGTATATTTCACATTGTGTTCCAGATAGAGTGTGCATTTCAAAAGTGCCTTTCCAGGGCTAAAAGTTCTGCATAATAGTTAAGTAAAACAAATATAGGTAATCCAAACAAAGATGCGACCAAAAGCACCAGCAATTAATTAAATGAAATTACTAGCAATTCAACAGAATGCTTATGCAACCCTCCTGCAAATGGGGTTCCCAAAAGTCTTCCAGGAGCTTGCCTGAATGCTCCAAGTCTGGGCGGTGTTCGGCGTCTGAGCTGTTTAAATGTGGCTCCAAGTGAGTGCTATTTGAGCCTCCATATACTGTCTCTATAAGAGCTGTCTGCTTGCAGATTTAATTAGTTTGTATGGGGGGACTGTGTATTTAATGCTCGAATCCCGCCTGAGCTGCGGAGTAATCGCTTCATTTTGCGGTCGCTGGAAGTGCAAAGGGAGCCCATCTGAAAGCTGTAACTGTTTGCCTGTAATCATTTAAAGCATTAGCAAAATTGTAGTTTGTCTAACCTGCCTTTATTGCAGCTGGGACTCTGTGTGTGTTACCCCTCCATTTTGGACCTAAACTGCTGTGCTGGGCCAGTTGGGTTAAGGGAGCCCTAAAATGGAGCCTGTGGACGAATCAGAACTTGGACTCTTAATTTTGAGCCAGCCACAAGTGGGATTGTATGGGCAGTGACTCTGGGAAATGTAGTTTTGACCTTGGTGCCCTTTTCCACCAACAGAGGGGAGTCTTATTGTGAGTGACAGCCGAACCAGCCAACAGAGTAATGTGGAGCTAAAGGAAATGCCCTGCTCTGTGACTGGAAAGATCAGATCAGTTGTGACAATGAAGAGAGAAGGGGCTCTGTGCTTCTGCGGTGTATAGTTTTACGCGGGAAGCGTGTGTGAGGCCCTGAGGTTCGGCCTGCAGCTGTTGCAAGTGCCAGTTCAGACTGAATCCGAGTTGTGAGGAGACGGAAGGAAGTCTGAAGAGTGGAAACCAGGCTCACCCTGTAAAAGAATGGAGAAATTGCTGAATCGCGCTCAGTCTGTCAGGAACTGAAGCCGCTGTGTGTGCTCCCGGGGTATTGTGCAGTAATTGCGATCGGGATTGAGGAGCAGCCTGCCTGGTATAGTACTTTCCTTTTACATATAAATGTGTGTAGTGCTTGAGGGGTATCGCTATTTCCAGTCCCCTGTACTGTGTGCTGTGTGTTGAAGCTGGAAGCAACCCCCAGCTTGTCTCGGACTAAATCCGTTTGCTATCAACTGCAGTGGGGTCCAGTTGCAAGGACCTTGTCTCCATGCCCTGTTGTTCTGGCAATCCAGAAGAACATCCACCATCTGGTCCTCAGCTTGGGTATTGTGAGTACAAATCGGGGTATTCCCCTGCGCCTGTTTTCAATCACAAGTGTGTTATCTAATTCTTGTTGTTTCACTGCTTCATGGACTGAGCCATCCGGCTCTGGATTACAATTGGGTGTTGTGCATATATTTTTCTCCTACAGGGCCCTATCCATCTGCACCTGCCGGCCAACCCTGGGCAACGGACCTGGTTAGCCCCCCCCAACCTGGGTACCCAGAGTGTGACTTTTCAGACCCTGTATGTGTGCACAGTACTGTGATTTAATGCCACTAATTAACCTGATTTCCCCCTCCTATGTTACTGTCCCCTAAATAAATCAGATTTGTTGTTGTTATACTATATACTGTCTGTGGTGTTTGTAATTACGGAAACAGTATTGTGCTTTGCTGTGTATGTTGTTTATCCTTACTTTACAAGGGGGTTCTCAGAGATGTACTGCAGAATCAGTCTCGAGGGTAAGTGGCATCTATATGAGTGAACAGTGTGTATACATGGGGTATTGGGGCTGTAACTCTGGTGTACTGTGTGAGCCACTAGAGGGATTAAAAGGGGGTCTCAGTGTCCCAGAGGGCTGTGACAAAGCTAGTCTAACCACTACAAACCCTGACCTCTGGGTGGAGGCACCCGCCATAGGACCTAGGCTCCACAACCTGTCCGTAGTCAAACAGGCAGCGGTAGTAGCCCTTAGGATAGCGCCACCTAGGGGTTACACATATAAGATGTAATTTTCCACAAACTGGTTGCATTCTGGATTTGGGCGTATGAATTAGTTTCACTCAAAAGCTTTCCTGTGGAGCTAGGTCTTTTGATCTGGTTTTAGAGCTGTAAACAGTCAGAGCAGAATGAATAATGAAAAATGAACAGGACGGCATCCTGCAGTCAGTAGTCAGCAGTCAGCAGCTGAAAACATCCTGTTCCCAGCTGATTTGAGCCTTTGCTCAGGGACAGAATGAAGTCACTGGGCCACGGAATGCAAATCCCTTATGTCTGTGACTGTGACCAGTAGTTGGGAAAGCTAGAAAGAGCCCAGATTGTTCAAGGCCATTCATGCCATAGGAGAACCTTAAAATCGAGATGCCAACTGACTGGCAGCAGTGCAGTGGTTCTCTGCCTTGGAAAAAAAGTCAGAGGGTACACTATTGTACTTTAATCCAGACACAGGAAGCAGATACACTCGCAGGACCTCAGACTGCATTACAGTAATCCAGATGGAAGGGGACAAAAACCTGCACTAAAATCTCATTGATTGGTGCAGGGATGCAACATGTGGGAAAAACCACTCTGAATGACTAGACACCTGTAACTCCAGAAACAGTTTGCCATCCAGAATGATTCCAAGGTTGTGCACAACCCACCTAGCCTCTAGCTCTAGCATAATTTAATATTATCTAAATTATGTCTGAATGCTAAAAAAAACTAAGTGAGACAAGCAGTTGGTGAGTTGGGCCAATAGAAAAAACATTATCTAACAGTCTGCCTACTCTAACTACCATGATCCTAGGGGACACATTTGAGGTGGTAGATAATTTTAAATATTTAGGGTTACTACTTGACTCTCATTTCTCCTTTTCCTCCCACATTGATGCATTGACCAAAAAACTAACGCGCATTTGTCAATGCTGAATGTAGTCTTGCTGGCATTGGCATTGGTAGTGCAGGAGTTAGAGAGATGCATAATAGGAATGGCAGTGAAGTATGGAACTGACGCCAATCCCACCCCACCCACCCTGCAGAGACTGACAGACATTGAGGTGAGCTTTTGTTGTCGGCCATAACGGCTATGCCATTTCACCTCACCCTACCCTGCAGACTTCAACAAGTATCGCGTTGTGCCTTGGGGTCATTGGGCCTTACGTTCACCCCATTCCATAAGGAAATACGTTGAGACGGGTGCAGTATAGGAGAATGGGGTGAACTTTGGCGCGAAAGAGTTCAAGGCACACCTTAATGCCTGTCACTGGCTGCAGGGTGGGGGTAGGGGTGGAATGGCGTGAGCATTGCAGCCGACAATCCAAAGTCACACATCTGACGCCCGTCAATCTCTACAGGGTGGGATGTTATGGTTAGAAACCCTAATGCACTGGACGCTTGTTGGTATTTGCACTCCAGATTTTCAACATGGTCTTTTTGTGACCCCACCTCATGAAAGCATTTGGGACCTCAACTCATGAGCAGTGGCATTGTGATCTTCTGAATCTTTCCCGAACGTTGATTTCCCACAGTGACTGCGCCATTCTGTGCCAGATGTGCGAAAACACATTTCAGGCAGGATGTGAAAAATGACAGCTGTACCATTCATAAGGAGGTGTGAAGAAATGGCAATGTTGAAAATCTGGAGTGAAAATATTAAACATTCTCGAAGTTATGAGCATGCGTAGAAAGTGCACAACGCATGCACGTAGCAGTCATTTTGTGGAATTTTTTCTCCAAATTTCCAACATAGGCATTTTGGAACCTTAGCTCATGAACAGTGTCACTGTGATTTTCTTAATCTGTCCTGAACATTGATTTCCCACAGCGACTGCGCCATTGTGCGTCAGATGTGCAAAAACACATTTCGAGCAGGATGTGAGAAATGACAGCTGTACTGTTCATAAGGAGGTGTGAAAAAATGGCAATGTTAAAAATCTGAAATGTAAATATTAAAAATTCTCAAAACTACGAGCGTACATGGAAACTGCGCAATGCACGCTCGTAACACAGTCATTTTGTAAAAATGTTTCACCATATTCTCAACATAGGCATTTTGGAACCTCCACTCATGAACAGTGTCACTGTGATTTTCTTAATCTGTCCGGAACATTGATTTCCCACAGCAACCATGCCATTGTGCACCAGATATGCAAAAACACATTTCAGGCAGGATGTGAAAAGTGGCAGCTGTACTGTTCATAAGGAGGTGTGAAAAATGGCAATGTTGAAAATCTGGAGTGAAAGTATTAAAAATTCTTGAAGTTACGAGCGTATGTGGAAACTGTGCAACGCACTCTCGTAACACAGTCATATTTTGGAATTTTTTCACCAAATTTGTAAAATAGGCTTTTTGAGAGCCCACCTCATGAACAGTGAGTGACACTGTTGTTTTGTTAATCAGTCCTGAAAGGTGATTCCACGCAGTGACCGTGAAATCACCTTTCGTGACTGAATAACAAAATGATAGTGACTGAGTTCATGAGGTGGAGTCCCAAGAACCCCATGTTGAAAATTTGGAGCCACAAGTCGCATAAATGGTCGAGATATCCACCTAAGTTGAAACCCTGCCATTGATGCCATTATACAGGTTACCGTGATTTTATTCAGTTCGCGGTCAGCTTTTGAAGAGTTCAGACATATCGCATTCCACCGAAGATTGTCGCACTGGGCTCGGAAGTAAGTATGGAGTGAGAGGGGTGCGAGGAGGTGGGGTGCGAGAGTGGAGTGCGGGTTGGGGGAGGGGGGCACTCTGACCCAGTGATGGACTGCTTTCTTATTTTGAGGAAAGAACATTACGGGAAGGTTTTCTTTATTTACAGGTGAAGTTAAACAACTGTTGAGCACACTAGGGTGGGCTCCCAGTGTACCATGACTTTGGGGGTTATGTTGGCCACACTGGAGGGGCTCCCAGTGTAGCACACAGTGAGGGTGGGGTGGGGTGGGGGCAGGAACATGCTGACGTGGTTGGCTTCAGAACACACGCAGACACACTGGGGTGGGCTCCCAGTGTGCCACACAATGAGGGTGGGGTGGTGGGTAGGAACATGCCAACGGGTTGGCTTCAGAACACACGCAGGCACACTGGGGTGGGCTCCCAGTGTGCCACACAATCTTGAGGGGGGGATTATAAACATGCCGACAGAGGGATTGGGCACCCCCGAAGTCGGCTTGCTGGGGATTGTGAAAGGCGGGCGCCGCCATGTTTATTGAAATATTTCAGCAGGCAAGGCACTCCTTGTAATGACGAGGCGCTCCCTTATTGCAGAGGCGAAATTCTTTCAAGTTGGTGGCATGCTTCTCAAGGGCTGTCATAGACAGCATGCTCATTTGTTGGTGCTACAGAGACCAGCCCAAAAAAGCAGTGGCTCCATTGGCCACAAAACGGTCACACCTCCACAACCTGCTACTTCAGTAAGCTGTCACAAAATGTTGCTTGCACTGTGTGCGCAAGACAACATAAAAATGAGCCTAGGGTTCTTTTATAGAAATAAATCTTTGTTCTCCCTGGACTCTAGAACTAGACTGGTACAGGCCACTTTCTTGCCCGTTTTGGACTATGCTGTTGCTGACATTATATACAACTGAGTAATTACAAATCTTCGCAAACTGAATGCTATCTTCCACCGTGTCATTCATTTTATAACCAATGCTCCAGTGAGAACTCACCATTGTATCTTGTATAAGGAGGTATGCTGGACCTCCCTGGAAACCAGGAGACTTATCCATACATATACCTGGATATACAAAGCACCTCTAAATAAGCTTCCCCTCTATATCACCTCTACGCTTCATTGCTTACACAGTTCTTATGCACTTAGGAAATGTGTTTACTTGAAAGTGCCCAAATTTTGCACCCATTACGGCATGGCAGCTATGAGCTATGTCCTCCCTACCATCTGGACTAAACTCCAAACAACACTAAAACTACAGACATTAATCCCATTAAGTGCGTTCAAAAGGATTATTGATGAAATTACTCCTGAATCCTGCCAATGCTTTTAATCCTTCTTCTCGACCTTTACAATACCTCTTTTTGTTTTGTTTGTTCTTCCCTTTGTCTGGTATAAATGGCAAATGTGCACTTATAGTCTGCTACTGTTGTGTTACATCTTGCTTGTGTCGGAATTCTACACCTTGTGCAAATCACTCTTTTTAATTTTACCTGTTATTTGAATGATATATTTTTAACCTTTGAGCTACTATGTATTGTTTTGTTGTAGGGTATTATGTTGTAATATATGGATTTTCAAAATAATACCCCTAAAAGCATACAAAAAATCCCTTGTAATACACCGGTGCAAACTCAATAATAGTATCGATGGAATGCCATAATACTATCGTTGAGATCCCGTAATACTATCGATGGAAGATCTCAACAATAGTATTGGCCAAACTGATAATATGCTGCAAGCGCCACGGACAGCTACAGCGCTGACAGCATTCCGAGCTTTTTACTGTAACTGTCACATGCCAGTAAAAGCCGACAAAACATTTGAGTCACGCCTACAGTCTGATATTCGGATCCCACTGCAACTTCTTTTGGGATTTAGCCATCAATTTTCAAAAATCCCCTCAACCAGTAAAAAAAAGATGGTACATCTTGTACTCCACAACAACAGTCGCTTGCTCAAGAAAAAAAAAGTTGTTACTGCCGTGTCGTTTTGCAGTTTCTTTAACACTGCACAGTTTTGCTATTTGAATTTTGGAAACACTTTCGATGATGCTGCAGTCATTGGCTCCTACTAACACAGAAATCACCTCAGCACCCCAACCAAAGATTCCTCATTCTATGGCAAAGTTAACACACTTACAATTTACTCGCATCCATATATTACAAAAAATAACAAATACATTCTTGTGTTACAAGGCAGGTCTTCATCTCGAGGATATGGGGGCACTAGAAACCTCTTGAGCTTCGCTCTCGAGGTTTACTGTGCCCCAGATCCTCTTGATGAATTACTGCCTTGTAATACACCAGAATATATCTGTTATTCTATTTGTATATGGTGTACAAGGGACCTCCTTGCAAATGAGCTTGTTCAACAGATTTTATCCCTTTACAATAAACTCAACTGAACTGAACTAGCTGTACTCCATTAATAATGGACATCCTGAGCCGGCCCAGTGGTGTAAAGGGCTGAGGCACTGGCGCCTTACCTCTTACCATGCCGGTGACCCAGGGTCAGGAGCAACCTTAGGTGTTGGAGGGTCGGCCGGGAGGAGGAGAATTGAGCATCCTATGGACTGCTCTCCGCCTCTGTGGAGGGTGGGATCGGATGACCGCAGAGGTACTGGCTCCTGGCGGTGGCGGGGGCTGGTGCATGCACATGGGTCGGCATAGGCTGACATCAGATGTGCAGTGTACAGAAGCATGCATGGCAGCGTCCTTGACGTCATTGCTAACCTGCACCTTAGGGGGGAGGAATCTCGGGGGGGGAGGGATCAAATCCTCCAGTGTGCATGAAAGCTGGCTCTGATGGTGCTGCAACGGACAGACTCAAAGTTAGCTCCCTCCAAGCCTGGCCTCCAGGTCTTCTGCAGTGTGCAAGATAAGTTCCCACTGTGAAGCAGCCTGGGGAGGGGAGGGTGAGGGGTTAGAGCTCAGGACTGTGGCCGGTGCAGGGACCAAGCAGGCAAGCTGATTGGGGGACCCATAGGACCACCTCCCCAGCTGAGGAGGTATAAAGAAATAACGTAATAAAGAAAAAATATTGGACATCCAAAGGTTATCCTTAATGAATGACTGTAGGTGAGAGGAGCCCACCAGTAGCAACACTATTTTGTTTGGATTTAATGTCAACCATCTGAAAGCCATCCAACAAATGATTTCATCAAGACACCTTTCCAACACGGCTACTGGCTCTCCCTTTCTAAAGAAAAGCAAAAGTTGCAGCTGAAAATTATCTCCGTGGTGGTGAAAACTCAAGCTGTACTTTCGATTGTCAGAACCATACACACTGCGAACAACTACAACAACAGAGACAAAACTGATCCCTGCAGATGACAACCAACTGTAGGGATCTGCAAGAAAGGACCAGAACAATTTTAAGATGGTTCCAGATAGACCACCACACTTCCTCAGGCGAGGATCAATCAGTTCCTGGTGATCGATAGTATGAAATGCTGATGAGAGGACACAAAAACTTTTTATAAGTGCAGTATGACAATTCAGGGATGTGTAGTTGTAGGCAATCACACTTTTTGGATTTTTTTTTTTTTATTAAGAGAAGCGTAGTTATGAATGATACATACATGCTCATACCACTAATAATACATAAAACCAAAGTTACCAAATGCATGTCAACTTATTAGTAAATCACATTATGTATAGAAAGTAATTGATTCATATGATGAATAATGAGAATCCTAGGCAAATCTTGATTTCTCATAAGACAGATGAATTTTCACAGAAGGAATCCATCCACAAACCAAATGGCAATTGCACTCTAAGCCCCGTCTTCGGACTGATGGTCCAAAAAATGGAGAGGACATTCTGGGGTGTGCAGTACTATCCTGCCCCATGTCTGGACGTCCACCAACTCCCCCCCCCACCACCACCACCTACCTAGGGCACGAAGTCTGGATCATGCTGTGCATTGTAAAATATCCATTTTTGCCATTTGTCCCTGAAGGCTGTTTGTTTATTATGTAATTCAACCGTAAGACCTTCTAACCTATATATATATATATCTAAAACAATGTGCCGCCATTCAGAGACCATGGGAATTTTGATGGACATCTACCTATGAGTTATGACTTTTTTCGCTGCTAAAATGTAGAGGGGAAGTAAGGTACAGTGCCATAAAGGTCTATGAGGTGGATAAATTGACAATACAACCATTTCTACTGTAAGTTCGACCTGTTCCCCCATACAGTCCTGTAGCTGTTCCTGAAGGGTACACCAAAATGGCATTCATTTAGGGCAGAGCCATAGGACATGGCCTAAATCTGCTAGTTTACAGTTGCAGTCCCTCCAGCACCTGCCATATGAAGCAGGGAGATATTTAGCTAAAATTGCCAGAGAGTGAAAGAATCTGGAGTGGCACTTCCAAGCAAATTCCCTCCAAACACGTGAGGAGGTGATTTTAATGGCATTTAGAGATAAGTCCACAATGCCACAATGCTGGAGGAATCTCCAAGTCCAAATCTTTATTCCAGCCTTCTATCATCGATTGAGAAGTGTCCCCCAAGCGGCCCCTTAAAATTTTATATAAATGGCCAATAAGTCTTCCCCAGGGATGACCCTCAATGTATCTTTAAATAAAGGAACAATGCACGACAGGGTGTGTGTGTGCGTGCTGGGATAACCACCATGCCTGGGGTTGGGCACCCAGGCCGCAGGTCGAGTGCATCCAATGCCTCAGGCGTACGCTATCCCAAACGACACACACCCTGGAGTGCATTATTCCTATTATACAATGGCTTGTTGTTATATAAAAAAATAATTTTAAAGAATGTTTTTGTTAGTGTGGAAAAGTATTTTTGTTTCTCAAAGAAGATGCAAAAAAAGAGGTCATCCTGGTGGTCATCATCCATATTGGTTCACAGTGCTGAGACTAGACCTGTGGCGACATGCTGGGATAACGCCACAGGTCCAGCCCCAAACTGACCAATCAGAGACCAGGATTCTTTCTTGCCATTGTATAATAAGAAACATAGTACAGGTAAGAGAGCAGGTAGTTTAGAGTCTGTTTCCAATTGCCGCAACATGTAGTTTCTCACCTGGGTGTAGCGGAAGACATCCCTGTCAGGAAGACCATATTTCTTTTGTACTTCAACAAAGGATATAATTCCTGTGTTTGTAAGAAATTGATGAAAACAATTAAGCCCCACCCTCCTCCAAAAAGCGAAAGTTATATCCAGTTTGGAGGGATGACAGTTTTCCTCTTCTAATAATAATGTATGAAAAAAAGTAATTTCTTTAAGAACCCTTTTTTATTTTAGCTTTTACCATACCTTCAGAATTTGGGCAGTATAATTGGTAAAATGGCAAAGTCGGGGTGCCCATCCCTTTGAAACAAATGAGATATTTTCAATATAAGTCATTTATTAAAAACTCTGTAGCTCTCCATGGGGCCGATGTGGTGGGAGACAACCAGAGGAAGAACATTTTTAGGAATACTACTGTTGCATAAAGCTTCAGGTTAGGTAAATTATCTCCTGCCTGAGCCAATGAGAGCTGAAGAAAGGAGAAACATAGAAACATAGAATTTGACAGCAGATAAGGCCCACTTAGCCCACCTAGTCTGCCCATTTCCCTACCTAACGTATAAGCTGCAGATCCTAGTTAACCAACAGCCTACTTCCTCCTACTCCCCACTAGAACTGCCTTATGTCTGTCCCATGCATTCTTGAATTCCCCCACTGTTTTTGACTCTATGACCTCCTCAGGAAGCCTGTTCCATGCATCTACAACCCTCTCTGTGAAGAAATTCTTCTTCACATTACCGCTGAGCCATCCCCCCTCTATCTTCAAATTGTACCCCCTTGTTCTTGCACATCTCTTTTTTTGAAAGATGCTACCCTCTTAGACTTTGTTGATTCCCTTGAGGTATTTGAAAGTGTCTATCATGTCCCCCCCTTTCCTCGAGGCTATACAGAGATGTATTCTGGGCCTCTGACTTCCAATAAAGTTGGAAATTAGTCTATTCCAAGATTTAAAATAAAAATCTGATGGGAAAATAGGGATGTTCTGAAATAGATATAGAAGACAGAGAAGAATATTCATCTGAATAATCTCTCTATATTAGGGGAAAAAAGTAAAATTCAGCCTCCCCCACCTAATTAGGTGACTTTGAATTAGACCCGATAATGGTTCGTAATTAACCAGCTCTAGATGATCCAAGTTTGTGAGAATATGAATCCCCAGATATTTAATTTTAGTACATCGCCATTTTAAGGGGAAAGATTGTTTTAAGAATTGAGATGGCTGGAAATATAATAATAGTACCTCTGTTTTGGTAATATTTAATTTGAAATTTGCCACTTCCTTGAACTCCTGAAGGATCTGCAATGCTGATGGTATTGACTATTTGGGAGGTAGGACAGTCAGAAGAATCTAGTCTGTGAACAAGGAAACCTTACAGGATTTTTGTCCCAGGAGGATCCCCTCAATCTGGTTATCTGTCCTTAATGCTACGGCAAGGGGCTCCATATAAAGGGCAAATAAAAGTTTTTTTTATTTGTTTAAAGGCACTCAGATGTATATCTATCTGACACCTCAAGGCATGCAAGTATTGGCCCATAATTATGCACCCTGTCATATCTTACCGCTCACCTAATATGGACTGCTCTTCCTTATCTCTCACAAAGACAAGCTCATTCAGTAACCTCACAAAGGCAATGATACGATCTTTCAATGTCCTTACCAAGGCAAGGATGAGGTCATTCAGTACCCTCACCAAGGCAAGAAGGAGATCATTCAGTATCCTCACCAAGGCAAGGGTGAAATCCTTCAGTACCCTCACCAAGGGATGATGGGATCATTCAGTACCTTCAGCAAGGGAAGGACGAGATCCTTTAGTACAGTCACATAGGCAGGGATGAGCTCATTCAGTACTGTCACCAATGCAAGGGCGAGCTCATGAAGTACCCTCATGAAGGCAAGGACGAGCTCATTAAGTACCCTCACTAAGGCAAGGATGAAATGCTTTAGTACCCTCACCAAGACAAGGGAGGGATCATTCAGTACCCTCATCAAGATAAGGCTAATGTAACCCCTAGATGGCGCTATCCCAAGGGCTACTACCCCTGCCTGATTTGCCACTAACAGGTTGAGGGGCCTGGATCCAATGGCGGGTGCCTCCACCCAGAGGTCAGGGTTTGCAGTAGTTAGACTTACTTGGTCACAGCCCTCTGGGACACTGCAACCCCTTTCTTCCCACTAGTGGCCCACACAATATATCAGAATTACCTTCACAGTATACACTTACCCCCAGGACTAGTTCCGCACTGGGACCTCCTGTGAAATAAGATACAGTGCAACAATCACAGTACAGTACTTTAACATAGACAAATACCTCAGGCAGTATAACTTTGCTGAAACAAGCAGCTCTGATTTATTTGGGGATATAACAAGGACAGGGAAATCAGGTTAATTAGCTTATCACTTTACTATCTACCTATGGCTCTGTGCACAGGCCTATCCCTACCAGTTACTGTCCCTGGGTACCCAAGCCCTAGTGGCTAGTCCAAACCGTGGCAGCTGGTAGGGGCCCTTTCACACAGTAAAAAGAAAAATTAGTTTAAACAGTCAGCAGTACAGTGATTCCATTTGGATTTAATGTGGCAATTCAACAGGGAGCGACCCTGAATTAGTACTCACGACCTCCAAACAAGATAGGGTCCTTCAACATCAGCAGGGCTACTCTTGAGCTCCATGAGACTCTTCACACATTTATATGGTAAAAAGAAAGTACTATACCAGGCAGGCTGCTTCTCTATCCCGATCGAATTACTGCACAATACCGGAGAACACACAGCAGATTCAGTTCCTGACAGACCGAGTGCAATTCAACAATTTCTCCAGTCTTCTACAGGGTGAGCCTGGTTTCTACTCTTCAGAGATCCTTTGATTCTTTTCACGGATGGATTCAGTCCTAACAAGCAGTTACACAAGCTGCAGACCGGAACTCTGGGCCTTACACGCGTTTTGACTGAAGCTTGTGCACTGAAGAAGCACAGGGTTTCTTTCCCTTCACTGCCAGAGCTAAACTGAAACTCCAACAGACAAAACCGGGCACTTCCTTTGAGATCCTCCCAGTTCTTGACTGGATTGGCTGTCACTCACAATAGACTGCTCCTGTTGGTCCAAAAGGCCTCAAGTCTAAACTACATCTCCCAGAGTCACTGCCCATACAATCCTCTTGTGGCTGGCTCAGATTATGAGTCCAAGTTCTGATTAGGTCCAAGGCACCATTTTAGAGCTAGCTTACCCCACATTGATTGGTCCAGTTCAGCAGTTCAAAACCAGAATGGGGAACTAGGCAGACACAGTTCTGACTGCAAAGAAAGCAGGTTAGACAAACTGTAATTTCATTATTACTCTAAATGGTTTCTGGCAAACAGTTACATCTTTCAGATAGGTTCCCTTTGCACTCCTAGTGTCTGCAAAAATGGAGTGAATTGGCAGCAGCTTGAGTGGTACTCAATCAAAGAAACACACAGTCCCCCATACAAACTAATTATGTCTGCAAGCAGACAGCTCTTAAAGAGACAGTACCAGAGGTTCTAAAAACACTCACTGATAAATGGCTTAAACGCCAAACACCATTCAGGCTTGGAGCATTCAAGCAAGCTCCTGGAAGTCTTTTGGGAACCCCCATTTGCAGGGGGGTTACACTAAGATTATTCTGTATCTTTACCAAGGCAAGGATGAGATCATTTAGTATCCCCACCAAGGGAAGTACAAGATTATTCAGTACCCTCACCAAGGGAAGGATGAGAGCCTTCTGTACCTTACCAAGGTGAGGAGGAGATAATTCAGTACCCTACTAAGGGAAGGACTAGATAATTCAGTACGCTACCAAAGGAGGAAAAAGATCATTCAGTATGCTCACCAAGGGAAGGATGAGAGCCTTCTGTACCCTCACAAAGGTAAGGAGTCACTCATTCAGTACCCTCAACAAGACAAGGACAAGATCATTCAATACCCTCACCACTACAAGGCTGAGGTCATTCAGTATCCTTCCCAAGGCAAGGATGATACATTTGGTACCCTCACCAAGGCAAGGCTGAGATCATTCAATACCCTCACCAAGACAAGGCCAAGATCATACAATACCCTCACCAAAGCAAGGACAAGATAATTCAGTACCCCACTAAGGGAAGGACAAGATCATTCAGTAGCCTCACCAAGGGAAGGATGAGAGCCTTCTGTACCCTCACCAAGCCATGGATAAGATCATTCAGTACCCTCAACAAAACTAGGATGAGATCATTCAGTACCCTCACCAAGGCAAGGAAAGATCATTCAGTATTCTCATCCCCCCCACCCAATACAACGAACAGCTCATTCAGTACCCACACCATAACAAGGACAAGATCATACAGAACCCTTGCCAAGGCAAGGCCAAAATTGTTCAGTACCCTCACCAAGGCAAGAACGAGATCATTCAGTACCCTCAACAAGGAAGGACAAGATCAGTACCTTCTCCAAGGCAAGGAAAAATTCATTCAGTATCTTCACCAAAGCAAGGATGAGATCATTCAGTACCCACCCCCAAGACAAATATGAGATCATTCAGTACCCTCACCAAGGCAACAAAGAGATTATTCAGTGCCCTCACCAGGTGCAAGTGTAACCCCCAGGTAGCGCTATCCCAAGGGCTACTCCCCCTGCCTGCTTGACTACTAACAGGTTGAGGGGCCTAGGTTCTATGGCGGGTGCCTCCACCCAGAGGTCAGGGTTTACAGTAGTTAGACTAACTTGGTCACAGCCCTCTGGGACACTGAGACCCCCTTTTATTCCTGCTAGTGACCCACACTATACACCTTGAGTATCTCCACTATTTACACTTACCCCCAGGACTGGATCTGTCAGCTTGACTCTGCGGATCCCCTATAAAACAAGACGATGCAATACACTAGCCACAGTACAATACTTTAACATAAATGAACACCACAGTCAGTGTAACTTTGTTGAAACAAACAGATCTGATTTATTTAAGGAGCTGTAACAAGGAAAGGGGAAATCAGGTTAATTAGTTTAGACACTTCAATAATCACAGTACTGTGCGCATATTCAGAGTCCCAAATGTCACTCTACTGGGTATCCAGGATGGTGGGGGGGGGCTAGCCAGAATCGCTGCAGCTGGTTGGGGCCCTGTGATGGAAACAACACTTGCACAATACCCAATTGTAATCCAGAGCCGGATAGTTCAGTTCATGAAGAAAGGAAGGAAAATAAATTAGGTGAAACACTTGCAATTTGATAAACCAATGCCAGGGAGCTACCCTGATTTGTACTCACAAATTCAATGCTGAAAACTGGATAGTATGCAAATTGTCCTGGATTGCCAGGAGAAACAGAATAGCTGGCCCAGCCCTTGTGGCAGGCCTCACTTGCACTCAATGCAGGCAGATGCAGTCCAAGTGATGCTGGCTATGACTTCCAGCCCACTGCACATTTTATGTGTACTCAGAACACTACCAGGCAAGCAGCTGGTCACTTCAGGAGATTGAGCCTGGATACAGAGGCATTCTTCTCTGACTCAAACTCGGATTCAGTCCGAACCTTGCTAGGGAATCACGCTCCCAGCACAGCACACAGTTCACAACATGGGGAATTACTCAAATCTCAATCCCCACAAGCACTACGCACATTTATATGTAAAGGTCACTTACTGTACCAGACCACAGAGTCCTGACAGGCCGATCGCAATTCCGCACACTTTCGGTCTCCTTCAGGTTAAGTCTGGTCCCAAAATGACTTCTGCTTCTTCTATCATTCTGAAAGCTCGGATTCAGTCCGCCTTGCACTTACTAACGGCTGCAGGCCGACTTTGGGGCCTCACACGCGCGTCCCGCACGAATCACTGCACAACAACGGCTGCATGAACACACAGGGCAGTTTCCCTCACAGCTTCCAACTGCAGAACAGTTCTCTTCTGCCCCAAACCTCAGGGCACTTCAGCATTTACTTCCTCTTTGGAGTCGCAGTCCGAAAATCAAGGTTCCTCTTCTTTGCTTCTTCTCCACACATATTTGCCCATGATCTAGGCCACGACAATGGCTTTCCTTTTTCACACAAAATTCGGATACTTGGTCCGAGAAAACACAGTGCTTTTCTCTCTCTCTCCAGGAGAGCTGAAGCCCGACAGGCCACTTCCAGGCCTTACGCGCAGTTCCCGAGGGCAGCAGCCCCACGAGCTGCTCACTCTTCCGGCTCCACGCTCAAACTGACTCTCTCAGCAGGCAGTCTGGGCGTTTCCCTCAGGGTCCAAAAGGTTTCAGTTGGCTGAGCCTCCTTGTCAGTCACAACAGTCTCCCTCTATTGGCGAAAAAAGGTGCCAAGGTCTAAACTACATTTCCCAGAGGCTCTCTTCATACAAGCCCCTTGTGGCTGGCTCCACTTGAGAGGCCAAATTCTGATTTGCCAGCAGGCTCCATTTTAAGGAACCCCTCCCCATTGACTGGACCCCTTTAGCAGTTCAGATCTGAAATGGAGGGGCCAAACTCACAGAGTCCCAGCTGCAAGAAAGACAGGTTACCTCACCAAGGTAAAGACAAGATCATTCAGTACACTTACCATGCTAAGGAAGAGATCATTCAGTACATTAACCAGGCAAGGATGAG
Organism: Neoceratodus forsteri; assembly: GCA_016271365.2. Taxonomy (NCBI): domain Eukaryota; kingdom Metazoa; phylum Chordata; order Ceratodontiformes; family Ceratodontidae; genus Neoceratodus; species Neoceratodus forsteri. The sequence goes on from JADMNL010000023.1 coordinate 389,402,989, forward strand.
ATCATTCAGTACCCTCATTAGAGCAAAGACAAGCTCATTCTGTGGTTGCATCAAGGATATGACAAGATTATTCAGTACTGTCACACAGGTACCAGGAGAGCTCATTTAGTACCTTAACTACGATAAGGATGAGATTCTTCATTACCCTCATCAGTGCAAAGATCAGATTCTTCAGCACCCTCACCAAGGCAAGGGCGAGTTCATTCAGTATCCTTGCCAAGGCAAGGACGAGATCATTCGAAAGCCTCACCAAGACAAGGCCAAGATCATTCAGTATCCTCACCAAGGCAAGGCCGAGATCATTCAGTGTCCTTAACAAGGCAAGGGCAAGATAATTCAGTACCGTCACCAAGACAAGGACAAGTATATATTACATGTAAACCATAACCCAACACAGGATGACTTTTTAAACTGGGCTTTGGCCCTAATGGTATTTTATCCTGTAAAAAATTAATAGTTTATACAACTACCACAGTTTATTTTTTTAAATGTATATTTTATAATTATATGTATAGTCTTTAAAATAAACAAGATGTCAGCTCGTCAGTGTAGAGATGACACTACTACTCATGATTCCAGTAACTCAGATTCTGGAATAAGCCTAGGTCATTGGGGCTGGCTGGTGCAGGGAGGATTGAGTGTTCCAAAGGAGGCTGTCCTCCCCATGGCCTCTGCCTCAATACTGCCAACAGGGTGACCAGGAGTGGTAGTGCTGTGGAGGCATGCTAAAGGATGGGAGGAGGCTGGCTGGAATCCACGTTATGTATTAGTGTGCATATTTGCTTGGCACCCCATATTTGCTGGCAGCCTCAGGTCAGGGAGCTGAAAGCGGTGGGGGAAAAAAAAACAGTTGTGTTGCAGGATGATGGAGTAGGCCCTGGCCCAGCTGACTATAGCCTTCCACCCTGGATATCCTCATGGTGGAGGACCAACACCCTGCCTGGATTGCTCATTTAGGTAGTGTCTGCCTGGGGGAGGAATAAACTGGAGGGTTGGAAAGGATAAGTCCTGGAAAAGGCTGGGTATGGGTTGGGGTAGCTACTGGAAGGGAGGTGCACCAGAGGTAAAGAGGGTATAAAAATACATTTTCTAAATAAGTCAGTTTACATGTGTAACCCCCCTACAAATTGGGGTTTACTACAATGTTTTCCTGGGCTCCTTAATGTCCACTGTCAGGCTGGTGTCCTATGTTAAGTAGTTCGGTGTCTTTGCGTGAGAGTGCCACATTGAGCCTCCACGTCTGTCCCTTTAAGAGAATAGCTAATCTGTGTTTAGAGAATGGTCTGTGCCAGGTCCAAGTGATTTAGGGCTTGTGACCGGCCAGACAGTGATCTAATTTGCTCCAATATGCAGTCGCTACTTGCACAGAGGGAGCTTATATAGGAATTGTGATTATTTATTGTTTATTTACTGTTATATTAAAGATAGAGAAGTTTGTCTAACCTGCTTTGATTGCAACTCGAACATCTGGATGGGAGCCACCATGTTCGGTCCTGAACTTCCAGTAAGTGGTCCAGTCGAACCACTGGGGACCTAAAATGGATCCTGCCCCCAGGAGTCTTGTGGGAAGAAAATTCTGTAGTCTTGTAGTTTTATCCAGTTGGCCGCCCAAATGGACCTGGGGGGCAGCCCTTACTGTGACTGATAGCTCCTTTAGCCAACCGAACCTTTGGATTTACCAGGGAAATTATCTGTGTGCCAAAAGACAGGGGATCAGTTAGAGTTGCTGGTTGAAGTGTGAACAGCTTGAGCTTTCGAGCAGCCACTCCCAGAAGGAGCATAGGGGAGTCAGCGGGAAGATGCGCAACTTGCCTTCCTGCCACTTTCTCCTGCATTGAACTGCCTTAGAAGTCAGACTTGTCCGATTCCAGCCTGGAACTGCAGCAGAAGAGAAGAAGACATTTGTTAGTGCAACTTGCGATTTGGACCGAAGACTTGCTCCTGAAGTGATCGGCCCAGCTTGTGTGTGAGATATACTCGGATCGAAATGTTTGCACAGTGAAGCTGTTGATTTTCAACCAGACTGAATCCAAACTGTTTTCAGATGTAGTTATTGATTTAAATGTGCTGAATGTGTTTCATGGGTCGAGATTTGGTTCCCCATGAAAGGATCTGTTACGCCAGCTGGAGGCTTCACCAGCAGAAGATCATAAACTTTGCCAGAACTGTTCACCCTGCCTGGGCCCTGCCACTTTTGCCTAGGCCACTACTTCATCACCAGAGACTGTCACGGCAAGAGACCGGCCCAGGGATCAAGCCTCTGTGCAGCGACAACACATAGATTGTGGCCACTTGGAGGAAAGGCCGTGAAGGAGAGATGTGTTGTGTCGGCCCTGTTTCCCTCAAGCTTCCCTGTCATCACCACAAGGTCTCCATATCACCTGCTGTAATGCAGATTCCTGGTAGCGTGAGTACAAATCAGGGTAGCTCCCTGCAACGAAAGCTTAAATCATTGTGGTACCATCTAATTGTACTAGGATGAAATGTGTTGCCCCTTTGACAAGACTACCACCATATAGCCCTAGACACTGGGGGTTGCCTGGCCCTTACAGTAGTATCTTTGGTAAAAGGGCAGGCTGGCACCAGTACATTTTTTTTTACTAGGCAAAAGGCTGAGGTAAATATATGGGTGCCAGTCTACCATGGGCAATCAGCAGATAGGATTTTCCCAGCCCATTTTATAATTAAGTAATAATACACAACAGTGTGTAGTATAGCATGAGATATTGCCATGCCTTGAGTACATTGCGAGTCATGAGGTCGCAGGCCTAGTGACTTATGCACCTCAGAAGTGGACAGTGAAAGGTTGTTGACTGGCACATTTTCTTTACTGTGGATATGTGCAGTGATGCTCCCATGGTGATTAAACAATCACATTTGAGTATTTGTTTTAGCTGTTGAATAATGAACTTCATTACATGAATTTCAAAACTCCTGCAGTCTCATTGGCTGTCAGTGCTTGAAAGCTGTGCACCATAGTTTGCATTGTTTTAAGGTAACCCAGCCTAATTATACTACTAAATCACTTCACCTGTTCCACTGTTACAAGGCACCCAAAGCACATCAACACGGAAAAAAATTGTTTTATGTTTGAAACAGCAGTCTCTACATTCTTCTCTTTTATCACTTTCTTACCTTTCACTGAAGCAGTAATGCATGACAGGACAGTATTTCATGCTAGGATAAAGTCATGCCTCCGATGGTTGAGCATGAGGCTGCAAGCTGAGTTCGTCCAACACCTAAGAAGTGACGTTATCCCTACAACACACACACTGCCCTAGAGTGCATTATTGCTCTTATACAGTGGCTCATTTAGTTTTTATTAAAAAATGGAAAAAACTTAAATATTTTAAAATATTTTCTTGATGATTTTTGAATGCGGAGATTGATGCTGTTAGAAAACAGTATTAGATTTTGTTTCTAGTAGGTGGTGCTATTGTTTCTGTAATACAGGTTTGGGATATTTGGTTTCATTTTCTGCCCCCACACACACAAAATGCATTTTCAGCTGCAAGAAAAGTTCATCAAGGACAGCAAAGAGGCTGAAGCTATTTCTTTTAAATATTTAACTGTCTGATTATATTTGTAAGTAATCGCGATCAGGAGTTATAGAGACAGTGGAGTGCGACTGTTGTTTTGAAGTCCTGAATTAAACAGAAGGCAGAAATAGGTTTACTTTTTGTTTAGCAAAATATCCAATTGTATTTGTGAGATACAGGGACAGATGACTTCGGGAGTTGTTGAGAAGATGCTGGTGTGACATTATTTGAAGATAGCTAAATATATTTTGTGAAGCCTCTTGGAGTGGTGCCTGTGGAGAAATGGGACAGTTTGAGGGAACGGGATCTGGAGCAGCAACTTGACGGACTGATGGAGTGAGATGGGGAAGTTAGGAGTAATTTCAATCAGTGTTTATGATTTTATATGTAAATGGGAGGTAGAGAAATTTGTGTTTACAAATGTGGCTCATTTCTTGACAAAGATGAAGTTGGTCATAAGATGTAAGGGCAGTTGAACTGGGAGAAGCAGCATGATTTTGTATGGTTATGCGACTGTATGTGTGCTGGGACTTCTTCCTGAGATGTGCCAGGATAACATGACATAGGAAGGACCCTGCTGGCCAATCACGTTGCAGATTTTTTCTTGCCATTATATAATTGTAACTAGCAATTCCATTTTATAAGCGCAATAACAAACTTCAGGGTTTGTGGGCATCACTGTAATAAACCACTTGATGGGTGATTAAAGCCACCTCCAACACCCATTTTTATGGTTTATTGGAGCACAGTCCACACCCTGTTGTTTTTTATTGATTAATTATATAACAGGTATTTCTTGTAAGCCAATCAGAACAGAGGAAATTGTCATTTAACGTCTCACAAACTACTACAGCCACATTTTAGACACTCCCACAGTAGGTTATCCACATTTAAGACATAGTCACAGAAGGTTATCCACATTTCAGACAGCACACAGTAGGTAATCTATTTAGTCAACAGAAAACAAGGGCGGGGGGAGCCTGTTTTTAAATTCTGGGTTCAGAATTTCTAGTTATATAATAGTAATAACATTGTTAGCTGGAGTATACTCGGAATAACCAGTTCTGTGGTTGATTAAACGCCTTTGCCTTCGGCCTCTGCATTTACTCACCCACATCAGTTGGTTATTCCTATGTATACTCCAGCTTGCTGAATGTTATCCCTTAATTAAATGGAACTCTGCTGACTTTTAGAGGGTTTGATTATCTAAGTTTGTGAGCATTGCATAGCAGTTGTATTTACTACCTTCTCTATGGATAATGAAGTGGATGCACTTTGCAAGGAACTAAGTGAACCCTGAGGAAAAGAGTTGGAAAGTAAAAGAGGAGAGTTTTAAAAACAAATAAACTGGGGAACAGCAGTGCTTCATTGAGAGGCTAAACCTCTAAAAGCTAACAGAGCTCAGTACCCTTCCCATCATAGTGAGGGGAAGTAAAAAAACAAAAAAACATAGTCCTTCCCAGGTAGCTAGCTCCTTGGCTGCCCCTTTCCCACCACAGGTATCTTATCTTCCACCCTCAATCAGTGCCCCCCCACGAACACAGTATTTAAAAACAAATTATCCCTGGAGCCATAATCCATGACTGGGGATGAGTGGGTGTTGATCGTAAGAAAACAAGCTGGCTCAGTTATCCTCCCTACCTAACCCACACTTCACCTTCACTTATGCTAACACAGTCTTATCAACTGACCATTGTCTGCCTAGCTTCATCAATGATGCAAGACCACATGCAGCTGATAGACTGTGTTAGTGCAAGACTGCGAGTCAAAGTACGCTGTATGTTGAAAAGAGGGGACTATGCTGCCCTGGCCCAGCTTCTCCGAAATGTCCCTTTGGAGTATGGGGAGGGGTTGGTCTGGCTAGGGAGGGGAATGGATTTAGAATACTTTTTCATTTCCTGGTACAGTAGCAGGAGCCTGGCACTTTTTAAAAGCAATGCATACATGTATGTAGGGTAGATGGGGCAGAGGAGGGCTGGAAATGGTGGGGGAAAGTATCACTACTTCTCAGTATAGCTAACCTACCTATTCTTTCTTTTCTTTATATACATTTTCTTCTGGGTTTTTCTGCCTCTGCCTCTGACTCAGCCGTACGCCCCAGCCCTATCACCAACACATCTTGGGGACTTACAGGTTAACCACCCATAGGTGGCCTGCCCTGTAGGGTTGTGCACGGCCTGTGAAGGATGCCAAACGAGCCAAGTATTTTCTTCTTTGTGATCCCCAGGGCATTGCATATGTAATGACACATGGCACAGTGTGCCACATCTGCTGACCCCCTGTCCCCATGCACTGTTCTTGTCCCTGCCAACCATCCTTGACCAGATGGCAGTTGAGTGGCGGGACCCAGGAACCCCACCCCATCACGAGGGAGAAAAGCTGTTGCTGAATGCTCAATCCTCCCTCACTTTTCCCACTGCTGTGCATCCATGGTCCGTTTCCCAACCTGGTTTGCTGGTGTGGGTGGTGGTGTGGCATCCAGCACCTCGACCCACGACACCACTGGGCCGGCCTTACTATTATTTCATAAGCAAAGCCTGTGAAAGCATTCAAAGATAATAATATTAACTAAATGATACACAGTAGCATTTCAGTGAGGAACAGTACAAACCACTGCAGGATACAGCAGAAATGGTGTTGTTATCACTGACTACTAATAATAATTACTATTATTAACTTCAAGTTCACCCATGCTGCAGCTGATTTACAGCTCTACAGGTCACTCAGGAACTCCTGTACCAAGGCAGTTCGAGTAGCCAAGGCTGTTCCCTACAGGACCAACCTTCAGTCCAACCTAAGCTCCCCGGTCAACTTCTGGAAGTGCTGCATTCTTATTGACCCTCCATCCCAACCCCCCCCCCTCTAGTAGATGGCTCGCTGGTCTCCGACCCACTAACCGTTGCCTCTGTCTTCCACCATTTTTTCTCCACCTGTGCCCCTACCCAGGCAGCCCTCTCCTGACCTCCCTCCAGCTGCTTCTCCCTCCCCTTCAGTCATGTTTATGTAACCCCCCTACAAATGGGGGTTCCTAAAAGCTGTTGAGGAGCTGCCTAAGTGCCCCCCCTGGTGTTGGCGTTCGGTGCTTAAGCCATTTGAATGGCTCTGTGAGTGCTTGTAGAGCCTCCACATACTGCCTCTTTAAGAGCTGTCTGCTTGCAGACACCATTATTACTCATGAGGGAGACTGTGTGTTTCCCTGTTCGAGTCCCGCTCGAGCTGTAATGTAATTGCCCCTCTTTGCTGTCACTGAGAGTGGAAGGGGAGCTCATTCGAAAGATGTAACTATTTGCCTGTAATCATTTAGAGTAATAGTGAAAATGCAGCTATTTATCCTGCCTTTGTTGCAGCTGGGACTCTGTTCGCTGTGCCCCTCCATTTTGGACCAGGACTGTCTGAAGGGTCCAATGGGAGCCAGGGGATGTCTAAAATGGAGTTAATAGTGACCATCCAGAATCGGGACTCCAAGTGGAGCCGGCTGACCAATGGAGACACAGCTAGTAATTCTGTGAAGTGAAGTCTGGACTATGGCGTCTTTTTTTGCACCAATGAGGGCAGTAGGGAGTAACAGGCATCAGTATCCCACCAATGGGATCGGGTGGCACCCGCACTAGATTGCTCTGCCCAAACTGCCCCAAGAGAGAGAGTCGTTGGTGATTGTGAAGGGCGAAGGAGCTCTGGCTCCTGCGCTGTGGAAGTCTTTGCGCGGGAAGCGCGTGTAGCAGGCCAAGAAGTCGGGTGAAAGCAACGCCAGAAGGAGCGAACAAGATCCGTGGAGGAGTGCAGGCAGAGGAGGCTGTACGATTACAGCTACCTACCAGACTCGCCCTGTAGAGGACTGGAGAATCTGATTCAATTGCGCTCAGTCTATCAGGACAAGTGAAGCTGCGTCATTTGGCCCGGTGTGTGCAGTGAAAGCGTTCGGGAATATACAGCAGCTGCCTGGTATGGTACCCCTCTGCTCTTCATATAAATGTGTGGAGAAGTGTTTAAAGTCCAGGCTTGGTCCTGAAAGTGGTGCAAGAGCGATCTTTCTGCTGGAGTTGTGAGTACTAAATCAGGGTAGCTCCCTGTCAGATGTTCATAGTGAAGGGCAAGATTTGTCTGGCTGCTTTACTGGCTACACGAACTGAGCCTGCTGGCTCTACTTAATCCTCTTAGGAATCAAATACTTGTTTTCTGCATCTGGGCCCCAACCAGCTGCAACGAGAGGCTAGCCTTCTATTGCCTGGGTACCCAGAGACAGTGACTTATAGGTTAGGCCTATGCACAGTGCCCTAGATATATATTAGAGTGGTAAGCTAATTAATCTGATTTCCCCCAGTCCTTGTTATCTTCCCCCTAAATAAATCAGATTGGTTGTTTTGCAAAGGTATACTGACTAAACTGTGTGTCTATGTTGAATTACTGTACAGTGGTTATTGTATAACTGCATCTTACTTTACAGGGGGTCTCCAGAGCCAAGCTAATTGAACCAAGCTTGGGGTAAGCGTATATGGCAAGGGTACTGTAGCTGACTTGTGTGGGCCACTAGGGGAAGAAAGGGGGGTTACAGTGACCCAGAGGGCTGTAACCAAGTCATTTCAGACTGTTCCAACCCCGACCTCTGGGTGGAGGCACCCGCCATCAAATGCAGGCCCCTCAACCTGTTAACGTCAGAGCAGGCAGGGGTAGTAGCCCTTGGGATAGCGCCCTCTAAGGGTTACATTTAGCTTCCCTACAGTCACCCCCCCCCCCCAGGAAGTCCTCCAGGCATTCATGTCCTTAAACCCTTCAAAACACAACCTTGATGGGCTAGATCCCAAACTCCACCAACTAGCCACCCTGGCCATAACCCTCCCTCTCACGCACCTCCTGCACCTATCCTTTTCTCTCTCCACTGTTTCCCAAGCATGGAAAATTGCCAAATTCCTGCCACTCCACAAAGGGAGTGAACCCTCCTCCCCTAGAAACTACAGGCCAATTTCACTACTCCTCTCACTAGAGACAACTCCAGGAATCCCTTGTGCTCTCTAGGCTTACTACCTTTCTTGACTCCTCATCCTTCCTCTCTCCCTTCCAGTCTGGTTTCAGAAAGAATCACTCCACCATATCCTCTGTCCTCCAAGTGACAGGCTCCATTCACACAGGGATGGACAAAGGACAAATCATAGCGGCCATTTTCGTTGATCTTGCCAAAGCGTTCGACTCGGTATCCCACCACCTCCTCCCAAACAAGCTGACCTCAGCAGGTTTTCCCACCCCCACCGTAAAGTGGTTCTGCTCCTACCCAGTGGGCCGCCTGCAGTCAGTACAGGTAGGTGGCATATTTTCTCCCCCCCCCCCATCCAGGCTGGTGTTCCCCAAGGTTCCATCCTGGGCCCAATACTATTTTCCATTTTTCTAAACAACTTTCCCTCAGCCTGCATCTCCTCACACATATACATGTATGCCAACAATATGGTAATTTACACATCTGGTCCCTCGACTATTGCAGTTGAAGCCCCACTCCAGCATGACTTCCGAAACATCCTGCACTGGTTCCAGGCAAAACAACTCACAACTAACAAAAAAAACTGTGTCCATGACCTTTAGCACTGGCTTGAAACTAGTTAGGCTCCCATCTTCCCATCTTCTTTACCCTAGATGGCACCCAACTTGAGGCACTCCAGGTCTTCAAATATCTTGGAGTTTGGCTCGACAGCAAACTGGACTTCTCCCCACACATTGACAGCATCCACTCCAAGCTCTTCTCCAAGCTTGTCTCTTTATACCACAACAAGGACAGCCTCCCCCAATCTGCTGAGAGCTGGTCACCAAAATGATTCTTCCAATCGCGATTACATCAATGTGGTCTACAGCTTTGCCCCCACTAGCCAGACTGGATACCCTCTGCAACACTTTCTGTCGTTTTGCAACTAACATGCCCCTCCGCACCCATACTATTCACTGTACTCTGCACTTTCCTTACTTCCCCTACCCCTGCGCCACCAGACACACTACTCTGTCTTCATTGCCAAATACTGGTTTGGCTCACTACCCTCCTACCTATTCTCCCTCCCAGTACCGTATGAAGGGTTGGGCGGGTGGTGCTCCCGCCCTGGGCGCAAGCCTCTTCACTTGCGCTGCCACTTTAAATCATTTTTTTTTAATTCTGCTTCTGTAATTACAAATGACTGTCAGCAGGGGTGCATCTGTGGACCAAGGACCAGCAAGTGGTGGTGGTGGTGGGGGGGTCATGGTTGCACAGTCTACTGCAGAAAATAATAATCATGTTGTGCTGAGAAAGAGGAACTGTTAGTGGGCCAGCGTGCCACCCATTAGTATAAAAGGTACGGGTGGAGCATTTGGCACTGAGTGAGAGGCGGTTTGTGTTGGAGACAGGGAGAGTGTGGAGCAAGTTGTTGAGCGTACTAGTGTAGAGTAGTAGACAGTCACAGAGACTAAAAAAAGTGAGAGTCAGAGAGGAGAGATGTGTCACGAGAGACAAAGAAAACAGAAGAGATCCTCGTCATATTTTTTTCATCACTTGTGTAATGTAAGCATAAGCAGAATGCACACCACACTGAGTACTTTGTCTGTTGTTGTCTATGTAGACAAGACTGGTAATTGTTACTCGCCAGTGACAGAGTGTCTATAGTAAAAAGTGATGGCACTGCAGACAAGCAGAAGAGCAGACCCGGCAAAGCGATGAATAATTCCAAATTAATTTCTGAATCCAAATTGTGAGGTGATGAGATGGGATCTATGTGGTGAGAGCGCAGTGGTGGTGGTGGGGGGGGGAATTAATAGTCTCACTCAGGAAGCTGAAGACAAAGATCTGCTTTCCTTGCCGTTGAATTATTGGGCCTGGGCGGGCCTGTCTTGGAGTCGGCTCTGCTGGCGGGTGGGCAGGTGGGCAGCGTCTGTGTAGTTCACTGGAACTTCATGCACTGGCCTGGGGACTGGGATGGGAGTGAAGATTTTGAAGCAGTTGCCTCAGCCTTGGCCTGACTGTCATGGCGTGGGCCATGGCACACCATCCCTTCTGTCCACCACATTGTTACATTTTCTTTTCTTTCTTCTTGACCCGCATCCCTCCTGCACTCCCATTCCATTGCCTTTTTTTTGTGTGTCCTCTCCTTCTGATTCTCCCTAGCAGAGTCCTTGTTCAATTCTCACCCTGCCACCCACACCTGTCTTGCTTAGAAAATGAGGCCTAGCCTGCCAGTGCCTTGCCTAGTTGTCTTGGATGCCATGTGAGGGGATCTGTACAGTTTAGATCATAACATATTAACAGTTACACGTATCTGGATTGGCTTGGGCTGTGGAGGGGAACTGATGGGAATCAAGGTAATGAGGGGATTTGGGGTGGGGCTCCTTCTGGCTGCAGGAATGCTGACTGGAGCAGTTGGGCTGGCTCAGCTGTACTGGGGGGGGTGCTGTGCAGGGGTTATTTACTGGGCAGAGGAGAGGGGCTGCACTGCTAAAGCATACTGAAAACTGGTATAGACTAGGCAGAATGTTTTTTTCCCTAATGACACTTCTCATTGCACCATGGGGCCCCTACACTATCTCTCACCAGGGCTAACTAAATGGGCCCTTGTGGGGGGTCCTCAAGCTCAAGCAGCCTATCATGCCCTGTTGGGCCTTTTTATATATACATATATATATATATATATGTGTGTATATATATATAAACAGGGCCGCCTAGACACTACAACTTGGAGACACTACTACATAATGTATTCCATCCCATCCCACAGCAGGACCCTCCATCAGACAAGCTACCCCCTGCAACTGTCCCCCCCCACAGGTCAGGAGAGGCCAGGAAGCAGAAGATCCACAGCAGAGAACTGCTGCTACAGTGCTGTCCAGGGTCCCACAGTAAAACTTCTGGCAGAAAGGAAGCTCCCGACTCACTAGGTCTTTGCTTGCGTCACATGAACATGACAGTTTTATTAATATATAACGCTGCGTAGACTGAGCGTGTCACCTAAGTCATGCATGTCAGTTGACTGCTTCTGGATCTTGACATCTGAGTTTCTGCAGCACTTATAAATTACATATAAAAATACCTGCCATGTTCGTGGTTGCCAACAGAGTATATGAGTCTGAGCTGGGGAAAGAGAGAGCGAGGGAGTGGACCAGAGGAGCAGCACATTTTTTTGTATGCCAGAAGTTATACTGTGGGACCCTGGACAGCACCATAGCAGCAGTTCTATGATGTAGAATCTTCGTCTCCTGGCCCTCTCCCAAATGGGGAGGTAGAGGCAGATGCAGGGGTGCTTTCTATGGGGGTTCCTGCGGTAGGGGGATTGGATACAGTCAGAATATTGTTTGGTGGGAGGATGCCACTGCAGAAAGAGTGGTCCTCTGGAGGGATGCTAGACTTGGGGCTGCATACCTCTCACCTCATGAATCAGGGACAAGACTTAAAATAATCAGGGACAAAGACCCAAAACCTTGGACAGATGTTATAAATTGACACTGTTCACTCAGAAAGCTGATAGAAAAAGGGGATTTGTGTTCATCTGCATTTTCTGAAGAAGAATAAGTCTGTAACTTTAATGTTTTACATTATTTCATGATTTTAACCCCCCCACACCCCACTGTTCCCTACCAAGAAAACAAACTTTATGATGGGCAAATGCAAATTTTGTTGCAAAATCAAGGACAGTTTAGAGGTATGTGCAGTTGGTCTAGTTGCAGGGATTGTTCGGGTGCATGGGCGCTTGTCTTGGTGAAGGGTGGTGGTTCAGCTATAGGGAAGGTAGGCAGCTAAGGTGAGTGTGGTGTTGTGGAGGTGTTCAAGCCACTGTAGGATGGTTGGGGGTGGAGTCTGGTTAGGGTCTAGAAGAGTGGTCAAGCAGCATTGAGTGCTGGAGGTAGTCTAGCTGAAGGAAGGATGGTCGGGGGGTGGAGGCTTTTCCTTCTGTTAGGTGGTGGTGATTCCACTACAGGGGTAGTGGAGCCTGCCATCAGGGCTGAGTGAGTGGGCTCATGGGGATACATCCCCCTATGTGAGGATGGGTGGTTGCAGGTGGGGCATCTCAGAGGTACATGTGTCCAGCACTCGAGGACTGCATCTATGCCACTAAGGTGCCTGTATATGTCCCCATGAGTCACTCTCGATGGAACTGTTGGTCAGACAGTTGTCCACAACAATTGCAGCTGCACTGCACACTCTGATGACAGCCAGCCAACATCTTGACTCCCACACCTCAGATTCTATGGGAGCAAAGTTTTCCCTGAAAATCAGGGGTGAGGAGCGATATAACAAAAGTATGTTTTCCCTTCAAGAAAAGCCACAAAACTCACTACAAAGCATGTAAACAACCTAGAGCTTCTGGGGGCTGACCACCGGTTGTTTTCTGGAAGGGGGGCGCAAAATTGGTCCCTTGCCCAGGGCACCAAAATGCCTTCCTACGGCTCTGCTCCCTCCCCTCCCCTATAGCTGCCTCTGCTTATGAACTACGTTCTAGAGACTCATGCACCCTCTCCATCTGAAAAGGGTGGCTGAGCAACTTATTCTGCCTACTAAGCACCTACTAAGCTCTCTACTCAGCCTTCATGCAGTTGCAACCCTTCCCCAGAAATTCTAGTCGGCAGACGAATGGAGATAGTTTTTTTTATGTCTGCTTCTTAGCTTAAAGTACTGTTTTATTGTTCTGCAACAGGGAGCTTTAATAGTCATCTTTAAAGAATAGCATGCAGTTCATCCAGCTTCTGCAGCATGCCTTAATTTATGTCTGCCTCATAGCTTAAAGTACTGTTTTATTGTTCTGAATCAGAGAGCTTTAATAGTTGTCTTTAAAGAAGTGTTTAAAATAATTAATTATCAACCACCAGCTGCTGCAGGGCACCTTAAAGTCGTGATTTGTCATAGCAAGTAAACTTTATTTACCAGCTGCTGCAGGGAGCCTTAATGTCGTGATTTGTTATAGCAAGTAAACTTTATTTACCAGCTGCTGCAGGGAGCCTTAAAGTAGATCCTGTACAGCCTTTTGATAGCAAGCCCCTCCCTCCCGCTTACCTATTTAATTGCATTCTCCCTACAACAGCTTCGGGCACATCTTGAAGGTCGTGAGGGCAGCGAGGAAGCCCTTCCCAGAACCGGAGTGCGGACCCCCAACCGACTACAGCTGCAAACAGAGGTACGGCTCATTGGCGTAGCAGTTCAACAAGCGGAGCCCCGCTGACACTTAGCGTCAGCTCCCCATGGCCCCCACCACCTCCCTTGGCAGACACTCACTTATTTAGGAGAAATCACATGCTATTTTTAACCAGTCAGCCCACTTTCCCATTTGCAGGCTGTACCAGGAATCCACTAGAGGCCACTACACCAAGGTCTTAGCAATAAGACATCATCCAAACCCTTGCCCTGTAGCCTCTCCATATGTCTCAGCTATACTTATTAATCTTCTTTACCCTCATTCTCTGGGTGTCCCTCCCTCCATCTAATTACCCGACACTGCCAGACTACATCATACCATGTGACAGACTGCTAACAAACATTCCTGCCTCTACTGTCATAGCTGTGTCGCACCACGGCCACCTCTACCATATACTATCTATTGGCCTCGGGATAATCCCAGCTGCCTTCCATATCAGTCTCCTAGTCCTTCTGCTGTACACTCGGAGACCAAAAGCTGCCACAGCCATACCTCATACCAACTCTAGAAAGCTTCAGTGGATGGCACATCACACCAAACTCCTGGTCACCCTGCTACTTCTCCTTGCAGGTGATATCGAGCTTAACCCCGGACCTACCCACCTCCACACCCAAAATCATTCCATTCCACTCCAGCTCCCCACAGGCCTTAAACTGATTCACATAAATATTTGTAGCCTCTTGCGCAAGATCACCTTGCTTCAAGCTCTCGCCTTGTCCCTTAGCCCAGACATACTGATTATCTCCGAAACCTGGCTAAAACCACATAACACTGATACAGAATTTGCAATACCCGGCTACAAACTTCTCCGCCATTACCATGTGGGCAAAAAAGGAGGTGGCATAGCTACAGTATGTACGTTGCCTCCACCATCCAATTTTCCGCGATTGCCCTATCCCTAATTTCTGAGTCTATTAACGACTTAATGGTAAAACTCACCATCCCCCACTCAATCCCAATCTACAGAGCAGGTACCACACTGTGTTCCAGACACCAACTCACCTGCCATACTAGACTACCTGGGTTCCTTAAACTCCCTGGCAGCAGGTGGTGAGATCCACATACTAGGGGATTTTAACCTGAACTGGCTCGCTGAGTCTCATTCCAAATTTCGTAACAAGGTGACAGCCCTAATCCAAACTCAACTAAGCTCTCAACCCACTCGGTTAAATTACAAAACACAGAACCACACACTACTAGATTGGTCCCTCACATCACACCCGCACAGGGTCATAGCCTCAGGTCTCCCTCCGGTTGCCCTTAGTGACCACCACGGAATCTACTCCATATGCAAAATTCACAAACCTAAAGCTCCCCCACCTAGAATCATAATGGCTAGATCCTACAAATCTCTGGACTTCCCCTCATTATTAATAAATTTGGGCAACTCTGACTGGTCGCGCATTAGTCAGTTCACCTCTACAGACAAGGCACTATCATTCTTTAAGTCCAAGTTCATCGCCATCTGGGACCGATTCGCCCCCCCTCAGATGTACCAGAGTCCAAGGTGCTCATCTCCCATGGATCTCACCTGAAATCCTAGCCCACCTCCGAATCCGAGACAAGGCCTGGAAAACCTTTAAGATTTCCAAATCTCAGGCCGACCTCCAGACTTACCGTGCGCTCCGCAATACTATTACTAAAAGAATCCGCCAAGCAAAAGCCAACTATTTCATAGGCACATTCAATTCCTCCTCCCATCTCCCGTCAAGATTCTAGAATGTGGTCAAATTGCTTCTCTGCCCACCATTGCAGCCCCCCACCCCTTCCCTGCAGGTGGGGGACTCTCATCACTGACCCTCAGCATTTGCCACTTTGTTTAACACTGTCTTCACAACCGGCCGTGCTACTCCCTTGCCCACCCCCACCCCTCTCAGCATGCCTCCCCATCACCCCATCTTGTGGCACACCTGCAGCTCACTCCTTCTCCTTCCTGCAAGTCACCCCTGATGAGGTATACAATGCATTAGTTGCCCTTAACCCAGGCAAGGGCAAATGTCCCACTGGGTTGGACTCCAAAATGCTCCACCTGTCGGCCCCTGCCATAGCTCAACCCCTTGCCTCCCTTTTTAACTTATCCTTCTTCCTAGCCGAAGTCCCCACTGAGTGGAAACATGCCAGAAAGCAGACAGAAAACCAAGAGGAAGGAGCTACTGGTATAACTAAAACTTCTCTACTGGGGCTAAGAACTAGATCTCTTGTACTGGGACCTTCAATTTAGGGTAAAAAAAAAAGGAGTTAGTGTGTTTGTCAAGAGGCAGTTGAAGTAAATTGTTATCTGTTATCTGTGTTACCTGTGTACCTATCTAGGTGCTTGTCACAGGTGTCAGAAGGGAATTGTTATCTATGAAATTAACTAAGTGTAGAAAGATTTGCAAAGTAGGGGGAGTGGCTTAGCTAGAAGGAGCCAGGTTAAGACCAGATATAAACACTGCCCTAGATAGCTTCTGCCACAAAGCAGACAGAAAACCAGGAGGAAGGAGCTACTGGTATAACTAAAACTTCTCTACTGGGGCTATATTGCCCTTCCTCCTTCCCTAAACCTGTTCTACTTTCATAGGCACAGGATTTAACTGACAACAGGAACTTCCTGTTTGGGAACAGGAAGTGAGAGATCACAAAGCCACAAAAGACTCACCATCCTAGAAGGGCAAGAGTAGCTCTCCGTCCCCCCTCCTAGCTGCTGGAGGTCTAACTCTGAGCAAGTAAGGAGACTACTGAGAAATATAGGAACTTCTTGTCTCAGAACAGGAAGATCAGGAGCTAAAAGGGTGCAGAGACAGTAAGTAGGGAGAGAAGAGAAGGAAAAAAAAAATTAAACAAACAGAAGAAAGAGTAAGTATTCCAAATAACAGTTAGAGGGCCAGAAAAAAGACATGTTGGGAGTGGTGCAGTGCAGTGGCTGTGGAGCAGCAGTCTTCCGGGAGAAGTTCTGGAGGATGCAGTGTTGTCCCATCTGCAGGCACCTCTCTGGGCTTAGGGAGAGGGTTGCTCATCTCCAGGCTGAGTTGGCCAGGATTTGTGGGACCTCCTCTCCCACTCAGGGACCACCAGGGTCACTGCCATTGCCTCAGAGGTTGCCAAGAAAGAGGAGTGGTTGGACCACAGTGGGCTCAGGGAGGCTGAGGGTGGTGGAACAGAGGTGCATCCCTTCAGTTGTACCTCTCCACAATTTCTATGCCGTTCTGGAAAACTGTGGTTCCTCTATGGAGGCACCCATAGTGGAGACCAAGGAGGATGCTGGGAACCTCCACAAAGGAGACCCACAGGAGGGTGGCATGGGACCCCACAGGGGAAGGAAACAACTCCTGGTGGGGGACTCCATTGTTAGGAAGGTAGATCTGGGGGAGGAAGGGGAGAGGAGGGAGGTGAGGTGCCTGCCTGGTGCCATGGCTTTGAGGGACAGGGGCGAATCCTCAGGATCGCGAGGAGCAGCTGCACAGGGAGAGTTGGATGTAATTGTCCACCTAGGGACAAATGACCTGGCTAAAAGGGATCAGAGCAGTGCAAGAGCGTTTGTAGAGAGGGGGAGGGCCTTAGACAGATAGCACACACGGTAACCTTCTCGGAGGTGCTGCCTGTCTCATGGCATGGGTGAGGCTAGGGTGCTCCACACCATGGGATTCAATCAGTGGTTGAAAAACTGGTGCAGAGCTCAGGGATTTGGCTTCATTGGGGACTGGGGGTCCACCTGGAAGGATGCAGGCTTATACTGGCATAATGGTCTGCATCTGTCCAGGAGGGGAACCAGGATCTTAGGTGATAGGTTTAAATACTTCATTGACAAGCATTTAAACTAGCCAAGGGGGGAGGCACTGGAAAGGAGCAGGGAAATCCTAGCCCCCCCAAAAATATCAGGGTACTAAGTGAGGTAGACACCAACATAGAGATGTCGATAGGGAGAAGCGCAGGAGTAAATGGAGAAAGTGACAAATGCAGTAAGGACAGGGATGGGGCAAAAAGAGGTAAGGGCATCAAGAAATGGAGAGTAATGAGTACCAATGCCCATAGTCTGGGCAACAAGCTCCCTGAACTGGTGGCCTTGATGGAAAAGGGATGCCTGGATATTGTAGCAGTCACAGAAACATGGTACACAGAGAACCATGTCTGGGATGTTAACATACCAGGGTACACAACCTACAGGAGAGACAGGGAGGGCAGAAGGGGTTAGCTCTCTATGTAAGGAAGGGATAAAAGCAACCGAACAAAAGAGTAAACAGGGAGGAGAGAGGCACTGTGGGTCACCTTAGAGACTGGAAATGGCACCACAATCCGCGACAGGGTTGTATATGAACCCCATGTCAGGGGAGAATGGACAAAGATATGATAGAAGGCATACTTAGGATGGCAGAGAAAGGGAGATACTGTTGATGGGGACCTTAATATGCCAGATGTTAACTGGAGCACCTGCATGCAGCCACATCCAAAAGCAGGGCCATTCTTGATGCCCTTCAGGTGGCATGCTCAGACAGCTAGTTTTGGAACCTACTCGTGAGAGAGCAATCTTAGACCTCGTACTCTCAAATGGGGACAGTGAGAGGATCTCAGATCTAGAAGTGGGTAGCCATTTGGGAACAAGTGACCACCAAACAGTGTGGTTCATGATAAACTCAGCCACAGAGTCAAGCCATACAAAAGTGAGGGTTCTGGACTGGAGGGCTGACTTTGGCAAGATGGGAGAGTGCCTTAGAAAAGCACTAGCAAACAGGCTAGAAGGAGGGTGGAGCAACAATGGGAAATATCAAACTGCTATCACAGAGGCAACAAGCCTTTGTGAAGCAAATAAACAAATCAAAATGAAAGAAAAAGCCACTATGGTTCTCAAAAGAGGTGGCGGTGAAGGTTAGGGAGAAAAGATAGCATTTAGGAAGTATAAGAAACATAGAAGGAGCAGGACAGAGAACTGTACCAATTAAGGCAGAAGGAAGCAGGAGGTAGTCAGAATAGCAAAGGCACAAACTGAGAAAAGATAGCCAACTCGGTTAAGAAGAGGATAAAACCTTTTATAGGTATATCAGGGGCGTAGAAATACAAAGGAGGGATAGTGAGGCTGAATAGAATGGATGGTGGGTGGGCAGAGAGTGACAGTGAAAAGCAGGGATACTGAATGAATACTTCTGTTGGTATTCACAAAAAGAGAAGTGGGGAGGTGCCAAATCCAATTAACAGAAGCACTCTGGAGAGAGGTTCGATCCCAGTCCTTTCACTGAAGAAAGGGTTCTGAAAGAACTCCTAAAACTGAAGGTGGACAAGCAATGGGGCCAGATGGAATTCACCCAGAATTCTAAAAAATTAAGCAGAGAACTAGTGACACCACTGACTACCCTTTTTAACAAATCATGGGAGGATGGTGTGGTACCTGAGGACTGGAAGAAGGTGGATGTGATTCCCTTCACAAAAGTGGGACCAAGACAGAGGCAGGAAATTACAGACCTGTCAGTTTGACCTCTGTGGTGGGGAAAGTGATGGAATCACTTCTGAAGGAAATTGTTGAGTACCTAGGCGCCAGTGGGCACAGGACCCAAGGCAGCATGGGTTCACAGGGAAGGTCATGTCAGATGAATCCAATTGATTTCTTTGACTGGGTGACCAAAGTAGTAGACCAGGGAGGGGCTGTGGACATAGCCTACCTAGACTTTGTAAGGCATTTGACACAGTCCCACACAAAAGATTAGTAGTCAAATTAACCAGCCTGGAGTGGGTCCCAGGGTGGTAACCTAGTGAAACATTGGCTGAACAACAGGACACAGAAGGTAATTGTAAATGAGTCCACTCTGAAGAAAGGGGTTACTAGTGGGGTACCGCAGTTCAGTACTGGGTCCTGTCCTTTTTAATGTCTTTATAAGTGACATTGCAGAGGGACTGGAAGGAAAAGTATGCCTCTTTGCAGATGACACAAAGATCTGCAACAGGGTTGATACACAAGGTGGCGTGGAAAGGATGAGAAGGGACTTGGCAAGGTTGGAGGAATGGTCAGAAGTATGGCAGCTTGGATTCAATGCAAAGTAATGCACCTGGGAAACAAAAACCCAGGGGAAAATTACACAATGTGGGGGGAGGTAGTAACAACGACAAAAATGGAAAGGGACCTGGGGGTAATCACAACAGATAACCTTAAGGTTGGCAAGCAATGTGAGAAGGCGGTAGGGAGGGCTGGGGGGATACTGGGATGTATAGGGAGAGGTATCACTAGCAGAAAACAGGAAGTTATTATCCCCCTGTACAGACAGTTGGTGAGACCCCATCTGGAGTACTGCGTCCAGTTCTGGAGACCCCATCTCTGCAAGGACATAGACAGGATGGAGGCAGTTCAGAGGAGGGCAACTAAAATGGTACAGCGTCTGCAAGAGAAGCCATACGAGCAGAGACTAAAGGAGCTTAATATGTATACCCTTGAGGAAAGAAGGGAGAGGGGGGACATGATAGAAACGTTTAAGTACCTCAGTGGAATCAACAAAGTCCAAGAGGGTAGCATCTTTCAGAAAAAGAGATGTGCAAGAACAAGGGGACACAATCTGAAGATAGAGGGGGGACTGCTCAGGGGCAATGTGAGGAAGTATTTTTTCACAGAGAGGGTGGTGGAAGCATGGAACAGCCTTCCTAAGGAGGTTGTGGGGTCTAAAACTGTGGGAGAATTCAAGAATGCATGGGACAGACATAAGGCAATTTTTGTAGGGGGTAGGAAGAAATAGGCTGTTGGTTAAATAGGATCTGCAGCTTATCCTCTAGGTAGGAAAATGGGCAGACTAGGTGGGCCAAGCGGTCCTTATCTGCCGTCAAAGTCTATGTTTCTATGCCATCGTAATCCCACTTCCCAAGTGTGGTGATGCCTCAAACCCAAGCAGCTATCGGCCCATCTCCCTCCTACCGACTCTTGCCAAACTACAGGAGTGCCTGGTTCTTTCTTGCCTATCCATCTTTCTGGATTCCTCCTCCTTTTTCTCCCCCTACCAGTCTAGGTTTAGGAAATCCCATTCCACCACTGCTTCTCTTTTCAGGATTACTAATTCCATCCTCACAGGGATGGATGCTGGCCACATCACAGCTGCCATCTTTATCGACCTGGCTAAGGCTTTCAATACTGTGACACACTATCTCTTCCTGACCAAACTCATCAATGCTGGTCTATCCAACTGGGCCACATCTTGGTTCCACTCTTACCTCACTGGCAGATCCCAGGCTGTCCGCATCAGTTCGTCCATGTCGGCTCCCCTCCCAATCACTTCAGGAGTACCGCAAGGCTCTGTCCTAGGCCCCCTCCTGTTCTCGGTTTTCCTGAATGACCTGCCTTCTGCCTGCCCACACACCGCCATCCACATGTATGCAGATGACACAGTGCTGTACGCATCCATCCCCTCGACCTCGGAGGTTGTGACCAGACTGCAGCAAGACTTTATTCTCAGTCCAGCACTGGCTCCACTCAAATAACCTCCTCCTCCTCAATGCCAACAAAACAGTCTCACTAACCTTTGGCATGAGGCAGAAGATTTCGAGGCTCCCCTCATCACTATTATTCCACACCCTGGAAGGGTCCCCTCTGGAGTCCTACACCTCCTTCAGATACCTCGGTGTCTGGCTTGACCAGCACCTCAACCTTTCCTCGCATATTGACTCTTTACTCAAGAAGCTGCACCCTAGGCTTGGTGCACTTTACCGGAATCGTGACAGCATCCCCCTTCCAGCCAGGAAGGACATTGTAAAAAAAATGATCTTCCCTGTCCTCAACTACGGGGACATAGTCTACGGCGACGGCCCCAAGACCACATTAGCCAGGTTGGAACCTCTCTTCCACTCTTTCTGTCGTTTTGCCCTGAACAGCCCCTACACCACACACCACCGTGCCCTATATGAAGCAATGAACCTCACCTCTCTTGACAATCGCAGACTAACCCACTGCGCCAAGATCCTGGCCAAGTTTTGGTCGCAGCGTCTCCCCTCCTACCTCACCGTGCCTTAACCAACCCCAGCGCACAAGCATACACTCTCAGAAACTCAGACTCTAGGTCCCTAGCTGTCCCCTACCGGTCTACTACCATTGGTCAGTCAGCTTTCAGCTACCACATTCACACGTTATGGAACTCTCTCCCAGCTAACGTTCGTCACTTCTCCTCCCTCTTGCACCTTAACTCCATGCTCCAAGCCCATTTCGTCCCTACCTGTGCTTGTGTCTAGGCATTTCCCAATCACTAGTAGAATCTCAGTGTATGTCTGCACTTAGCAATTGCAATTAATTGGTGCCTAACTATTGTCCTCTCGCCTTATACTGTTTCTCACATGGTTCAATTTTGCTAGTGGCCTGCACTATGAATTTATTGTACTCATGCTGTATTAACTGTGGCTACCAACTGAGTCTCTCAACCCACTACTGTCTAGTAATCAGAACCAAATGTTAGTGTAACCCCTCACCCCTGCCTTTTTACTAAAATGACAGGTGGCATGCTGTTGGCGTTGGCAGCAATACCCGGTGGGGACCTGGGTTCAGGGAGGATGAGGTTACCTGGCACAAGGGACCTAGGTTTGGCTACTCTGCACAGGGGCACCCAAGTAAATGCAACTACAGGAAGCAATAACTGTAATATCCAGAACCAGGATTGGGATTTTTCAGTGTGGCTTTATTCAAAACTAGCTGACACATGACAAAGCATTGATGGTCCCCCAAGGGGCTACGTTCACTGTATATGCAGATAGAGACTAAAGGCGGTCCACTTGAAGAATGAACCCAAACTTTACTATTGTCTGGCTCTGGACCCACCAGGCACTCAGCCCGGACTTGCATGCGCATTGGATACACAGCCCGACTGACCCGGCTCCCCTGCCGGCCACTTGACTGACGGTCCATTTAAAGAATGAACCCAAACTTTACTTGGAGAGACTCCCATCACACAAGGAGTATATTTTCCCAAGCTGTGGCTCCCCACACCACTTAGAGTCTGCGACTCCTAGAGAGATTTAATTTCTTACTTCCTTTTGACTCCTATCAAACAAGGAGTATATCTTCCCATCCTGTGGCTCCCCACACCACTTAGAGTCTGCGACTCCTAGAGAGATTTTCAAGTTGCGACCCACATCTGGGTACCCACCTCATCACTGGCCAGGCGCATGAGGCAAGTAGCAAATCACAGAAGAAATCCGTAGAGGTGGACCTGGTCACTAAAGATGGGGGGTGTTCCCACCTCCAGCTCCCACAGCCCATACCCGGCCATTTCTCTGGACAAACAGAAAACGTAAAACTTTGACATGTAGATTAAACGGTGGATGACCTGAAGCACCCCCTCTACAGCATTACTTGAAATCCATTAAAACTTTAGACTTTTTGACTGCTCTGTTTGTTTGTCCTGGTAAAATAGTCCTCCCAAAATAGCAGTCCACATCCCGACTTCCTTTATATTTCCAAACTGATGAAACAATTGGTTTTCCCCTTCAAATGGAGCAAAACACTCACCCATTCGTTGCAGGTGCCCCACAGGCGATACCACTTCTTTTACTGTTATACAAGAACAGAAACTGTAAACAGGCAGCTTTCTTCCATAGTGGAAATAGGGATTGCCCTGGAATCACAGAGGACTTTTCTTCCACCCCCTCCCCCCCCCGGAGGGAGGGGGCACTGAGACCTGGACAGCGGTCTCCACCACTTTCAAAAGGTAAACAGGATCACACTTCCTTCTTGCTTTAAAACAAACCGAAGACTTCTTCCTGCTGGGAGGTAAACAGGAGACTGCTTTGAAAACTCCCAAAGTTCTAAACTCACTCCCTGAGCTGCAGATTCCAATGTGGCTTATGCAGCTGCGACAGTTATATGGTGATGTCATCTCTCAAGTCTCAGCTGTGACTGAGAACAGAGTGAGACAGTGTGAAACCCATTTAACTGGAGTTTCACAAGCTGCCTTCCCTGTCTACCACTAGGTCTTACTGGGATTCTAGTAACCCCGGGTAACAAGGGGGTTACATTAGTGTTCTCCAACTATGTATTCACTTGTCTGTATTGTCTTCAACTGTCTACATATGTTCCCCCCTTCCCCAGGACGCATCTGAAATCGAGCAGTAACTGCTCAGTATGCCTTTCCTGGTAAAACGCTTAAATAAATAAATAAATGTGAAAACTTCTACTCTGTTTGTACCTGTATATTGCAATCAACTTGTGGCATTTTTGCATTCTTGTCTCGCTAGCACTGAATCATTGTGTGTCACTGATGCTCCTTACTACGTTTGTACTTATCCTAGTATACCCTTTTCCCGAGGTTGCACCTGGAAACAAGCCTCAGCTCAGTGTGCCTATCCCAGTAACCAAATTATAATTATAAATAAATAAAAATAAATACAATTACTAGCAACCAGCCTCATGTGCAGAGAATCTGATAAGTTAAGTTGGAAGCCAGAGTGAGAACCATGTGTCCTTCCACCTTTCTTCTCTCGTGGGAAGCTTCAGTCATAACCATATAACCTCTCACCTTTCTCTTCTGAAGGAAAGATTCTGCCTGAGTAAGTCTTGGTCTCCTGGCCTGGTGCGACGGAGAACCCTGTTCACCCCATTTATGCCCCTGTAACACAGACGTGTTAGAGTAATACTGAAGGGACTTTATCCTTTTCTTTGCAGCAGGATCGCAGGTCCACCTATTAGCACTTATACTACTATTAGCACTAGTGAGGTCTTCCCAAGGGGTAGTTGGGTGGGGTGGGGTGGGTCCAGCAATTTGGATTTCAGTGCTACAGGTTTTGCAGTTGTCGATGCCTAGGCACTAAGTGTGTGCAAAGTTAAAGATTGGCCTTTGTGAGCGTAGTCGCAAAGTGACCTAAATTCATGAAGTTGCAAGAAGTGTGAATACCCCCCACACACACACACACATCACTTCGGGCAACTTTGTGAAGTGTGCCTTTTTGAACCTCACTGGTGAAGTTCCGCACTTTGCCTTCACTTCGCTTTTAAAGTGAAGTTTTCTCAGACCGAGGCTACTGGTAAACACAAGCCTGTTAGGTCATATTTGGCAGCTTCTACAGGTCACATGGTTCAGCTCTATCTACAGAATATGCTTCACTTTCAGTTTTGCAGTCTGTGCGAGTTAGTGGAAGGAGACATTTTGCTGCATCATTGAGCTGTGAAAATAACATTTTAAAACCACTTTTTTCTGGTTTCTCAGTGTAGATTTCTGATCTTTCTTTCACTTAGCTTGTTAGTATTTTTTTAGTTGTGGTTTTTATCTGGTTTAGTTTATATTTCTGTGCTTTATACTTACATCCTTTAGATATGTATTTTCCTTTGACTTCTGTTTACAGACACTCTGCTGTTTATAATCTGCTTTTTTCCCTTTTCTTGCCCTCTTTTTTAACTTTCTTTGAGTGTACTGTATATTTGTTCTGTATATTTCTATTTCATATTTTTTGGTTAAAATAAAATGAGTGGAGAGGATAGTGGCAGGAGTGGGAGTGGGAGTCAGGAGATAGAGATGCAGTCAGCGCATGGGACAGACCATCCCATACATCTGCAACAAACTGCACTGGTGGCAGCAGCAGCTCCAGGTGCTTCTGGAGAATGCAGAAAGAAACCCAGTCTTGCAGCAGCAGCGGGAGCCAGAGCTTCAAGTTGTACGTGATGTGCCAGTGTCTCTGCCATCAGAGCTAGAAGATGATGGAGTGGATCAGCCCCCCCCCCCGCCATGGAACCACCACCTCAATCTGATAAAGAGGAGCCCCATCTCAGATCGAACAAGTCCTTTGTTTGGGGTGTTTTTTACTGTGACCTATAAGACAGCAGCATTGTGAAATGTAAAATCTGCAAATCAGTGGTTCATTGGGGTAAAAGTGGCAGTCACTTGGGCACTGGTGGGCAGCATACCCACCTCACCAGTATGCACTTGCGTCAGTGGGAGGAGCACCACAAGGCTGCAGAGAGGCTGCTGACTCCTAGTACTCCTCATGTGCTACAGTGGGGGACGGCACAGGAAGAGCAAACATGGTGCCCATTTGCCTGAGGGATGTGAGGAGGAGGAGAGTGGGACCTGCAGATGGACTTATGTGCTGCAGGAGAGAGCACCCAAGACCCCAGCTGCATATCCTCCTCCCCTTCCTTGGTGTATTCCACAGAAGTGTAAGTGTCACGGCTCCACAGTGAGTTGAGGGACCTCAGTCACTGAGCTGCCTAAATGGAGGATACGCTACACACCATGCTAGCCAACCAGCATCAGCTTCTAGAGGTGATGGCTGAGCTCCATCATGGCACATCCTCTGTTCCACCCGTGCCGTAGGAGTTATTTAAACTAATGTCTTCTGTCACCTTCTTTCATAATAAACTCTTTGCTGGTGTTGTTCAGAAGCAAACAAAAAAAAATATGAAAACAAAATGAAGTCTTATTAATTCATCTCTATGTCCTGTGCTATAGTCTCTCCTGACCCTGAATCCTAATTTCTGCAATTGCTGCTATCCTTATAACTTACTGTTCTCTTACTGTGTGGTGTATCTCAGAGTCTCTTCTCTGTATTATCAATTTTGCTTTTGTCAGCTCTCTGCCACTTGAAAAATGAAAAAAAAATTCTGATTTAATGGGCTCTTTTATTAATTGCACAGTCTTTGCGCTTTCACTCTGTTCTTTCACTACTGTTTATGCTGTAATTAAAGCAGCATTGTCTAAGTGTGATGTGCCAGTCGCCTTGTCTGAGTCCCTCCACAGCCCTACTTCTCATTCACATTATTGCACATAAATGCACAAGCATAATATGTAAGATTCTCACTTGCCAAATATTTATACTGAACAAATTATTTTTGCTGCTAGCATAGTGATGCTGCTGCTGCATTGTGTCAGTCACCGTCTTGGACTGAGTCCCTCCAGAGTCACTGGTCTTATCACTTCATGAAATTTCTCCAGAACTTGAAATTAGTAATGCTATTGCTGCCTGCCAGTATGGTAGCGCTTCTACTGCTGCTGTGCTATGTCATTCGCCCTCTCGAACAGACTCCCTCCATAGCCACTGTTGCTGTCATTTACGAACATTTCCACAGAACAGAAAATTGTTAATGTCATTGCTGCCTACCAGTATGGTGGTGATGGTGGTGGTGGTGCTGCTGCTGCACTGTGTCAGTCACCCTCTTGGACTGAGTCCCTCCACAGCCACTGTTTCTGTCACTTGTGAACATGTCTCCAGAACATAAATTAATAATGTTATTGCTGCCTACTTGCCAATATGGTGGAGCTGTTGCTACCACGCTATGTCAGTTTGTCCCCAACCCCAGGTCTTCTAGTTTTTTTTGACTAGCCTCCTGTATGGGAGCGAGTCGAACACCTTGCTAAAAATCAAAATACAGTATATCAACTTCCTGTCCTTTCTCAGCCATCCTTGGCTCTCCTCGTTTCTGCTGTAGGCAGTCCTGCTGTTGCCAGCTACTTTACCTTGGTCGAATGTAAACACAGGTTCGCCTGTGAAATTTGCAAAGTTAACCACATAGTAATTTACAAAGTAGACTTCTTATTTAATGGGCCATTACGCAGAATTCACTAGCTTGGGTGCCTTTGCTGGAACTTCTCCAGCAGATTTAAAATTCACAGCACACCTACTTTGCACATGGATGTAAATGGTGAATAGTGACGGCCACTCTTGCCTGCATAGTAGTCACAGCCATGCCAGCCCATAAGTCCTTGGTTTCTAAAATGTTGTTAGACATTAACAAGGGACCCTAAATATGGAGAAAAAAAGAGGACTACGTCATACAAAACAGTACATTAGGTATATTGAACAGACTTCACACACCACATACTCACATTTACAATTATGTAATAAAAATGTAAAGAAAAAAAAGCAAGGTTTGTGTTCCCTTTAAAAGATTAAAAACAAGTGCTTAAATGTATTATTTAGCTGTTCCTACCTATTTTTTTCTTTAATATACTGGAAGGCATTTAAGTGCATTTGACTTCTAATTGCATTTTGTTAGACTTTGCATTTAGTGGCATTCTTCTGCAGGGAGCTAGGCACTTGTATGGCAGATGTGTGTTTTTGTGTCTCTGCAGAACTATCGAGTGGGTGCCTGCCTGTTAACTTCAGACGTTCAGATAAGTTAGGTCCAGTCATATATGTGTGAATAAAGATTGCTGTTTTTTTTAGCTATCTGTATTGCTATTTCGTAAAGCAGTGCAAGATAAGTAGAAGTAAACATCATTGCCCACTATAAATGTCACATCTGACATAAAAGACATGGGATACAGTAGTCCTGAGTAAAGCCTGGCATGTAGTAATCATATCAACTGCGGAGTCCTACTGCAGCAGATGTGTAGACAGACATGCAGTACTCTCTTCACAGGCTTAAAACTGACTAGGACAAAGACAGCAATTTCCTTGTTGGTAGTACGTAAGCAAATCTGTACAGAAAAACATTCAGACTCCAAAAACTATTTCTCAAGGGACAATTAAATGTATTCAAAAGGCTGTCCAAAAACTGAAAATTTGTTTTACAGAAGATTTTGCTGTGTGTGTTGCCCGTTCTTCACCGAGCATCTGCTAAGGAGTGCATGGATCAAGTCAAGTCAAACTTTGTTTATAGAGCACCTAATCACTGGAGCTCTTGGCGCTTTACATGGACGTGATATCGGGAATATACAATTTAAACTGCTAAATTCAAAATTAATCAAGCAATAAATAATATAGAATTCCACCCATAAATATTAAAACTTATCATAAATAATTAAAATTAGTGGACGTCAAATGCCAGATTAAAAAGATGGGCTTTCAGGCCTGCTTGAACACATCCATGGAGGACGCCTCCTTCAGAACTCTTGGTAGGGAGTTCCATAAAACTGGTCCAGCCACTCCAAAGGCACGGTCCCCAGATATTTTTAACCATGCCCTTGGGACCACCTGGAGGCCCTCCATGGACAACCAGAGTGAGCGCACCAGGCAGGCCGATGTCAGGCCATCAGTCAGATAACCAGGATCCGAGCCATACAGGGCCTTATAGGTGAGCAAGACCACCTTGAAGGCAATCCTCCACCTGACAGGCAGCCAGTGCAGTTTGGAGGGCTTATATGAGCGGACCTCAAAAGGTCCGTCAGCAACCGGGCTGCAGCGTTCTGCACCAGCTGCAGTCGATGGAGGTTACCTTCATTGACCCCGAAGTAAACAGCCTAGATGTACGGAAAGCATGCACCAATGATGGTAGGTCCTGCCAACAGGATTAAGGGTTTAATCTGGGCGACCTTTCTTAAGTGTTAAAAAAATACTCTGGAGGACAGTAGACACCTGGTGTTCTAGTGTCAAGCCATCATCGTAAAAAATGACGCCCTGATTGCATACCTTAGCGGCCGCCTCCAAAGTGGTGGTACCCAGGAACAACCATGTTCCTGCTCCGGAGGCAGTCTCATCCCACTGACGACCCAGTTCAATCATTGGTACCTCCGTCTTGTTCAGGTTGAGCCTCAGCCAGTTAGAGGACATCCAAAGTCTGGATCTCAAATAAGCAGTTGTTTAGCACCTCCACAGCATCCGATGCTCCAGGGCAAAGGACATATGCAGCTGGGTATCATCTGCATAGCAGTGAAAACCCAGGCTGTATCACCTAATGATATCCCCTTGGGGTAGCATGTATACCACAAATAACATGGGCGACAGGATCGACCCCTGAGGCACTCCGCAGATCAGGGGCTTTGGGCAGAAGGAACAATTTCCCATAACTAACCGTTGCTTCCTGCCTGTCAGAAAGTACTCAGACCAGCTGATGACCATGTCAGCGAGTCCACAGCGCTGTCTTAGGTGATCCAGCAGCACTACGTGGTCTGCGGTATCAAATGCTGAGGAGAGATCAAGGAGAATAAGAATTGACTGCTCTCCTCTAAAGGTTGGCCCACACCCTCCTTCCCTGAGAACTGAGCACCTTACCTCCATGACACCCTTCCCTCCTGTAAGCTGCCTTGGCAAGATGCCCAAGTCCATTCATGAGTGTCCCACTGACTGCCATGCCAAAATGCCCAAGTCCCTGCTTCACACCCACCAACCACCATGGCAAGACACACAAGTGTACTCATGACTCCCGCTTCCTTCTGCCAGCTGACATGGCACAACACCCAAGTCCATTCATGATCCCCTTTGTCACTCCTGCCAGCCACCATGACAAGATACCCAAATCCATTCATGAACCCCCTTCCCTCCTGCCAACCACCATGGTAAGATGCCCAAGTCTACTGATGAACCCCCTAGTCTCTCCTGCCAGCTGCCATGCAAGATGCCCATGTCCATTCAAGACCCCTATCCCTCCTGCCAGCCACCATGCCAACACGTCCAAGTCAATTCATGGACCCCCCCCCATTCCTTCCCCCAAGCTACTATGGCAAAATGCCCAAGTCAATTCAAGACCCCTCTTCTCTTCTGCTAACTGCAGTGGCAAGACACCCAAGTCCATTAAGACACCCTCTTCCCTCCCACAAACTGCCATGGCAAGACACCCAAGTCCATTTATGAATTTAGGTCTTGAAGCATGAAAACAGGAGTCCCTGTCACTTGGTATTCATCTGCTGTAGTTGGTTGTTTTCAAGGAACATCTCATTCCTCTGTGACATAATCATTTCTACAGCTACCAGTTGTAATGTTGCTGTCATTGAGGCATAGGTCAGGAAACATACACAAACCAGAAGTTGTAAAATTTGCAAGTAGCGTTTTTAGTACTGTTAATAACAATTAAAAAAATAAAGATTCACAGGAAGCTCTTCATACAGGCAGTTGAACTAAACAAAAGTCCTTCATCTGAGAGTCTCTTTAAAACCTCCCTCTCTTTCTATCTCTGTTGCTCTCTTTTATGAGATGTTTCTGCCTGGCAATTAAATTCTGCATCCTGTTCTTGTAAATTACACCACCTGCGTTCCACAGAATGCATGAAGTCTTTGTCAAATTGTTTCTTTTGACCAGCCTGAAGAGTACATTAATCTTCTTAACAGGTTACAGCATCCAGGGATTTAGGAAACTTGGGCAGACTGGATGGACCTTTGGTCTTCTTCTGCTGTGATTGTCTATGTTTCTATGTGCAGCCAAGTAAGATGTCTTGTCCCAGGGCTAGTTTCCTATTAATAATTCTGCAAACAAGCTTGTGGAGGTCAAAATACAGCTCAAAGTTAACCCATTTATCACAGATTGCCAAATAGCTTTCTTCAAATAATTTCAATAATGTGAATTTGAATTTGATATTTGAATTTTATTGATGGGGAAAAAACCTTTAGGCACAGATGCCTATTTTCAAAGGCAACCTAGTCAAAATGACAATAAATAGAGTACAAACATGACAATAACAAATATACAGTATATACTTTGTCACTTACATAAAATCATATAATAAATAGTAACTATCTAAAGCAATTGCATATCTTCAGATCCTTAATACAGTCTCAGACCATTTTTAAAGTGCCCTAAGGATTCAGTATGCAATAAATTAATTGACGGCATGTTCTAAGTTTTTATAAATCTAAAATTAAAATATCTCTGCTTCAAGGAGGTTTTACCATTTGGTATCGCCAGTCATAGATTTTTTTCTATTTCTTGTGTTATACAAATTAATATATGTAGGCACTAATTCACACAGTGCACTACTACACTTGCCATTTACAATCTTTCAGGTAAAAATACAGT
Source organism: Neoceratodus forsteri (assembly GCA_016271365.2). Classification (NCBI taxonomy): domain Eukaryota; kingdom Metazoa; phylum Chordata; order Ceratodontiformes; family Ceratodontidae; genus Neoceratodus; species Neoceratodus forsteri. The sequence continues at coordinate 389,434,250 of JADMNL010000023.1, forward strand.
CAAAATCGGCAATTCTAGTTTTGAGCGAAAACCAGTCCAATCTCTGATACAAATCACAATCATGACAATCACTTTTTACATTTAACACAATGCAGCATATTCTGTTACACACAGTTCTCATCCTTTTCAATGCACTATCTGTTGCCATTGCATAAATGAGCAGGCCATAATCTACCACAGAAAATAATAGACTTTGGACCATTGACTTATGAGCTTCCAAGGTAAAATTAATTTTATTTCTGTATAACAGACTCAGCCTAATATTAATTTTCTTTATAGTCTGATCAATGTGCTTAGCAAAGGAAAAGTTGTATCCAAAGATATGCCTAAATACTTAATGTAGGGCACTTGCTCCAGTTTCTCCCCAGTAATAGTCGTAACTTTCAGAGGGCCACAGTCTACACCATAGTCTTAGTCTTTTTTTTTTTTTTTACTTTATTTTTAAGACTTCACTGCATTACAATACAGCAGCAAAAAATGTAGGCAGGTATTATCACAGTTGATAGGCTCTGTAACATTATACTAGAGCATACAATACTATAACGGTAAAGAAACTGCTTTGATGCAAACTCCATTATGTCACTGAGGGGCATTCCTAAATATTTCCATCTGATAATAGATACTAAATAGCCTAGTATGCCTTGAGCAGGGGATATCTCAAATAAGTAACCTAAAACATTGTTATCCTATATTTCAACAGTAAGGCTTGCTCCCCCTTACCCAGCATAGCTAGTGATAAATAATAGGCAACCCCTGAAGAAAAACTCATACATTCAAAGGCATTATTAATAAAGTTGAAAAAAAAGACCTTTTATAATGTATGTCTACATCGTACACGACAGTGACAGATCAAACAAATTCAAGGTCACTCAGAAATAAAACAAACATTGCAAATGATGTAGAACAGTAATTAAGTTCGACAGTTGAAGAACTGCGTGAAGTTTTAGTAATCACCAGCAAGGCAAAGTAAAAGGCAATAAACAAGAAACAAGAGTCTCACAATCTCCTGGGTAATTAAATGGATCATCCCTCTATAAGCATTACAGAGGAAGATTACCCAATGCACCTGTGCGAAAAGGAGTCTCTGTAGGGTGCATAAGTGTCTCCTCTGAGTGAAGGAAGAAGGAGGTAATGCCTGTAAAGACTGGCTGATGCCACATGGCCCCGTCTTGTTGTTTGTTTTATGTGCCACAAAGTCTAAGATAATCCACCATAAAATATAGTAAATACATACAGCAAAACCACATAACCCTGTGGCTGCTGCACAAACAGAAATCCCTCATCAATTAAAAATGTTACCTGGGTGCCTCACCAGGCAAGGATATACCTCCTTCAAATCTACTTATAGTTTGAAGAGAAACCCTCATTTAGGCATCCTGTGTCTCCTCTTTGGAATCATGGCACTGCCACTGAAATTCTTTTTCAGTTCTTTCCGGAAGCTTAGCGACATCTTTTGGGTCAGAATATTGATAAATCTTGCCCCTGTACACTATTTTAAGGCTGGCAAGCTTAAGCAAAAGGTGTTGAACTCCCAGTTGCTGCAATCTAGTGTGCACCTCATCTAAGCTTTTGCGTCTCTCTCCTGTGTTTCATAACTGAGGTTGTGGAAAAGATGGACCTGATTGTCCCTCCATTCCGACGGGCCCTTCTGTTTGGCTTTGAACAGGATTGCATCTCACTCCATGGCCAACCCCATTTTGACCAAAATAGTCTATGGCTGATGGTCATTGGTTGGTTGACGATTTTGGGCTCCTTTGGGGGTGATCCGATGAGTTTTTACTACTGTTGGAACAGTGGACAATTGGAAATGATCAGTCAGCCAGGTGGTAATAAAATCTTTAAGATTTTTCCTCTTCGTTGTTTTCCGGGAGTCCCAAGATGCATGCATTTGCTTCTCTGATGGTATTTTCCAATTTTTCCAGCTGCTTTTGAAGGAGTCCATTTTCCTTTATTAGGCATGTTGAGACTATGAGAGCTTGGTCAGTCATCTGGGTAGCCATTTGAGTGTCAGCCATGAGGGTATTTATTTTTCTGTCTGTAACCCCCCTGCAAATGGGGGTTCCCAAAAGACTTCCAGGAGCTTGCTTGAATGCTCCAAGCCTGAATGGTGTTTGGCATTTAAGCCATTTATCAGTGAGTGTTTTTAGAGCCTCTGGTACTGTCTCTTTAAGAGCTGTCTGCTTGCAGACATAATTAGTTGTATGGGGACTGTGTGCTTCTCCCAGGTACCACTCGAGCTGCTGCAATTCACTTCATTTTTGCAGTCACTAGGAGTGCAAAGGGAACCTATCTGAAAGATGTAACTGTTTGCCAGAAATTATTTAGAGTAATAATGAAATTACAGTTTGTCTAACCTGCTTTCTTTGCAGTCAGAACTGTGTCTGCTAGTTCCCCATTCTAGTTTTGAACTGCTGAACTGGACCAATCAGTGTGGGGTAAGCTAGCTCTAAAATGGTGCCTTGGACGAATCAGAACTTGGACTCATAATCTGAGCCAGCCACAAGAGGATTGTATGGGCAGTGACTCTGGGAGATGTAGTTTAGACTTCAGTGCCTTTTTGGACCAACAGCAGCAGTCTATTGTGAGTGACAGCCAATCCAGTCAAGAACTGGGAGGAACTCAAAGGAAATGCCGGTTTTGTCGGTTGGAGTTGGAGTTGAGCTTTGGCAGTGAAGAAGGAAGGAGCCCTGTGCTTTTCAGTGTGCAGTTTTAGTCAAAAGCGTGTGTAAGGCCCAGAGTTCGGTCTGCAGCTTGTTAGGACTGAATCCGTCCTGTGAAAAGAATCAAAGGATCTCTGAAGAGTAGAAACCAGGCTCACCCTGTAGAAGACTGGAAGAATTGCTGAATTACTTTCGGTCTGTCAGGAACTGAATCTGCTGTGTGTTCTCCGGGTATTGTGCAGTAATTGCGATCGGGATACAGATGCAGCCTGCCTGGTATAGTGCTTTCTTTTATATAAATGTGTGAAGAGGTTTGTGTACCTCAAGTGAGCCCTGCTGACATTGAAGGACCCTATCTTATTTGGAGGTCGTGAGTACTAATTCAGGGTCGCTACCTGTTGAATTGCCACATTAAATCCAAATGGAATTACTGTACTGCTGACTGTTTAATTCTCCTTTTCTCTGTGTGAAAGGGCCCCTACCAGCTGCCACGGTTTGGACTAGCCACTAGGGCTTGGGTACCCAGGGACAGTAACTGATAGGGATAGGCCTGCACAGAGCCATGGAGATATTAGAGTGATAAGCTAATTAACCTGATTTCCCCTGTCCTTGTTATATCCCTAAATAAATCAGAGCTGCTTGTTTCAGCAAAGTTATACTGCCCTGGTATTTGTCTATGTTAAAGTACTGTACTGTGATTGTTGCACTGTATCTCATTTCACAGGAGGTCCCAGTGCGGAATCAGACCTGGGGTAAGTGTATACTGTGAAGGTAATTCTGATATATTGTGTGGGCCACTAGTGGGAAGAAAGGGGGGTTGCAGTGTCCCAGAGGGCTGTGACCAAGTTAGTTTAACTATTGCAAACCCTGACCTCTGGGTGGAGGCACCCGCCATTGGATCCAGGCCCCTCAACCTGTTAGTGGCAAATCAGGCAGGGGTAGTAGCCCCTGGGATAGCGCCATCTAGGGGTTACATGTCCATCATACTAAGTTGATCCTGAAAGTCTGCCATCCTCTTGTCGATAGCTTGTATGGCTCGAAAAAGTGCAGCATTAGTGGGTTGAGAGCAGTCACCCTCAGCTTTGCTGGTTCCTGGGCATGGGTCTTTCTGCTAGGTTCCCTCACCTACTGCATCTGCCTGCTTGTTCGATCTACCCATGCTGAATGCTGACAGCCAGAACAGCAATAAAATTGGTATGAGTGTAATCAGCTTATCATCCTCTATCAATTGCTACTGATGGAAAAAGGATGAAAACTCTGTATTTCAATAAATTTGCAGTAAATGATTTTGAGATTTTCAGAGCCTCTCGGAGTTGCTGCTCCTTACTAAGCAGTTGGCCACGCCCCCGTCTTAGTCTTTTTAATGTTCATAACCAATTTACTTCTTAAAAACCATTCTTGAAATATACTAAAATCATCCTGTTGTGGCTTATTTAGGTCAGAAATATAGTTGCCTCTCATTGCCAGGACTGCAGCATCAGCGTAAAGAATGATTTTGTGAGACTTCCGGTGACGTCATCCCAAATATGGCCGCATAGCCCCCGCGCTCTGCACACCTCTAGCATCTCTCCTTACTTCTTTATCTTAAATTTTATCGAGGAAACTACAACTGGATACTAGGAGAAAGTATTACCAACTAGGAATGGAAATATCGAACTAGTTTTCAGCATTACCGCAGGATTTAGATGAAATGGAAGGAGAAGCATCTGACTTGGGGACCTCCGCCTCCTCACAACACGCAGCCATAATACAAACACCCTCCAGACGTGGAGCTTGAACCAAAAATAGCAATAAATCCACTAGAATTAAACCGGAGGAACAGTTGAACCTCGGGGCGGATGGTAAATTAGACAGAATACTGACAGAACTCATGGACCTAAAAGCAGAAGTCAGATCTTTTAAAGATACGGTTACAGAGATTCGTACAGACATACAGGGCCTGGAAATGAGGATGGATGGCCTAGATCAGTACCAGACCTCCTCTTCTTCTCAAATAACCCAATTGCAAGACCAAATGAAACAAGTAACACAAATATGCCAACTTATTACTGAGAGGCAAGAAGACTCAGAGAATCGACAGAGAAGGTATAATCTTTGGATTTACTCAGTGCCAGAGGGAGCGGAGGGGCGGGATCTTGCAGAATTCACAGAGACACTACTACGCACAGCTCTGGTCTTGGATGTGGACTTACCATTAGAGTTTGAGAGAGTTCACAGGGCAGTGGGCCCTAAGCCTACATCTCCCTCAGCTCGCCCTCGATCCATAATTAACCATTTCCTAAAATTCTCTACTAAAGATCTTATCTTGGGGAAAGCTTGGGCACAGAAGAAAGTCTTTTATGGCATAACACGGATATACATAGATAACGATTACGCCCCTTACACCCTCCGGAAATGAAGGGAATACATTCCTCTACTACAAGTGCTGCGACAGAATAAACTTAACTTTAGGACCCCATATCCTGTATTACTAATGGTTAAGTATCCTGAAGGGCAGCATACATAGAGCTCTGCTTCGGAGGCCATGCTTGATTTTAAGAAGCGAAACCTTCCAATGTCATCTCGGACTAAGTTCCCTAACAGACCCTTGATGCAACTTCAGGGCGCCACATATCCCAGTCAGGACTCTCAGATTCAGCAGACCCTGGACTTACTTAAAAAGCTTACTCAATGAGGATTACCATCAGAGTAAAATCAGATGAACTGAGGAGTCTTGCTCTGCACTGGGTGAGTCTTTCCCTTGCTGGGGGGGGGGGATCGGGCCGACTGACCGGTGGAGCTTCCTCTAGCGAGACGCCATAGCAGCACCTCATAGAAAATGGAAGAAGAAATAAGGTTGTGGAGGTTCGAGAGATGGGGATCCCTAGGGCTCCGGTACCGAATAGCTGGTGGATTGGGGTGGGACCCGGGAGGACAGCCCAACATAAGGCCACGAGGATCATTTAATACCTTATTCAAAATGACGGGAGAATACTTCTCTCATTAGATTAAATGATTGGGCAATGGAGAGAGATCCTCCGGTCCCATTGTATTAGAATCACATGGTGGTCGGCTGACTGGCGGGCCCACTGTTCTCCGACTTGGCCATAATAAATGATCTTATACGTGCACCAGGCTAACCCCAGTAATAAGCAGTCCAAGCCTAGAATAGACTTCAGACACAGGCCGATCCCCAGGATGCGATCTAGGACCTAGGCCCTGGGTTGATCTCGGTTTTTTTTTGTTTTTTTTTCTGCTAAAGGTGTCAGACATATTTGGTGATGCATGGGATCTCTTGGTGGGCCTGTCGGGGTTGGAGTGGGAGATGGTTACGCCGGGAGTGGGCTGCAACGTTTATTTATCTACCAGAGAGACATAGCATTTCTAGGTCCTTCTCCTTATCGGTTTGGGCTTTTCTCCTTCGGTTCTTCTCCTGAGTCTACTGGGGGGTTCCCTGTAGCCCTTGGGGACTCGACTCATACCCGAATCTGATCTGATAATGTTTGGGGGTCGCTGGGATGTCTCGTGCAGAGGGGCGGGAGCCAGCAGGCTGGTCCTTTGGTCCTGGCTGGGAAATTGACTGCCCCAGAGGGTCCTGCTAGGTTGTATGTGGAGCTGCTCCCTTTTTGGTCTAGTTGGATGAAGCTTTATGTGATTGTTTTTATTGCCCATTTTTTTTGGAGCTAAATATACAAGAATCATATTGGAATATGGGACTTATAACAAATGACTTATTTCATTCTACTCCTTCTGGATTATTATTTTATCTAGATTTGGAGACTTTGTGTGCGGCGAAGAGCCAGTACAGATACAGAGTCTTAATACAGACCGCAACTTAATCAGTCTAGCATCCTAGTAATTAATATAAAATCTCTTTGTTCCAAGCGGGGTGTGTGCAGGACCTGTGGGGCCTAGGGGTGCCGCACCTTAGATATCCCATCCCTTTATTTTAGTTTCTACCCGTTTTGGGTTAACACCCAGAGGGCGCTCTTTGAATGCGTCTTGACGGACTGCTCCCTCGGCAGCTTAGGCTGCCACAACTAGGTCAGCTTAGAATAGCCACCTATAGTCTGGAAGTTACCAGTGTACATAGTTTACAGGTTTTTGTATCACTCCTGACCCCCAGTTGGGATCAGGGTTTGGTAGTTTTTTCTGTTATTCCAGGACAGAGGTCTCAGTGTCATTCAGAGCATGGTACTGATGTTGGATGGTACTGTGTGGGGTGGGGGGAGGGTGGAGGGGGAGAGAGGCTTCATTGTACATTTCTACTTCTTTATGACTAAGGTTCTAAGAGTACTTTCGCACAATGTAAACGGGCTAACTGGCCCTGTGAAACGATATAGGACCATTAGGGCCCTTAAGAAATGTAATGCTGAAATACTTTTACTACAGGAAACCTATCTTAGTTCCAGTGAGCAGCAAAAATAAGAGACCCTTTGACAGAACACCTATGCACAACAGCCTCTGCCATCCTGTCCGCCTTTAAGGCATATTATACCAAGTTATACTCGGATGACTCACCGGAGACTGAGGCGGAGTTAGATACCTTCCTGTCTGGTCTGAGTCTCCCTCAACTAATGGAAAGTCAGAGACAAACGCTGACCCACCCCATAATAACCTCAGAAGTACAGAATGTTATTATTAAGCTTAAAAATAATAAAAGACCCGGCCCCGATGGCTATGGAGCCGAACTTTATAAGTCCACATGGGAGTGGATCGAGGTCCATGGTGGAGAGTCATGCGAAGGCTGTGTATCTCCTGTTATGGTCACAAGCCATGATATCAGTGATTTTAAAGCCAGTGAAGCCCTCAAATACTTGTGAGTCATACTGACCTATCTCGGTTTTAAACCAAGATTATAAGATATATGCCCGTATACTAGCACGTAGGATGGATGATATGATGCCCTCTTTGATACATCCGGATCAGGCAGGATTCATTCCTACTAGACAAACCTCAGACAACATTAAACTAACCTTGTATTTAATTGAACATGCACATAATTCCCATACCCCTTTATTGATTTTAGGATTAGATGCCCAAAAAGCATCTGATAGGGTCTCTTGGATATTCCTCAGAAAAGCCCTTGTCAAATTGGGTTTACCCATGGAGTTCATTAAAAATATAATGGGAATTTATTCACCCCTCAGGCAGTGGTCAAGGTTAATGGCTCCTGCTCCACTAGATTTTCTCTTACCCGAGGCACTAGGCAGGCGTGCCCCCCTCTCCCACTACCTTTTTGCTTTATATGTAGAACCCCTGGCACAATTTCTGAGGCAGTTGGAGGGGGTGAGGGGTTACCAGCTTGGGGACAGAGAGCATAGAGTGGCATTGTATGCAGACGATCTCCTAGTATATATTACTGACCCAGAGCACTCCCTCCCAATTTTAGAAGAAGCCCTAACACGGATAGAGAGAATTTCGGATTATAAAATTAACACACAAAAGACAGAGACTTTGTACACGGGTATAACTATTCTCAGATCAGTACAAAATAAACATCCCTATAATTGGAAATGTAAGTCCATTCGATACTTAGGAATCACTATATCAGGGAGACCAGATCAGACCTTCCCCCTTAACTATGATTTATTGTTTAATCAGGTACGACAGGATCTTAAAACCTGGACCCATCTTCCAATGTCTTTATTGAATAGGATACAGGCAGTTCAAATTAATATATTACTCCGCCTATTATACCTCCTGCAGGCGATCCCTCAGATGTTCCCAAAGAGGGAAGAGAAGAGAAGAGATGGAACAGACTGATATCAAACTTCCTGTGGCAGGGGGGTTGGCCACGAATAGCATTAGACAGACTGCAGGCCCCTAAAGGGGGGGAAGGGACTTAGTCCTACCAAATTGGTCCAGTTATGCAATAGCCGCCTTCTTGGCCCATATTACAGAATGGCTACACCCAACCGGACATGGCCCTCAGTGGTGAGAGATAGAACAGTCCTTGTCAATTATCCGGCTAGATGAGACAATTTACCAACCACCCACCCCAAACTCATTGAACATGGAGACCTCCCTCTATGTTTGGAGCTTTCTCAGGGGATGGACTATCTATTTATCTCTACCAGGCAATGAACTTAGTGCTCACTGGATGGGAATGCCTTGGCACAACCCGCCTTTTGGCCCAGCTGATCTAGATAAAAGATATGGGAACTGGGACAACAGAGGCCTGAGGTACACCTACCAGTTTTATTTTAATGGTCGCTTTAAAACATATTTACAATTGCAGGAGGAATTCTCTTCCCCTAATTGAGACTGGTTCTGATATTTCCAGGTCCGACACTTCCTGGAATCTGTCCTGGGTTTAGAGGTAGATCAGGGGAAGATCACACCTTTAATTACACTACTGCTGGCAGTTTCCAAAGAACAATCCCCCAGGCACCTGATATCCAGATTTTACCTAGCAGAGAGACAGCACCCTAGATCTATCTGGAATAGAGTACATAAGGTCTGGGAAGCAGAGATGGGGGTGGCCCCCACTGATAAAGATTGGATATGGATATGAAGGTGCCAGCATAGAATTATAGGTTCTTATATTTGGCGAGAATTTGGCTGGAAGGTGGTGGCAAGATTCTTTTGTACTCCACAAATAACAGCTAAATTCATGACTACACATGAAGCCTCCTGCTGGAGGGGCTGTGGTTCTGGGGAAGCCAATCTCACACATATACTCTGGAGTTTTTCCTGTGCTGGGACCTTTTTGGCAAGGAGTGGGGGAAGTTATGAGGGATATATGTCCAGAACTGGACCCATTTACACCAGCCATAGCTGTATTATTACATTTTCCCCTAAAGTTTAAAAATAAAACTAAGTCCTATTTGGCCAACCCCCCACCCTGAAAACATGGGAGGATCTGATGTATGGTATTTATGTCACGGAGTACATGACAGCTAAATTACAAGCGAGGACTCCTCAGATGACAAATCTCTGGATCTCTTGGTGGGTTAGGATTGCAGAACACAGACCTGACTTGATCCCATAAGTGGACCTGAACTTACTTAATGAAAGTAAATTTTTTATTTTTGGAACCTTGGCCTTATACCGGGAATATATTGATCTCCCAACTGGATCAGTCAGTGGATTTGGCTTTTGCCAGATTAAACAGCTGCTGCTGCTTTCTCCAGGCCTCAGCCCTACCCCACCAGGCAAAATAAATTTAATTTATATGGATAGATGAATATATTGCCTCTTTATACTATGTAATGATTCTGTTTTTTTTTTCTTTTCTAAAGGAAATGTACTTAGCTCTGATGTGTTTAATGATATTGTAACTTAAGTGTATTACCCTGTACCTGGACTTAAAATAATAAAAAAATAAAGTTTAAAAAAAAAAAAAAGAATGATTTTGCAGTCCCAGCACACAGCAGGCAGATCATTCAAAAAAAGACTAAAAAGTAAAGGACCCAAAATGGACCCCATGTGCAACTCTGATATTAACTACCCTTGTGATGACACAGCATTTCATAATTTCACTTTTTGAGACCAGTTCAATAAATAATTTTGAAACCAGTACAGCTGGCCCGGTGGCGCTGAGGGTTGAAGTGCTGGACGCCACACCTCACGCCACACAGGCGACCCGGGTTCAGGAACGGACTCAGGCCGCTGAGGGCTGGCAGGGGAGAGGAAGGATCAAGTGTCTAATGACTGCTCTCCTTCCTCTGGGTGGATGGGGGAAGTTGCATTGCCCTGCAGTGGCGACTAGCGTAGGCCAGTCGCACTACTAGGATGCTCAATGAAGGGGGAGTGCAGCAGGTGTCACACTATGTGCTTAGATGTCATTGCACATCCGGCTCCCCAGGGGACCAAAGAAATTGTGTGTGGGGGGGGTGATCTCTGTGGCTGATGGCTGCGCCCTGCACCCCCGAATCTGAGAGAGGCACCTAGCCAGGGGTACGGAGTGATAAAAGGCAGGCTCCTGAGTATGTAGGTTCGAGCGTGGCCTATGCACATGACCAGGTCCAGGGGTGCTGGCGGCTGGAGATCACGGGGGCCGCTCCGCCAGGGAGAAGAAAATACAAACATGATAAAAAAAAAATTTATTTTGAAACCATTGACATGCATTATTGTCAGTCCTAATTCAAAGAGCCTCTCCTCAAGCAATTGGAGCGCCACTAGATCACATGCTTTTGAGAAATCAGTATAGACAGATCCAGCCATGTCACCACTGTTCAAGGTACCGGTCAAAAAATCTATGTATTCCATCAGTGCTTTCAAAGTACTACAGTTCTGCTTAATTCCATGTTGTACATGTGTTAAGATGTCACCACCATCTATATATCTTATCAGTTGGTCATACAATATATGCTCCAGTGCCTTGGGCAGTGGGGACAGAATTAAGATCAGTCTATAAAATTGCCTGTAAAAGAAGCATCACCCCCTTATATACAGGAACCACAATTGCTTGTTTCCAAATATCTGGTACCTTCTGAGTACAAAGTGATAGGTTAAATATTTTCATGACTGGTGCTGCTACTTCATTAATAGCAATTTTCAAGAACTTAATGTCCACGTCATTGCTTTCTGTTCTTGTCTTGGTGTTCATTTTAGTTAAAGAGATCCCCCAAACTAATGTCGTGCACCACATGTTGTGGTGCCTTACCTCTACGACACCCCATCTGGCTATGTTTAGATAAACATTCTTTGCAATATGTAAGAGTGGAAGGATCATAAATTTGTCCTCAACGATCCTTCCACTTCCTGGTTCGGGAGCTACTGAACACCTCCCCATGCTCAGGCACATAATGACATGTGCTTGGGGAGGCTGGGGACCCACTTCATTCAAGTCTATGGGGGACAACTTTAAACTGTTTTTATATATGTAGCGGTCATTTTGTCCAAGGGCGCGAGGGTGACTAACAAGCCCTTTTTGATCACCGGTTGCCCTAATTAATGTTTCAAAATGACTGTTACGATATATAAAAACATTTTAAAAGTTGCCCCCATAGACTTGAATGGAGCGCATCCCAGCACTTCCTGGACACACGCCATTACGCGTTCGGAGCTCAGGGGCAGATCTTAGCAGCTCCTAGAACTGGGAAGTGGAAGGGATCGGCTCAAGGCTAAATTGCAGATCCCCCTCCCCTGACAAGAGAGTTTTTATCAAACACAGCCAGATAGAGTAATGCAGAGGTAAAGCACCACAACATGTGGTGGAAATCTCGTTTTAAATAACTTGGAGAATCTCTTTAAATATTTAATCGTGTATGAATGAATGTTGTTTGCGATAGAAATCCCATCACTTTCCAAATGTTGTTATGCTGTAGTAGCTACGTCATTGTAGCTGTTGTGTTGCACTAGCTAGTAGCTACTACTGCATAACAACATTGAAGTGTTAGCACATGCGCGTTATATGACCATGAAGCAGCCGATGTGGTGAAAACAAGAGCGAAGGAGAGTGGCACAGTGGGTGAAAAAACAAAGTAGGTCTCCCAAATAGTCACGTAAAGTATTCTTTTCAGTAGCAGTTGGCATCCTACACTATAAAAAACAATGAATATCGAACTAACGGTAACAAGTTAGGTTAGTTGATCTCGAGGTTGCCCATGGCGACCAAACCTCTCAAGCTACGCTCTCGACATCCAAGTGGTCGCCATGGCAACCTCTCAATGAACTAACCAGTTTGTTACCAATAGCTAGGTATTCATTATTCTCTATATTATCTCCTTTTTAGAATTCTGCCAAAATAAAAATGTTCTACTAATCTTAGATTCATGCCTTTCATTGTCAAATGCATCATTTAATGTACTTGTTGTAGAAGACAAATAACTAAAAAAGGTGTTACATTAATTGGCAATATCAAGGGCATTTACCAACATGCCACCTTCATTTTATATAAATGTAAGTAAAAACTGTTTATTTCTTCCCAAGGCTTGATTTATACTTTCCCAGAGTATTTTAGGGTTATTAGCTTCTGCTTTTTCTCTCTAAACCATCAATTTACATTTGTTCTGAAGCTGTTTATATGTTGTTTTATCCCTATGTAAACCACTACAGTAGTCCCCTGCTATAATGAATGCTTTTGGAGCTATGTCCACTGTTTATTATAGTTACTCATTTGTTACAGCAAGTACGCTAATACGTGACGTGCTGTGGGGGCAAGTTATGTGTGTGCACGCTTTTTTAGTTGTGTATAATACAGTACAGTACTTCGGGGAAGGGGAAATTGTGAAAGTGTTTGTTTTTTTTTTGTGCGTGGTGAGACTTGTGTTTCTTTTTTTTCTTTTTTTTTTTAGCTTGCTTTGTTCACTTTAATTTTACCATACTTTAAAAATTAGAGTTTCAGTCCTTTTCTTGATTCACAAAATAATCGGTCATTTTCATTTGTTCCTCTCTTTCAGTAGCAGCCACATCTTGAGCAAATGACATAAGTTGTCTCAGCTGAATAATCCTTATGGGGGTCTGCTTTTTGGCTTGAGTGCCATGCCTTTAATAGCTTTGCTGCTTGTCAGCAGTGGTGGAGGCACCTCAGAGTCTTCATCCTCTTCTCCTCCTCCCTCAATGTCCTTGGTCTGTGGTTCTTGGTTAAGCACTGCTGAAATAATGACAGAATCGAATCTGGCAGCTGCTCATTACTCTCTAGTTGTGTCTCTCGTCAGCCTCTCCTCAATAACAGCTTCCAGGTCAGTAGAATTGATTAGTTTGAGGTCGATATCCATCTGTGTGATTTCCCCAGTATTGTCATGGTCCATCTCATCATTGGGGGATAACGTCTTCCACAAAAATAGGACCCAGTGTTGCCGACCAACAGTGAGCAATAGTGCTTTGTGTCACATTGTCCCATGCTTCTCCAGTCAAGTGTGCCATGGTTTTAAAATTTAGTGACTTAGTGACTGCATGAAATCAGTGACCTGGGTTCTGGTATCCGCAGCAACCAAGTCGCCCAGGAGTCACTTCCTATAAAGCTTTTTTGAAGGTTGCTATAATAACCCTGTCCAGAGGATATATACGAGAGGTTAAACTCTGATTTTGCCATCTCACGATTGCAGTTCAGCCGTGTGTGTGTTTAGGACATTGGTCCATTACAAGCAGGGCTTTTGGTGGCAGTTTATTTTTATGGAGGAAAGCATCGACTAACAGCATGAAACTTTCCAAAAACCACTAACAGAAAATATCTGCCATCATCTTGACGTTTCTGTTGTGGCGGTATTGGACAGGTAACAAATTCATGTTAACATGATGGAAACAATGGGTGTTTGTAAATTTGCCAATGCAGAAGGGTTTAATTTTGTGTCTGCCTGTGGCATTAACAGAGAAGAGGAATGTGACATGACCTTTGGTAAACTTAAAACCTTTACTGGCATTACTCTTAGAGCGGCTGGCTAATATGACTTCAGGTAGGTACCACCAGTGTAAACCCCTTTCATCCGTGTTGTAAATTTGTTCTGGTTGGTAACCCTCATCTACCAAAATTTGCTTTAATTTTCATAGAAACTCTACTGCAGTGGCATCATCACAGGACAGTTGCTTTCCAGTGACCCACACTCTGAGAATGCCCTGCCATCGCTGGAACCATCAGAGCCACCTGGTGGAGGATATAAACTTAGACCCCTCACCGTAAATCTCCCTTGGAAACTGTGGCTTTCCAGAAACTGGGACCCCCACTACCCCACTGCTGGGTAAACCACAACTGTATGGCTTTGTCAATTTCAGACTCGTTGGCATATGGGAGCTTCTTCCATTTCAGTGTATCTGACTCAGCAGTCTCTTGCACAGAATGCCACAGCGCACCCTCCTGTTTTTGCCAAGTGCAGATTGTAGATTTACTACAGCCAGTCTCTGAAGTAATTTTCCCAAGACTTTCCCCTGCCTTGAGCCAACTAGAATTGCTAGTTTAGTCTCTACAGTATAGCCAGAACGCTTCATGTTGCCACCTGGAGACCTGTCAAGTTACGTCTTTTTATGGCGCCAGAACTGCTGACTGTCAGATGGGAGCCAAATGGACTGTTCGCTGTAGCCGAGAATTTGCTACAGCAAGGTTCGTTATTGGGGCTACTGCATCTCTAAACCTTAACCATGCCTTATCCCGTTCCCTCATCAGCTGCTTAATGTCTTCATTTAACCAAAATAAGAAACCCCCTTTTTTCCTTTTAATTATCACTGGTGCACATCTCTCACATATTTGAGTTAATTCAATAATAAATAGTCTAAAGCCAAACTGACGGATGGGGTGCAATCCATAAAGGACCAATCTACATTACATAATGTCTGTTTAAAAGCTGGTATTTTATTAGCAGGAATCTTTCTAAAACTAATCATTTCTGGTTTAGGTCTACCCATCCTAAAATCCCAGTTACATATATAGGGGAATGGTTGCTAAGAGCATCTGGGAGAATAGAAAGATTAATATTTTTACTGTTAGATCCAGGACCTATTCCAACAAGGTTCCTCTGTTTGTTTTATAATTAAACCTGGTGACCTCATTCACCACCTGCACCAAATTTAAGGCAGCTATTTTATCTCCAGTCCAATTATTGGTTTTGTTTGACCAATCATTATTAAAATCCCCAAATGATAATTTTTCACAATTATTATTTAGTTGTAACACATAATCACTGAAATGATAAAAACAGTCTCACTAAATTTTGGGTGGATCCAAGTTACTCCAACAGCTAATGATTTAGCTCCCCTTACAACCAGCGTAGCTGCAAAAAATTCACATTCTGGGTTGCTTTTAGAGATAAGAGCATTATCAACCAACAGGTGGTCTTTCACATACATCATATACCTCCTCCCCTCTTTCCCTATCAATTCAGGCATATTATTGAATAATATTCTAAAGCTACTTTGGAGTCATCTATTTTAGGGGTCAGCCTGGCTTCCCTGGTCTCTGCACCATAACCCATGCACCAAACTCATCAGACTTTGAGAGAATACTATGTACGTTTAAATACATAAAACACAGGCCACGCCTCTTCAAAGAAGAAGATTCTATTCTGTGTTCAGGGCCAGGATTGATGTACAAATTTCCAGACATTAGCAATAATAGAGGTAACCCCCCGGTGGCGCTATCCCAAGGGCTACTACCCCTACCTGCTTGACTACTGACAGGTTGAGGGGCCTAGGTTCTATGGCGGGTGCCTCCACCCAGAGGTCAGGGTTTGTAGTGGTTAGACTAGCTTGATCACAGCCCTCTGGGACACCGTGACCCCCTTTGGTTCCCTCTAGTGGCTCACACAGTTCACTGGAGTTATAGCCCCAATACCCCACGTTTACGCACTGTTCACTCATATAGATACCACTTACCCTCGAGACTGATTCAGCAGCACATCTCTGAGGACCCCCTGTAAAGTAAGGTTTATCAACATACACAGCAAAACACAATACTGTTTCCATAAGTACCACCACCACAGACAGTATATAGTATAACAACAACAAATCTGATTTATTTAGGGGACGGTAACACGGGAGGGGGAAATCAGGTTAATTAGTGGCATTAAATCGCAGTACTGTGCACACATACAGGGACTGAAAAGTCACACTCTGGGTACCCCGGTTGGGGGGGGGCTAGCCACGTCCGTTGCCCAGGGTTGGCCAGCAGGTGCAGATGGATAAGGCCCTGTGGAAGAAAATATATGCACAACACCCAATTGTAATCCGGAGCCAGAGGGCTCAGTCCATGAAACAGTGAAACAACAAGAATTAGATGACACACTTGTGATTGAAAAACAAGCTGCAGGGGAATACCCTGATTTGTACTCACAACACTGAAGCTGAGGATCGGATGGAGAATGTCCCTCTGGATTGCCAGAAGAGCAGGGCATGAGGACAAGGTCCTTGTGACTGGACTCCACTGCAGTTGATAGCAAACGGATGTAGTCCGAATTAAGCTGGGGTATACTTCCAGCTTCAGCACACAATTCACTGTACAGGGGATTTGAAATAGCGATTCCCCACAAGCACTACGCACATTTTTTATGTAAAAGGAAAGTACTATACCAGGCAGGCTGCTCCTCGATACTGATCGCAATTACTGCAAAATACCTGGGAGCACACACAGCAGCTTCAGTTCCTGACAGACCGAGCGCGATTCAGCAGTTCCTCCAGTCTTCTACAGGGTGAGCCTGGTTTCCACACTTCTAGTGCTTCTTTCTCCTCACAACTCGGATTCAGTCCAAACTGGCACTCACAAAGGCTGCAGACCGAAACTCAGGGTCTTCACATGTGCTTCCCCGCGAAACTATACACCGCAGAAGTGCACAGCTCCTTCTCTCTTCACTGCCACAACTGATCTGATCTTTCCAGTCACAGAGCAGGGCATTTCCTTTAGCTCCACACTATTCTGTTGGCTTATTCAGCTGTCACTCACAATAAGACTCCCTCTGTTGGTAGAAAAAGGCGCCAAGGTCAAAACTACATTTCCCAGAGTCACTGCCCATACAGTCCCCTTGTGACTGGCTCAAATTAAGAGTCCAAGTTCTGATTCATCCACAGGTTCCATTTTAGGGCTCCCTTTACCCAATTGGCCCAGCACAGTTTAGGTCCAAAATGGAGAGTAACACACAGAGTCCCAGCTGCAATAAAGGCAGGTTAGACAAACTACAATTTTGCTAATGCTTTAAATGATTACAGGCAAACAGTCACAGCTTTCAGATGGGCTCCCTTTGCACCTTCAGCGACCGCAAATTGGAGCAATTACTCCACAGCTCGGGCGGGATTCGAACATTAAATACACAGTCCCCTATACAAACTAATTAAGTCTGCAAGCAGACAGCTCTTAAAGAGACAGTACGTGGAGGCTCAAATAGCACTCACTTGCAACCACAGTTAAACAGCTCAGACGCCGAACACCACCCAGGCTTGGAGCATTCAGGCAAGCTTCTGGAAGACTTTTGGGAACCCCCATTTGCAGAGGGATTATATAGATTTACCAATATTCTTGTTCTTAATCTTTGATCTTCTCTGAGAATGTTTCTAGGCCTTTCAATATAAAATTGTATATAGTCAGCATTCCCTATCATTAGTCGTAACATCTCCCCATCATATAAATCTGAAATCATAATAACAATCCTAAAAACTTGTTGACAATCCATTACCCTTTTAAAATTCAAACCCCTGTAACGTGTCCCTTCATTCCAACCTATATTAGTTTTCCTGTGCACTATATGACCCAAATAAATATTTCTGGATGGGCATATAAACTTAACTAATTTAGTTTCTCCTACCCCATCATATCCCAACATAGCCAGAAGTACAACTACAAGGAAAAAAAACACGTTAACAGTTGATCCTATGCAAGATCTAGAGCACACAATAAGATTCAATGCTCCAATACAGAAAAACCCACTTTAAAACTGGGCAGAGTTTTATGGCCCTGGCCCCATAGCTCCCATGAACTCCCACGGACTTCGTGCACTTTGCTGCATGAAGCCACTGCTGCTGTAGACACAACTGTCTATCAGCTGTTTTAATTTAAAGCCCAAACCCCACCAAACCGGGCTGCCAACACCAATTGGGAGAGAGGACGTGGGTGTGGCTCAAACGTGCAGCACTACGGCTGCCAGGAAAACCAGGTGAAGCACAGTGAAACAACAGTTCACAGTTCAGGACACAATAAAGCAGCAGGCATTAAAATACACAAAAGTGCTTCGCAACCAGGGGTAAACCAGTGCAAGATCAAATAAGCAACAGTCACAAAGTATGGCAACAGTTTTCAGTCTAGGACACCCAAGAAATTAAGTTCACAGGCAGGGGCATTCAGGCTCAGTTAATGTATTAAAAAATCAGTGATATTCATAACACTAGCAACTTGCAAATACCTTGTGAAATAGCAGCACAATCAGGGGAACCGGAGTATATAAATCCTTGATCTTGTCAGTGCAGCTCAGATGACTTACAGGTGTTGTTCTGGCTCTCAGTCCCTCCTCCCTTATCTAGTACTGCAGGCACAGATGTTTCTCAATGTGAGGCGGGACCGGTGAAGCCTGCCACATTCCACCAACTCCCTGCACTTTGCCACACAAAGCTGCCACCGCTGTGTAATTATGTACATTTGCAAACTTAGAGATTCCTGTTTTACATACAGATTCACATATTTTTTAACCACAGAGAAGCAAGGGGAGAAAGAAAGAATAGAAACAGCAAGTGAAGGAAGGGAGGTAACAGAAGGAAATTGTTGGATTCTCAGAGTGGCCAGTTCCTAGGTACCACAGGGGAGATCTGATTGTGCAATCAGACAGGCAAGAGACAGACTAGAAATAGGAGAGAACAAAATAGATCTTTACTTTTAACTGTCTCTGCATAACAGATGGGGCAGGGTCTTAACCAGTCATATCACAGTT
Organism: Neoceratodus forsteri; assembly: GCA_016271365.2. Lineage (NCBI taxonomy): Eukaryota > Metazoa > Chordata > Ceratodontiformes > Ceratodontidae > Neoceratodus > Neoceratodus forsteri. Next base: position 389,453,178 of record JADMNL010000023.1, read on the forward strand.
ACAGTTGGCATTAGTGGGCACCCATGTTGGCAGTCTTACATGAGGGACCAAGAATTAAATGGGCATGGGGTCTGAACTACCCTTCCATCTACATGGTGGTCCCTTCATGAGAGGGTTGGGGCACATTAGCGGGGCAGTGTGGGGAAGCTTGCAGCATGACCAGCCATGCTGCACCTGTCATGTGGATAAACAGAAGATCTCAGATTCCACTGTTGTCAGCATAGCACCATTCACGTGCACTAAAATTCACACACACACACTAAAAGTTGTGATGTTGTGATTATGATGTCGGTGGTAGACGAGCAGCCACAACAGATGCAGTAGCGTAGCAAATTCCCAGCGGGCCTGGGTGCAGGGCAATGTTACAGGGCCCCTCCCCAGTTTTAAATAAACATCAAAATTATGATTTGGGCCCTTCAAACCTCATGGGCCTGGATGCCACTGCACCCTTGTAGCTACGCCCCTGAACAGATGAAAACCAAGTGACAGTGATCCTGTTTTCATGAAAATTTCCAAAGTAATAAAGTACAGGAGCAAAGCAGGTCTATCAAATATGAGGCAAATTGTGTGTACTTATTGATTTTGTGTTAAACTTGTCCATGTGGTGTTAGAGACCCTTTACTGTGAGCCTGTACAGTAATACTCCTCTCCCTATTTCAATAAAGACAACACAGCCCAAACAGATGCTGGCATGATTTGCTAGTAAATTGCGCAGAGGTGGCTCCTCTAATGCAAACATCTAAAAGCTCTTGTTTTTTATCATCATCTACTGAAATGTGCAGAGCTTAAGTGGAAGCAGCTGCTTTTATGCAGAGATTCGGGGGGAGGGGGAGACAGAGAGGAACTGCATGCAATTAGCTGCTGTTTTGCCTGCGAGTGCTGCATTACAACCATACTATTGGAGCCATTTAGTAAATATGCAGTGCGATAATGAATTTGTAAGTAGAGTGCGGGGCTAACGAGTGCCCTCAGCGCTGGGAATGTCGTAGGCATTCATTAAGCCAGGTGTGTGAAAGAGCATCTCTGAGCCAGATTTATAATTAGAGTGCACGGCACAAATCCTTTGTTTAGCGAAAGGCAATTTCATTAATTGATGTGGAAGGTTGTTTTGTTCTGCATATTGTTTGATTAGAATGTATGTATAAATAATTAGGAAGTTCCTATTGATTTTAAATCCTATATACATTGGTAATAAAAAAATAAAATAAACCAGAGAATAACTTTTAAAAACGAATGTTGTTTACACATGAACATGACTGATTTCAAATGGTACAATTATTCATCGTATGAGCTATATTTAGTGAATCAGTCCCTTTGCTGGGATGGTTCTGCAATCAAAAACTCTAAAAGTAATTGCATTTATAGACCTCTGTGCATTGCTACTTTAAAAGCCAAACCTGAGACCATCAGGAACTTGAGCCATAGGGAAATAAGTGGCCTAGTTGTTTTTTCAAAATGCAGTTTCTGATGACTTGCATTTTAATTTTGTGGCCAATATATTTTGTTCACAGCATAAGCCTAATTGTATACCGAGATGCTTAAGAGCACACAATGTTGTCATGTACTTTGGATGTCTCAAATGTTACTTCTACGTGCTTTGTTCTGTACCGAATAATCTATCCTCGTAACCTAGAACTAGACCCATGCTAGTTGCTATATTGTATATGGCTGTCTCATAATGTGTACGTATTCTATGTTTATAAAAACCTGTTCAATAAAAAGATTAGCCAGAAATAAACATGACGCAAGAGGCAAATACTGAGGCTGAAATGTTTCAATCAAAACGTTTATTCAGATATAATTAAACAGTGTCTGCCCGGCATGGAGAAAACAAACGATGACAATGATTTCCTTGTCTAGAACCGGTTTAGTATGATGGCAGTACCTTCTGAACAGAGTGCATTTAAATATATTTATGCCTCACTTACTTCTCTGGCAATGCCCCCTTCTACTCTGTGAGGCCTCCTAGCCTGTCACCACATTCTGTAATGCTCCATTCAACCCTTGGCTCACCCCTGAGGTGGGGACAGAGGGTCAGCCATCCCCTCTCACCAGTGGAGGTGACCGGCGGATGTGTCGGTCCCGAGTGTGCAGGGTATCATATTGCTGCAGCTGGGCTGTTTTCCATTTTCTCCCTGCAGCCCTAAGACATCAGCATATAAGGGTCCCCAAGGGTGTGTACGCAAGCTGCCAGTGCAGAGCTAGGCCCATATCCTGCCTCCCACAACACTGTCACTCTACAACCACCCCCACACATGTGCTTACCCGGCTAGTGCTGCAGCAGCGGCAGTCGGAACACTCCCTCCCTGTAAAGGAGGATGAGGAGAGTGTCCTCTGTACTGCTGAATCTTTCTCCCCTTGCCAGCTGTCTGCCCTGGGCAGGAGATGTGAACCTGAGTTGCTGGCATCTTGAATGGCAACACTCATACTGCACAGTCAAGTTTGCTCTACTTTTTTTTTTTTTATTAACATAAGGGAAGTAAACTCAACATGTGCGTCTTTTGTTGCATGAGGAACTTTTCTTTATCTGTGAGGAGGCTAAATTCTGCTTACGGCTGATTGAAGAAGACAGTTAATCATTTATTAGTACTTTATTACTCTTGGGGGCCTCAGCCAGAGCTAGCTGTGCATATAAATTTTTGAAGTTGGATTTTTTTCCCCCTTCAGTATGCCTTGTTGAAATAATACACCAGGGGCACAGCAAAGCTACACCGAAGCAGTCTTTTCAGTATGATATTACGAAGCTGTTTACCAAGGTACAGCTCGACTATTTGGGAATCCAAGGGTCAGAGATGGGCAAGGTATGTAGGGGTCCTCTGAGGATTAATGTTGCTGAGGGTCTGTAAAGGCATAAGGATTTTAATGCAAGTTGTGCTCATGAGTAACCCAGAACCAGGTCCTCTGTGAAATAAAAGTGTGTCCTGACACAGTTATGGTGGCTGATTAGAGAGACCTTCTTTTCTTGCAGGCATTCAAGTTTGAGCAGTAGCCGTTCTGGATTCCATAAAACATCTACACAGAGAGCTGGCCTGCTGTGCAGCAGTGCTGGTGTCACAGGTTTGGGAACAAGATCAGCTCATTGGAGGGCTGGTGGGATGAGGAGGATTGAGCTTTCCCATAGGACGCACTCCTTGGTGGAGGGTGGGATGTGCCTCCCGCTGCAAAAGCACCACTTGGTTAACCACAGGTAGTGGTGTAGACAGCAGACACGCTCAGAGTAGGGAGTATGCACAGATGTTGGCGCATCATTCATGATATCACCAGAGGATGTTGTAGTGCATGTACTCGGGGAAGGGTGTAATGGGTAGAAAACAAGTGGCCAGGAGGTAGATGAAGCCACACCAACCCTTCCATGATTGTCATGTGTCCTCACCTCACCCCTGCTCTGAAGTCTGGCTCCCACGAACTCCGTAATAGCTGGTCAGGTAGAGGAGGATCGCCTGCTGTGCTTTAAGGTGGGGCCCTATCCCAGGAGAAACTCTGTGGGAGAGAGATACTAGGGCTGTGGGCAGTGGAGCTAGCAGGGGTTAAAAGGGTGACTCTGTTGTTCCATAGAGGGCTTGTGGTGACTGTGGAAGGAGTCCAACTTGTGGGACCAGAGAAGGAAAAAGCATGTAAAACAAAACTACACAGAGGTGCATAAAAAAAAAAAAAAGTGGTAGAACTGTAGCCAAAACACACTAATTGGGGGTGGGCTGATTCTAGACCCTGACTCGTATAGGTTCAGAACGAGATTCTTGTCTTTCTCATCTCATCATCTCATGCACATATTCAACTGTCAGGCTAGCAGTGGTAGCAGCTAGTAATGGCATGTGGGTGGGGGTAGTGAAAGGGAGAGCTCGAGGTTGGGGTGGCATGGGGGGTTCAAGAGTGGTGGTGGTGGGTTTGTGGGCAAATACTGAACCTAAAGCCAACATTTTCTTGCGCTTACAAATTCTGTAACACATTGAGAGATAGTTAGACAGCAGATGAGAAATCAGTCCAGCATGAAATCTTTTTGGCCATTTCTGTGAGTCATTGTCTGTACTAGTTCCTAGTTGGAAACTGACATTTCTATGTACTGCTTAACAGTTTCTTTTCCAAGGTACTTATGCAGTGAGTATTTAGATTTCTGTTTTCCTGCATTGCATGTTTCAAGTTCTACTGTTTCATGTACAGTACTGCTGTTGGCTGCGTTCATAAATGATATTGTTGGCCTCATGCTGGGACAGTGATATAGGGGTTGAAATTAAGTTTCCCATCCACTAGCCAGCAAAGCTAAGGACTTGGAAAATCCAGTGGCCCAACAGACTTTTTCACTAGCCCAGCTGGTGTGCTTTTTGAAATGTTACCTTTTTCAGTACAAGCCCACCGGTCTAGTTGAAGGAAAGTCTTATTAACTCCATACAAAATCTACCAGGATTTGGCTAGTGGGCTGGTGTCAATTTCGACCTCGGGTGCTAGTGCCTTGCACTGCCACATCTGTGACCTGGTAGCTCGGGACACTGGCAAGAAGGTGGCAGCATGTCCTTGATCAAGGAGGGAGGTGCAGCAGTTCTGAAGTTGTATGATAGTGAGTCCCCCTAGTGGTCGAGTGCACCTCGACTGTGGGAGACCATGGGGTAAAACTTGAGGGGGGAGTCACGTTGCAGTCGGCATGACAGCTGCTGATACTCTCGGGTTTTGCTCTGTGGTGACTAGTCAGGGGTGGTCTAATGAGGTAGCAATTTCAGGGTTGGGAGATCCTGTGATGAAGAACCGTAGCCCAAGGATCGTAAGAATGGCAGTGGGGGACAACAGCAAGATTATGAAAAGTACCAATATCCCTCTTCTTAGTTTGCATCCCGATGCAGCACAGCAGGAGGAGGAGTCATGCCTTTGGCAAGATACTGACCTGCAGGTGGAGTTTTCTTGCTGAATCACTGAGCTCTGGGTTCCAGGAGTGTGCTCATGGAGGCCCCTGGAGAAGGTATTAAAGGAGTGCCCAGGCACGCTAAAGGAAGTAAATGTGAAAAAAGAGCAATTAAAGGCACTCCTGCTGTAAAATAGTATATTTTACTGGATTTTCTGAACTTGCAGCAGCAAACTGCAGTCTGAGGTGAGAGAGGTGCTGGAATTGCTGCAGGAGTCGCATTATTGGCAAGACTTCATCTGAAAGCTGCAAAGGTTCCTCCATGTACCATCGCCACATGGGTGCTACCATGGGACTTTGGTCAATGGAGCCTGTGGGAGCTGAGATGACACTAGAAAGCAAAATGGGGGGAGAGAAGGAGTTGTCAGAAAACTCTCAATATTATTTGCACAGTTCTGCTTCTCTTTAAAGGAGAACTGCATTTAACCTGCATGCCTGTAGTTCTAAAGTGCATAGTTTAGTGTACACCAATGTCTGCAGAAGTGCTGCAGTCAGATCTACTGGACACAATAAGAAAACAACAGGGCTCCACATACACCAGGAATGTTCGAAAAATAAACCTTTATTGCCACAAATACATATGGTGAGTGCTGGGCAAACATGCCCTATGTATCGCCGCAAGATGAGGCTTCTTCAGGAGGCCCTGAGGTCTTGTCTTGAGGCGATATGTAGGGTTGTTAGCACAACACTCACCGTATTTGTGGCAACAAAGGTTTATTTTTACCAATACATATGGTGCATGCCAGACTAACACCCCTACATATTGCCTTGTCTTTAGGCGATATGTAGGGCTGTTAGTCCAGCACTCACTGTATGTATTTGTGGCGATATTTGTGACAATAAAGACTTATTTTTCTAGCATCCAAACCTGGTGTGTGTGTGACCCTGTTGTTTTCTTGTTATGCCTGTAGTTTTGGTTGATGCTGTTTTCAAATATTGGTTCATATTCCATTACTGTTCCATCTTTAGTAGCCTTTTTTTAATTCATATTTTATTGATCTTATGGACTTACATCCACACTGTAAAGCATAGCAAAATTAACTTACGTGGTATGTATAGGAACATTATATCAGGCTATGATAACGTTCACCAAGTTGTTACACCTAGGGGGGTTGTTAAATTTTTAAAAGGTAATACAATAAATCGTCCAATGTAGCCAGATTGCCACAAGCCAAGTGACAAAATTCTGATAACGGCTATCCTTAAATGAATAAATTGGCCCTAGGGGGCCATGTGAGTCCATGTCTAGCATATTCCTGAAATGCAAAAGGATTTGTAGCATCCGGTGTGATGAAATATACCTCTGTTAGTTCCAACTTTTGTTTTTTCTACAATTTAATCAGTCTGAATGTATAATTTCCCCATCGAGTAGACTGATTTAAACTGTCAGACATTGCATCTATTCCTAACAGGCACGGCGTGCTCGAGCTGGTAAAGCATGCCTGAGCCATCCTTTCCCGTAATGGCAGATGCATGGATTCCTACGTGGCGCCAGCCATCTTATCTCTTCTAAGTTAGAGTGTTTAAAAAAAAAAAATACGGATTCCAGGACAAGAAGAGAGACAGAAGTCTTACCTGCCACAAGCAGATCCAGGAGGCCCCTGCCCCATCGGCTGGTCAGCCCCATTCCTAAAACTTGCAACAATAAGATAACATATATACAGCAAGAATTCAAAAGTACTTAATTATCTGCATCAAAGTCCCATTCAGATGGCTCTCCTTTTTTGAGTGTTCTGAACCCTACCTTTACCTTTTGCAGCAACTGACAAGCATATGCAAGGTTCCCATACAAAAATGTTTTGCCAGTGTATACCACCTGGAGTCTGGCTGGCAGTTGGAGAGAATGTTATTCCTAGTTCCCTGAAGCCAGCCCAGATGGCATCAAACTGCATGTTGGGAGGCTCAGATCAGGGAACAAGTGCAACCATACCCCGTCCTCCAGTTGTACCTTCCCCACATGCTGCTACATGCTGCCAAAAGCTTGTCTCGTTCCGCTGAGTTCTTTTTTTTATTATTCAATATACTTTATTAACTTTTCTTGAAGCATACAGAAAGATACAAAGCAGAAGACAAGGAGCTGCAGTATTTTCAAAAATCAACAAAAAAAAACTATATAAAACCAATACAGAACAAATGCAGAATACAAGACACAGAACACACACCCCCACCCCAAAAAGAAAAACAGAAACAATAACCCTATACCCTACCCTCCCCCCAAAAAAATCTGAGCACTGGGAGATACTCTGGGGTACAAAAAACAGGAAAGGTCAGGGGAAGTAACCGGACCCTAAAATTTCAACAGCGACAGTAAAAACAAAAGGGGTTCCCAGGTACTTCAGTATTTGTGAGGCCTATGTCACAAATGTGCAATGTGCTTCTCTAACTGAATGGCCAAGAGGGTTTCTCGATACCATTCCATAAGAGTGGGAAGGGAATCTTCCTTCCAGTGTCGAAGCATGACCGGTTTTGCCGTGGAAGCAATTAGTGCCAAATGGGCTTTACGTATGAGGGGTGTCCCCTGGGGGGAAATTGCCAAAAGACAACACTCCGGGGTAAATAAGGAGTCTAATCCAAGAAGAGGGTCCAGTGCTCGTTGTATCTCTTTCCAGAAAATTTGAGTAAAGGGACACACCCACAACATGTTATACAACGAGCCCGGAACCTGTTCATAACGGGGACAAACGGGAGAGGAAAGGTATCCTAGTCTATGTAATTTTGCTGGGGTGTAATAGATATTATGCAGGATATTGAACTGAACTAAACGTAATCTGTCCTGTTTAATGTATTTATAAATCGTACCCCAAACTTTCGCCCAGTAATCAATGTCCACTGGAAGGGACAATTTCTGTACCCAGTAATAGCATACTCCTGTGGTGAGACACGGATTGGAAGCCTGAAGTTGTCTGTATATTCTTGAGACTGTGTGGGGCTGGTCTGCTTCCTGGAAAGCCATGGAGAGACCTTCAGTTGACTGCACAGTCCACTCCTGATTGCTTTTAAAAGATAATACTAAAGGAATAATGCATGACAGGGTGTGTGTCGTGCTGGGATAACGCACACCTGGGGGTTGGGCACAAGGTCAGGTCGAAAAGGCCCAATGCCCCAGACATGGCATTATCCTAGTACATGACACACACCCCGGAGTGCATTATTCCTATTATACAATGGCTTGTTGATATATATATAAAATAAAAAAATTTTTAAAGAATGTTTTTATTAGTGTGGAAAAATATTTTTGTTTCTTAAGAGGAGATGCAAAAAAAGAGATAAAGCTCATCTACCGAGGGCTCATCTGCATTGGTTCACAGTGATGAGACTAGACCTGTGGCGTTATGCTGGGATAACGCCATGGGTCCAGCCCCAAACTGACCAATCACAGTCCAAGATTCTTTCTTGCCATTGTATAATGCTGCTTTAATTTGCAAATATTTGAAAGTGTCTTGGGATTTAAGCTGAAAACAGGACTAGAGGACCTGGAAAGGGATTAAGTCATTACCCTGAATAAGATCTACCAGGATACACTGCTTAAGCTGAGGTTAAAAAAAGAGGATAAAATAGGGTGATGTCCAATCTGAAAGTGGAGGTTTTTGAAAAGGGGCTGAGTGATTGAAGTGTGCCAATTCTCTGATAGATGCCTTTGAATTTGCTGGAGAGCCTTGAGAGGCCAGGCAATTGGGGAAGCTTTAAGGGAGCTGGGAAGTCGGGAAGGTTTTAAGTAGACTAGCTCTTGCAGGGAACTAGCAACACTGCGGGCAAGGCTATGTTCAATGTCAAGCCAGATAGGGAGGTATGCATCTTCTGTGCCCGGAATATCCGCTTTAATCCAACACACCAGCTTGCTTATATGTTGAGCCCCATAATAGAGCAAGAGGGATGGGAGGGCAAGTTCTCCCTTCAGCTTAGGTGCTGTTAACTTAAAATATGCCCTCCTCACTGGTTTACCCCTCCACAGGAAATTATTAAATAATCTCTGGAGCCTCGAGAACCAGGATTTGGGGAGAAACAGGTCCAACATACCAAGCGGATAAAGGAGCCGTGGCAAAACATTCATTTTAAGAGTGTTTATACAGCCCCAGAGTGACAATGGAAGAGCGCCCCATCTATCCAGGTCTGATTGCAGAGTTTGCACCAGATTAGTCAGATTGTCTTTGATAATTGAGGAGGTGTTCCTAGTGATCTTAATCCCCAAATATGTAAGGACCTTAGGTTCCCAGGACAACCCGAGCAAAGTACAATTAACTCTTGTAGTATGATGATTTAAGGGAAAGACCTTGGTTTTGGAAAGATTCAGTCTGTAGGAGGATACAGTAGAGAATCTATCCAATTCCTCAAGAAGGGCTGGTAGGGAGATCTCAGGGTCCTCAACATGCAACAGGAGATCATCAGCATAAGCTGAGATAACGTATCTTTCTCCTTGGATTTGTATGCCCTTCAGAGAAGGGGAGGAAGCCAGTTTATGGATTAAGGGCTCCAGATAGCAAGTAAAAAGGAGAGGAGAGAGTGGGCAGCCCTGGTGGGTGCCTCTTTCGAGAGCGAAGGAGTCTGATAGACAACCATTGCACCACACCCGTGCTGCTGGGGAAGTGTATAAGACCTTGACCCATTTAACGAAACTATCAGGCATGCCGAATTGTCAGAGGGAAGCGAACAGGAAGCACCAGGAGACACGATCAAAAGCTTTCTCGGCATCGAGGGATACCAGGACTGAAGGGGACTCAGCTTCCCTCGACACAGCCATCAGATGTGTTAGCTTCCTCATGTGATCGACTGACATACGCCCATCATAAATCTGACTTGTGCTCTGCCAATAATTCCTCCCATTATCGGAGCTAGATGGTTGGCCAATATTTTAGCAAGAATCTTAACATCTGAATTTAAGAGTGATATTGGACGGTAACTTCCAGGACATAGTAAATCCTTGTCTGGTTTGGGGATCAAGGTAATCCATGCCGTCAGAAAACAAGTATCCACTATTCCCGTCTGAAACCAGAGAATGAAGACCTTCATCAGGAGAGAAGCCAATTGAGGGAGACAACTCTTATATAGATTATTGGGCAATCCATCTGGCCCTGGAGCTTTATCCAGCGGCAGCTGCCTGATAGCCTGCTCCACTTCAGCCAAGATAATCGGAGCACCAAGGCACTCTGCTGTTTGGGAGGGCAACACAGGAAGATTAGCGGAGCACAAATACTCTGCAATCTCCTGATCTGTCACAGCTATCGAGTCGGTTGAGGAATAGAGCGTCTCGTAGAACTTACCAAAAACATCAGCAATGTCTTGGGGATGGGAAACTATGTCACCAGTTAAGGGAGATCTCAGCCCTGAAATGAATTTTGCCATTTCATCCTGCCTCAATCTCAGGGCTAGGAGTTTCCCTGCCTTTTCCCCTGACTCTAAATACTTCAACATGGTATGGTGAATGGCCAGCTCCGCCTTTTGTGCCATCAAGTCAAAATAACTTGTTTGCAGGCGATGGAGTCTTGCCCATTCCTCCGCTGGGGACGTGCGACTTAGTATGAATTCCAGCTGTCAGATTTCTCCTATCAGTGATTCAAGGGCAAGTCTATTTTTCCGGGCTCGGGTGGCAGAAATACGTATAAACTCCCCTCGAAGGACACACTTAAGGGTGTCCCAGACCGTGTCAACTCTCTCCTCAGACCCCAGGTTGATATTAAGAAAACTGGAGATAAAATCTTGGGTACGTGTCAGAATCTCGGTGCATCCAAGCAACTGTGTATTGAGGTGCCACATTATGTCTCTCTGAATCCCTGGACCCAGCATATAGGAAACACCTACTGGTGAATGGTCAGACAGTACTCTGGGGAAAATGGATGCGTCTATAATGCCCAGGAGGCAAAAGGAGCTCACCAACCAAAAATCAATCTAGGAGAAAGTGGCATGTGGGGGGATAATATGTATACTGACGCTCTGTGGGGTTGAGGGTCCGCCATACATCAACAACACCCACCCCAGATAGGAGATCTTGGAGGGCCCGCTGTGCTGGCGATAACCCAACTCTTTCACTGTCTGAGTGATCCATCTCTGTTTGGGGGGTCAAATTCCAGTCTCCACCCAAAAAAGTCAGAAGAGGAGGGTCCGAGACCACAAGAGATAATAGCCGAGCAAAAAAAGAGGAGAGTCTAGATTTGGGCCGTAAATTGATCCTAAGATGATAGGGGAGGACTCTAGGGTACCCTGAACTATGATGTAATGCCCTTCCGGGTCCCACCATTCCCGAATTTTGATAAAAGGTACAGTTTTAGCAATCAGGATAACGGTACCACTGCGTTTAGAGGAGTTGCCAGCACCAAAGACTTGACCCACCCAGTATCTTTTAAAGAGAGAAACATTATCTCTCAATAGGTGGGTCTCCTGTAAACAGGCAGTCCCAGCTTGGAGGTGTGAGAGATGTTTTAGAATCATGATCTGTTTTTTTTTGTTTTGTGTCCCTTTTACGTTCCAATTCATGAAATTATAGGGGCCACCCATTCAGATTATCAATAAAGTAAAATGGCGAAGAGGACATAAGTACCAATACGAGGCCCCACACTCTGTCCCCTGATGGGGTCAACCCATGATACCATAATGGTTGAGCGCAGACATAACCCGTCCCCATACTACTCTGTCGGATAACGTTTGGAATAGACCAAAACAAACAAAACAACCCCCCTTGTCCCCCTAAGACCCCTTCCTCCAATCCCCCAAAAAATAACATACAACATTATTAAACCCAATAGAACTATTTATAACTTTCACTACCCGGTTCTAAACAACCGAACTCTAATACATATTATAGGCACGAAGTTTCTCTTTGCTGCCAGGTAGAACTAACCTCCTTCCCTCACCCCCCTCCAACCCACAACAGTGGGGGCATGGGACATAAACAAAATGTATGAAAAGACACAAAAATTACCATTGCATGAGAAACAGTCCCGAACATGTCTTGAAATGATGAGTCTATATCATTCAGGTATAAGTAAGGTGATAATAGCCCTCTTGTGGGCAAACCAAGAATTACAGTCACCATGACGGAGAAACTAACCTGATGGTAATTTTTAAGGGGCTCCACTTGCAGCTGAAAAAAAAAAGAGAAATATACTTAAGCTACCTCCTGCAGCCCACGAATACCATCCCCCAGTCTCTGTTAAAAACGGTAATACTGTAAGGGAACCAAAACTACACACTAATAAAAACAAGAGAGGAGGGGGAAGAAAAACAAGATAAGGCATTGCATAAAGTTCTATAACCTGAACGACTTATTGTCCATTCAAAAATGAGCATGATAGGACTCGGTTCAACTAACTTCAGGCAATGATGTAGTCTCTGCTGTGTGCTTGGTGCAGTGATTAAACTAAGGGGAACAAAAGATCGCCGTTCTTTCATAACAGAGGTGCCCCCTTTAGCATCGCAAACGCAAATCTTGAATGTGGATCACAGTTCCAACTCAGCAGCAGCCCTCCAGATAGTAATGAAGAAAAAAGCCCAAAACTTCACTGCTAATCCAGCAAGGAGAAGTTAGACAATAAACTGCCTCACTTCTTCACTTGAACAGGTCTGGAAATAGAGAACGAGCTCCAACATAGCTTAAGTGGGTGAATCCAGGATGACCCATTTCTCGTTGTGCTTAACTTGTAAAGTGGCAGGATAGTGCATTTGAAAGGCTTTCCCAGCCGCGATTAGCTTTGGAACCATGGGGTGGAATTCTTGCCTCTTAAGTTGAATCGACTGGGGAAGATCCTGGGATAGCCTGAGCTTGTGTCCCTCCCACTGGATTTCTTGCACTTCCTTGATCTTTGCGAGTATGTACTGCTTATCTAAACAATTGATGAGCTTAAACACCAGAGGTTGAGGAGGTGAACCTGGCGGTGGAGGAGGGTGCAGCGAATGATGAGCTCTCTCCACCACATAGATGGTGTTGTTAGGTGAAGGACTGGCGATTCTTTCACATAATTTTTGGATAAAAGAGACAGGATTGTTGCCTTCCTCCTTCTCAAGGAGCCCAAAGATGATTAAATTATTGCACCGGCTGTGCCCCTCTAAATCTTCCAGTTTGTCTTCCATTTTTTGGAGCCTCTGGCGCAAAGCGGAGGCATCCAGGTCTGCCTTATCTCTCCATTTCTCCACCGATAGAAGCCGAGTTTCAGCATTTCTGACTCGAATATTCAAGGAGTCGATGCTCGTCTGAATTCGCTGCACATCATCCGAAATAGCAGCAATGGAATCCTGAAGAGGCTGCATAAACTCCAAGAAGCGCTCTTCAGAAAGCGCTGTGGTAGTTGCAGGGAATTTAGGAGCAGTAGTAGTTTGCAATTTAGGCCGCTTAGCAGCCTTTTCTTTCTCCGGTGTCTGCGGTGGGGTATGGCATGGCGGAGCTTTCCATATATCAACCTCCATATCGATGCAGCAGTTATAGCAATCAGAGGGGCTTCTGAGGTTAGTTCAGTGTGAATCGCCGCTTGAAAAGTCCGTAGAAGCAGATCAGATGAGGAAATTAGCCGGAGTTGTCGAGGAGCGAGGGGAAGCAGCAGCTTTCACTTAAACAGTCATCACGTCTTTCCGCTGAGTTCTTAAGGACCACTAACAGAGTCCCGGGACCAGAGACTGCTTCCAGGCACCTTCTTGGTGTGATTCTATAGGCCTTTATCACCTGGACCAGCTTAGTTAGCTGCAGCACTGTGGATAGAAGGTTGGTAATGGTCGGCACAGAGTCATCCCCTTCGGCTTCCCCATGTTGTACAAGCACTTGAAGTGTTGACTGTCCTGGATATATTTTCCAAGTGCTCTATCCTATATGTGAGCAGCTTGTTTTCCTTTATCACTTCAGATGCTGCTGCTAGTGTCTTTCCCGCCATATGAGCAGCTTCCCTTGCTGTGCTGTCTGTAACATCTAGTTGGGCTTCCATTTGTGTCACCTGTATTTGAATGAGTGAGGAGCTCTGAAAATTCACATCTAGCCTCAGTGACTGGTGGCTTCACCCTTCTTTTACTAGCCTTTGAGTAAATTTTGTGAGCGTTTCTGAGTGCCACTCTGTTGCTAAGGCCATATTAGAACTGTATGAAGTAGTTTATGTCTTTGCTAATCTCCTACATTGCTGGCGCAATGTATCTGTGTTATTCTACATAATTCTGTGGTTGAAAGGGACATAACCTACACAGTCAATTTCTAAAATTGCACTTAGTACCAACTTGTAAATCAGCAACACACACTGAGTTTGCAAAAGGAGCAGTAAAGATAAAAACAATAAAAAAATGATAGTAGCATTCAAAACACAGCTTTTAAAGGAAGAAATAATTTATGGGTTCAGCACAGCTCTCCTTAAAGTGGCACTGTCAACTGTCCCAAGGCCTCAAACTGCCCGAGTTAGAAAAACACATTTTATGATTGTTCACATTCTGTAGAATGTACTAATACAGCTGGTAGTGTGATTCTGATTCATTGTTTCTTTATAAAAGTGAAATCAGACTGCCCACTGTACTGGTGTTACCACACCAACATGTGTTTGTTTACATTCCTTCATCAACTCCCACTGCATCTTTCCTGGTCTTGGAAATACCTCCAATACATTTTAGCTGCTTAAGATGCAGTGATAGTAGAGGCGGCTATTGCATCATGAGTGGCTGCTCTGTTTGAGTTTCCTAATGTTCAGGAAGTATGCAATAAAAGTAGATCAAGGTTTTGAAGCAAAACAAGGTTGGATATAATTAAAGCATTAGCATGCATTTCAGTTCTACTAAGAAAACAGACAGATAAAACAACCAGCAACATGAATTTTAGAGAAGGAAGCAATCATTAAAATATGGGTTATCAGCTAGAAATAGCAGGTTGCAAAATGGGCTAACAGTATCCCTTTAAGCCAGTTAGCAGATAATTTGCCATGGCATTCTGCTGCTTCTTTATATGCATGGAAAATCTGAGCCTGGACTCTGCAGACGGTTCCTTTAAATGTGCTAGGCTAGTGGATGATATCTGGCTTGGCTCTAATTGTTTTAATCCAGTTGCCAGCTTGTAGAAAATGTTAACATATTTTTAAAACTGTGTGATATTTCCATTTCATCACAAATGCAGATATTGGAGCCAGCCTTAATTATGGGTGGATATAAAATTGCAGGGGTAAATAATTCAATATGTATACATTTCAGGTTTCTTTCTAAAGTAAGAAGCTGGCACCAAATACATCACAACTGTCAGTTTTTATTTAAGGAAAAAAAAATCAGTGCAGCACCCCTTATTTTCTAACAACAAATATTACTGCCATTTTTTTCAGCCCTTCTTTTAGAGCGAGCTGTCTTGTTTAAAGGAGGATGTTCCAAGCAGCCTTTGTTATGGTAATGAGTATGTGCTAGGGCAGTGCACTAACAGTCAGCTAAATCTACTGTATCCATTTTTTCTTGTTTGATTTAAGCTAATGGATACAATACTAACATACTAAAATGCCAACAGAATAGGCCTAACGGTCTTTCGTGTCTGCTCGTTTGCTCAGACCCCACCCTGGGAGCTGACCTTGCTGACCCCCTCGCCTTCTCTGGCTTCTCCCTTCCCAGTTCCGGATATTCTTGCTGCATTGGATTTTGCTTCCAGAACCCTTCCCCTGTACCTGTCCCACCCCCTCTTGAACCCCTCCACTGTCTCTGCCTCCACCAGCTCCCTAGGCAGTGCATTCCATGGCTCCACCACCCTCTCAGTGAAGTAGTACCTCCTCCTTTCTCCCTTGAATCTTCCCCCCTCCAGCTTCCACCCATGCCCTCTAGCGGCCCCCTCCTCCTTCCTTCAAAGCACCCTGACTGTTCCTCCCTATTTACCCTCTTCATGTACCTGAAGCCTCTATCATGTCCCCCGGTCCCTTCTCTTCCAGTGTGTACATATTTAGCTCTGAGCCTCTCCTCATAGGTCCTGTCCCCGAGCCCCAAATCATTTTGGTTGCCCTCCTCTGGACCCTCTCCAGGAGGTTAATGTCCCTCTTTAAGTGTGGCCTCCAAAACTGCATGCAGTACTCAAGGTGCGGCCTCACCAAGCAGTTATACAGAGGAGTATCACTTCCTCCTTCTGGGAGATCCCCTCAGCGATGCATCCCAGCATCCCTGTTGGCCTTGGCTGCTGCCCTCCTACAAGTCTCAGAGTTGTTCATCTTGACATCCACCACCACCCCAGGTCCCTCTCAGCCATCGAGACATTGTTCCCCCAGGGTGTACACTTGGCCTGGGTTTCTGGCCCCAGGTGGGTACCTTACATTTCCCCATTGAACCTCAGCTTCCACTTTCTAGACCATCTTTCCAGAGCCTCAGGTCCCCTGTGGAGCCACCTCCCCTCCTCCACATCCACCACCGCCCCAGTTTGAGTCATCATAAAGAGACTCATCTCACTCCTGATTCCTGTCCTTATGTCAGAGGCGTAGGTGTTGAACAGAAGGGTCCAGGACCGATCCCTGCAGGACCCCACTATGACCCTCCTTGGGGATGAGACTATCCGCCAACTCGACCCTCTGGGTCCGGTCCTGGAGCCAATTACCTATCCATCTGATCATCTAGTTCCCCACCCCCATTTCTCCCAGCTTATCCAACACAGGCCCATATGGGAGAACAGAGTCAAATCTTGCTGAAGTCTAGAAAGAGACATCCACGATCTACCCGCAGGTCCAAGGCACTAGTCACCAGTCATAGAACTCCACCAGGTTTGTCTGACACGATTTCCCCAGGATGAATCCATGCTGTCTATCATCCAGGCACCCTGACTTATCCAGGTCCCCCTAGCCTCTCCTTGACAATGCCCTCCATCACCTTGCCCACCGATGTCAGGCTGACAGGCCTGTAGTTCCCTGCCACCTCCCTTGATCCCCCTTGTGGATGGGCACTATGTCGCCACCTTCCAGTCTTGGGGGCACCACCTGTCCTCAGAGGAGATGGTGAAAGCTCCATGGGGTTTCAGCAAGACATCCATAGTTCCTTCAGCACTCTGGGATGTAATTTATCCGGCCCAGTGCTTTCTCCATCTTAAGGGAGCTGAGGCTTCCCTCACTCTCTCTACTGTGATTTCCACTTCCGGTACCTCTTCTCCCTGCTTAGCCCTCCCCACCTGCCAGTGATGCCTCCCCCTCCCCAGACCGCTGATCGGTGAGGGTCCCCGTCCTCAGTATCTCTGTCTCCTCCATGTATGATGCAGCACCTCCATTTCCTTGGTGAAACTGAGGTGAAGTACTCATTAGTACCTCAGCCTGCTCCCGGGTCTTGTGCCCATCTCTCCCTGATTTAATCCTGCTAATCTGCCCCTTCACCCTTCGTTTTTCCCCAATGTATCTAAAGAACCCCTTGTTCCCTCTCCTAATTTCCCTGGCCAGGTTCTGCTCCTTCCTTGCCTTAGCCGCCCTCACCACCCTAGTGGCCCTTCTAGCCATCAGCTCGTACTCCCCTCGATCCCTTTCACTCCTTGAGCACTTGAATTGCTTATAGGCTGCCTTGTTTCCCCGCACCACCTCCTGGACCTCCCTGGTCCACCAGCAGGAGTTTTGGGCCCCTCTGCATTTTGTCTTACTCTTGCACAGGTGCTGGTGGCATCCTGCACCCCTCTCTGATGATTTCCACCTACTATCAGCGTCCATGTCTGACCCAATCCCATCCAAATGCTCCCTGAGGATCCTTCCCATTCCTATAATCCACCCCTGAAGTCGGTTACTTCCGTCTTTGTGCAGCCTTCTACCCTCCTAAGCCCAGGCAGAACCAGACCGTGGCATGGTCACTCCTGCCAATGGGTCTCTTACCTCCAGGCCCCAATCTGGTCACTGTCTGCCAGGACCACATCCAGTACCGTGCCTCCTGGTCGGTTCCCTCACCTGCTGAGTTAGGAACGCGTCTTGAAAGACATCCAACAACCTCTGTTCCCTGGTCACAGAGGTTGTCATAGTCTCCCAGTCTGTTCCTGGCATGTTTAAGTCCCCCAACACCACCACCGTTCCCCTGCTCAGTCTGCAGTGTCTCCCAACATCTGCCACCAGACTGTCCTCCAGCTCCTCCGCCAGGGCAGGGGGTCTATACACCACTCCTATTTTTACTCTCTTGCCCCCCCTTGTTATCAAGGTGACCCAAATCGCCTCCATGGTTCCCTCCGCCTCCTCTACTCCCCCTATGCCAATGCAGTTTTTGACCATCATTGCTACCCCTCCTCCCCTTCCCTCCCCCCTGTCCTTCCTGAACATAGTGTAGCCCTCCAGGTTCAGGTCCCAGTCATGTCCTGCAGTGGCCCAAGTCTCAGTGACCACTGTCACCTCCACTGCTCCTTCCAGTTAGCATCGCCTGGGCTCAGGCATTTTATTGCCCAAGCTCCTGGCATTTAGCAGGACTACCTTCCACCCTTTCCCTATAGTTCCATTTCCCCTGCTCGTGTTCCCATGGGGATTCTGTTTTCCCCTGGTCTGCACTTTGCCAGTCGGCCTTTTCCTGCAATCCTCCTGCTCCCCAGAGGGGTGGAGACAGAGTCCCTCCTTTATCGGCACCTCCTTGACAGCCTTTTCTCCCATCCCGGCCCCCTCACAAGTTTAAACCCCACTTTTCACCAATGAACCTCTATTTTCAACTTAAGGATTCCCTCCTCCAAATTGAGATGGAGTCTATCTCAGCATACAGCTCCTTATCCTCCCAGGTCTCCCCAATCCCCCATCAACCCATACCTCTGGCCTCACACCACTCCCTGAGCCACTGGTTTATCTCCAATCTTCCTTTTGTGTTCCCCACTAGCCCTGGCACGGCAGGATTTCTGAGAAAGCTGTGCATCCTATGTCATGACAGACCCTGGCGAGCTCCCTGAATCTTGCCTGTATCTCTGGCTCAGCTATTTCCCTCAATGTCATTTTGTACCCAGGTGGACCAGTATGTCACGGGAACCCCACAATCCTTGCCAGCTGATATACCTCGTGCTTAGCCCTGTGCACCGTTAGTCCAGGAAGCATCTTGTTCTAACTGCAAGGCTTCTCCCTCCCTATCCCATTTGATACCCTGATCATAGAATCCCCAACAGGGCACTCTGACTGCTCCTTTCCTCCATTCCCCCTTGATGTCCCTCATCCTTTCTACCGGCCCCTCCACCCAGCCGGCTCCTTGTTCCTCCCCTATCTGGGTGCCACATGCCACCCCTCCTTATTACCATGGCCACCCCTCCCTCCAATCCCTGCCTCTCCTCCTCCTGAGTATCCTTCTGTACCTTGCTAATTCCCCCCTCACTGCTCACGACTGGTCCTTCTCCCCCATCTGCTAAACAAGCCTGGCTCATCCTCCCTTCCTTCCTGTCTCCATTTAGTTCCTCCTTGCTCGTCGTGCTCCCCTGGCATAAACCCTCAGCTCCCTTTACTGAATCCTCCTTGTACTTCTGGTCCTTCTCCTTTACCTTTCCTCCCAACTGGTCCTTCTCCTTGCGCTTTCCTCCCTCTTCCCCCTGCCCCTCCTGCTCTGATTCACTGCTCCCCCCATTTTCCTGCATTCTAGGTCCCCCCTGTTCTTCCTGCTATCTGGCCCCTGCCTCCTGCCACCCACTCCCTTTCCGTCTCTAACCACCCCTGTTGTGGCTACATCACCCCCCTCATCCTCGAGCAGGAGAAGAGAATTGAAGTGGTTATTGAGTGTAAGGTCTGATCCACCTCCCCGCCTTGCTTCCTTCTGTCTAGCCCAGGCCATCTGCCTACTTCCCTGATAGTGTTGTCCCACCGTCCCTCCTTTGTGAGGGTCCCCAGTTACCTGCCTGCTTCCTTGGTAGTGTCCATTTGGACCCCCTCTGCCAGGGTCCCTATGTGACCCCTGAGTATTCTCCTGCACTCCTTTCCCTATGCCCCCACCCCCAGTGCTTGGTGCAACCCGTGGGAGATTCCCAGCCCCCTTCCCCAACCATACCGCCCCCCTTCCCCCAGCTTTCTCCTAATCCCCACAACCTCCTCCCTAAGCTGTGCCAGCTGGTAGCACACTGGGCAACCACCGAACTTCCAAGCCCAGTCCAGTATCATGGCTGCTCCACACCCTGTGCGCCCCACCACCCTCCCAAAGATGCCGGCCCTAATGACGTGTGGTTCCATCCCCTTCCAAATAGGTTTCCTTGGGTGAGCCACCAGGTTCCCCCCTAGTCCAAGATACACCCTACTGCCTAATCAGGTCACCCACTAATCTTAGAGACAGTCCCACTGTACACCCGTAACCCTGTTACTAGGTGCAGTACAACACATTAAACTTATGAGGGAAATGAACAACTCCCTA
This sequence comes from Neoceratodus forsteri, assembly GCA_016271365.2. Lineage (NCBI taxonomy): Eukaryota > Metazoa > Chordata > Ceratodontiformes > Ceratodontidae > Neoceratodus > Neoceratodus forsteri. The sequence goes on from JADMNL010000023.1 coordinate 389,473,297, forward strand.
AGCTCCTCTCTCCCAGCCTTTAAATCCAACCCCAGTGGCTAGAACTGCAGAGCTGCACCTGCAGCCTTTTCCTCCAATTGCAGGGCAGATGTTCCCTATAAATTAGCAGACTTCTGGGGAGGGAGGGTGGGGAGGCGGGATTGGCAGACACCTGACTTGAGAGAGTGTATCAGCCCTGTGTCCCCTCAAGCCCAGCAGCCAAAGAACCAGGCCCAAGCAAATCCCACCAAATAGGTTTTAAATCAGAAGAAATAGGCCTCTACCAGCGCAGCCTGTTACACAGTGAAACATCCACAAAATGAGCCCACTTACAGCCACCAAATCAGTTTTCAAACTTCCGGCAGCCCCCAAAACAATACCCTGCTAGCCCCTTAGAAGTAAGAAAGAAAAGAACTAACCTTCTACCAAGTAAAATCCACAAGAACCCTGTGAAAACAACAAGCAGCAGCTACTGTCCTGGAACACAACTGATCCTGTCCCCTATTAGTGATCAAGTATAAACAAACTGCACAGATTTCATTATACCATGAATAGCAAGCTAGCAGTGTTACCCATGTCTTCCCTACTGCATCGCCCTACGTTTCAATGACTTCCATATTTTTTATTTCAAGTTTCACGCCAACAATGAAAACTCTTTTTTGTTCTCCACATTGGTGTCAAAAGGTTTACTGAGGCTGGGGAAGCAGTTGCCTTTCACACACCAGTGCCAATCCTTGAATATGGAGCCATCGTATTTGCTTTTTTTCCAGTTGTATTTTATCTGTTGCCCCGCCACTGTCCAGGGATGTACCTTTTCTTTTGTTGGGAATCTACAGTGCCCTGTTTAGGCTGTAGCTGTCATGTAGATGGCAGAAGGTTACCCCCCCCCCCATTTATTCTCTCACATTCCTGCTTCCTCCCATTGGCATTGGCAGCATTTTGGTTGGCCTTGTGCATGCAAGGTGCACCCCTGGGAAGGAGTAGGCTCCCTGGTCCATCCTCAGGGGTTGCTGTGGCACTGGAACCTGCCACCGGTCCCTCCTGGCTGAAGTATACAGCAACTTGGCAGTTGCCTGTAGCCTGGCTGCTTGTTGATGCTGTCATCCAAGTCCTATCCTGAACCTGGGACACCTGCACAGCAGTGCGATGCACTGCTGCATGCTGCAACCTATGTCTGCTTCTGAACCTGGGATACCTGCACAGCTGAGCAGTGCAGTGGTGCATGCTGCAACATGTGTCTGCTTCTGAACCTGGGACACCTGCACAACAGTGTAATGCACTGGTGCATGCTGCAATCTCTGTCCACTCCTGAACCTGGGACACCTGCACAGCAGTATGATGCAGTTGTCCATGCTGGAACTAATGTCTGCTTCTGAACCTGGGACACCTGCACATCAGCGCAGTGCACTGCTGCATGCTGCAAGCTATGTCTGCTCCTAAACCTGGGACACCTGTACAGTAGGGTAATGCACTGGTGCATGCTGCAATCCTTGTCTGCTTCTGAGCCCGGGAACACCTGCACAGCAGCACAATGCACTGGTGCATGCTATGCAACCCGTGTCTGCTCCTGAAGGTGGGACATCTGCACAGCAGCCTAATGTACTGGTGCATACTGTAATCCTTGTCTGCTTCTGAACCTGGGACACCTACACAGCAGCGCAATGATTTGGTGCATACTGCAACCCATATCTGCTCTGGAACCTGAGACACCTGCACAGCAGCTTGATGGGTGCCCACTCTGTAACCTGGGAACACTTGCATAGCAGCGCAGTGCACTACTGCATGCTGCAGCCGTGTCTGCTTCTGAACTTGAGACACCTGCACAGCAGTGCAGTGCACTGGTGCATGCTGCAACCCATGTCTGATTCTGAATCTGGGACACCTGCATAACAGCACAGTGCACTGGTGCATGCTGCAACCTATGCCTGCTCCTGAACCTGGGACACCTGCACTGCAGTGTAATGCACTGTTGCATGCTGCAATTCTTGTCTGTTTCTGAACCATGGACACCTGCACAGCAGTATCATGCACTGCCCCATGCTGCAGCCCATGCCTGCTCCTGAACCCGAGACACCTGCATGGCAGCGCGATGCACTGTTGCATGCTGCAACCCATGTCAGCTTCTGACCCTGGAACACCTGCACAACAGCATAATGCATTGATGCATGCTGCAATCCGTGTCTGCTCCTGAACTTGGGACACCTGCACAGCAGCATGATGCACTGCTGCATGCTGCAACCCATGTCTGCTCCTAAATCTGGGACACCTGTACAGAAAGCATAATGCACTGCTGCATGCTGCAACACGTGTCTGCTCCTGAACCTGGGACACCTGCACAGCAGCTTGATAGGTGCCCACTCCTGAACCCGGAACACCTGCACAGCAGCCTAATGCACTGGTGCATGCTACAATCCATGTCTGCTCCTGAACCTGTGACACCTGCACAGCAGCATAATGCACTGGTGCGTGCTGCCATCCGTGTCTGCTCCTGTGCGTGGGACACCTACACAGCAGCATAATGCACTGGTACATGCTGCAATACATGTCTGATCCTGAACCTGTGATATATACACAGCAGCTTGATGGGTGTCTGCACCTGAACCTGAGAAATCTGCACAGCAGCATGATGTACTGCCGAATGCTGCAGTCCCTGTATGCTGCTGAGCCTGGGACACCTGTGCAGCAGCATGATGCAGAGCCGCATGCTGCAATCTGTGTCCGCTCCTGACCTTGGGACACCTGTGCTGCAGTGCAGTGTACTGCCACATGCTGCAATCCATGTCTGCTCCTGAACCTAGGTCACCTGCACAGCAGTGAGATGCACTGCTGCATGCTTGAACCTGTGTCTGCTTCTGAACCTGGGACACTTGCACAGCAGCTAGATGCACTGCCACATGGGGAAGTCTGTGTCTGCTCCTGAACATGGGACACCTTCACAGCAGTGAGATACACTGCATCACACTGGCACCCTACCTTAACTAGCTAGGCAGATCCCTCTCATTAATCTTCCTACCTCCCGATCTTCCTCCCACAATAGTATTGCCATTCCGCTGTTTCGCACTAGCATGGGCCAACTCTCCTTTTCCTATCGTGCTGCCTCCATATGGGACATGGTACCCCCATCCATAAGAAAAACTACCTCTGCCCCCACCTTTACATAGAAACATAGAAACATAGAAGTTGACGGCAGATAAGGACCGCAAGGCCCATCCAGTCTGCCCATTTCTTTTTCTACCTTATAAATGTGCCATCAGCCTTTGCTCTGTCAGTGACCTATCTATTCATAGTCATTTGTATTGCTCCCTTATGCCTATCCCATGCCTGTTTGAAGCCCTGCACTGTATTCATAGCCACCACTTTTGTGGTAAGCCATTCCATGCATCTACCACCCTTTCTGTGAAAAAGAATTTCCTCACATTCCCCTTAATCGGCCTCCCTCTAATCTCATGCTGTGTCCTCTTGTCCTGCTATTTTTCTTATATTTAAACATGTTAGACTCTTTCACCTTGTTTATGCCATAAGGTGTTAAATATCTCGATCATATCACCTCTCTCCCTCCTTTGCTCAAGGGTAGCCATATTGAGCTCCGTTAATCTGTCCTCATATGTCTTCTGATGCAGTCCCTGCACCATTTTGGTTGCCCTTCTCTGGACTGCCTCAATTTGGTTAATGTCCTTGTGAAGGTGTGGCCTCCAATACTGCACGCAGTACTCCAGATGGGGCTCAACCAATGTCTTGTACAGAGGGATTATTACCTCCCTCTTACGACTTGTGATACCCCTACTAATACACTCTAACACCCCCTAGCCTTACCTACTGCTTTGAGGTCTGCTTGGATGATTTTAGGTCATCAGTGATGATGATGCCAAAGTCTCTTTCTTCCTTTGTGACTGCTAGCAACTCCTCCCAGCCTATAAGTGGCTTCAGGGTTTCTCTTCCCTATGTGCATGATTTTGCACTTCTTTGCATTAAATCCCAGTTGCCACTCTTCTGACCATTCTGCTAGTTTATCCAGATCTCTTCTCATTCTGCCCACCCATCTGGATCATCTACTCTGTTGCAGATCTTGGTGTCATCTGCAAACAGACAAGCCTTACCCTCTAGTCCATCTGCGAGGTCACTAATGAAGATGTTGAATAGGACTGGCCCCAGGACTGATCCCTGAGGTACCCCACTTGTGACTTGCATCTCTTCTGACTGTATACCATTTACCACCACTCTCTGTTTTCTGCCAGTCAACCAGTTTGCCACCCAGTTGACCAACTTCAGACCCCCGAGCCTACCTAGCTTATTTATCAATCTTCTATGTGGAACAGTGTCAAAAGCTTTGCTGAAGTCAAGGTAGGCGACATCAACTGCTCCCCCTTGGTCCACCACTCTGGTTACCCAGTCAAAGAAATCTATGAGATTAGTTTGACAGGACCTTCCTTTGTAAACCCATGCTGTCTTGGATCCTGTGCCCTATGGATTCCAGGTGTTGCACTATCCTTTCACAAGGGTGCCTCCATAATCTTGCCCACTACTGAGGTAAGACTGACCGGTCTGTAGTTCCCCTCCTCCTGCTACCACTCTTGTGGTGGGATCACATGAGCCCTTGTCCAGTCTTCTGGGACCTCTCCTGTGCTCAGAGACTCACTAAACAATTCTGCTAATGGCTCTGCTAGTTCCTCCTTTAGCTCCTTAAGTACCCTGGGATGTATGCCATCAGGTCCCATTGCCTTATCCACCCTGAGCTTAGCAAGCTCTTGTAGGACCTTTTCTTTTGTGAAGGGAGTAGTGCTCACCTCCCTCCCCCCTGTGTCCATGATGCTGAGCTGTGGGCCCTGCCCTACCTTCCCTTCAGTAAATACTGAGCAAAAGTATCTATTTAGGATAGATGCCTTTACAGGGTCCTCCTCCTCACATGCTCCTTTTCTCCATTAAAGCTTAGCAATACCCCTCTGGACTTTCTCCTTTCACTAATGTATCTATAGAAAGTCTTGTCACCCTTCTTTACTGTTCGTGCTAGTGTTTCCTCAGTTTGGGACTTTGCCTGCCTTACTGCCTTACCTGCTTCCCTTAGGGCAGTTTGGTATGCCTCCTATCTTCATCCGCTGTGTTCCTTATATTTTCTGAAGGCCAGCCTTTTGGCTCTGACCTTTTCTGCTACTGTATTTGAGAACCAAAGTGGTTTCCTTCTTCTTTTACTTCCTTTTCTGTCTAACACAATGGGATGTTGCTTCAAGTATTGTATCCTTAATGCTTGCCCACTTTGCCTGTACCTCCTCACCTGTGTTTCTTTTGCCAGGGCAAGCTTAACTCTGTTGGCCATCTTATCAAAGTCAGCTCCTCTGAAGTCCCATATTTTTGCCTTGGAATGGGATGATTTAGATGTAGTAGCCAAATTGAACCATACCATGTGATGGTCACTGGCCCCAGGTGACCTTCTACCTGGAGATCTGTGATCCCTTCTTTGTTAGTCAGTACTAGATCTAGGATAGCCCTGTCTCTTGTGGGTTGCTGTACCAGTTGTTTGAGGCCCTCCCCTGCAGGAATCCACTATGAGTCTAGTTCTGGCAGATGTTCCTGCTGGTATTGACCAATCTTTATCTGGCATGTTGAAGTCTCCCATTATCAGAACCTCCCTTTAGCTGTCATGTTTTGTATATCTTCTAACAGTAATGTGTCTATGTCCTCCCTCTGGTCTGGGGGCCTGTAGACAACCCCAGTTCTTATGGCTGTCCCATTTCCTGTTTCAGGGTGACCCCAGTTCTTCTGGCTCCTTATGTGTATTCTGAATTTCTGTAGCTTTGATATTTTCATTAACATACAGGGCCCTCCCTCCCCCTTTTGCACCTCGGTCTCTTGAACAATACATAGCCAGGTACTGAAGTCTCCCAATGTGGTTACTGGTAAACCACGCCTCACTAATTGCTACTATGTCCAGTTTAGCCTCTGACATTATTGCCTGCAGGTCTGGGATCTTATTTCCCAGGCTGTGAGCATTTGTGTACATGATTTTCCATTGGGCCAGATTTTGGTGTGTTAGTTGTTGGGTGAAGTTTGGCATTACCCTGTGCATCGTATGGGAGACAAACCTTTTTCTTACCTGGTGATGCAAATGAGCAGGCAACGCTGAATTCCTGTTTGACCACTAGCTGAGGGGAGGGTGTTCTTCCCATTCGACGTATGGGGTGCTGCACCCCTCTCCCCATTTGCTAGTTTAAATATTCTGCAAAGACGTCAAACTTCTGCCCCAATGCACTGACTCCCTCTTTAGTCAGATGCAGTCCATCAAATTTAAAGAACTTTCACTCCCAGAACTGTTGCCAGTTCCCTACAAATCAGTGTCCTTTTTCCTGGCACCAGTCCTTGAGCCACGTGTTTAGCTCCCCTATCTCCCCTTCTCTGACCTTCCGTCCATCTGCTCCCTTCTCCCAGACTGGCAGGATCTCAGAGAAGGAGATGCGGACAGAAATAGATGATAGTTTGTCACCCAGCCTAGTCAGGTGTTCCTTGGTCTCCGCAACTGACCCGGCTGGCGGAAGATCGTAGTCCTATGTGTACTAGGACATCAATGTTTTCTCCTGCTTTGTGAACAATTTTAGTAATGCGGTCAGTGTCTCTCCATGCTGATGTACCTGGAGACATCGACCATCACCCTGGCTGGAGATGGGTATCAACTCCCCGAATCATGGAGTCTCCTATGATCAGTAGTTTTTTGGATTTCCTTTGTGCTTGTTTAGTTTTGGTTCCTGATTTGGGTGAGTATTGTTGTGCTAGCTCCTGTGCCGCAGTGTCCTGCTCTGCAGTGTCTTCTGCCTCTTTATTTGATTTCAGAGATAGAGGCAGATACCTGTTTGTAGTGTTTATATGGTACAAATCTCCTAAAATCCCATTACTCTTCCTCTGTCGCATGTCAATGTTTCCACTAATCCCCTCCCATTTACCACCCCACTGCACCCTTTTTTACCTAGTATCACCTGCTCCACCTCTCAGTTCCATCCTAATTTCGCTACTGTTTTCAAACTTATTGTCCCACTCTTTTGTACTTTCTACAATCAAATTCATGTTAATACTACCCTGATTATTTTGTTCTCTTTTCCCCTGTTGTACATGATGACTTGTAATTGTGTAAATATTGTTCTGTACATATTGTTTTCACCTGCTGCTTTTGTAACATGATGTCTGTATATTTTATCTGTGCTTTTGCACCTGGTTTCTGCCTGAAAAAGGCTTCTACCTCCAGTGTACTTACCCGGTCAACAAAGTTAAATAAATAAACCTGTGTCTCCTCCTGAACCTGGGACACCTACAGAGCTGCGTGGTGCACTGCTGTGTGCTGCAACCCATGTCTGCTGCTAAACCATGGACACCTGCACAGCAGTAGAATGCACTAGTGCATGTTGCAACTTGTGTCTGCTTCTGAACCTGGTCTGTGTCTGCACCTGAACCTGTGACAACTGCACATCAGTGAGATGCACTGCTGTGTGCTGAAACCCATGTCTGCTGCTGAACCATGGACACCTGCAAAGAAGCGTGATGCACTGCTGTATGCTGCAGCCTGTGTCCGCTTCTAAAGCTGGAACATGTGCGTAGCAGCATGCACTGTTGCTGGGCCATCGCAGCAGCCTGGAACCATCTTGTTTAACAGCATCCCGGCAACAGAGCCCAACAGCCTAAATGTTACCTACAATAATACTAAGGCTGTGCTTTCATGATAGTAAATTTTTAAAAAAAATCATAGTTTCTCTCCCCTTGTGCTTGTTGCAGGGCTCCGTAATCACTTTTATTTTCCCTCCCAGGCTTCCGTAGAGATAGGAAGTTGACTTGCATCACAGGGGACACAGGGTGGACACCCAGTGGATTGTGCCAGTCTTCTTCCTGCCTCAGCGAAAGCAGGCAACTGAAGAGCACAGGGCTGTCATAATGTGACAGCAGCACTGGCTTTTTTGTTATTTTCCTCCAGAACTTTTCTCATTTATTTCCTATAAGCTGTTTTCATGGTCAGAATGTCAGAAGTTGTGGAAATCCTGGTGGCCTAGTTTCGGGAATGGACATGGGTTGCTTTAGGGTTGGTTGGGAGAAAAAGAACCAAGTATCTTAAGAACAGCTCCCCTCCCTTGGAGAGGGATGGGCTGCTGTGTGCCACTGCTCGGATGCCACCTGGTGGAGGATAGGTGGCAGCTCAGCAGGAAGACATAGAAGAGGAGAGGGACAGCTGCTGGATGCCAGGCACATGTGTATGTGTGTCATTGCAGGCCAGCACCCTTAGACCCTTAGGGAGAAAATCAGGAGCGGGAGGAAAAAGCTGGTACCCCCCCCCCCCGTAGGTCTACACACAACCACCATAGCAGGTAACCCCCCAGCACTGTTGTGGATATGGGTAAGTGGTGGATAACTAGTAAGTCCATGAGAAGGTGGGAGACTGCACTGGAGGTGGTGCTGTTGGGTGAAGAATGGGGAGTGGGAGTCAAGAAAAAAATGAATAAAAAAAGAAAACAGTCATGGAGATTAAGTCACACAAAATCATGGAGCAATTTACTGTTACATATTAATACATATAGTGAGGGGTGTCTCTTATGGGATAAGAAGGTTATCTCATGTTGTTTTGGGCGAGAGGACTGCAACACGAAGCTGAGCCATTCTGTTAGCTCAAAACAGCACGAGATAACCTTCTTATCCCGTAAGAGAATACCCCTCATTATACATGTTAATATATTATGAAGTAGTGGAACTGCCTCCAGCCCAGTACAGCACTTTAGAATACAAATGTTGCTGACAGTGTTTGATTTATTTGTACCTTTACTGCTGCTCTCTTCTGCTCTTTGGTTATGGTAGTGGTACATTCCATTGCTAATCATTATGTTGTTATGCTAAGAAGTGAATAGGAAATTGTGAGCACATTTTGTAAGACAAGCAATCCTTTAGCCACACAATTTAAAGGGAAATAGCGTATTGTATCAAACAAGCAGTCACTTTAGGCAGTGTGGTACAATGCGCTGATAATTTCCCATTTTCTGCCTAAAGTGACTGCTTGTTTGATAGTGTGCTGTTTCTCTTAAAGTTCTATGGCTAAAAGATTGCTCGTTTTATAAAATGTGCTCACAATTTCCCGTTCACATCTGCGGCTTAAGGAATGTTCATTTGTGAAAATGTGCTGACAAATTCATGGGAAGTTTTGTGCCTAAATACACTGCCTTTTTTTTTTAATACTGGGATTCCTCTCACTGTTGATTCCACGGCGGTGATTCTGAGAGGAACAGTATGACAAACCAGCATCACCCCAGTAGGAATCAGCTGTGTAGAGGAGTGTGAGGCAGCAACTGTACGCTTAATGAGAGGTACAGTAGTGCTGTCCTTTGATTGGTGGAGGGAGTACTACTGCTTTGTAACAATCAAACTAACTCTGTTTTGGCATATTTTTATTTACGTATACCAGCAAATATGTCAATGTGTCACAGCAGGCGTGTTGCACTGCAAGCTGGGAGACCAGAGTTTGTGTGCAAGTCCCTGAATGCCACACTGTGGCTGGCGGAGGTTGTGCAAGCCCCAGAATCCACCACTGTGGCTGGCTATTGTTGTGCAAGCCCCAGAATCCCACACTGTGGTTTGTGAAGGTTGTGCAAGCCCCAGAATCCCACACTGTGGCTTGCTACAGTTGTGCAGGCCCTGGAATCCAACACTGTGGCTTGCTATGGTTGTGCAGGCCCCAGAATCCCACACTGTGGCTGGTGGAGGTTGTGCAGGCCCTAGAATCCCACACTGTGGCTGGAGGAGATTGTGTAGGCCCCAGAATCCCACACTGTGGCTGGTGGGGTTGTACAGGCCCCAGAATCCCACAATGTGGCTGGTGGAGGTTGTGCAGGCCCCAGAATCCCACACTCTGGCTCACTACGGTTGTGTAGGCCCCAGAATCCCACACTGTGGCTCGCTACGGTTGTGCATGGCACAGAATCCCACACTGTGGCTTGCTACGGTTATGCAGGTCCCAGAATCCCACACTGTGGCTGGTGGAGGTTGTGAAGGCCCTGGAATTCCACACTTTGGCTGGTGGAGGTTGTGCAAGCCCCAGAATCCCACACTGTGGCTGGTGGAGGTTACGCAGGCCCCAGAATCCCACATTGTGGCTGGCGGAGGTTTTGTAAGCCCCAAAATCCCACACTGTGGCTCTGTATGGTTGTACAGGCCCCAGAGTCCCACACTGTGGCTGGCAGAGGTTGTGCAAGCCCCAGAATCCCACACTGTGGCTGGTGGTGGTTGTGCAGGCCCCCAGAATCCCACATTTTGGCTGGCTAGGAGCCAAGCATGTTTTTTTATATTTATTATTTGTGCCCCCTTTCTGCCTTCAGTGCCCAACACCCTCTGGAGCTCCTAAGGTACAACTGATCGGTTCTCACCTACCTCGGACGCCGTCCTCTATGTTTTATTTATTTATTTATTTAGCTTTTTGTTGACCGGGTAAGTGCACTAGACAAATCCTGCCTATTTTCAGGCACGACCCGGGGGAGGGGGATGCAGATGAATGCCAACTGACCTTGAACCAGATTAAGCTGTTGGTGGTATTTTTAGTGAATGAGGGAAATTTAGCCAGGACACGGGAAATTCCCAACTCTTTCGATAAGTGCCATGGGATCTTTAACATCCACCTGAACTACCACCAATCCAGGCAGATGGGACCTCAGTTTAACGTCTCATCCGAGAGACGGCACCTCAGAAGTGCAGCACCCCTCTCATGCTGCACTACAGTGTCAGTACTGGGATATTAACCCAAGTGCCAGATGTGGGAACTGAATCCACAGCCCTCTGATCTCCCGGCCTCAGAGGCGAGTGTGCTACCTACTGAGCCAATGACACTGACAAATGTAGCTGTGACTTGTCCCCAGGCTGGATGGGGTAGAGGGGATATACCCCCAAGCTCATTTTTCTGTCAGGAGGAGCTCCCAGTAGGTGAGGCCAGATCCACATGTATTGAGGGTCCTCCACTATGGGCTCTGGGGCCATTTATTTCAGTTTTCTCCCGACTGCCATCGGATGCTGCGGCTAGGACATTAAGGGGCTTGCGCATGCAATGCTTGACAACACCCTGATGCTAGCAAACTCCATCCCATCCACCGGGCCTCAGCCACACTACAACCCGTGGACACCCATCTGACAGTATTACAAGGTAGGACCAAACCCTCCCTCCCTGGACAAGGAGAGCATCCTCTGGGATGCTCAATGCTTCTCTTCTCAGCCGGCTCTCAATGACTCAGGCTTGTTCCCGAACCCAGGTGGCTAGCGTCATGGATGGCAGCCCTTCTGCTGTACTGACTGGCTGGCATGGGGCCAAGCTTATTGTGGTGGTGAGGCACAAAGTCATGGGCTTGTCTTGGCATTATGGAGCAAGGAAGTGCAGAGTGTCTCGCACCCAGGTGCTTAGGAAATGGCCAGATTTAGGGGATTGTTTTAACATTTTTAATATATTAATGATCAGCCTTGATCAAGAATATGTTAATATGGTTGGCGAGATCACGCATACAGTTGAAAGAGTGGTCTTATTTCCATTCTTAGGGTGTTACACCATAAAAATGCATGTAAGCCCACTCTTATAACTGTAACAGTGGTCTCAGGCCATATTAACACACAACCATAAAAACACAATATTGCTTTATGGAAAATACTACAGATCAAGGTTATGTCATGGGAAATGTCAAAAATCATGATGTTTTCATAAAAATTGGGAAAATCATGGTATCCAAGGCTTCTGTGACAAAGATACTGCTCTAGGTTTTCTGCATAAAGGTATCACAAATTTCTCCTGTCAGGAGCTTCCTGTCCTGGCAGGACAACTTTCTACCTGCACAAATTGTTCTTACTTAAATTTGTTTTCAATATAACTTACTATTCCAACTCCATGCCACTTTGAATTACCACTTAAGTGAAATTTCAAGTGGAAAAAACAGATTTTGAAAAGCAAAAAACGTTTGTCCCTGTTAGGACTTCATGGTATCTTGTTAAAAATTCTAAATATTGTACTCCTACCTAGATTCAAACTGCTGAGTCTTTGCATGCTAACCATCACACATCTGATTCACCACGGGTCTGCATTGAAGTGAATTGCAGATTTTGTGGTGTAGAAGGTAAGTCATAGTCTATAAAGCACGCAAACAGGGTTCTAATCCCAGTTGGACCATAGATAGTGTGAGCTATCTAAAATATAGTACGTTCCTTACAGGAACATTTCTTGGTACTTTTCTGCATGCTACACTGCCCCAGCAATGTCACCAAGACTCTTATCAGTGCCACCTGTATTGCTCTTTGTATTAAGTTGCTGAATGCCAAACTCACTTAAAACTGGTTTGTCATAACCTGTATTACCCTGAGCAGTAGTTTACCCAGCACACTGTTCAACCTGCTACAACCCTGTGAACTTCATTACGGTCTGCAGTCCGCTTGGGAACTCCTTCTCATGCTCCCCAAATCAAAACAAGCATTTGTCAATGCCGAATGTTGATTGCATTGGTCTGTTGAACTCGCTCACTGGCCCTGTGTCACTCGCTCAGTCTGTTTCTCCCGGTGCTGCATGCTGCTCTTTTGTACTGGGCTGCTGCCTGCATTGGCACCTTGTTCTGGCCACTAAGAAATCTGCAGCTGTCTCGACAGAGCTCTGTTGAGGTGGCTCACTCCCCCTCTCTCACTCGCTCATTCTGTTTCTCCTGGTGCTACAGGCTGCCCTTTTCTAATGGGTTCCTGCCTCTGTTGGTGGCTTTTTCTACCCACAAAGAAAGCTGCAGCAGTCCCAACACAGGTCTGTTGAGCCTGCTGACTCCCCCTCTCTCACTGACCCATTCCATTTCTGCCGGCGCTGCAGGCTGGCTTTTTGTACTGGGTTCCTGCCTGCATTTGCACCTTTTTCTGCCCACAAAGAAATCCACAGCAGTCACGATAGAGCTCCATTGAGCTCGCTCACTCCCTCTCTCTCTCACTCACTCGTTGTGTTTCTCCCGGCGCTGCAGGCTGCCGTTTTGTACTGGGCTCCTGCCTGCATTTGCACCTTTTCTGCCCACAAAGAAATCCACAGCTGTCCCAACAGAGCTCGCTGAGGTCGCCACCCCGCTGTCACTCACTCATTCTGTTTCTCGTGGTGCTGCAGGCTGCCCTTCGTGCTGGGCTCCTGCTCTGTTGGTGCCTTTTCTGCCCACAAAGAAATCTGCAACAGTCCTGACAAAGCTCTGTTGAGCCTAACACTCCTCTTCTGTCACTACTCAGTCTGTTTCTGCCGCGCTGCAGGCTGCCCTTTCTATTGGGCTCCTGCTCATGCTACACCTGCTTCAAACAAAGAAATTTGCCACAGTTACAATAGAGCTCATGCGCTTGCTCAGTCCCCTCTCTCTCTCTCACTCACTCATTCTGGTTTCCCCGCCATTGCAGGCTGCCCTTTTGTACTGGGCCCCTGCATGCATTGCTGACTTTTTCTGCCCACAAAAAAATCTGCAACAGTCCCAACAGAGCTCCATTGAGCTCACTCACTCCACCTCCCTCACTCGCTCGATCTGTGTCTCCTGCCGCTGTAGGCTGCCCTTTTGTACTGGGCTCCTGCCTGCATTGGCAGCTTATTCTGGCCAGAAAGAAATTTGAAGCAGTTCTTTTTTTTTTTTTTTAAATTCTTTATTTATTCCTCCCAAGCCGCCTGCCGCCCGGTATTATCTGCCCAGTCATGGACCACGAGCTTCCACTTCCTCAAATTGGCCGTGAGCCCTCCGAAGCCCCGTGGCTTGCCCCCCACGGTGGGGCTGCGGCACTCCCCCTTGCATGCTACAGTCGTCGGAATAGGTCGGAGGGCTGGCCTGAGGAGTTAATTGAAGCCGTGGCAGGCTTCATGGAAGGCGGCAGGCAGCTGTCTTCTTTTTCTGGTTTTTCTGGGGAGGCGGGGTTGTGAAATGATGCCTAGCGTCTGCCCCGCCTCCTGAACATACTAGTGCCGGTAGCTGCACGACTTCCTGGCCTCCGCCAGGGGTCGCCGATGCTCCGGGCACTTCCCCACCCTCCCCCCGGAGAAGGAGAGCAGTCCATGGGACGCTCTATCCATCTCCCCCGGCCGGCCTTCCAGTGCCCCAGATCCATTCCCAAACCCGGGTCGCTGATGTCGCATGTGGAAATCCAACCGCTGCGCCGACGGGCCAGCATCTGAAGCAGTTCTGACACAGCTCCATTGAGCTCTCTCACTCACTCATTCCGTTTCGGCCCATGCTGCAAGCTGGCCTGTTGTACTGGGCTCCTGCCTGCGTTGCCGCATTTTCGGCCCACACAGAAATCCGCAGCAGTCACAATAGAGCTCAGTTGAGCTTTCTCACTACCGCTTTGTCACTCACACGTTCTGTTTCTCTTGGCGCTGCAGGCTGCACTTGTGTACGGGGCTCCTGGCTGCGTTGGCACCTTTGTCCACAAGCAAATCTGCAGCTGTCCCAACAGAGCTCCGTTGAGGTCGCTCAGTCTCCCTCTCTCACGCGCTCATTCTGTTTGTCCTGGTGCTGCAAGCGGCCCTTTTGTACGGGACTCCTGCCTGCATTGGCGCCTTTTTCTGCCCACAAAGAAATCCGCAGCAGTCCTGATAGAGCTCCGTTGAGCTCACTCAGTCCCCATCTCACTCGCTCGTACTGTTTCTCCCACCGCTGCAGGCTGGCCTTTTGTACTGGGCCCCTGCCTGTATTTATGCCTTTATCTGCCCACAAAGAAATCTGCAGCAGTCCTGACAGCACTCCGGTGAGCATGGGTGTAGACAGGCATACTCACTGTACACATTTGTGTACAGTTTTGTTGAGTGACTGTCACAAACCATAAGCCACTCTGTTAATATTATCATCAGTGTCTGATACATGTATAACCTCTTTAGAGAGTAGAGGAATCATCTGACAACAGTCTGACTTGTTTGGAAGGGGGTGCCATTTGGAAAGGATGTGTACATTTTTTAATGGGGGGGGTGTAACTGTTAAAGATTGTGTACAAAACAGAAATTTCTGGCTACACTCCTGCCGGTGACTTTGCTCACTCCCCCTCCATCATTCGCTCTCTCGTTCTGTTTCTCCCAGTGCTGCTGGGTGCCCTTTTGTACTGGGCTCTTGCATTGGGCCCTTTCTCTGCCCACAAACAAATCTGCAGCAGTCCCGACAGAGCTCAGTTGAGCTCGGTCACTCCCCCCTCTCACTCTTTCGATCTTAATGTGTCCCAAATAGTGATTTCCCACAGCGACCATGCTATTCTGCAGCAGGAGTGCAAAAACATATTTGAGCCAGGATGTGAAAAATGGCTGCTGTACTGTTCATAAGGAGGTGTGGAAAAATGCCACTGTTGAAAATGTGGCGTGAAAATATTATAAAATTGCGAAGTTACAAGGGTGTGTGGAAACAGTTCAACGACGCTTGTAACAGAGTCATGTTACTGAGTTTTGTCACCAAATTTTCAACATAGGCATTTTAGGCCTCTGCTTAAGAACAGTGCCACTGTCATTTCCATCTGTCAATAACAGTGATTTCCCCACAGCTTACAGCAAGTATTCTGCTACCGAACTGCAAAACACATTTCGCCAGGATGTGAAAATGACAGCTGTACTGCTCATAAGGAGGTGTGAAAAAATTATACTGGTGAAAATCTGGTGTGACAATATTACAAATCTGCAGAGTTACAAGGGTGCGTGGAAAGTGTGAAATGCACACTTGTAACACAGTCATTCGATGGGCTATCATCACCAGATTTTCAACACAGGCATTTTAGGACCTCTGCTCATGAACAGTATCACTGTCATTTTCTTAATCTGTTCTGGACAGTGATTTCCCTCAGCGACCGCTCTATTCTGCACCAGGGCGGAAAACACATTTCGGCCAGGATGGGAAAAATGACAGCTGTACTGTTCATAAGTAGGTGGGGAAATGGCAATGTTGGAAATGTGGAGGAAAATATATAAATTCGAGTTACGAAGCAGCGTAAACTGCGTGAACGCACGCCTAATACAGTCATTTTATGAAGTAGTCGTACCAAATTTTCAACATAGCCATTTCAGGACATCTGCTCATGATCAGTGTCACTGTCATATTTTTAATCTGTCCCAAACACTGATTTCCCACAGCAACTGCGCTATTCTGCGCCGGAAGTGCAAAAACACATTTCCGCCAGGATGTGAACAATGACAGCTATACTGTTCACAAGGAGGTGTGACAAAATTCCAGTGTTGAAAATCTGGCATGAAAATATTGCAAATTCACGAAGTTACGAGCATGTGTAGCAACTGTGCAGCACATGCTGGTGAAACAGTCATTTTTTGGATTTTTTCCACCAAATTTGCAACATAGGCTTTTTGAGAGCCCACCTCATGAACACTGGCACTGTCGTTTTGTTAATCGGCCCCGGAAGGTGATTCCACGCAGTGATCGCGAAATCAACTTTTGGGGCAGATTAATGCTATGACAGTTCAAGAATTCATGAGGAGGGGTCCCAAAAACCCCATGTTGAAAATTTGGTGAAAAAATTCCACAGAATGCCGAGATATGCACTAAAGTTGAAAAAACCCTATTTATTACATCATACAGCTTACTGGCATTTCCTCAGTTCGCCGGCTTTAAAGAGTGCAGACATGTTCCCCAGTCCCCGAAGATCATTGCACTGAGCTCCGGAGGTAAGTATGGGGTTGAGGGGGGTGGGAGGCAGGGTGCGCAGTGGGTGGGTGGGGGCAGGCGAGCGCCAGGCACAGTTTGCTTTTTTTCAGGAGAAAAAAAACTAAAGATGTCGAGGACCGCTTTTTCCTTCAGGGCATTTGGCACGCTGGGTGGGCTCCCAGTGTGCCAGCAGAAACCTTTCATTTTGGGGGCAGCAGTAGCCAATGGGGAATTGGGCACCCCATTGGCAAACAAGGGGAGTATCATTATGCCGATGGGGAGTTGGGCACTCTGTCGGCAGGAACAAAGAAGGGGGTTACAGAATGCCGACAGAGAGGGCCTCTGTCGGCAACAACAGAAACATCGGGGCACCAAAGCCGACGGGATTAGGCCTCCTGGCAAGTAAACACGGTGGGGGGTTATATTGTTTGTGAACACAGCAGCAAACCACCACCATGTTCACAAACAATATCAGGGGTTTTACATCCCGCCCTGCAATGACAGGTCATTCCCTCATTGCAGCGGATGGCTGACGCTGCAATGATGAGACGGCCCCTGATTGCAGCGGCTGATTTGTCTGAAGTTGGTGGCAACACTCCAAACTGCTGTCACCAGCAGCCTGCAGTGGCATTGGGGGAAGCGGGACAAGCCTTTGCAGGCTGTGGGGGCATTGGCCACAACAGTGCCGTGCCTCCACAACCTGCTTCTGAGAAAGCTGCCGCAATATGTTTCTTGCGCTGCATGCAATCAACATAAAAATGCACTCATTGTCAGGCATTCGACATCCAAAACTTCCTTAAAATGGAGCCCAAAAACCTATATTGCCTCCTCAGACACTTGACATAGTCTTACAAACTGACTGGCCTGTACCCCACACTCTCCGGCCCCAACATCTCTGCCATTAAGATGGCACTGTATTTGACACTTACGTACCAACACAGTTAATCTGTAGTTCATACCTGTAGCACATAGTGAGCACTCTTGTAAATTATAGTTTTGTTTTCACATTTACAAGCAGGGGGCATAGCCAGGATTTGGGAATAGGGTGTTTCCATCAAAGAAATTCCCGAATTTTTAGTCCTGGTATACAAAACCTTTTTATGAAAACCTAATGGAAGGGAGATGGGTGGGGGTTTCTAGGCATGCAGAAATACCGCCCCCCAGCTATACCTACAGCCAATGCACTGCAGTCCTTTTATTTGTTTTTGTTGTCTTCATTCATGTTTCTTCCCTTCCTGGCTGGCTTTCTCCCTCTGACCCCACCCAACCCCATCACCCAACATCCCCCAGACTTACTGGCTTCAGATCCCCCCATTGCTTACCCTGCTTCCCCGGTGGTGTGATGGAGAGCCAAGCTCAATCTGCCGGACAGGATCAGCTGTGCCAGGTCACAGGCATGGGGCCTATGAGGGTTTGGAGTATCATCTTGCCAGCTAGGGTGATTGTTCTGTTTTCCTCCCTTCCCCATGGTGCAGAGGAGCCAGCTTGCAGTGATGTCAGGGACACTGCTGCACACGTTTCCTGGGCAGCACACTAGACATCTGCCGTGCCTCCACCCCCTGCTGGCAGTCACAGTGATCTGTCCCTAGCTGCCACAAGGCGCCAGGCCAACACTGAGTGTGGCTCCCACCCCTTCGTGGAGTAGAGCAATTAATTGGATGCTCAGTGCTCCATTCTCTGGGCCAACCCTGCAATGACTGAGGCTTGGGGCGTGAACCCAGAGTGCCAGCATCATGAGCAGTAGCTCTAGCGCTGCACCAATGGGCCGGCGACTTATGTTTTTAATTGTACGTTTCCATAATACTTTTATATATAGTACTGCACCATTAGCATCCCTGGAATGCAGCTGTAAAGAGATAAAAAGACTTTATGTAGTTTCCTTGTTAACCATCCAACAAACTGATCAATAGAAGTAACTGTGGTACATAATGATAATCAAATAGGGGGAGGACTCGCAAGTCATACGTTGTCACAAAGTGATCATAAAGAAATAGTGAGCAGAATTCTGTCATTCACCTGCACACACACACCTGGAGCATTAGTGTAGTGGTCAGTGACACGTCTTTGGTGCCCCCCCCCCAACAATTGAATACATACTTGTATTTGTTTCCCTGCCTCCTTCTGTACCCCACGTTTTACTTTGGAAGGTGCCGAGTACACGCACAGGAATGACAGCAGTACTTAGTTGTATCTATGTATATTTACAATGATAGTTAATTCAAACAAAGAACAACAATCACATTATTACACGAGGAGGGATAGGGATCATGCAAGGGAGAGCGACCATAAATGATGACAAGTACCTGGAATACCCCCCCCCCCAAAAAAATATATTTGGAAGCCATGACTTACTGTACATGGCATATGCATTCACACACCTGTGGGATGCAGGAAAAAATAAATAAAGCAGCAGAAAACTCTTCTCTGCTTGGATTAGTGGTGTTTGTGGGGGGGGGGGAGAGCATTGCATTACCTTGCAGGCGACTTTGGCTTGAGAGCTCAATCTGACTTCATCTCCTGGCCTGTGGCACTTCCAGTGTGCTGGGAAGGTAGGATGTTCTCCCAGGCTGGTGTCTCAGTGGTAGCACTGCTGCCTGCCGCACTGGTGACCTGAGTTCATCAGCAGCCCTGGGTCATGGGGGGGGGTGTTCAGCCAGGATGGAGAGGCTGGAGCATCCTTGGGAATGCTCTCCTCTCCTGGGGTAGGGGTCCAGCTGCTGCGCTCTACAACTTCCACCTAGCAGAGGATGGATGACAGGGCAAGCAGCAGTGCAGAACAAGGGGAGGATCACTGGCAGATGCAAAGCGAGTGTGGGCCTCCACATGCACACACGCTGCTGTCATTGCATACTGGGTGGCCCAGGGGAAAAGAAATAGGGTGGAAACATGCCAGCAGAGTGGGATGATGGCTTCGTCCACTGCAGGCTCTGCACCCACCAACTAGGTGCCTCCTCCAGAGCAGGTCTGGATTGTGCTCTGGATCGGCCTCGTTAGCCTCGATGGCCCCACCCTATAGGGCAATTTGTGATGGATAACCAGAGGAGAAGGAAGCCCTAGGGATGATGGACTGAAGCTTGATTGGGGCTGGTTGTTGCTGAGGAGAAAACAAGCATTATTGGGGAAAAAAAGTATTTTCTGATTCAAGGGTGAGGCAGTGAGAGTGACCTCAGCATCAGCATCTCTTAAAGCAACTGATGACCGTACATTGATGGTATAGGTGGCCATGTTCAGTCAGCTAGGCCCCAACAACAGAGAGAAGTGTAGGTTGTGTCTCTGCATCAAGGGAGGTGGGCATGGACTGAGGGGCAACAGCGAAATATCTGTTGGCCTGACATGTTTAATGATGACTGCTGTGCTCCCCCCCACACACACCAAAGAGCTCTGATATTTCTGGACCTTCTCTGCAGCCACTGTTACACTAAGCCTGCTGTGACTTTCATGGCATTGAGGTGTGACCCTTATTGGAATAAACTACTGTAGAGGCCTCTGAATGTTGAATGTTGGGTGACTGGAGCCATCTGAAAGTGGTGCCCAATTGATAGTGGAGTGCCTCACCCGAATCAGGGTGTAAATAACTCTAAAGAGGCCTCGCCCACCTGACCAGGAAGATATGATCTCTGTTTTATGTGTCATCTGAAAGTCAGCACCTTATGGCATCACTTTGTTCCTGAAAATCACGAAGCACTCTGCATAGTCAGCATATCGACCTCTATTCTTTTATTAAATCTTTTCACAGCCACTTAAAATTTCCAGCGTTTCAAGGAATAGGGCTCTTCCTCAGGGACATTTGTGGCTAAAAACTACAAATATATGTACATATTTTGCTAATTTTATATCATACTGTAAATTATAGAGATACAAAAAAAAAAAACCAAAATCCCAACAAAGATGGGCTGGGGGCACACCGTAGACTGTTATGGTGAACAAAATCAGCATATGACCAAAACAGGAGAAATTGCACCCAGAGCTTAAAGGTAATAGAACAAACACAAGCAACTGCAACATATGTCTTCATGTGCTAGTTTTACTTTTGAGTGCAAAAATAAGGTGCATACAAGTGCATTTATTCACAAACAAACATCTCTAGCCGGTGGCAGGCATGCTCCGTCATCACACCTGACATTTCTCCCAGAGACTTCAGGACTTCATCAGAGAGGCATTGGTAACAGTCCTGACTTGATTAAAAAGGTAGCATGCAAAGGTTTACAACCGAAAAACACATTAAGTGCTTGAATATGTAAAATATGTAAAGATTTAAATTACATGGTGAAAAAAGAAGCACAACATTAGTTTACAAGAAATGGATACCGTGCCGGACTACAAAAGGCTACACTGAATGTTACTAAATATAGTCAGATATAAATGTACTGTGTAGCATAACTAATAAATACAGTTACAAGTTTTAAAATTTATAGCGACTCTGATGGTTTTTTCAAATAGTGCTTTTTCCAGCCTCTGAAACCCAGTCTCTAATGTATCACTGTATCAACAGGAGGTGCACTATTTCATGAAAGCAACTAGGTCTATATTGTCATTTAGTTCTCTGCCCTCCCATGCACCCATCCTGAAGATCCAATAACTTGTCCTACCCTATAAACCCTTCCCAGTACCTCCTGACGCAGGATTACTTGAAGTGAAACTTACTTCATGTAAACCCCCTAACTGACTTCATATGCTGAACTACAACATATGCTTTGTTACCACTCTGTATGGTGTGTACATGCTCACTAGCATGGACTTTAAAAGTCTGTATAGTGCAGCCCATATAAAATGCGCGAGGGAGTACACTATGCTACACGTATCACAGTTCATAAACTACTTAATTTTATACAGTTCTCCAGTGGTGAGATCTGAAAAAACATTAGTCACAGCAATATATTTACAATACTTACATCTATCACACTTGTGGGAACCTACTAGTAAGGTTTGCAGCCAAGGAATACTTTTTTATTTTAAGACTAATGTATAACTCAAAAATCACTTTATCCCTTACAGTAGTGGGCTTTCTGAATACTATTTTAGGACCAGGACCACAACTTCCCATAACCCTCTGTCTGTCTTCAGAATACCCCAAGATTCCTGAAATATTTATTTCAGACTGCATCCACTATGATTGCTGTAAATGGTGACAAAAACACACTGTTGATCCCAGTTTCCCCTCGTTTTTATGGCTGCAGTGGGTGGAGCCCTGCAGACATTTTCCTATTACAGTAGAAAAAGGGAGCTCTCAAGATTCCCAACAGACTAGATAAAATTGGAGGTTTTGTACTATCACTCCAGTCTGCTGTGTTTATTCAGTTGAGCAGTGTTGCACTGGACTATTTTGTGTGGTAACTGCTAGCTTCATGAAACACCAGTGAACACTCTTAAACCTTTGCCCCACCCGTTTCCACTTGTGACCTTGAGTTTTTAAATCTTTACACCTGCTAAATAGTTCCCCGTAGTTCAACTTGTTTTTTCCTATCAGGAACTTAAAGGTCTCTATTGCATCCCACCACTCTCATTTGGTCTTCAGTGAGTACATGTTCAGCGCCTTGAGATAATCCTAGTAAGGTCTGCCTGTTGTCCTGGAGTCATCAAGTTACCCTGCACTGCATCGTCTCCACCCTGCCTGTGTCCTTCCTTAGGTGAGGACTCCAGAAGAGAGTACAGTATTCCAGCTGTGGCCTCACCAGTGACCTACATAGAGGTAGTAATACTGCCTTTTTCCTGCTGTCAGTAACCTTTTCGATACATCCTAGCATCATATTAGCCATACTATACGCCTTGTTACATTGACTTGATTGTTAGAGGGAGTCACTAATGATGACTCCCAGGTCCCTTTCTTCTGCCACAGTGCTCAGTTTTACCCCTCCCATCTAGTACTCTGTCCTGGGGCTTTTGTTCCCTAGATGCATAACCTTTCACTTTTTGGTGTTGAATTTCAACTGCCAAACCTTAGACCGCCTCTCCAGCCATTGTAGATCCTTCTGCATCTCTCTAATCCCTTCATTACTATCAACTCTAGCACAGAACTTTGTGTCATCTGCCAAGAGACACAACCTGCCCTGGATGCCCATTCCAATGTCACTGATGGACATATTGAAGAGAACAGGACCAAATACAGATCCCTGCAGCACCCCACCCATGACGCTTTCTTCCAGTTTGACCCTGTTTACCACCACCATCTGCTGTTTCTCCTTCAACTAGTTTCTGACCCATCTAACAATGTCCCTAGCTGCACCCAGGTTCGATACAAAAGGTATACAGTATCAGTATGTACTGCTCAGTACAAAAGGTATACAGGATCAGTATGTACTGTCCAATACAAATGGTATACAAGATCAGTATGTACTGTTCAATAGAAATGGTATACAGTATCAGTATGTACTGTTCAATAGAAATGGTATACAGTATCAGTATGTACTGTTCAATACAAAAGGTATACAGGATCAGTATGTACTGTTCAATAGAAATGGTATACAGTACCAGTATGTACTGTTCAATACAAAAGGTATACAGTATCAGTATGTACTGTTCAGTAGAATTGGTATACAGGATCAGTATGTACTGTTCAGTAGAATTGGTATACAGGATCAGTATGTACTGTTCAATAGAAATGGTATACAGTATCAGTATGTACTGTTCAATAGAAATGGTATACAGTATCAGTATGTACTGTTCAATACAAAAGGTATACAGGATCAGTATGTACTGTTCAATATAAATGGTATACAGTATCAGTATGTACTGTTCAGTAGAAATGGTATATAGTATCAGCATGTACTGTTCAGTAGAATTGGTATACAGGATCAGCATGTACTGTTCAGCAGAAATGGTATACAGGATCAGTATGTACTGTTCAATAGAAATGGTATACAGTATCAGTATGTACTGTTCAATACAAAAGGTATACAGGATCAGTATGTACTGTTCAATAGAAATGGTATACAGTATCAGTATGTACTGTTCAGTAGAAATGGTATACAGGATCAGTATGTACTGTTCAGTAGAAATGGTATACAGTATCAGTATGTACTGTTCAGTAGAAATGGTATACAGGTTCAGTATGTACTGTTCAGTAGAACTGGTATACAGGATCAGTATGTACTGTTCAGTAGAAATGGTATACAGTATCAGTTTGTACTGTTCAGTAGAAATGGTATACAGGATCAGTATGTACTGTTCAGTAGAAATGGTATACAGGATCAGTATGTACTGTTCAATAAAAATGGTATACAGTATCAGTATGTACTGTTCAGTAGAAATGGTATACAGGATCAGTATGTACTCTTCAAAAGAAATCGTATACAATATCAGTATGCCTAGTCATACAAAAGGTATACAGGATCAGTGTCTACTATTTAATACATAAGGCAACAAAATCAATGTGTACTATTTATTACAAAAGGTATACAGAATCAGTGTATACTATTCAACACTAAAAGTATACAGTATCTGTATATACTATACAATACAAAAGGTATACAGGGTCAGTATATACTAAACAATACAAAGGGCTGCAACAGATCCCCCAATGTGTGCTATTCAATACAGAATCAGTATATACAGTATTATGCAATACTAAAGGTATACAGAATACAAAAATACAAAAGGTATACTGGTCCATAAGAGCGGAGATAGAGCTCTGCGCAGTAACTATCACCCCATATCAATACTACCTTCCCTCTCCAAAGCACTCCAGTGTATTGTCACAGACCAGCTGATTGAGTATTTGAAAAAGTACCAGATCCAATGCCCTCAACAGCATGATTTTCGTAAGTTACACAGCACTGCTGGAGTTCACCAGTTTCATTCACCATGCGCTTGACCATGGTCAGATAGTGGGAGCGGCCTACATCTACCTTACCAAAACATTTGATATAGTCAGTCATTCATTACTGCTTGAACAACGTGCCACTGCTGGGCTCTTGGACAAGTCCATGGGGTGGTTCAGTAGCTATCTACAGGACCCAACAGTTTAAAATAAACAAATTCCTAGCTGACGGTTCCACTATGCTGTGGCAACAAGAAATTTGTTGACCGTGGACACAGCGACAGCACAACACCACCAAGTGGTGTTGTGCTGTCGCTGGGGGAACAAGTGTTTTCTGTGGGGGGATTTGCCCCGTGCATCCCTGCACTAAAGATTTCTAACTCCAGTCGGAGTTAGTTCGGGGAAGGAGGCAAACACCCTGGCAGCAGCAGTGTCTGAATACCTGGACCATCCCAGCGAACTGCCGAAAACGTTGCTGTGATGGTCTTCATGGTATTTGTGTCGCTGCTCCATCAGTATACCCTATCTGACAGCCGTGAGGTACACTCAGGAGTTCCACAAGGATCTATATTGGGCCTGTTGCTCTTCAGCCTTTTCCTTAACCGACTCTCCCTTGTCTGTTCTGACAAAATTCTTCTTTATGTGGATGATGCAGTTATCTTTGCCAGCAGTCCAGACCCAGTCACTCTGGAGAAACAACTCCAGAGTAACTTTACTGCAGTCGAAGCCCGGGTTCATGAAGCATAACTCCTCATGGACTATAAAAAGACGAAGGTCATGTTGTTTGCAAACCCCCACAATAAACTTAAATCACATCAACCAACAATCCGTAATAGTGTCAACACCTCATTAGAAATAGTTCAAACCTTCGAATACCTAGGGATAACCCTTCGCTACTCCCTTTCTTCACCCACCATGTTGACCATGTCACCAAAGCAGTCAACACTAGAATAGGCCTACTGCACTGTTACAAACATTGCCTGACAACCATGGCACTCTGTACTGCTGTCAACAGCAGTATAATCTCCATCATAGACTATGATCTAGTCATCTATAGCACCATGTCAGACACCACATTTAAAAGGGTTACTACTGCACTAAACAAAGCTTGCAGACTAGTCACAGGTGCACACCAACTCATGCATACATGCAACCTATTCGCTCAGTCCTGCTGGCTGCACCTTAAAGGCAGGGTAAAATACCAGACCTGTCTACTAGCCAAAAAAACCTGTCTAGTTCTAACCCCCTCCCAGCCCTCTAGCACCTCCTCACCCCAACTTCCAACCCCCACAGGACTCAGGGCAAGTCCAGGCAGTCATACCAGGTCCCTTTCTGCCGTACATCCCAGGGACAAAGGACCTTTGCCTACCATGCCCCTGACTGGCTTAATGGTCTCCCCTGAGACATCCTTGTCGAACCAAAGATTGGTCCGTGTAAGCGTAAACTTCACCAACACCTCACTGCTCTTAGTTGCTGTGACTGCACTCCTCCTGCTAGTTGCTATTAACCATCAGCACTTACACTCTGCTTGCCCTTGGCCTTGCCCCACCACCACCCTCACCCACACCCTAGCCCCTACTCGCTCTCCCCCTCCATGCGCCCATGTTTCTCTCACCCTTGCACCATCACTAACCTCGACAAAGCCTCCAGGCTGGTCATAGCTTAGTTACATGTACTAAATTCTATAACTGAAGTGTCACTCTCAAACTGAGTGCACTAGTTTTAGCTCTCTATGTATCCTGCCATTTTTTTGTCCCATCTTGTCTTTATTGTATGTTATCTATTTTGCTGAGACATGGAACCTTTGTAAAAGAGCTTTCAGCTCAAAGGTGTTGTAATCTGAGATCTCACTAAATAAATAAAATATGTACTGTTTCATACAAAAAATATACAGGATCAATATATACTATTCAGTACAAAAGGTGTACAGGAACAGATGTACTAATCAGTACAAAAGGTGTACAGGAACAAATGTACTAGTCAGTACAAAAGGTATACAGGATCCAGGTGAGCCATGCTTGCTAGGGCTCACACACCTTTCCCTTTCACTCACAGATGCCATTGTGGATGCTTGGGGAAAAAGAGGCTGCCATGCAGATGGATGCAGGGCCATTCTTCGTGCATGGTGGTCCATCGTGTGAACTTGCACACCATTGCAATCTCCTCATACTAATTCGCCAAAAGCAGGGTAATGAGTTTGCATGTGAGCGGCACAACTAGTTGTCATGGACTATGTTATTGGCCAGCCATTGGGTGTTGGGGGGGGGGGAGAGGCACAGAACTGCTCTCAGTTGCAGTAGTGGATGGTTGGGAGAAAGAACCACTACATCACCAGGAGGGAGTGGGAGGTACTAGTAGAGTACCAGCACATTCTGTGTTGGGGAGTTGGTAGGATGGGGGGCCAGTGGACCACCATGAAACCCATCACTTGAGGGGGAATGGGAAATGGTAGAACACCTTATTTCATGATGCCAGCAACATTGTGTATCACAACCAACATTGAATGTATGTCGCAGTGCCATGGCACCAGTGTTCCCACTGAGACTAACAAATCATGAGTTAGCACAATATCTCGAGTTGGTTTCGATACAGCAGGCAGAATGATTTCACTTTCCAGTTTAAAAAAAACTGCCAACTTGGCATTGTATTTTAAACTGTTTGGGGAGGGGGTACTGCCTACTTTAATATCCAGAATACAACTTAAGGGATATCTGTGCCTTGCTAATAAGCCATGATTTTTTTAATGGCCAGTTGCAGTCTCTAGTCCCCCATCCAAAAACAGATTATAAATTTGCCAAGACCACATCACAAACCTTTCCACTTAAGAGCCCACTTCATTCACTTTTGCCAGTGTTGCATCAGGCTACCTACCATCTCTACTTCTGCAGAAATATTTATTAAAATATATCTTTTGGGGCTAAAACATACCCTGTTTTAAAACAAACTCTTGAATCAGGTGGGTTCCTTGCTTTCTCATTTACCGAGTTGCAAGTTTAAAAACCTCCAACAAACTCTTTCCCTACACTGAGCAACTTGCCAATGATCAGTGAGCCAAAACTAATTACCACCTGTGAAATTTCTCCACACAAAATGCAGTTCCAAGATTCGTAATAAAAATTAAATTCTCTTGCCCTTTATTGTGTATTTACTTTTCACTCCCCTTCCACTGCTGTCACTTACATTTTGCTGTGTCTTTAGTTTCGGCCCTCATTTCACTAGTATGCATTTGAGTGTAGTATTTTCTCTGACTTACTGTCGCTCACGTGTCTGCACTCTGTTTGTGGTCTGCCGCGACGCCGCGGTTTCTGACTCGCTTCATACCAACACAGGCACTGTGATCCCAACTGTGCGCCTGAGTGTCCACAACCGCGCTTATGCCTAAGTTATTTGCCTTTTGACTTTCTTTTGCTTGTTCCTCTCTGACTGACACAATATAGAACTGGAATCTTGCATGCACCAGTCAATGGCCAGCAGTGCAGTAGGCATGTGGGAGTAGTTGGGGAGTGGCTTGCAGGAGCAGAGGAGAACTGACAAGAAAAAGGAACTGGATGCGTTAGTTGTGACTTAGAGGTGGAATCAAAACACAAAGGGGCAGACTAAGAAAGCATAGAAATGCGCTAGTAGCTTTGTGTGCAGTGTACCTCCTCCACATATAAATGTGCATGAATTTCATAATTTATACGTGATTCATGTACATTTATGCGTGAATGGGAACACTGCATGGCACGATGCATTGGGAGGGCGGTCATGAAGGGTCAGCGGGGAATTGAGCCCACTAGCTGCTGGAATGAGAATTTGCACTGTGCCACACTTGCAAGAGGACTGCTCTCTGGGATGTGCGCTAAAATTTGAGTAAGGTTGTTTCAGATGGTGGCTCAATGCTGCGAGCACAAGGCACCCTTTTTGTACTGTTACAGAGTTCTAAGTAGAATTGAAAGGGTGTCACCTGTTTCTAGTTGAAGATCCCTTCTCCCTTACCCTTGAAGTTTTGACTTTATTTTTGGACTTTAGACACCTACAGAACATAGTTAAGTGAAGCCCACAAAAGAGAAGGACAAAAGAACTAAACAGTCCGTCTAATCTGTCTCAAGATTCCTAACTCGGAACAATTTTTTTTTTCAAACTGTTTTTGTTCCCCGGCTCGCCTGATGGCACCCTGTTCTTTAGCACCATCACTGACCTTCTCATGGACTTGCTGGTTATCTGGTAGTTACCCAGAACAACTATAGTGCTGGGTGGCCTGCCCTGTCCATCACGTGTGGGCCTATGGACAATGTCAGCTCAACAGCAGACCGTGACTTTTTCCTCCAGCTCCTGGCATGAACATGTGCCTAGCACCCAGCAGCTGCCCCCTCCTCTTCTACGTGCTTCTGCTGTGGGAGGAGAACTGTCCTTAGGATACTCAATCCTCCCACTCCTGACCAGCCCCTGAGCAACCTGCGTCCTTTCACAAACCTGAGTCAGAAGTATATCGAGCGCTAGTGCTACCACTGCATTACTGGGCCACCACTCTAAATCCTGTGAACATTTATTTCCCTCATACTCCTTTCTACATTATCTCATCTTATAAGTCCTTTAATTGCATCTCTTTTTCTCTTGAGCTCTGATATTGCCTTTGCCTCAGCCACCTTGACCTGAATGCTTGTTCCACCCATCCTCTACACTTACTGGGAAATAGTACCTTCTAATGTCTTTTTGAGGCTTCCCCCTTCCAGCTTAAGCACGTGACTCTTAGTGGATGTTTTTTTTTTCTCAGATTAGGTCATCGTGCTGTGTCAACTCTTGTTAAACCCTCTCATGAACTTGAAAGTTACTGTCCCCCCCACCTCGTCTGTCCTCCAGTGAATAATGAATACACGTTAAGACCTTACAGTCTTTCCTCATCCATTTTGCCTTGTTGTTCATGAATCCCTTTTGTTACCCTCTTCTGCACAGTCTCTGATCTATCCTTCTTCTTCCTTAGATATGGATCCCTGAACTGCACACAGTACTCCAGATGCGGCCTGACCAGTGATTTGTGCAGGGGCTGTGACTCCTCCCTCCCGCTAGTAATCCTGGTTCCTATACACACCACCTTCTTGTCAACCCTCCCGTATGCATTATTGCACCAAAGATTATTTTAATTTATCTCTTATCATCACCCTTAGGTCTCTGTCTTCCTCAGTGCTCTGTACTAGTATCCCATTGATATAGCAAGCTGCTCAAGTATTTTTCACCCCTATATGAATCACCTTGCACTTTTTCATACTGAATCTTCTTATAAGCAGTATGTGTGAGGTACTGGGGAGTGGGGGAGAAAAAGGATGCACGCATTACCCATTGAGCCCTCAGTGAGCCTGTATGAGTATAAGTACCCTCAGCATGCTGTCAGGATAGTGGCCTGGTGCACTCGGTCCTGCCATTCAAAACTCCTCCTAACTGGACTGCATACCTTGGTGTGGTGGGGAGGACCTACCTAGAAGACCCTACCCCCAAGGATGAAAGGGCAAGCTGTGGAGCCCCGTGGAGGAGAGGCGAGTAGGAATTGGTCTGGGTGATCACCTGTCTGAGGGAACAACTGGTGCGGAGGGTGTGACAGGGAGCTCTTGCCACTCTTGAGGACCGACCATTTCTTCAGTCTGCTGCAACAGTTCTTCTATTTCTTAGCCTAATCTGTCCTTTACAATTTCTAGTCCATAAGGTTGGCCACCTGTGGGCACCCGCTCCCCTTTCTTGACTATGCTGTCGTGTCGTCTTTAATATTGCTTTTCCCTCTCAGGTCCTCGTACAGTGAGGTAATTGTGGTGACCTCTGAGCTGATGTAAAATAACAGGCTGTGTTCCTCGTTGTTGGATTTAGTATACAATGGTACTATGTCATAAAATACTTTTTTATATACCTTATGTGTATAAAACTTGTAAATGTTGAAAATACCATGGCACTAGGTGTTTTTGGTAAAGCTAAAAGGTTACTGGGGACTGTATGATAAAAATTAAGTTAGTCGTACTCTTTAAAATGCTTGTAAATTGCTGTAAGTTGAACAAGTCTGAAATTTCATGGTAAAGTGCATATATTCCATGATGCGTTGCCTTATGGAAGTATGTGTGATGTTGTGTTTCTTTGAAACTTGGCTTATTGTCAATGCCCTTTGGGGTAACCCTTGTTTCAGTGCTTCTGCACTGAGGTTCTTTGTCTTTAGCTTTTTTTTTTTTTTTTTTAATTCTTTTTTCCTGGGGTCCTCCTCGTCACCTTCGCCCAGTCACTGCCCCTGAACCCACCACCTACCTATTTGCCGCACCTCCCGTCACCCCCAGCCACCCCCGGAGGGCAGGGCCGGGGCACTGGTCCCCTCAATACCAGTGCCTCGGAGCAGTAACTGGTTGGGAGTGCGGTGGCAGGGGTGAATTGAAGCCCGGAGGTTTCACTAGACGGAGGATCCTCCTTCTTTTTCCTCCTGAATTTTTTCTCCCGGAGGCGGGACGCGTGCAATGACGCCGGGCGCCCCGCCTCCCCTGGAGATTAGCGCACGGGCAGTGTGAGCTCCCGCGCCTCCGCCAGGGAGTCTCAGCGCCCGGACGCTGTCCGCACTCCCTCCTTAGAGAAGGAGAGCAGTCCAAAGGACGCCCATCCTTCTCCCTGAGCCGGCCCTCCGACGACTCTGGTCCGCTCTCGAATCCAGGTCGCCGTGTCGCAAGCGGAAATCCCACCGCTGCGCCAACTTTTTTTTTTATTTGAGCCCCCACCACCCAAGCAAACAAGGCCCGCATAGGAGAGGCTGAATCGCAACTGATAAGTTAGATCAGAGATCAGTGAGCCAATAGGTGCTAGCTAAGTGTAGAGGAAAGACTTGTATAGTCTGTTGCTACAAAATGATGTGCTGAAGTAGGGATATGCCATTGCTGAAGGTTATTGTCTGCATTTTGAATAAACTTCATACAGAGATTGTGTCTTGAACTTGAAGTTCGGTGTCTGGTCCATCTGTTATCCCACAACCCCTCCACAGAGGGGCCAAAAATAGAGCATTAAAAACAATTAAACAATGAACAGAAGAACCATGGATATGGTGAGGGAAAATAGAAAGCCAGGTCCCAGTGATAGTGGGGGCATATGCTGGGAGCTGAAGGCAAAGAAGAAGGAGAAGAAGAAATTATTTTTGAGACAAGATTTGAAAAGGTAAGGGGAGTTAGATGGTTAGGCAGCGAGAGAGACAGAACACTGCTCCAGCTGAAGGGAGCAGTGATGGAAAAGGTTTTGCTTCCAACAGTGGGAATGTTGGTAAAGGCAAGAGAGCAGAAAACTGCAGAGGTGGAATGAATGGAGCAGGCAGTAGAGAAGCAGGAGGACACCCCCTGGTGAAGCTTCAGTGAGCAAAGCGATGGCGCACATGGATGGCAGTCATTGCGTAAGGGCTAGATTTACAACTTTGTATTTACTACACTAAATTGCACTTTGTTTCCTCATCCATTCAGGTGAGGATATACAGTACCCGTTGAACACTGTTATACTCTATGTATGCTGATTAGCCTTTGGAAATAAATATTTGACAGCATTCTCTTGGTGACTGTGTGTTTATGCACATTTAACTATTGTGTAGTGATTGGACAGTAGTCCTTCAACTAGCAGTATTTTAAAACCTCCGAGTGTACTCCCAACTTCTGGAAACAGTGCAGTTTAATTCAGGTTTCGCCAATCCGAGGGAGTGCACTGGCCCCAGTACTGTTTGCGCTGAACCTTTGGTTTGGATTTGAGTAGCATTAGGACAAGGTCAGAAAAATAGGCAGGAGGGGGAACATGAAGCACTATAAAAACATGGAGGGTAAGTTGAAATTTTTAACATAGTAATTTAAGGCCAAGAGGGACTCTAGGTCCATCAAGTCCTCTCCCCCTGCTTCATAAGCAGAGAACAAGGCAAGACCTATTTTCAACTCTTAATAGTGCCAAAATCATTTTGAATATCACTATTTAAAAATAAAAATCTGATTTGGCTCCAACAGTGAGTGGCAGATCCTACCAACAAGTAATGTATGCTGTGGAAACGCATTTTTTTTTTTTGTAACTCAGTGAACTTTATTAAAAATGTTTTTAAAACAAGCAACAGAAAATATACATGTAACCCCCCTGCAAATGGGGGTTCCCAAAAGACTTCCAGGAGCTTGCTTGAATGTTCCAAGCCTGAATGGTGTTTGGCATTTAAGCCATTTATCAGTGAGTGTTTTTAGAGCCTCTGGTACTGTCTCTTTAAGAGCTGTCTGCTTGCAGACATAATTAGTTTGTATGGGGGGACTGTGTGCTTCTCTGAGTACCACTGAGCTGCTGCCAATTCACTTCATTTTGCAGTCACTAGGAGTGCAAAGGAACCTGTCTGAAAGATGTAACTGTTTGCCAGAAATTATTTAGAGTAATAATGAAATTACAGTTTGTCTAACCTGCTTTCTTTGCAGTCAGAACTGTGTCTGCTAGTTCCCATTCTAGTTTTGAACTGCTGAACTGGACCAATCAATGTGGGTAAGCTAGCTCTAAAATGGTGCCTTGGACGAATCAGAACTTGACTCATAATCTGAGCCAGCCACAAGAGGATTGTATGGGCAGTGACTCTGGGAGATGTAGTTTAGACTTCAGTGCCTTTTGGACCAACAGCAGCAGTCTATTGTGAGGACAGCCAATCCAGTCAAGAACTGGGAGGAACTCAAAGGAAGTGCCCGTTTTGTCGGTTGGAGTTCAGTTGAGCTTTGGCAGTGAAGAAGGAAGCCCTGTGCTTTTCAGTGTGCAGTTTTAGTCAAAAACGTGTGAAGGCCCAGAGTTCCAGTCTGCAGCTTGTGTAACAGCTTGTTAGGACTGAATCCGTCCTGTGAAAAGAATCAAAGGATCTCTGAAGAGTAGAAACCAGGCTCACCCTGTAGAAGACTGGAGAATTGCTGAAAATGGCACCGGTCTGTCAGGAACTGAATCTGCTGTGTGTTCTCCCGGGTATTGTGCAGTAATTGCGATCGGGATACAGATGCAGCCTGCCTGGTATAGTGTTTTCTTTTATATGGATGTGTGAAGAGGTTTGTGTACCTCAAGTGAGCCCTGCTGACATTGAAGGACCCTATCTTATTTGGAGGTCGTGAGTACTAATTCAGGGTCGCTCCCTGTTGAATTGCCACATTAAATCCACATGGAATTACTGTACTGCTGACTGTTTAATTCTCCTTTTCTCTGTGTGAAAGGGCCCCTACCAGCTGCCACGGTTTGGACTAGCCACTAGGGCTTAAAATGTCAGGGACAGTAACTGATAGGGATAGGCCTGTGCACAGAGCCATAGGTAGATTATTAGAGTGATAAGCTAATTAACCTGATTTCCCTGTCCTTGTTATATCCCCTAAATAAATCAGAGCTGCTTGTTTCAGCAAAGTTATATTGCCTGAGGTATTTGTCTATGTTAAAGTACTGTACTGTGATTGTTGCACTGTATCTCATTTCACAGGAGGTCCCAGTGCCGGAACCAGACCTGGGGTAAGTGTATACTGTGAAGGTAATTTGATATATTGTGTGGGCCACTAGTGGGAAGAAAGGGGTTGCAGTGTCCCAGAGGGCTGTGACCAAGTTAGTTTAACTATTGCAAACCCTGACCTCTGGGTGGAGGCACCCGCCATTGGATCCAGGCCCTCAACCTGTTAGTGGCAAATCAGGCAGGGTAGTAGCCCCTGGGATAGCGCCATCTAGGGGTTACATCTTGGAGGCTCACCGCTCACGTTGTGTTGTCCTCTAGTGGCCATATTTACGAACCACTGTTAAGAAAAAATGGGTACCCCGACAAAGTGGCTGTGCACCGCTGGTGGAGGGTGTACTGGGAGGAGATCGACCCCAAAATGCTATGCTTATCCTGGACATCCCCTGGGTATCAATACGGACACTGTGCAGGAGTACTTTCCAAGGTGGAAGGTTTACAAAACCCTGTGGTGGTGGGCTCGGCATGCTAATCTGCTCACCCACACTTTCCTGGCCCTAGTAGAGTTTAAGGATCCCATAGATAGCTCCAAAGTGCCACAGACCATTACTCCCAGAGGGAGCCTCACTGCTGGAGAGTGATAACTAAGGACAGTAAAGACCGGGGGAATCAGCCCCACCACTATCTGAAACTTTTGAGGAGAAATTTGCTGAATGGTTGCTGGGAGAGGGAAACTGTGGAGGACTTGAAGAAACTATTCTTGCCACCTGGGGTGTTCCTCCCCAACACCCTCTCCTGCTCCAGTGCCCGTAATGGTGGCTGAACCAATGCAGACTCCTATTTCTGCACCTGCCATTAGTCACGACTCTTACAGGTTGAGGATCTTCTCTGGCACCCTCCCCACCCCCCAAGGGGAGGATGACTGGGAGACCTGGATAGACTATGTTGCCCCCCAAGTGCTAGAATGGCAATGCTCGGAAGGCGAAAAGCGAAAGAGGGTTAGTGAGAGCCTCCGAGGTCCTGCCCTGGCTACCATCCGTGCTAAACGGGCCAGTAACCCTGAAGCGACTGCACAGGCCTATCTTGAGGCCTTGGAGAATGTGTACGGGAGCCCAGATTCTGATGAGGACCTATGGTGGAGAGTAAGAAATGCACAACAGTACCAAGGGGAGTTGTTGTCTGTGTATGTCTCTCGGCTGGAAAAATTGTTGCAAGAATGCCTCAGAAAGGGTAGTTTGCCAGCGATTGAACTGGACCGAACCAGACTGGACAGAATCCTTAAGTCTGCCCCTTCTCAGAACTGCTGTTGCTTCAGTTACGCCTGGCAAATCGACTGGAATCCCCACCCTCCTATGATGAGTTAATGAGAGAAATTCGAGGAGTTGAGAAAAGGCGACCTCGGGAGGTACCTGCACCAACAGCTGTGGCTACGACCCAGTGACTGAGGGTGACCCATCAAGGAAGTTCAGGGCAGAGGTTGACAGTCAATGAGTGCTCTGACAAGGAAAAGATATGCCATAATGGGGCTAACTGTTGAGAGATCCGGAATTCAAAACAGTCCTTTATGAAGGCCACGCCTGCAAGTACGGGCCCTGACCTATATCCGACTGCATCTGCTATGGGGTGGGGGTACCACCCATGTATCTCCTGCTGATAATAGCTCCAAACTCAATTCCTTGACCATGGAAATGGAGAAACTGACGAGATGTCTCCAAATGCTTATCACCGCAGACAAAGATGGCACCCAGGTTTCCAGTTAGTAATACCCCGCCCTGGCTCCCAGTGTGGCGCCGCGCCAGCTCAAACTCCAGAAAGTATGTTTTGCTGTAATTGTGGGAAAGATGGGCACATGAAAGGGATATGCCAGTTCCCAAAAGACACTGACAAAGTTGCATATAGGCTACAAGGAGAGCTTGGAGAAGAAATCAGTGGTTAAGAGGTGACGACATGATCCCAGTGAGGGCACCAAAATGCTAATTCACGTCCTTTTGTGGCAAGGTCAGTTGCCCAGGCCCCCACTACCGCCTCTCCAGACTGGTCCAGAATAGTGGGTCCCTCCATGGAGACCACTGTAAAGGTGAATGGAGTGTCTACAAGAGCTGTATTAGACAGTGGCTCCCAAGTGACAATTATGTTCCAGGATTGGTATCAGAAGCATTTGTCAGACGTACCCTTACAACCATTAGAAGGACTGCATGTATGGGGGTTAAGTGAGAAGGCCTACCCCTATTCCGGGTATATCCGAATTTGGCTGTCTTTCCCCACCTCCGTGGCTGGAGTGGCCGAACAAGTAGAGACCCTAGCCTTAGTGTGTCCCCCACTGGACTGTATGATGGTGTCCCTTTGTTGATTGGAACAAATGCTCATATGTTCGGAAGGCTGGCACAGTTGTGTTATGAAAACAGGGTCAAAGACTAGTAGAGCTTTAAGAGTTCGGCTTTAATTAAGAAGGCCTATGAGGCACAGAGAGATGCTGAAAAACAGAACCAGAGGAACCGGTCGGAATTGTATGGAAGAAGGATCCTGAGTCTCTGATCCTGGCGCCAAATGCCCAGTGTACCTTACAGGAGAGGTCCGTGATCAGAAAGGATGTTAAGAATAAAATATTAATGTTGGATGCACCAGGCGATGGAAAATTGCCAGAGGGACTGCTGGTTGCCTAGTATTTGCCCGCTAGAGCCCATGCTTATGCCAGAAGGGTAATGGTCCAAGTTCATAATGTGTCTGAAAGAGACATTCTGAGTAAACAGAGGTTGCATCCTGGCTAATGTGCATTGTGCAGACACTGCAGTGCTACCCAGCAGCAAGAGTTCAAGGAAGAATGAGAGAGTAACGCCTGACTTGTTTGATTTCACGACCCCGCTGCCAGCTGAATGGAAAGTGAGGATCAGTGAGAAGCTTGCCCAGAGAGACCAGGTGTTTTCTTTAAAGGAATGGGATGTAGGATGCATGCAAGGAGCTGAGCACAATATCCGCTGCATGACGAAAGACCATTTCGTGAGAGGTCTCGACGCCTGGCACCTGCTGACATAGATGATGTGAGACGCATCTGCAAGAGATGTTAGCTGCTGGTGTAATACAAGAATCCAGAAGCCCTTATGCTTCCCCATTGTGGTAGTGAGGAAAAGAATGGAACAATAAGGATGTGTGTGGATTATCGACCTTAAACCGCGGGACTATCCCTGATCAGTACACAATGCCCCGCATTCAGGATGCTTTGACTGCCTAAACGGGAGCAAGTGGTTCTCTGTGCTGGATCTCCGCAGTGGGTACTACCAGATCCCGATGGCCCCAGAGGACCGTGTGGAGAAGACGGCCTTTATCTGTCCGCTTGGTTTCTATGAATTCAAGAGGATGCCTCAGGATTTCAGGTGCCCCAGCCACTTTTCAACGATTGATGGAGCGTGCAGTGGGGGACATGAACTTACTAGAGTGCCTGGTATACCTAGATGATGTTATTGTGTTTGGCAGCTCACTGGAGGAACATGAGAGCAGATTATTTAAGGTATTGGACCGACTGGAGGACTTTGGCCTTAAACTGTCCATTGATAAGTGTCAATTTTTCAAACATCAGTAAAGTATATGGGACATAGTATCCACCGAGGAATAGAGACCACCTAAGTAAAGTTGAGGCCTTGACCACCTGGCCACAGCCCAAAAATCTAAAAGAACTGCAAAGATTCCTGGGATTCTATGGTTATTATCGGCGCTCATCAAGGACTATTCAAGAGTGATCCGCCTTTACTTAACCTTACTCAAGGGTATCCCCAACCCACAAAAAATACCAAAAGTCAGCGCCCTCAAGACTGAAAGAGTGTATTTTCATCCGAGTGAAGTATTTGGGGCCCGCTGGACTCCTGTGATTGTGAGACTGCTTTTCATGAGATCATATATCAACTTACCCATGCTCCAGTGCTGGCCTATGCCGATCCAAGAAAACCTTACGCCCTGCACACTGATGCTAGCTTGCAAGGGTTGGGGGCTGTGTTGTACCAAGAGCACGAGAATGGCCTGAGACCAGTGGCCTTTGCCAGTAGAAGCCTGACCCCATCCGAAAAGAACTATCCTGTACATAAGTTAGAGTTCCTAGCTTTGAAGTGGGCTATTGTTGACCAATTCCATGAGTACTTGTATGGGCTAAAATACTAGTAAAACTGACAATAATCTTTGACCTATGTGCAGACCTCAGCTAAGTTGGATGCCACTGGCCATAGGTGGCTTTCTGCATTATCTACATATGACTATGCTCTCTAATACCGAGCAGGTCTGAACCACATAGATGCTGATGCTCTCTCCCGGAGGCCTGTTCCCAGAATGATTGGGTCCGATTGCAGAACCTGACATTCGGCACTCTGCCGAAGTTTGACAGGAGGAACAATGTCCACGGACAGTGGACTGCATGGTGGATTGCTTGGGAGCCTCTGAGAATTGCATACCTGCTGCTTATTGCCACTTTCTGCAATAGACATTGGTGCACTGCCTCAGCTGGACAATGACAGTATTCAGTGGCTCAATCCCGCGATCCCATGATCAAAGCAGCTTTAGAAGCCCTCTATGCAGGAAAAGATGTGTCCAAATTACGCCCACTGATTTGAGGAACTGCACTGTTATACAGAGAAGGTCCTAAGTTGAAACTGATCAATAAACTGTTATACAGAGAAACAGTAGACAGAGGGGACAAGTAGATAAACAACAACTAGTGCTGCCCACTGCCTTCGAGACTCAGTACTGAGGTCCTTGCACAACCACATGGGGCACCTTGGTATAGACAGAACACTTGACTTGGTGAGATCCAGATTCTATTGGCCTAAGATGGGGCTGATGTGAGCAACACATTCGAACTTGTAGTCGCTGCTTACAGAGGAAAGCTTTGCCCCAGAGGGCTGCCCCCTTGTTAACATCACCACCAGTGCACCCATGGAGCTGGTCTGTATTGATTTTCTGAGTTTGGAGTCAGATCAAAGAAATATCAGTAATGTGCTGGTGGTCACTGACCATTTCACGGAGATATGCCCAAGCTTTCCCACCAAAGACCAGAAAGCATCCACTGTGGCCAAAGTACTTGTAGAAAACTTTTTGTTCACTATGGGGCTCCACAAAGAATCCATTCTGATCAAGGAGAGACTTTGAGAGTCGGCTGATCAAAGAGATGCTTTCTCTGTGGGGAGTGCGAAAGTCCAGAACCACTCCTTACCACCCACAGGGGGACCCACAGCCTGAACGTTTCAACCGCACGTTGCTAGATATGCTAGGCACCCTGCACCCAAAGGACAAGTCTAGATGGAGCCAACAAATTAACACCCTGGTACATGCTTATAACTGCACCAAAAGTGATGCCACTGGATTCTCCCCCTACCGCCTGATGTTTGGAAGAGAAGCTCGACTACCAGTAGATGTGTGTTTTGGGGTCCTCCTGATGGGGTTCAAGCTGACAACTATTTACAGTATGTGCAAAAGTTAAAGGCCCAGCTAACTCATGCGTACTAACTGGTTTCAAACCATGGCTGCCAAAAGAAATCTGAACAACAAAGAAAGGTATGATAAAAAGGTGAAAGAACAGGAACTCCAGGAGGGAGATTGGGTATTGCTAAGAAATCTGGGACTGCATGGCAAGCACAAGATTGCTGACAGATGGCACCATCTCCTCACATTGTAGTGGGCAAACTAGATGATCTGCCAGTGTACAAAGTAAGGCCTGAGAATAATTCAAAAGATGTAAAACAATGCATAGAAATCATTACTGCCCATTGGACAAATCTTAATTGAGTCTGAGCCCTAGAAGATGCCCCTCTGGACCAGTGACTAAGCTGCTGCTAAGAAAAGATCAAGAAAGTCTGCACCACAGAAGCAAAGTTAAAGTGTTCCCTCCACAAGTCCCAGTTGAGCATGACTGTCAGTCCATATCGGAAGAAAATGAGAGTGACTTTGAATACTATCCTTCTTACGAACTGAGTCAATTGTTTCGGGCAATCCCTAGTCAATACTGGAGACAAAGCTGGGCCTCTCTGGACTGTCTAAGCCCCAGCTTCATCCCTGGAGCCAATGCTCCCAGAAAGTGAAGTAAAGCATCAGATCAGATGAAATGGAATCATTGTGCATGGTTGAACTGTTTGAGCTTTCGGAGGAAATGATAGATTGGGGCAGACTGGTGATACACCCGAACAAGAAGAGTATTTTGAGTGCCCTGACAGTCCACTGCCAGTGTCCAAAGCTCTCCATGCAGCCAAATGTTGTGGACTCAGAAACTGTAACTCCTGGAGCTGAAAGTGCCCAAGTTCTAGCTCTCTACCCCCATGGAGACTCCCCTGACAAGTGAGGACAATGCTGAAAATGAGGCTCAGATTGCAGAGACTATAACAGTTCCCCCTAGAAAGACTGGTCGAGCTGTAAAGCCTGTGGTGCACCTCAGTTATGATTCACTTGGGAGGCCTGTGGACTTGCCTCTCAATGTTGTCCATAAAGGAGTGTATGTGTCCCGAGCTCATTGCCCAAACTGAGCATCAGTGCTAACTCCAAGTTACTTGTGTTGCCCTCTAAGTATGGTGCCCTTGCCCCATCCAGCCCTAAGGTAACTGATAGGAAGGGCCCCTCTCTTCAGGTTTCATGTACAAGAGGTAATAACTTGAGTTATGGTACAATGTGTATGTAATACTGTAAAGAGTGACGTACTGCAATGTTTCAGAAATGTGTTCTTGGTAAAATGATATATTGACTGATGATTACATGTGCGAGCCTAATGCAAATGTATATGGTTGCAGTTGAAACTATAGAGTACTTGCTTGAGCGTGACGTCAAGCTTTCCCAGGCCAGGAAGGGTGTAACCCCTGCAAATGGGGGTTCCTAAAAGACTTCCAGGAGCTTGCTTGAATGCTCCAAGCCTGAATGGTGTTTGGCATTTAAGCCATTTATCAGTGAGTGTTTTAGAGCCTCTGGTACTGTCTTTAAGAGCTGTCTGCTTGCAGACATAATTAGTTTGTATGGGGACTGTGTTCTCTGAGTACCACTGAGCTGCTGCCAATTCACTTCATTTTTGCAGTCACTAGGAGTGCAAAGGAACCTCATCTGAAAGATGTAACTGTTTGCCAGAAATTATTTAGAGTAATAATGAAATTACAGTTTGTCTAACCTGCTTCTTTGCAGTCAGAACTGTGTCTGCTAGTTCCCCATTCTAGTTTTGAACTGCTGAACTGGACCAATCAGTGTGGGGTAAGCTAGCTCTAAAATGGTGCCTTGGACGAATCAGAACTTGACTCATAATCTGAGCCAGCCACAAGAGGATTGTATGGGCAGTGACTCTGGGAGATGTAGTTTAGACTTCAGTGCCTTTTGGACCAACAGCAGCAGTCTATTGTGAGTGACAGCCAATCCAGTCAAGAACTGGAGGAACTCAAAGGAAGTGCCCGGTTTTGTCGGTTGGAGTTCAGTTGAGCTTTGGCAGTGAAGAAGGAAGGAGCCCTGTGCTTTTTCAGTGTGCAGTTTTAGTCAAAAAACGTGTGTAAGGCCCAGAGTTCCAGTCTGCAGCTTGTGTAACAGCTTGTTAGGACTGAATCCGTCCTGTGAAAAGAATCAAAGGATCTCTGAAGAGTAGAAACCAGGCTCACCCTGTAGAAGACTGGAGGAATTGCTGAAAATGGCACTCGGTCTGTCAGGAACTGAATCTGCTGTGTGTTCTCCCGGGTATTGTGCAGTAATTGACATCGGGATACAGATGCAGCCTGCCTGGTATAGTGTTTTCTTTTATATGGATGTGAAGAGGTTTGTGTACCTCAAGTGAGCCCTGCTGACATTGAAGGACCCTATCTTATTTGGAGGTCGTGAGTACTAATTCAGGGTCGCTCCTGTTGAATTGCCACATTAAATCCACATGGAATTACTGTACTGCTGAC
Source organism: Neoceratodus forsteri (assembly GCA_016271365.2). NCBI lineage: Eukaryota > Metazoa > Chordata > Ceratodontiformes > Ceratodontidae > Neoceratodus > Neoceratodus forsteri. The sequence continues at coordinate 389,514,937 of JADMNL010000023.1, forward strand.
TGTTTAATTCTCCTTTCTCTGTGAAAGGGCCTCACCAGCTGCCACGGTTTGACTAGCCACTAGGGCTTGGGTACCCAGGGACAGTAACTGATAGGGATAGGCCTGCACAGAGCCATAGGTAGATTATTAGAGTGATAAGCTAATTAACCTGATTTCCCTGTCCTTGTTATATCCCCTAAATAAATCAGAGCTGCTTGTTTCAGCAAAGTTATATTGCCTGAGGTATTTGTCTATGTTAAAGTACTGTACTGTGATTGTTGCACTGTATCTCATTTCACAGGAGGTCCCAGTGCGGAACCAGACCTGGGGGTAAGTGTATACTGTGAAGGTAATTCTGATATATTGTGTGGGCCACTAGTGGGAAGAAAGGGTTGCAGTGTCCCAGAGGGCTGTGACCAAGTTAGTTTAACTATTGCAAACCCTGACCTCTGGGTGGAGGCACCCGCCATTGGATCCAGGCCCCTCAACCTGTTAGTGGCAAATCAGGCAGGGGTAGTAGCCCCTGGGATAGCGCCATCTAGGGGTTACATACATAGACTGATATCCCCATCAATATTCAGGGGAATCTTGGTCTGTGTAGGTACCAGATATGATTGTGGAGAATGCAACAGTTTATTAATAGCAGTTAACTTCATTCTGTTGTGTGTAAACTGACTGTGCCTATGTGTTACAGTTAGTCACCTAATTGTGCAAGAGTAGAAGTGTGTGCATGTTTTCCCCATCTCCTTTTGCACCCCTTGTTATTGTGCCTAATGTTAGCTGTCATCTTCCCCATCCTCAGTGCATCCAGGATGGTATGATGCCACTTACAGGTTGGCACTGTGTCGTCGAGCCAATGCCTTAATATTATATTTTTGGCAATGGAAGAGACTAATGCCATGTGGAACTGCTGAGGACCTGTCAGTTGGTCTATGCCTAACCCAAGTATGCAGGTCTAAGGGCAAACGCTTCTTGCTGGCCCAATAAGGGATCCAGATTGGACTTTATCCTTTCCCAAACAGGTCTAACTTTGCTGTAGTCCCACAGGATGTGTTTAAGTGTTCCCTAGCTTCCCCAACATCTTGAGCAAAGATCAGTCTCTAACTGCTTTATTCTATAGAGTCTCACTGGTGTTTAGTACATGTTAGTGATCAGCTTGTACTGCGTAAGCCTTAGACCATCAAATCTGAGAAGTTTACATGTAGCAACCCAGACTTTGTCTCTGTTCAGCATCTGCCAACTCTTGGAATTTGGACTTCCAGCACTCCATATTCAGGTTAACTCTGGCTGATGTGGTACTACATAGTTTTTTGGGGGCAAGAGTGAGATTGCATGCTTTTTCCCAGCCAGGGCTGTCAGACCGTCCTATGTTTTGAATGAGCAGTTATACTATGGGTATGGGCCCAAGGCCTTGTGCAGCAGTTAAGTCTCCTAATAGGTTGAATATGGTCTTGGAAGGATGTCATAACTAGGAATCTGAGGTGCTTTTTTCCTGCCAGGACAGAAGTTACAATGGGGTTCATTTGGAGGATAATTGGTAGTTTCCCTTAAAGGCAAGCCAGGACACCTTCGGATTAACCCATGCTTTCCTACATAACATAAGTTCTGTCTGTTTCTGCTGTGGGGTGTAACATGCAGGGTCCTCACTTTTCACTCTACACTCCAGTTTAAGAAGTAACTTGCATATATAGCTTGTAGTAAAGCTTGAAGTCTGGTAACTGAAGGCCCCCCACCAAGTGATTTATGAGGCACGCGTTTGCTTTAATGAGTTCACTTTAGGCCCTTCTGGGAGGTGTCTTTTCCAGTAGGAAAGAGGCAATCACGCCTTAGAGTCAATCAAAGCATGCTTGTGGCAAAAGCGGGCTAGTCATGCTCATCTGGTATAGTAAATCCAAAAGGTATGCACTCCAACAATAAGAACGGAGGTTCAGGCTTTATATGCTGAAAAAAAGTTATTTTTTTATTTTCAAAAACATACAGTTTCACCGTCCTGCCGGTGACGTGGTAGGGATACCGCTTACGGCGCCAGTGACCCGAGTTTGGGAACAGATTCGGGTGGCTGGAGGGTTGGCCGGGGGGGAGGAGGGTTGAGTGCCCAGAGGCTGCTCTCCTCCTCCTCCTCCACTGGGGAGGGAGGGTTGCTTGTCCTGCTGCTCTACTGCCACCTGGATGACCACAGGTGGAGGTGCAGCGAGACGGCAAATAGAAGGGAGGGGGGATGTCAGTCGGGAGCTGGAGCATCCTCACGTCCTGACGTGCTCTGCCGCATGGCTTTCCAAGTGTGCCAGCGTCCTGTGGGAGGACCAGAAAAGCAGGAAAAAACCCACAGTGCTCCCTGTAGATGGAGTTCCAGGCCTCAATCTCACTCCCCTGCCGACGCCGGTGACAGCATCCCCGACGATATAATGAGACATTGGGGCGGAGGTGGGGGCCCTGTCCCGTACCTGCCTGGGGGGGGTATAACCAAGGCTCCTTGGGGGGGATGGACTGCACTGGTGCATGGACAGACGAGCAGGGATGCACAAGGCCATGGGAGTCTCTCAAAGGAAGAGAGTACTGTGGCCAGAAGAGGACATAAAGAGATAATAGAAAAAAAAAAACATACAGTTTCCACCTCTTAGCCAGCTGGACATGGACACCTTACCCTTCGCTTCGCCTCTAATGCAAGGCTTCATTAGGGGGCTCATTTTGATTATACTGATTGTAGCCCACAAGTATAGAGGCAACGCTCACCAACTTTGGAGGTCCAGTTTGAGCACTCTTAACAGATTAGCCAGATTGTTATGAAGCATTCCTTGTTTCTACCCACTGCTGTACCCAAGTAGAGAATTAAGTCAGACATCCATGTCCCTCCCCACCTCATGACCTCTGTCCTCAAGGTGTGTACATTCAGGGATAGAAAATTAGTTTTAGCACAATTTGATTTATAAGCAGACAGCTGACAAAACACTTGGAGCACTCCTAGGGTGGTATGTTTGGAGGATAAAGAGTTCTGTATGTGTAGTAGCACATCATCAACATATATGGACAGTTTTTATGAATGGCTCCAATGCTTTCTCTTTGGAGTTTAGTTCTGGTGAGGGCTTCTAGGTATAGGTTAAATAAGTAGGGGAAAAGTGAGCATCTGTGATGTGTGCCTTTCTCTAGCTGGAACCCCTTGGAGTAAACCCTCTTAGCGGAGGGTTGAGACTGTAGAAGCCTGATCCCCTTTATGAATGCCTGTGGCAGGTTGGACTCCTCCAGTATTTGAAAAAGGAAATCCCAACTGACCTTGTCAAACATTTTTTCTGCATCCAGGGACGTCAGCACCGCAGAGGTATCAGATTCCCCAGCTGCAGAAATAGTATGGTAGAGATTTTTCATGTGGCCTGTGGCAAGTTCATCTTGCATAAACCCCACCTGCTCTGGGCCAGTGAGCAGACCCCATACTTTTCCCAACTGCATCGCCAGAACTTTCGCAAGGATTTTCAAGTCTATGTTTAAGAGGGATAAAGGCTTATAATTACAAGTAAGTCTCTGGTCCTTGCCTGGCTTCGGTAGTAATATAATAAAGGCCTCTTGGAGCTGTGGGACCATGTTCCAGTTGTTAAATGCTTTGTTAAATAAGTCTGTTGGGGGTAGTGCCAAATTATTTTGCAGGAGCTTATAGAATTTGGGGTTAAAAACATCTGGTTCAGGTGTCTTTTTCAGGATTATTTTTATATGGATAAGTGGACTTCTGACTCTGAAATAGAGCTTTCCAGAGTGTCTGTCACCTCTGCAGATATGTTGTACAAGTTGGCAGCCCTTAGGAAGGACTTCATTTCATCCAGACCTTGGTGTGAGTGGCCTTGTGCAAATTGTGGTAGTATGTGCCAAACACTTCAGCTCTTTGCTTGGTGTTGATGATTGGGGGCTCCCCTGGGTCTCTCGTGACTGCCAAAATTATGCTACTGACCTCCTGTTGCTTCAGTTGGAGTCCAGGAGGGGCTTACCTTTCCCCTTACTCAACACATTTCCACTTAGCCATTAGAATTGCATGCTCCTCCCCCAGTTTTTGAGATATTTGGCTCTGCATTGTTTGGTCAATTCTGCATCGGTGAAGGTGCTAGGTGTAGATTTCTCCTGCTTCCTTATCTCCTGAAGTAATTATGTGCATTCTTCCTCTCTCTTTTATGTGTAGTGACTAGCCGGATCAACTCCCCTCCAAGCATGTATTTAAAGGCCTCAAATTATTATTGTTAATCAGAGTGCCCTGATTCTTCTGAATGAAACAGGCTGCTCTTTTTTTAGTCACTCGGGCAGATTGGTCTTCTTTGATTAAATGATTGTTTTCCAAGATTTTCTTTCTCTTTGCAATCCAGGATTTTTAAAGTCAGTTGCACTGTGGTGTGATCAGAGACCACTTTAGCAAGGATCTCACATGTCCATACCCCTATCAACAACCCGGCACTGATTAGAAGGAAGTCAATTCTGGATGACGAGCCATGTGCAGCCAAGCAGAAAATGTCTGTTGCAATGTCCTCCATGACTCTGTCAGCACCAGGCTATCTTAGAGTGCTCTTAAAGCTCTTTGGGTTGGAGAAAGTCTCCTTCTAGTGGTGTTGGAATGGTCCAGAGACCCATCCATGACCAGGTACCAGTCGTGAGCAAGAATGAGCATAACCTTTATATGCTTAGCCAGATGTGCCATTAATGAGGTAAAGAACGGTGGTTCATCTGCGTTGGGGCCATAGACACATGTTAAAACCATCTCTGTCAAATCCACTATCCCCTTAACAATGATGAATCTCCCCTCTGGGTCTGATGATTCAGATACGAACTTGAAGGGGACACTCTGTGCAAAAAAGATTGAGCACCAATCCTTGTACTGCTGGAGCCAGCTGTAAAAACATGCCCAACCCACTCCCTGCACCACAGGTTGCCCTTTTCAGTTTTGTATGTATTTCCTGTAAGAAGGTGATGTGTGTGCCAACTGTTTTAAGATGTCTAAGGACTTGGTATTTTTCATTTATCCAAACAGAAATCAGCAGCTGTACAGTGGGTCCACAGAAAATAAAACACAAGTAGCAGAAATCTGGGCACACAGCACCACGTCACTATATTCAAATAGAATTAAAAAATATATAGTATAAAAAGCAATGTGAATTACATAAACGCAACAGCAGTGAAAAAGTTTTACATGTGAACATGTACTTTATCAAGGCCTTTATTGCTCAGATTTCTGCTGCCTTCGATTTTTTTGTCTCTTCTTGTTACATAGAAACATAGAAACATAGAATTTGATGGCAGATAAGGACCGCTTGGCCCACCTAGTCTGCCCATTTTCCTACCTAACAGATAAGCTGCAGATCCTAGTCAACCAACAGCTTACTTCCTCCTACCCCCCACTAGGACTGCCTTATGCGTGTCCCATGCATTCTTGAAGTCCCCCACTGTTCTTGACCCCACAACCTCCTCAGGGAGGCTGTTCCATGCATCCACAACCCTCTCAGTGAAAAATACTTCTCACATTACCTCTGAGCCGTCCCCTTCTATCTTCAAATTGTGCCCCTTGTTCTTGCACATCTCTTTTCTGGAAGATGCTACCTCTTGGACTTTGTTAATTCCTTGAGGTACTTGAAAGTTTCTATCATGTCCCCTCTCTCCTTCTTTCCTCAAGGGTATACATATTAAGCTCCTTTAGTCTTCTTCAGATGTCTCTGGTGCAGACCCTGCACCATTTTGTTGCCCTCCTCTGGACAGCCTCCACTCTGTCTATGTCTTTGTGGAGATGGGGTCTCCAGAACTGCACACAGTACTCCAGATGGGGTCTCACCAACTGTCTGTACAGAGGGATAACAACTTCCTGTTTTCTACTATTGATGCCTCTTCCTGTGCATCCCAGTATCCCCCCAGCCTTCCTTACTGCCTTCTCACATTGCTTGCCCACCTTTAGGTCATCTGATATAATTACCCCCAGGTCCCTTTCTATTTTTACTGTTGTCAGTATCTCACCCCAATTGTGTACACTTCCCCTGGGTTTTTGTTTCCCATGTGCATTACCTTGCACTTCTTTGCATTGAATCTGAGCTGCCATACATTTGACCATTCCTCCAACCTTGCCAAGTCCCTTCTCATCCTTTTCACTCCATCTTGTGTATCAACCCTGTTGCAGATCTTTGTGTCATCTGCAAAGAGACATACTTTTCCTTCCAGTTCCTCTGCAATGTCACTTATAAAGACATTAAAAAGGACTGGTCCCAGTACTGAACCCTGCAGTACCCGCTAGTAACCCTCCTTTCGTCACTGTGTACTCCATTTACTACTACCCTTGAGTCCTGTTGTCTAGCCAATTCTTATTCAGGCTACCACCTTGGGACCACCTCCAAGGCTGGCTATCTTGTGTATTAATCTTTTGTGTGGGACTGTATCAAATGCCTTGCTAAAATCTAGGTAGGCCATGTCCACAGCCCCTCCCTGGTCTACTACTTTGGTCACCCAGTCAAAGAAATCTATTAGATTCGTCTGACACGACCTTCCCATCGTGAACCCATGCTGCCTTGGGTCCTGTGCCCCACTGGCCTCTAGGTACTCAACAATTCTTTCCTTCAGAAGTGATTCCATCATTTTCCCTACCACTGAGGTCAAACTAACTGGTCTGTAGTTTCCTGCCTCTGTCTTGCTCCCACTTTTGTGAAGAGGAATCACATCTGCCCTCCTCCAGTCCTCGGGTACCACCCCATCCTCCCATGATTTGTTAAACAGAGTAGTCAGCTGTGTCACTAGTTCTACCCTTAGTTCTTTTAGAATTCTTGAGTGAACCCCATCAGGCCCCATTGCTTTTTCCACCTTCAATTTTATTAGTTCTTTCAGAACCCTTTCTTCTGTAAATGGACTGTTATCGACCCCGCCTTCAGAGTGTTTTCTTGTTTGGTTTAGGTAACTCCCTCCTCTTCCTTTGTGAATACTGAGCAGAAATATTTGTTCAGTATCCCTGCTTTTCACTGTCACCTCTACCCACATTCCTCCCTTTATTAAGCTTCAGTATCCCTCCTTTGGTCTTTCTTCGCTCCTCAATGTACCTATAAAGGTCTTATCCCTTCTTAACAGAATTGGCTATCCTTTCTCAGTTTGGCCTTTGCTATTCTGACTGCCTTCCCAGCTCTTTCTGCTTTAACTGATAAAGTTCTCTGTCCTGCTCCTTCTGTGTTTCCTTATATTTCCTGAATGCTGTCCTTTTCTCCTTAACCTTCCCTGCCACCTCTTTTGAGAACCATAACGTTTTTTTCCTTCGTTGTCTTTTATTGATTTGTTTTACACAAAGGCTTGTTGCCTCTGTGATGGCTGTTTTGATCACTCCCATTGTTCCTCCACCCTCCTTCTTGCCCTGTTTGCTAGTGCTTTTCTGAGGCACTCTCTCATTTTCCAAAGTCAGCCTCCTAAAGTCCAGTACTTTTGCTTTTGTATGGCTTGATTGTATGGTTGTGTTTATCGTGAACACACTGTTTGGTGGTCGCTTGTTCCCAGATGGCTACCCACTTCTAAATCTGAGATTCTTTCTCCATCCCCATTTGAGAGTACCAGGTCTAAGATTGCTCCCTCCCAGTGGGTTCCAATACTAGCTGTCTGAGGCATGCCCCTGTAGGGCATCAAGAATGACCTGCTCTTGAATGTGCCTGCAGCAAAGGTGCTCCAGTTAACATCTGGCATATTCAGGTCCCCATCAACAATGTCTCTCCTTTTTCTGCCATTCTAAGAAAGCCTTCTATCATTTCCTTGTCCATTCCCTCCCCTGAGATGGGGGGTCTGTATACAACCCCCATGCGGATTGTGGTGCCATTTCCTGTCTCCAGGGTGACCCAAAGTGCCTCATCTGCTCCCTGTTTACTCTTTAGTTCTGTTGCTTTGATCCCTTCCTTTACATAGAGAGCTACTCCTCCTCCTCTTTTACCCTCCCTGTCCCTCCTGTAGATTGTATCCTGGTATGTTGACATCCCAGTCATGGTTCTCTGTGTACCATGTTTCTGTGACAGCCACAATATCCACGCAACCCTCTTCCATCAAGGCAACTAGTTCAGGGAGCTTGTTACACAGACTATGGGCATTGGTACTCATCACCCTCCACTTTTGATAGCCTTACCCCTTTTAGCCCCATTTCTGTCCTTGTTGATGTTCCACTTGCAAGTCTTGATACTGTTAGCCAACTTCTTTCCTGATATAGGTGCTTATTAGCTGTCGATTTGACCTGCTCCTCTTTGATCCCCCGCCTCCTGTAGCAATGACATATTAAATCCCATATATATTCCAAAGACCATGTCCCCTTTTACGTTGACCTGGACATGCATAAAGTGGTACCTGATACACACCGATAGAGCTTCTACGCAAACCCTACATTCTGTGAAAACAAACAATGAAGGCTAACAACAAAAAGACTCAGAATTCACACCCTACAGGAGTGACAGCAGGCACACCTCGGTGATGCACGTAAGCACCTCAGGTGGGTGCTGATGGTAATAGGTCTGTGGTAGGCCTGTGCAAGTGTGCTCCCCTGCTCATTGGGAGCCTCTGTAGCTTAGAAACATAGAATTAGTTGGTAGAAAGGGACCACATGGACCACCTGGTCTGCCTAGATAGCATTTGGATAATAAGGGGCATTGACATACTTCACTAAAGTGTAAATAAAAGAAATGAGAGCCTGATGTGCACTGATTGATCAGTTGAGAGCAGAATATTGGGTTCCAATATTAAAGTCACCCCTCTGGGGCCATATACCATGGTATTTCACAACCATTTTTCACTTTATGAGGGACAAGGATTAGGGGCCTCAGGTCATAGTGTGCAAAGACTGACCCCTTCCCCCATTTAAATGTCCTTGAGCCTTGGCACATTACAACCTTCCTGTATTATGATGCAGTTTATTACCAGTTTACAACTAGGAAAAGAAAGGTCACATCAGTCACCCCCCTGTTTAGTGGATTGGAGTGCTGTGTAGATGAATGGCAGTTCTAGTAACTCTGCATGCACTGCATCAGAGACGGCAGGGTGTTCGGTGAAGGGATGTATTGCAACAGGTTCCTGTTTATTTGCTGGTGTCTACATACTGCCTGCGAGACCAATAGGTGTAGCATCTCAACCTGGATGCCTGTTGCTTCCGCTTCCATATCCCTCATTGCCTCCTGTGCTGGAGTTGAGCACGGCTGTTTTCACAGCGCACAGTGCATCCCGTGACCCCCCCATCCTGTCAGATGTCCATCTACTCCTGCTGAATGGAAAGGAGTAGTGGGTGCTGAGGCAGGAAATTGGAAGGCAGAGAGTGTCCAAAGAGAAGAAGGTCACCATGTTTTTCCCAGCTGTCCTGCGTAGCTTGTGCATATTTTTAAACAACATGCTGCAGAGAGAATTGGTGGTGACAGATCGACATCTGCTCAGACTGACTGTCAGCTGAGGTGTGAAGATACTGATAGTGGCAAGAAGAAAGTGTTGCCTGAAGTGACAGTTGGAAACTGACAATGCCAGTTTCTTGGGTCTGGTGCCAATTTTTGAAGTCAGTGTCCTGTTGTGTGGATACCAGTGGCCACCAGAACTGTTAGACTGGCGAGTCAGAGTTCCAAATGCACTCCAAGTCCAATAACTGTAGTGTGTGTGGCATTGAATTCACTACAACTGACTTAATTCTTGCTGCATATCCCATTTCTCATGCTCTTAGTTTTGCCTGAGGAGGGTGAACTAAATACTGCCGCCGCAGGAGGGAAGTTGTCTGGGTGGATGGAGGGAAGCTGGCCTTTGCAGCATTCTCATACTCAGAATTACCTTAGGCCATATGGATGATCAGTCATGCCAGGTGTAACATTCTGAATTTCACTTGTGTGTTATGGAGCTGTTTTTTGATGTCTTTCTATTCTAGTTGATGATCATGGAGCAGCAGGGTGATGTGGCTCAAAATGTGGACCCACCAGTTATTCCAAGAGGTTCTGGTCACAGGTTAACTGCTTTCTCAAGGGTAGAACTAGTGCCTCCTCATGTGATATCATTGCCACTGGTAAAACTCAAAGTGACCTCACCGTGGCCACTGAAGTCTTTAAGTTCTTCACGGGCTTGGATAGCTTCAGGTCTACTCCGTGTAGCCCCTCCCAGAGATCCAGCCACTCTGGCTGTTCAGCTCCCTGCTTAACCACCCTAAGTTCCATTTTAGATTGATCACAAAGAAGGAGGTCTGGTATCTTTTATTATGTATAAAAGATGATAGTTCAGCTGGATATGCTAATCTTGAGCCCAGTATCCTCAGACTTACTGCTCCAGTCCTTGCTGGTCCTACTGCTGCTTTCTACAATATGTCCCTCCTTCAGGGCGACATAGCAAGCATTTGGAAAACTGTACATATTGTCCAGGTGCACAAAGGTGGGGGGTGGGGGCAAGGAACTGATTGAACATTTTCAGCTTATATCATTGCTGTGCACCCTTGCCAACATACAGAAAAGACTGATCTATAATCAGATACAGAAATACCTTGACATGCTTACCATTTTAACAGAATTCCAACGCTGCTTCAGAAAACAGCATAGTACTGACACTGCTCTTGTACATCTCACATGTGATCTGTTCAATGCCTTGGAGGCTGGACAGGCCATGGGAGCTGTCTTCATGGACCTAACCGAGGCGTTTGACGTTGTTAGTCATGACCTTCTGGTGAATAAGTTAATGGGTCTGTCCTTCAATCACATGTCATATATGTGGTTTGGCAATTACCTACCGGGGCACATGCAACTTGTTAAATTGGGGTAGCAGGTCCCCTTGCGGGCAATTACTGATGGAGTTCCCCATGGCTCAATCCTGGGTCCCATTTTATCTTCACTGTTCATGAATGACTTGCCTAGTAACTATGGTGATGCAATAATACTGCTATATGCTAATGATGTGGTTTTGTACAGATCTCACACCAACCTGCTAGAGATTCAGTCTGTCCTTCAGACAGTTTTCTGGACACTTGAGTCCTGATTTCAGTCAAATTTGCTAATATTTAACTCCAAAAAAACAATGGCCATGCTATTTGGGACTCGTAGGCTGGGTCATGATAGACAAAGTATACTCAGCATTTGTACAATGTCGGGGGCACATATTGATACAATGGCTACTGTAAAGTATCTTGGTAGCCAGCTGGATCAAGAGCTTTTCCTCAGGCCTCAAGTCAAAATACTGGTCAAAACCCTAGAAACTGGTCCTGCTGTATAGCCTATACCCTTACTTTACTAAGGATGCCAGGCTATCGATCCCCAGCAGCGTCCTTTTACCTGCTGTCACATATGGAGCACCGTTTGTGGCATCTCTAAAGGAGTATGAACTTTCCAAACTGAAGTTTGCCTACCTTCACATATTGTGTTTTGCTGCCAGTGTCTGCAGCAAGGAACATCACTGTAGGTCTTTCTCTACACTGAGTTGGCCCCCTTTAGAGGGGAGGCTTCATTTCCCTTTGCTATCCATGGATTATAAACTCCCCTACTTCCTCCACAAAATCTGGTTAATATCATGAACTTCAAGCCACTAAGAAGGACTCTTCAGTCCACCACACAGAAACTAGCAACTGTATCACAGACACTGTCCCACTGTCTGTGGTCAGCAATCTTTTGCTGCTACTACGGCTAGGCAATGGAACATTTTTTAGTGAATGAGGGAAATTTGGCCAGGACACCGGAGACATTCCCCTACTCTTTTCGATAAGTGCCATGGGATCTTTAACATCCACCTGAACTACAACCAGTCCAGGCAGATGGGACCTCGGTTTAACATCTCATCCGAAAGACGGCACCCCTCTCATGCTGCACTACAGTGTCAGTATTGGGATATTAACCCAAGTGTCAGATGTGGGAACTGAACCCACAGCCCTCTGATCTCCCGGCCTCAGAGGCGTGTGTGCTAGCTACTGAGCCACTGACACTGCATGTCCAAGTTCTGATAGTACAAAGTGCCTAAGAGTATTTGTCTGTATCTAAATAATAACTGGACCTGTTGCACATGTGTTTGCAATGCAACTCCATTGTGTTTACTGTATTTGTAATTTGCTTATGCACTGTATGTTATCTGTATCTATATGTATGCTAATGGGGGTTCCTGAAAAGTCTTACTTGGGCTTGCCTAAATACGAACATACGAACATACCAAATTTGCCAGCAGATAAAGGCCTAGAGGTCTATCAAGTCTGCTTGAATGTGCAGCTAGCACCCCTTATTCTGCAGCTGCCCCTCCCTTCCACCCTTCCCCTTCATTAACCCTTCCCCTTGTCCTGTCCCATCCTCATTTGAAGCAGTCCACTGTTCTACTGCATACCACTTCAGCAGGTAACGCATTCCACCCAGCCACCACCCTCTCTGTAAAAGTGTCTCCTCATCTCCCTCCTGAACCTTCCTCGCTCCAGTCTCATATCATGGCCTCTGGGGCCCTTCCTCTCTTACTTTGAACAGCTCTCTGTACCTGGTCTTGTTTATTCCTTTCATGTATTTAAAGGTTTCAGTCATGTCACCCCGTCTCTCCTCTCCTCCAGTGAGTACATGTTCAGCTCCTTCAACCTCCTCTCGTATGATAAGTCCCCAGCCCCTTGATCATCTTTGTGGTTTCTGCTGCACCCTCCAGTAACTTAATGTCCCTCTTCAGATACGGACGCCAGTACTGCACGCAGTACTCCAGGTGTGGTCTAACTAATGACCTATACAGTGGCAGAATCACCTCCTCCCTCCTCGGGGATATACCCCTTGCAATACAACCCAGCATTTTGTTGGCCTTTGCAGCTGCCAGGCTGGTGTCCTGTGTCTTAGCAGTTTAACCATCATTACCTGAGAGTGTCTGTATAGCCTCTGTGTATTGTCTCTTTAAGAGCTGCCTATATCGTAGTTATAATTAATCTGAGGGGGGGCTGAGTGTTTCTATGCTCGAGTCCCACGTGGGCTGCCAGAAAATCACTCCGTTTCTGCCATCTCTATTTGCGCAGAGGGAGCTCTGTTAGAAGATGTACTTATTTGCTGATTATCTATTAGAGTGGTGATAATATTGTAGTTTGTCTAACCTGCCTGCTTTGCAGCATGGACAGTTCTGTTTTTTATTTTTATTTATTTTATTGGCGGTTCGGAAATACCTTTGAGTCAGAGACTCCTTTACAAAGGTTCCACGTCATGTGATTTACATACAGAGATATACAGGTTACATAGCAGTACATCAATACATAGTCAGGTTGTTACAGAAGCAATTGTGAGGCTAACAGTGAAAAAACTAGGACAAATGTTTATCACCACCATCTTGGACCTGGACTGCCAGAATGGGCCAATCAGTACCTTTGGGGACTCTAAAATGGAGCCTGTCCCCAGGGGTCTTGTGGGAGCAAAATTCTGTAGGAATTGTAGTTTTGGAACTTTGGCACCCAGATGGACCTGGAGGGGGAGCCCTTGTTGTGATTGACAGACAGATCAGCCAACCAAACCTTTTGGATCCTAGGGAAAGTCCCAGGCTGCTTGCAGCTATAGTCAGTCTGACTTGGGAAGTGATCACTAACAACCCTGACCTGTGGGTGGAGGCACCCATTTCAGTACCCATGCTCCTTAACCTGTAACTAGCCAAGCAGGCAAGGGTAGTAGCCCTTGGATAGCACTACCTAGGGGTTACATTTAAACTGTATATGTATTCCATGTTATTAATTCTGGGTCACTCCAGAAAAAGGGACAGCTTGTTTTAGTGAGCCTACTTGGTCATCAAAATGCAATAAATAAAAAACCAAAATTCCAGAGCAGCTCTTTTTGCTCCTATGCTTTCTTCTGTATATACAGTTTGCCCTGGAAATCCATGCATTTTAAAATGATGGCTTATTGTTTGTCTGTGACTAGAGGGATCAGATGGAGGGAGCAATGAGCTCTTGATAAATTACAAGGGGCGTGCAGAAGTGGGCCATTGATGCTGTGCAGTAGTCGTTGAATGAAGTTCCATCATGTTGGCTCCCTCTGCTTTCTCTGGTGTACCCACAGCTACGAGGTTGTTACTGTGGCTTCTCCCCTCCTGATCATTGAGTCTGTCATCCAGTTAGGCAGCCTTTTTCATCAGGTCTCTAAGCTGTGCTTAATCTTTGGCTTGGTCGTCCTCAGTTGAACTCATCCTGCACTCAGCGTCTCCAAGCCTCTTGTTGAAACTCTCCAGGATTGGTTAAAATATTTTAGAATAGTTTCCACTTCAAGAAACGTTACTTAGACTGGCACTAGCTCAATCAGAAATTTTTCAAAATTGCTGCTTTCACTTTCCAACAGGGGGAGTGAGTCGTGCTTGTGTCACTTAAGTGCCGTGGACCATGACAATACTGATGCCCTTAAGGTGTCCATTAGGGGTTCTTCTTAAAGCTTTGTTACCATAAAGCTTTTACCACATGTTCGGCCAAAATTGCTTAGTGGTCTGTGTTGAATTGGCGATTGAAAGATTTGGGGGGAAAAAATCTTTTCAGCCATGGTTTTTGTTAGAGGCCTCTGGAGCTAAAGGGAAGACGTCCATTTACGTGAGCACATCTTGTGACTCTCCAAACGTGTACTAATTTATAGAGCTAGCCTACCCACTCTGCTACTCAGGGTACCCCATAATTCTTTTAGTGAGCAGAAATTTATCTAGGCTTACCTTAAAGGCTTCTAGGCCCACTCAGCACACCAAAGCCTCAAAGAGCTCAAGTTGTGAATTGAACTGCCCTTCCCCAGCACCGCATCACTACCTCCTCTGAGCTACAAGAAACACAAACTCAGCACACCATAGCTGCTTTCTAAGGCTACTGCTGCCACTCTGCATTGAAGTTATGCCTCTGCCCTTCCTCACACTCAACCCAGAGCCACCTTTTCTAGCTAACGGTGAAGCACTTCAGCAGTGTAAGCTGCAAAAGCCATTCCTCTCTCTCTGCTGCTCAGCACTGGATTCTCACTGCCTCCATGTCTCAGATTCAAGAGGGCACAAGCTGTGAATTGAACCTTCCTCCCACCTACAGCGCATCACTGCCTCCTCTGATCTACAAGACCCACAAACTCAGTGCACCAAAGCCACTTTCTAAGGCTACTGCAGCTGCCAATTACCTGCTGTTGCTCTGCATTGAAGCTGTGCCTCAGTCCTTCCTTGCACCAGATCCAGATCTGCCTTTTTCAGCTACAGGTGGAACACCTTCCTTCTTAAGTGCTGTCTTTCCAAACGGTCCTCTGAGCTGTGGTTCAGAGCACTAAGGGCCACAGCGCAAAGGCATCAATAGTGAGGAGTCCATCTGGAGTCAGCCAAAGAGGCAGCCAGCGACCGGACACGCTGGCCTTACACTCAGACTGTTGGAACCTTCCTCCTCAAGCCTTCTACTGGACTGTTCCTGCCTAGTGTTTGTACCTATCTGCCTGCTTCAGCTGCTGCTCCTGTTCCCGTTCTAAGTACAGTATTGCACAGGCTGCTTTATTTAGCTGGGTAACTACACTATATTGGCTGTTTCCCCTCTGGGGCCACTCCCTACTGTGCTCAGTAACTCATCTTGTTAAGCACCCCAGGCCTGTCTCTGGGACTAAGTTTTGTCTTGAATCCCAGCAACACCCTGTGTGAACACTATTTTCAAGTTTGACTTTAGTCAAATCTAGAGAGCTTAGGCCTACTTTATTTATGCATTATCTAGTTAACTAGCTAGTCTTTTCCAGTTTGTTCTAGCCATTTTATTGCTGACATTGTTTTGCCAATAACTTGAGATTTTGCTGGTATATCATTCTGCATTTGACAATCTTACACCCAGACCCCTTCTTCTGCCTTCTCCTTCCTCACCTGGCTTTGTCCCCACTCTCTTCCGTCACCCCTTGTCCCCTGTCTTGACCATCCACTCATGTACTCCCCTCCTCCCTCTTTCCACCCTGGTCTTCTCTACTCTCCCTCTGTAAACTTTGAGTTCCCCCACCAAGCCGTCCCCCCCTCCCCATCCCTGGTGACTTAAGTCCCACTCTGTCCTTCTGCTCCTTATCTTGCTTCTCCTTCTAGCTGGCAGTTGTCAAACATAAGCCTGACCCCCCCCCCCATCATTGACAAGACAGTCAGGAGGGCTAGTGGGATGCTGGGGTGCATAGAAAGGGGTATCACCAGCACAAAAAAGGGTAGTGGTGTTGCCCCTATGTAGATCGCTAGTAAGATCCCACCTTGAGTACTGTGTCGAGTTCTGGAGACCACATCTCAGGAAGGATAGAGAGTGGAGGTGGTCCAGAGGAGTGCTACCAAAATGGTGCAGGGTCTGCATCAAAAGCCCTATGAGAAGAGGCTAAATGAGCTCAATATGCACATTCTGGAGGAGAGGAGGGAGAGGGAAGATATGGAAAAAAGGTGCTCTAGAACAAGAGGACATGCTGTGCAGCTGGAGGGGGTAGGCTTAGGAGAGATGTGAGAAGTAGTTTCTTCACAGAAAGAGTGTTGAATCCTGAAACAGCCTTCCAGTTGAGATAGTGGGGGTGAAAACAGTGGTGGGGTTCAAAAATGCCTGGGATAGGAATAATGGAATCATAAGGGTAAGGAAGGGGGAGAGACAGTACCGTAGATGAAGTGGATCTGCAGTAAAAATTAAGGTAAAAAAATGATATAGGCAGACTGAGTGGGCCAAGCAGCCCTTATTTGCCATCAGATTCTATATTTCTGTGTCCCCTCTCCTCCCCTCCTAAAGGTCTTAGCATCTTCCACCAAACACTAGGAGCCTACTTCCCAAAATAGAAACATAGAAACATAGACTTTGACTGCAGATAAGGACCGCTTGGCCCACTTAGTCTGCCCATTTCCCTACCTACAGGATAAGCTGCAGATCCTAGTTAACCAACAACCTATTTCTTCCTACCCACAAGAATTGCCTTATGTCTGTCCCATGCATTCTGGAATTCTCCCACAGTTTTAGACCCCATAACCTCCTCAGGAAGGCTGTTCCAAGCATCCACCACCCTCTGTGAAAAAATGCTTCCTCACATTGCCCCTGAGCTGTCCTCTCTCTATTGACCTCTTAAATGTTTGGGTCTCCTAGCACTCCCCTGACCTCCTCTGCATCTCCAAATCTTGGCTTTCTTCCAGAACTCTTGACTCCTATCTGGCAGTTCCTAGCTATAACGTCTTCAGGCAAGACTGTGGTAAACAGAGGGTGTGTGGTGTTGCCCTCTGTGTCTGCTATAGCCTTACTCGCTCCATCTCTCTCTCTGTCTCTCTCTGCGAACCTGTACCCTCCTCCCATGAGCTTCCGCTTGCCAAACTCTCCTTTCCTTCCTCCTTGCCCATCTTCATTGGGGTCCTTTATGCCTCCCGTAAAATATCTCCTCCTTCTCTGGTTGACTGTCTCCTTTTTAGTTTCCCTTTCTTCTTCTGGTGAACTCATTCTGCAAAGGAACTTCAATATCAACTGACTCTCCCTGACTTCCAGGCTGACCTCTCACAGGATTGAATCACTCAGCCTCATCCAAGTTATCACAGAACCCACGCATATCAATCATTCTTCCAGCCACACCACCCTGGACTGTGTTCTTTACTCTCACCCATACTGTATAGCTGCAGCTGGTATCTTGCTGGATGCCTTCAGTGACTACTGTATGACTTTCTGTATTAGGAAAGTTCAACTCCCTCCTACTGCTAACTACATCTGGTCCAGGTCTCTCCGGTCACTTAACCTCAACCCTATCTCTAGTGACCTTGCTGCCACAGGCTGGTCCCCCATCCTCTCGGCCCATGACACTGATGTGGCCCTCACCTTGCTCCACTCAAAATTCATGCACGTCTGGGACAGGCATGCCTTCCTCAGAAAATCAAGGGTCAGAGGATCTCACCACCCTGGATCATGCCGGGTCTCTTACATCAGTGTAGGTCCCATGACCAAGCCAGGGCCCACTTCAGATTGTCTTGCTCTCTCTTGATCTCCTTTCTTACAGGACACTTAGAAACTCTTGTGCAAATGCTGTCCAGTCTGCAAAGTCAAATACTTTAAAACCAACCTCTAAACTAATCTCAACTCCCCTGCAAAGTTCTGGAAGGTTATTCATTGGTACTGGAGACTCATTTTTGGAAATTATACTTTTCAGAAGAAGAGGAATTTTGGATAAATAATTTAATAACAAATAAACTGATTGAAGGGGATATATTATACCCAGCCCCAGTGGTTATAGGGGAAACTGAAATATTTCAAGCATTAGTCATGATAACTTTGAATAAAGCCCCTGGACCTGACTGTATTTTGGGTGACATATATAAAGCCTTTCCAAATTGGTGGGTACCAATCTTTGCCATTTTATTCAGCTACTTTATACAAGGACAGAATATCCCAGATAGCTGGAAGGGGAGCACTGTCTTCCCAATACTTATGAAAGGAGTCCCAATGGATCCCAGAATGTATCGACATATAAGTCTGATTGACATTTCACAGAAAGTATTTCGTAAAATTATATTATATTGACTCCAGTCCTGGATTAGTGATAATTCAATACCAAGTGAATGTCAGAATGGTTTTAGAGCTGGTAGATCTACGGTTCAGCATTGTTATGCTTTGAAACATTCGATAAGTTATTTTTGTTTCATGGATCTATCAGTGGAATTTGATAGTATAAGTAAGGTGCTTCTATGGGACAAATTGCAGAACTTGGGTCTTGATTATACCCTTCTGGACATTTTTATTAGACCGCATAAGGACACTTGGTCCCAAATACAATGTAACCAACAGGGACTGACAACAGCAAAAATTAACACAAACATAGGGGTTCGTCAGGGTTGCATACTGGCCCCAACTTTGTTCTGTTTATACATTAATCCTATTTTGAAGAATCATGATAATTCTGAATATCATTCACCAAAAATTGGAAATAATAGAGTTTCGCTCTTGGCATACGCAGATGCTTTGGTTTTGATTTCTGCATCTTTTCTGGGACTTCAAAGGAAGCTGGATAGCTTTGTAGAAATGTACAAAACTGATGGCTCGAATATAAACAAAGAAGAAACTAAGGTAGTAATATTTGGTAATGAATCAAAACTAATGCCAAAAGCAGTTGTAAATCATAAAAGAATTGTAACAGATAAATATTACGATTATTTAGGATTACGTTTTGCGCAAAATAACTCATGGAAGAGTCACATTTTGCTTACACAGTCTAAAATTAAAGTGGCATCTAACGCTTTAAGGCTATTTAATTCCAAACTGGGCAAAGGTACAGCTAAGGGAATTCTTAGGGTTCTTAATGCTAAATTTTTTTTTGTACACTTTATTTATTCACCCTACCTCACTGGACTTTCTCCAGCTGGGACATGGGGCTACTCTGACTGTTCCCATCCACCTGAAGTTCTGGTGTCCTGCCCCCCCATGCCACATCTCCAGAACCCCCCACCCACCGGATATGAGTCTCCTGGGAGCAAGGACCACCAATCCTACAGATGCTCTGTCTAAGTGTCTGGTGGAGATGGATGTGAGAAGACCAGGAGAGCGCCTCGGCCCAGTGTAGGATGTGATGTCAGTGCCACTAGACCCGTCTTCGCCTACCAATGGGAAAGGGGTGTTTTTTTTCCTTGTTCTGTTTCCCCCAGAGCAAAGTCATGTAATGACATTTGGGTACAGAGTGCCAACGCCCACCACAGCTCTGCCCCTACATGCATGAGCACCACATTCCTGGTGCACCTCTGACAGTCGCCAGAGGCCGTTCCTGTGCAGTGCGTCCCCCTGAGCCCTCCCCGGGAAGAGAGAGCAGTCCACCGGTTGCTCGATATCTTTCCTCCCCTGTTGACCCCTGGCAGCCCGAGTCCATTTCCAAACCCAGGTCACCGGCATGGCGCGAGGTGTGGCGTCCAGCAGCTCAACCCTCAGCACCACCGGGCCGGTTCGTAATGCTAAATTGAAGGCTAATATTTTGTATGCTTCAGAAGTATGGGGTGATTCAAATTTAAAAGATTTTGAGTGCATCATTAACAAATTATATCATTCTGTTATTTTTGTTATCATTTAACAGTGTTTTTTTGCGCCCCTGGACAGTCCCCGTCGGACTGACCCCCCCCCCAACCCCGTTACCTGCAATTACCAGGGCTTCCCTTATGCCCGGCCTGGGAGCTGGGCCTGTGGGGAGTCAGTCGCCATCCTGCCACCGGCGATTTTCATTTCTCCTTTTACGCCCAGGGGCCCCAGGAGTGGGTATGCATGTGTGTGGAGGCCTGCAATAGTCCCTCGGCCCCGGTAACAGCCCCTTTCCTCCCATCCCAGGCCTAGCTCCTGGCTCCTCCTGGCCTGTGCTGTCCCCAGCCTCCACCAGGTGGCAGCCATCAGCCAGAAGAAGCCCTTAACACCTCCCGGGAGAGGAGAGGAGAGGAGAGCTTGCCTGTTGGCAGCTCCATCCAGCTCTACCCCCCCCCCATTGCTGACCTCTGACAGCCCAGGCTCATTCCTGAACCCGGGTCGCTGGTTTGCCGCGAGGTAAGGCGTCTGGCGCCTCAGCCCTCAGCGCCACCAGGCCGGCATATCATTCTGTTCTGATGGTACCACAGTCAGTTCTTGCAGAAGTTCTCAGGATGGAACTTGGACAATTTTCTCTGGAAACTATGGTAATAGAAAAACGAATATTGTTTATGCTGGGACTTTTTTTATCTCCCAGAGACCAGGATGCCTTGATGGTGTCTGGAAGAAGAAATTACTTATGCAAATTTGGGCTTTATTTCCCCAAATATTAAACTGATTCAAAAAGAACTTTACCCAATGGGACTAAGTCACCTTCTCTATGAAATTTACATAAGACCAAAAGAAGAAATTTCCTCAATAGTAAAATTGAGGGGTAGGGATTTGGCAATTGCAAAAGATCTAAAAAGAATTCAAAATCAAACATTTTACAGATGGTATAAAGAAATTAAAGTAGTACATCTTTTAGAACCATATTTGCTTAAAATTTCAAACCCTCATAGTAAGCGATTAATCATGAGGTTTCGACTAGAGCTTTATGCAGCTAAATATATACATTTTAGACCAAAGAGGGAAGGGGTAATATATCCCTCTATGGTTGTGGGAATGGAGTAGAAGATGACTTAAACATGCTGTTTTACTGTGCCCAATCCACCCAAAAGCTAGAAAGAAGTGGCTTGAAGAAATCCTGGCAAGTTTTGGCCTTCCTCCCTATCTTATGCTAAGTTATCTCTTTGCTACTGTTGATGTTAATATATTAAACAAACTTGCAGGATATTTATCAGCAGTACATTTGTAAATATTTTAAGGAATAGAAAGAAAACTCATGACTCTGGATAATTTTAGGAATGAGAAATTTTGTATCGAGTATAGGAAATGGATCTATTCATATTTCATGACATTTATTACAAAGAAATTGTAAATGTTAAACCAATCGATGTGTGGCTTGTATATTTTAATGAGATTTGTATTGAATTGTTGTGTTTGTGTGTTTTGTAAAGGCTTTTTGACAATCAAATAAACTCTTTTTGACTTTGACTTTATTCATTAGTAGATGGCTCACCGATCTCTGAGCCCTTCTCTACTGCTGCTGACTTTAACACATTTTTTTACTACCTGTGCTCTTCCCCCTTTTCCGTCTCTCCATTCCACCTCCAACCTCCTCCCCTGCCCCACCTGTTCTAGGGGTTTCACTTCTCCCCTGTTACTCCTCAGGAGACTGTGCATACTTTCTCCAGCATGGGGTCATAATGTCACAAGACATTATGCCGCATGCAAAAATCGCGCTGCCAATACATCGCGATTTCTTGCATGTGGCATAAGTCCGTTTTTTCCAGGGGGCTCTGCACCCCCCCGTTATGGGGGGCTGTACCCCCTGAACCCCCCAATAAGGATTCTCAACTCTGGGGGGATAACATTGAAACTGCACAAAGGGGTAAAAAAAAAATTCTCTTGTGTCTGGGACCGCAAATTGAACCCAGTCCCAATCGCAGTGCTTGGATTCCCTGCTGCTAGTGGCTCACTCTATTGAGCCACAGCAGCTACTCGGTGGAACCCCATCCCAGCAGATGTTTTATCCTCTGGCTGGGATAGTGAGAGGGTGCAATACCGCGTACAGCAGTATTCACGGTATTGCACCTCTCTTCTCTACAGCACTATTTCGGGTTAGCGCTAATGTCGTTATGCTATTAAGTGTACAACATATTGACCCAGTAGGACTTTCTCCTACCTCAGCCTGTCCAAATCCAGCCCTGATGGACTGGACCCTAAATTGCCTTATCTCCTTGCCCCTGGCATTGCCTCCCTCCTTACCCACCTTCTCAACTTCTCTTTCTCCTCTGCACTGTCCCTCAGTCCTGGAAGTTCACAAAGGTAACCCCTCCTCCCCCGGCAACTTCCATCCCATCTCTTTTGTTCTATTCTGTACTCCTCTCTATCGGTCACTCCTCTTCCCTACCAGCGTCTGACCTACTATTTGGTCTTTATTGCCAAATACTGGTTTGGGACCCTTCCATCCTATCTCCCCTCCCTTCTGTCCCCCACTAACCCATCCTCCTACCCCCTGCACTCCAGGGACTCCTGCTCCTTCTCACTTCCACACCCCCGCACTTCTTCTGGACAATCTGCTTTCTCCTACTGCTTCCCTTTCCACTGTAGTCAGCTCTTCTCCCTCACTTGCTCATCCCAATCCCACCCTGCATTCTGACACTTGCTACGACTACTCTCTCCGGTCTCACCTTGCTCCTGCCCTTCTAACTCTCAAACCCCTCACCTCAGCTTGCCTAGTCCCCACTGAATCTGGGGGCAAACCCTTTGACTCCTAACACTCTTTTAACTCCACCAATTTCAACCTTTGTTACCATGGGTTGATTTATTGGTCTAAGCACTTTCTACCTCATGTCACAATTTATTACCTATTTTACACTACCTTTTAAATGTTAATTATGCCTCTTGGATTGTACTCTGAGTTGTGTCTCTACCCTCTGTTTGTATTTTTAACTTCCCTCCTCCTTGGGTCACATCTGGAAACGAACCTTGGCTTAGTGTGCCTTTTCTGGTTTCAAACTTTTAAATACAGTGTAGCCCTCTTAAATGTATCCTCCTGAGACCAGTAAAAAGTATGCGTTTAAGAGGCTTATGCGTTTATCATAGCTTGTATTCTTTTAATGTTGAGCGCAACTTGCAGTATGTGCCAGAGGGGCTGGGTAGGGAAAAGAAATGCCAGTAGCACTTTAGTGCTTCTTTAGTTGGGTAAAGTGATTTGTGACATGCTGTGGCATTCTTTAGTCTGATTCCTATGTGAGGGTGGGTGCTTCTGAGATTCATGTAAAGTGCTTCTGTGACATTCTTTGGTGTCCTTTTTTTTGATTTCAGTGTGAGGGCAGGGTGCTTCTGTGACTTGGGACGGGTTTGATGGTTAAAAGTTTGACGTAGTTGATTTACACCTCATTTTAATAGAGCAGACCATTAACAGACAATTAATTGCTAATTAGTAAGGCAGCTACATGCGGTGTCAGTAAAACTGGGCTAGTCATTCTACACTTGAACAGCAAATCTAAGGGAAAAAATATGCATTTAAAAAGGGACCTTATATGCGTTTAACAGGTCTGTTTAACATAGGAATTATAAGAAAAAAATCAGGACTTGGAAATTTCATGCATTTATGCGGGCTATGTGTTTATCAGGTACGCGTTTAAGTGGAATGTACTGTAAATAAATAAATCTCCCTTCTCCCCACCCTTGCCGAGTTGCAAGAGCAGCTTGTTTTCTCCAGGCTTGTTACTTCCACTACTCCTCCAGTTTCTTCTCTTCCTTACAGTCTGGCTTTCACAAACATCACTCCACTGTTTCCTCCCTGCTGTGGGCCACTGACCCCATTCTCAGTAGAATGGATCAGGGGATTATCACAGCTGCCGTTTTCATTAACCTGGCCAAGGCCTTTGATTCAATGGCCCATTCCTTCCTTATGGATAAGCTGAGCTCTGCTGGCCTCTCAGCTTCTGCTGTTTACTGGTTATATTCTTATCTCTCTGGCCATCTGCAGTCAGTACAGGTTGGTGGGGCACTGTCCCCCGGTAACCCGTCAAGACAGCAACTCCGGAATGGCAAGGAGTGAAAACAGCACTGAAACACAGTGCGACCACTTATTGGTGACCGATGGTCCCCCCCCGACGAGTTGCGCCCCCCTCAGAGTTGGTATATATAGTAGGAGGGGTGTGGGGGAGCCCCCAAAGAGAGTTCACTGTATGTGGTCATGCTGTGTTTCTGTGCTGTTTTCACTCCTTGTTGTTCCGAAGTCACTATCCTGACGCGGAACCGTGTCTTCCCCCTATTCAGACAGAGGTCCCCCAGGGCTCCATCCTGGGACCCATTACTCTGTTTTCCTAAACAACCTTCCATCCATCTGTGCCATCTTGCATATCCATATGTATGTGGATGACACAGTCATCTACGCCTCTGGTCCCTCAGCCTCAGCACTGGAAGAGTCATTCCAGTGTGACCTCCACAGTGTCCTGTGCTGGTTCCAAGCCAACAAACTCCAGGTAAACACCACAGAAACAGTGTCCATAGCCTCTGGTACCAGTCAGAAACTATCCAGGCTATCCTCTCCCCCTATTTTCACCACCCTGCATGGCCTCCCCTTCGAAGCAGTTTCCACCTTCAAGTACCTTGGTGTGTGGTTGGACTCCAGGCTGGACTTCCTTGCCCACGTCAATGCCATCCATGCCAAACTCGACCCTAAACTTGGTGGCCTGTACTTCAGTAAGGACTTCCTCTGTTCACAGGTCTGCCAGGAGCTGGTCACCAAAATGGTGCTTCTGGTGTTTGACTATGCGCACGTGGTCTACGGCACCACCCCCTCCTCCCCGATTACCAGACTTCATACCCTCTATGGTGCTTTCTGCCATTCGCCACGAATGCCCCCTTTCACACTCATCATTGCTGCCTTTACTCCTCCCTCTCTATTCCCTCTCTCCCATCACACCTCCTATCTCACTGTGCCTCCCTCACCTTCAAATACTGGTTTGGGTCTCTCCCTCCCTACCTCTCTTCCCACCTCACTTCTATTCCCTCTACTTCCTATTCTCTTAGGTCTGGAGAGTTATGCACCTTCTCCTTTCGTCACCCTCACACCACCGCTAGGCAATCTGCCTTCACGTGTCTCCTCTGGAACAGTCTCCACTCTGCCTTTCTCCCTTCCCCTCTCCCTCAAACACCAGCTGAAATTTCTCTCTGCCCCATCCTGCTCCTTCCTTGTTCCCCCTGACCCTGTCTTGTCAGGTGTGGTCCATTCTGATTCCACTGTCTGGTTGTAATTTAGTAGTAGTAGTAAAATATTGTATTCACTGCCCAGTTTTGCTCTATTTTTGTCACATTAACTCTAACAAGTGGGCCCCACAACCTGCAAGTTCTGTAACCCCACTGTTTCTGCTTTGCATTGCCTGTTTTGCTTCTTCATAGCCTAGACTCTAACCATCTCTGGTGGATTTTACAACCAATATCTCTCGGCAGTGTAGACTCTTTCCATTGTACCTTTATGTTGCTCATGGTTTTACCTGACGATCATACAGTGTTACTGCACTTTTACCTCTGGAATTTTTACACTCTGTGTGGAGTTTACTTTGTGTCCAGATATTGTTGCTGTTTTCTCATTGCTGTGTATGCCTGTACTATTGTAATCTCTTTCCCCGGGTTGCATGGGGAAATGAGGCTTGGCTCAGTGTGCCTTTCTCAGTTATCAATTTTCAGATGATAAAAAAAAATTCAAAGGTTAGTGTCAGTGTAATGCGTTTGCACTGAAAAGCACCTGGGTTTCAGTGCTGGCCGCCTGGGTGGAGCCATGTTCTGAGGCCCTGAAGCACTGCCCAAACCCAGCAGCACCAAGGTGCAACCTATACCATTGCAACAATGCAAATTAGGGGGTCCCTCATGCATACCAGAGCAGCTCATATGCAAGGTTTGCAGTGGTGGTAAACAGTTTCCAGAGCAGAGCTGTTTATAGCCACCAAAAACACATTTTATTTGGGTACTAAGCCTATGCCTTCACCCCTCAAAGGCAGGGCAGCTGTACTGCAGCCAGCCACCCACCCCTGTGTCAAGCTGCCCTGCACTCCTCAACCACCCGTCCTGTCTGTTTGTATGATAACTTTCATGGTTTAGTGGTCCACCCACCCCCTGAGCACCCATCCTGACTGTTTGTATGATAACCCTGGTGGTTTAGTGGTCCCCCCAACCTCGATCATCTATCCTGACATGTACATGATAGCACTCCATGACTGTCAGATGGCACCTGGTTGAGGAGATGAGAAGAGGGCTGTGCTGGCCACCGCTGTGCACTGGTACACACAGTGAGTAGGGCTTGGGTTGGAGCTGTGGGGCAGGAGTGCCTCAGCAGATGGGGTTGCAGATCAGTCAAGAAGGCCAGTAGACTACCAGGGTTATCATTGAAGCACTCAGGACAGGTGATTGGGAGGGGCCACTAAACCACCAGGGTTATCATTGAAGCACTCAGGATGGGTGATTAGGCAGGGCCACTAAACCACCAGGGTTATCATTGAAGCAGTCTGGACAGGTGATTAGGAGGGGCCACTAAACCACCAGGGTAATCATTGAAGCACTCAGGACAGGTGATTAGGAGGGGCCACTAAACCACCAGAGTTATCATTGAAGCATTCAGGACAGGTGATTAGGAGGGGCCACTAAACCACCTGGGTTATAATTGAAGCACTCAGGACGGGTGATTGGGAGGGGTCACTAAACCACCAGGGTTATCATACAAACAGCCAGGACAGATGATCAGGGGGTGGGAGGACCACTACACCACCAGAGCTGTGTTTTGCTACAGCAGCACTAGGGGTCCTCTGTGCTGAATGCAGATGAGCCCATTATGGGCATGCAGATAGCCCTTTAGCACCTTGCATGCACATTGAGATCATTTGTGTGCTAAAGCTGAATGTGGCCCATGGGAAACCTGGTGCGATCCCTTTTCAGGCAGCACTGTCTCCTGTGGGCCATACACAGCCTTTATCCATGTTGGCGCAGCGCAGATTCAACTGGCACTGTACTGACATGGCCCAAAATTCAGCTGGTTAGCGCCGCTATGGTTGGCGAGTGCTAACCGTCTGAATATAGCTCAGAGTTGGTTGTGTGCTGTCCCAAGTGCAGTGCAAATGGCTTCAACTGTGATTGCACCCAGCACTGAATATGGAGCCTGTATTGTCTTCATGCCCACTGGCTCAGCTGGTAAGTTGTTCCGCAGGTTCACCTCCTTTTGACAGAAGAAGTACCGATGAATGATATCCTTGAATTTTACCACCTTTGAGTCTCAGGGCATGTCCCCACATCCTGCTGAAACACACTAGATCAGACATTGTTGTTTGACCTTGCCGATGCCTTTCAGTAAGTGGAAGACTCAGATCATTTCCCCCTTCCCCCACCATTAACCAATTAACCTCCTTTTTTCCCGGGTGAGCATGTTGTTGCCCTCCACTCTCTCCTTATTGCATTTAGGCTCCATGGCCGTTATCATCTTGGTAGGCCTGCATTGCCCTCTATCTATTCCATCTACATCCTTTTTGTATTGAGGAGCCCAGAACTGCACACAGTGCTCCAGCTGAGGCCAGACCAGGGCCTTGTAAAGCAGTAGGGTTACTTCTCCTGCTCTGATGGTCACTTAAGCAATAACAACCAAGAAGCCAGTCATTTCTGAGCAATTAAATTACCTGTTTGGGGATGGATAGCCCAAGGTGCAGCTGAGGGCATCCTCTCTCCATCCATTCGTTAATCCAAGGAAATGACTGGCATCGAGGTCATTATTGTGATTATAAGTCTAATCACAATAACGACTTTTGTTTCTACCACTTATTTTTGACTTACTTAAGGGTTTGAGCAGCGTGGCGTGAGCCTTGGATGCTGCACAGTGCCAGCTGGCAGCTAGATTGGTCATTTCTGAGACATTAATGACCAATCCAGTAGCTAATCAGGAGCCTTACTAGGCTCATGAATAATTAATTAGACTTATAACTCATTTTACTGTACCCAGGCATGTTTCCAGCCTTCTTGATTGCAGCTTGTCATGCTTTATCCCCTTCTCTGTTATGACCCCGAGGTCCTTTTCCTCCTCCACTGCAGCATGAGAAGTCTCTCACAGTGTGTAGGTCCTCCCTCTTTCTCCTCTCTTGGTTTTCTCGTCTCAGATCCTGTTTGACTTCATTAATTCTATTGTTACAAGTTCCTCTGTGCTGTTTGATACTCCTCTCTTGCCTAGAGGCAACTTCTGTTTCCACTAGTTACATACCTACAGGCCCCTGTCGAGCTAGTAGGCTCTAAAATAAAAGTGTGTTGCTTCCTGATGGGGCAGAACCAGGTGGTGCTTGTGCTATATTTAAAGTACTGTGCCCATCATGTGCCCTTGTATTCTGACTATATTGCTCTGTATTTATGTACCATATTATGTCCAGACTCAGAACAGCTGTATTCTAACTCATGCCGCAACCACAGTGTGAGCTGTCCTTGGTGCTGAAAGATAACCTCAGCTAGAACTAGTGCAAGTCCTCATTTTTGAAATTTTTTTTTTGCTTACTTCACTCTTGGTGCTCCGTTAAAACAGTCCACTGAGCTAGACAGAGACTTCTGAAGTGACATAACATCAAATTACTCAGAAAAGTACAGCCTTGATAGCATGTACTCTCTCAACACTGATCTGTTTAGTGTTAAATACTGGCTAAGCAAACTACTTTGACAAATTACTTGTCCGAGCCATCACTTTTTTAAAAAACTTTTTCATCTCTTCACTGGTGCATGTCACTCTTTTATACCAGGGCAGTCACCCATCCCCACTGACCACTAGCCCATCACCAGCTTCCTCCATAGCACTCCCCACCCCACTGGGAGCCACAAGGAGCTCCCCCTCAAGACCAGTATCTGGTGGGTGGTGAGATTCATGGTGTGAGGACCATGTGTACCCTTGCTGTCCTCAGGTCGGCCATTTATTCTCATGCCCAGAGTTTGCTAAAGAACCCAGATCACAATCATGGCAGTGCACACTGGATTGTCCCCTGCTATCAATTCTTAATGTAATCTATACTCCCAACTTGGAAACCATTTCCACATCCCAAGATGTAGGAGGAACTCTGGCTAAGTCACTTTCTGTTACAGGGTGCCATTCCTCTGGAAGAACCTACCTTCCATGACCGATCACCAACCCTACCAGCATTCCCCTCTGCCAAACAGATCCTTATACTGCACTTCACATCCATTTGTGTTTGTGCCCCACAGTATTCCTTAGTACAACTTGCTCCTGGTTTAGATGTACATTTCTGTTTATTTTCTCACTGATATTTACTGTTTCCTGAACTCCTAGCCTGTGAATTTATTGTCTCGCCCTCTCGTGTGCCCCTCCCCCATGTTGCATCTGTAAATGAGACTACTGCTTTTTTCAGCAGGTTTATGTTGTTGAACAACCTCAAAACCACCAGAGGGAGAGAAATGGTGTGTAGGGGATCCTACAAGACCCAACTTTGAGGGGGTCCTCCAAAAACAGAGTTCTCAGACTGCTACTGCTTCCTGATGGGTATACATTTATTTTGGTACTTTTTTACCGTGGGGGTATTCTGCAACTCTACTCCAGCACGTCGCTGGCTAAATCTGCACACGGATGAATTTTTAGTACTACGTGCTAACTTGATGTCTCTACTACTCAGGTTATAGCTAAAGCACTTTAACTCCCTTGTTGAAACACTTAGCGCGGTATTAACTGGATTAGCTTTATTCTAAGTGAATACAGTGTGACCAACAGCCTTTTGGCATAGTCGCTGTTATATTCAAAGGGACATGTAGTGATGCTCTAAATGGCTCATGCAATAGTGCTAAATATACAACTGTGCCCATGCAAATCAGGGAAATGTCTTGCATAATCAAAGACACACAGTTGTTCCCCCCCCAGCAATGGTGCTTGTACAAAAGACAAAGTTCCCCCTCCTGCCCCATGCCACCCATAGTGAAAGTAAAGGATAATCTGTGGTTGTCTAGTGCTCCTGAACCAGATCCCATTTATAAGACCCGGTAGTCCTGTGGTACCCCCTCTGTCACCTGATCCTCATTATGTATATCCTATTAGTGCAATGGTACCCCCCTCCCTCACCCGATCCCAATTCTTGTTTGTTATAATGAGTCCAATGATGACCAGCACATACCCTCCACTCACCTTTCTGGCTGGCCACCTTCTGCCCTGCACAAGCCCTAAATTGATGTACATAACTGTACATCGATACAGGACTTGATCAGGAGATATTACGAAGATGGAAGTATGGTCAAACCGTAGCTGGCACCTGGGGACCTGGCGATGATAGTCCATGCTTTTGCCACATCATGGCTGGACTACTGCAGTGCTCCCTACCTAGGGTTGTCTGAGAGTCCGATACATTGCCTATAGCTGGTCTGGAATGCTTCAACTTGACTGGCTGTTGCAACATCTTGTGGGGAACAAAGTACCCTAGTACTGAGTGATCTCCACTGGCTGTCTGTTTGGTGATGCATCAGCATCAAGATTGACTTTTTAGTATACAGGATCCTTCTTAGTATGAGTCCTGGTTGCCTGAAAGATCTCCTGAGTCTGCATACCTCTGCACTCTGCACTTCACTGGGGCTGGCTTGTCATCAGTTCCCTGGTCGTGGTTAAAGATGTACGTAGACAGGGCTTTTGGAGTGGTTACCTCTGTGTTTTGTAATTCTCTGCTGCCCCATATTTGCTCTGCCAGCTCAGTGGAGGCCTTCAGGGGTGCTTTGAAATCCTGCCTATTCCAGCAGGCTTACTGCCTGAACCGAGTGTACAATTGTGTACAATTAAATCTTTTTTTTCTTTCTTTTTTTTGTGTCAGGAAGTGAGCAATCGAAAGAAACCATAACCAGGGGGCACTAGGTCACAAAAGCACCAACATGAACAGCGCTGTCAATAACAGTGCTGTCCAAAAGTGCTGTTCAGAACAGCAGAAGGAGCAAATGCCGCAAATAAAAAGCAGTGCCATTGGTAGCGGTTGTAAAGCACACTGACTACCGCTACCAGTGCTAAAACATACCATATTTCTTTTGTTTTAGTGGGGGCTATGCCCTGTAACTAAAATAATCAACTTCGAGTTTGAGTTGCATTATGGGGTAAATAACATTGTCGGGGTGGGGGTGGGGGGTTGGACCGCGAGGCGGGAGTTCCTCAAATCTAACTCCCGTATCATAAAAAAAAAAAAAACGGAGACCAGGATTAGAACCCTGGTCTCCAGCACCTCTCTGGCCAAGTTGATGTGTGCCTTAGCCCTTTCTGCCACAGAAGCAACTCAGTCAGCCTCTCAGTTTTCACAGCCCTCATCTACTTGTCTACTTCTAGTACCACAGACAGCAACATGGGTAGCGCTTACACTGCACTACACTGTTCTGTCTCTGTCGCTGTCCGTGATAACACTTTTTGACACAGTGCACTTCTCATATGCGCTGTAAGTGTAGCACTGTTCTGACCAGTTACCCAACTGGTGAGTGGTACTACCATGGTCACTGACAAAGAATTAATACAGAGCTGGGGTTGACAGGCACCTACTAGAGACACAAGGCAATCCACAGGGCAGTCCAGTAACTCAGAACAAAATCAGAATGAGTGCAGATATGTACAATACAGACACACACTTCTATTAACTGCTTGTTCAGTAAGAGAGGTAAACTTGAAATGCTGTGGATTTGTGCTGTGTACAGTGTTTCAGGTTTGCCGCTCTTACTGAACAAGCAGCCGAACGGAAATGTGTGTCTATATTGCACAAATCTGCACTAAAAAAGATGAGCAACAAAAGTAAACTGCTTCTGATTTTTTGAAGTATTGGATTACTTTGTGGGGTGTCTTGTGTCTGTAGTAGGTGCCAGTTACCACCAGCTCTGCACTAAATGTTTGTACAGCACCCTGAGTCTCTGGGGGAAGGCTCCTTAAAAATAAACTTGCCTTGCCATGCCATTCCAATAAAATAAAATAATTTTCCATGCATTAATTAAAGCTACGCTGACTGAATTAGGATATGGCAGTGGCTCTGTGGTGGAACACCTGAAGCAGCGGGACCCAGGTCATTATGGAGATAATGTATAATTTTTCCACCCACATTTTCTACCTGGCCCTCCCACCTCCCCTGGCATGAGTGGAACCTTCCTGTTGGCCTCCACTGCATACAATGACATCCTTTCACAGCAAGCTGTCTTAGCCCACCAATGGGAAAGGGTCACTGTGGCACTAAAGCTTGATGCTAACCCTCCCTGACCACAGTGCACTGCCAAGCGGCAGCTGCTTTTGTCTGGCCTGCCTCACAATGCGACTTCCAAAGCTTACTACTGAACTCTGGTCATCACAGGGCCATCGAGGTGGCCAGGACTACTTCTTCTTTACTTAAGGGGTAATTGGGATTAAGACCAAACAGAGATGTGCCGAAATCGAAGTGGAAGTCCACACCTACCAGGCAGCCGACTGTGGTGCGAACTCTCCCATAAAATTCCTTTGGAATTGGAGATATGCTAAACATAGTGGGGAGCCTTTCCCAGTTACACATCTGGGACAACGATCTGAAATGGTTTGATTAAGCTTACAAAGTCTTGTTGGAGTGTGAAACAGTCTGTGAAAAATACTAAATTGTATTTGTTTGAAATTGTGTTTTTAGAAATCTGGAATATAGATTGTTGTAATGAGCACTACTGATCCTCATCAAATTGGACAAAAAGGTTTTTTCCCCCCCAAGAGTCTTTGAAACTATTAAGATTGATCTATTTAATTAAAGAATAGATTTAGATATTAGTTTTTCTTATTGTATTCAGGTTATAGAATAATTCCTCCAGCAGGGAGAGAGGGATCATATGTAAATTTTCTACAGTTTAGTTACAAAGTTTTTAATCTGGAAATATCCAAAAAGATGTCTGAGTTAAATTATATTTATCTTGAAGAGCTTCCAGTGACACAAAGCTACTGTCTATATAGAAGTCCTAAAGTTGAAATAAACCTAAATCTTTCAATTCCAAGAAAGTCTGGCTTATACAAGAGGGTAGAGAGCTATTATTGTTAATTATGGGTGTAAATTGTCAGGGTTTGTTTTTAGATCCTGTCACCTGTTAAATTTTAGAGGCACATTTATTTATTTATTTAAATTTTGCTGACCAGGTAGGCTCACTGAGACCATAACAGTCCCTTTTTCAGGGGCGACCTGGAATTAATGACATACATCTTAGAGAAAACATCATCAATGAGACCATCTCATGTTTAACAGTACAGCCATTACAGACAAACGGCACAAACTGAAGGTGCAGCGGGCAGGTTAAGTACAATTAATACCAACAACAGAGGCAGCACATAAAACACAAAACAACCAGAAATCTGATAAAGATCCCAATATGGGTAAATCAGTCTGCAGAGAAACCAACACTGCCATGGGCGCATCCTCCTACAGTGTCAATTGAATTTCAACGGTAGCAGGTGCAACAGTTTAGCTCCAAAAGGTGAGTCTTGAGACCCTTCTTAAAGCCCCCGAGGGAGGTACATTCCTGGAGATTGCTAGGGAGAGCATTCCAGATGGATGGGATGAAAGCAGCGAAGGACCGGAGTCCTTGGGAAGCTCTTACTCTGGGGACTTGGAGAAGCTGGCGTCCAGAGGACCTTAATGTTCTTCCATTCTCCTTGACAGCTATCGTGTTAGTTAGGCTGGGGGATGTTGTTTTGTTGAAGTTTATAGGCAGGACACAGAAGGATACGCTAATCTGCCTTCTAGAGAAGGTCAATTTAGTGACAGTAGTATCTTGCAATGACGCTCCAGCGGCAGAGCCCCTACGGCGAAGTATCCCACCCTGTGATACAGGATTCTCAGCCTTTTCATCTCTGAGCATCTTACAGAATGAAAAGTAGAGCAGGTATCATATTTCATACTGGTAGAATTGTTGAAAAAAGTGTGTTCTGCAATTCCTCAAACTGAATATTACAGCTCACAAGATCCATATGGCATGACGCAGTCATATCCTGATGGAAAAGCATTCAAATAGCACAGTGGGTTAAGGCTCTGAGCTGCAGATCTGGAGACCTGTGTTTGAATCCCACAGCCGCCTAGGTGCATACTGTGTGATCCTGAGCAAGTCACTTAGCTTCCTTGTGCTCCCAGATCGCACCTGGAAACAAGCTTCGGCTTAGTGTGCTACTCCTGGTTAAACAATGTTCCCTTTCCTTTTCCAAATACATGTTCAAGCTGTGCTACATATTAATGTCAGCGCCAGTTAGGAAGGCCTAAACCAGATTTTTCCCAAAGTAGATATTTAATTGATCTAAACATATTCTGGGCCATTTGCCAAGCCCATAACTATTTTTTTTTTGTCTTGTGTATTACAGAAATTTGCATCAGCTTGAATTGGAAGAGTTTGAAATGGCAAGGGCATCCTAGGGAGAACATTCACTTTAATAATATTAAATTTAATAGTAAGAGTCAATAGCAGGTCTTCCCATTTCTCCAAGTCGGAGCATGTAGAATGCAATACAGATTTAAAATTCATCTCTTATAAACTGGAAATTTCTTTGGCAATTATAATACCTAGATAGTGAATTGACTGCCTAGGTGGACCCAACTGAGTGTGAACTGGACCCGAGTTAAGCTTCAGGTGTAAACAGATTATTTCTGATTCATTCAAATTTACTGAATATTTTGATAGGAAGCCACATATGCTCAGTAATGCCAGTACTTTGGGGGAGCAGCATCAATATACTTCAAATATATAATGAAGTTATCAGTGTATAGAGCAATGGTGTGTTCACTGTTTCCTAACCTGATTCCTTCAGTCTCCCGACTACATCATATTGCCTCAGCAGTCTCAAAATAACCGTCTGTCTGCCTGTCTTGGATAGCAGATTTTGAAATGGGTCGGCTGTTTCCATTTTCATGCCTATCATATAGACAGGTAGTTTCTCCATTATGCTGCTGTATAGTTGAGCACTAGGACCCAGCCATCAACCTGCCATGGAGCCGCCTGAGAGATCAGATTGAGAGAAAGGGACAGGAAGACATCATGATGCTGACGTTTTCTCACCACCGCACACCCTGTTAATCTCCACATGGTTCACTTGCTGTTCAGCAGGTGTGTCAGCTGATCTGTGGTCTGCTGCATCTGTAGTGGCTAGAGGTGTGAACCAGCTTCAATGAACAGAGGGGCGCTCAAATGTGCATGTGCTGTTTGGCTTTGCGCATGTGCGGGTGACTTGCCATTGTGCTCCTCCGCATTACATTTCTGCTTAAATAGAACGAATCATGGGGAGAGCACTTGAAAAAGGAGTAGGAACAGCCCTTTTCAGGACTATAGAGGTCAGAAGGAGATACAAACTAAAAGGAGCATAAGGCTTATTATATTACAACACTATGGGGAAAGGAGAAAGACAAAGGCAGACATGCAGGCCAGGAGTGTGTTGTGGTTTGTGGCACTGGGGGAAAATAGGGTAGAGAAGAAACATTAGAAGCCCTTTTTAGAGCTATATTTGTTTAAAAAAAAGAGTGATTTAGAGATTAAAAAACAAAAAAAACTGCTACCACTAGGCTGGCAGTACTGCACTGCAGTAGCCCACTGTAGGAGGAGGAGGATGTGTTGTGGGGCACAGAGGCTTGGTGATAAGTAAATATTTAGGAGTTCAACCCTCTCTCTTTTTTTATTAAAAACAGGAGACAGGGATGCCCTACCTACCTTGCAGCTGCACATCAGCACGAGTGGAGGGGAGACGCTGGAATAATCTTACAACGCTATGCCCTTCTCTGCCCATCTAAGTAGATTTGTGGAGGTGGGGATTTGGATTAAGTGTAAGGGCTTTTCTGGCATAGCCAGGAGTGGGCAACCAGCAGCAGCAACATCGTTCTACATAGTCTCAAAAAATAATCTCACAGCATCATTGGAGTACTGTGTCCAGTTCTGGAGGCCACACCTGTGCAAGGACATAGATAAGGTGGAGACTATCTAGAGAAGGGCAACAAAAATGGTGCAGGGCTTGCACCACAAAACATATAAGGAGAAACTAAGGGACCTCAATATGTACTCACTGGAGGAGAGGAGAGGAGACAGTGGAGGGACATGATTGAAACTTTCAAGTACCTCAAGGGCATAAACAAGGTGCAGGTCCAATGTAGAAAAAGTACTAGAACGAGAGGGCACAATATGCAATTGATAGGGGTGGATTAAGAGGTAATGTGAGGAAGTTTTTCTACACAGACAGGGTAGTCGATGCTTGGAATAGTCTGCCATAGGAGGCAGTGGGGGCAGGCACAGTGGAGGGGTTTAAGTATGCCTGGGACAGGCACAGGGAAAGCTTGAGGGGGGAGGGAGGGAGTGATGAAAAGCCATTGATCACATAGGGTCAGTGGCCACATACAATGTATACAGCCTACGGGAAAACTAGGAGTCCTTATTTGCCGACAATTTCTATGTTTCTATCATGGCCTAGTCTGCCCTTCTGAGTAGATGTGAGTGTGGGGGGAAGGGGTGGCGACTCCAGATTAAGCAGGAAAAATAAATTCACAGCTGTACTCTACCTAGTTTAGTGGGGTGGGGGGAATGCTGGATTACACAGGAAAAATATTCTTTCCACTTTACATTCCAACTTTTCAAAGCGACTTGTAAATTTATGTCAAAGTAATCTTGAGAAGCAAACGTTTAGTGGGACAGGCAAAATGTATACCCCACCTGTCCCTCAGACAGCCATCCCAGAAAAAAAATATGTCGAGCCCAGTGACTCTGCAAGGGGTTCAGTAAATGTTACAAACAGTAAAGGAGACAATACTCCTCACAAAGTTTAATCTGTTTAGGTTTTGTTGAGTTTGTTTTGATTTGTGCACAATTTGTGATGTCAAGATTAGGTCAATCCAATAGGAAAATTGTTCTCCGGCCCTAACTTTTTTATAAGACAACTTTAGGAAAGATACAACTTGCTCTATCAAAAAATCTTTATGGCGTCAAGTGCTTTTTTTCTCCTTGCTCTTTTTACCCTCCTCCTCCTCCACTGGCTGGAACCTCCTTCAGCCAGCATCCAGCACCTGATCCCACTTCACCGAGATCCTCCCGAACCAATGACTCTGGCCCCCCTGGTCCACCCATGTCTTACCTGCTAGACAGCCCCTCAGCTTGCCCCCCAAAGTGGGGTTGCCTTCAGCTCCATGGTGCTCCTATACTTGAAATCCAGTTACCAGCAGGCAGAGGTGAAGGCTGGAAGAACTGTGGGCCTAAACGAGCAGAGTCCAGTAGTGGGTGTGGTGGCAGACAGCGACGTCACCTACCCAGCCAGTTGCAGTTTCTTCTTTTTTGGTTTCCTTTGATGGAGCAGATGAGCAATAATGTCCTGAAATCAGACACACTCTCCCATGCATAATGTGACGACATCTGCCACGTCCCACTAGTCCCAGCATTTGCCAGGGCTCCAGGCTTACTGTCTCCTGAATGCTGCCAGGAGGCACTCTGTTGCTGGAGGCCTACACCCACCCACCCTGGAGAATGTGAGTTGTCCATTGAATGCTGAAGCCCCCGCTCCACCCAGCCCTCTAATGATCTGGGCTTATTCCCAAACCGGGGTTGTCGGTGTCACAAGCAGTAGGAATACCACTGCACTGGTGGACTGACAGATGTCAAGTGTTAAAAGTGCAGAGCTATGTGAAAAGATATGTACTGTATATGATGTTCAAGGACCTCCTGATGTTATGAGCAAGTCTTCTTCCCCTTAATGAATTCAGTTTGATCAGGATGCATTACCATGTGAATCCTTTCATCTAGTCTAGTCTTAAGGATTTTTGATAAAATGTTATAATTACCATTGAGAAGTGAGATGGGTCTCTATGGAGAGCACTCACGGGAAGGGGTATCTTTTTTTTTCCCATATGTATTTTTGGCTTTTTCCCTTTTAGTCCCACTCCTGCGCGTCCCCGACGTGACGCATGCATGTGGAGGCACATGTATGCATGCCTTGCGGGATGCTCCCCACCCTACCTGTCACACCGTTGCCACCTGCACCTATCACTGGACCTCCATCCGGTGATGGTGGGACTACGGGCGATTGACCCCCCCCTTCCCAGGAGAGGAGAGCCTTCGCTCAGTCCTGCTCCCACCCTCCCCCCATGCTGGCACCCTGGCAACCCGAGGTTTTTCCCGATCCCGGGTCACCGGCGCAGCACAGAAGTAGTATCTTTTTTTAAGAATGAAGGAAATTATTGCTTTATTCAAGAATGGAAGTGATGTAGATGAAGTGAAACCATAAAAAAAAGAGTTACCAGCAAAGGAGTCAGAACTTCTGCAAAATGCTTATAAAATTCAGAGGTAAACCTGTCTGGGCCTGGAGTTCTCCCAACTGACAGAAAAACTAATTTCAAATAGTGCTATGGAAGCAGCCATTTTGTGGACAGAAAATGATATGATGAGGTCATGGCCTCATCAGTGTGCAGTAAGCTAGGTGTGAACATATTGCTCACACTGACAAGATCCCTGTTGAACTGTAACAGGATCTATTACATGGGCGATATGATTTCTCAGACATACCATGGGGTTTTGACAAAGTAACAAGATACAAACCTTTACTGACAGAATTAATTTTTTGGTATCCAGGGGTTTAACATGTCTGTGTTCAGTAGGAGTGTAATACCACTGTGTCACAAATAACACCATGCCGTTTCCCACGGCATATTACAGCTTTGAGAACTCAAGGCAGAGCAACAGTAACTAAACATGATACATATTTTTTCATGATTTACTGAAGACAGTTCCTTGATCACTGTAAATAATTGTAGAAACATAGAAGTTGTCAGCATAAACAGGCCCCATGGCTCATTAGGTCTGCCTGGCCCTGTTTATAGAGGGAAAGGCACACATTCCCTTCAAGACCAAGCCAAGGCATGGGCTAAACTAGAAATTTGTCTCACCTGTGGGAAATAAAATCCAAATCAAACCAGCTATGTTGTCAAACCTATCTGGCTGCTTGGGGATTTCTTTAGCAATGATATAAAGAGCTGTTCTATAAGGCATTAGAATTACTTTAATTAAAAATGAAGGCACAACCGAGAGGTGTAGTATCATGGAAACATGGCATGCAAATATATACTTATATTTCTCACCGATGATCATTTGTTGTGGTAAAAACCAATATTACTGTTATCGTACAGCATGACCTACTGTGGTATACCATGAGAAATAGTCCTGACTTTCTCAGATCTGCTGTGCCAGCAGTAAGTCCCTCTCTGAGTGCAACGAAGATTCCCGATCCCCCACCTTTCCCAGTCAGATATTTATTTTTCCTAAGACGAGAAATGTTATAGATAGTTGTGATATTTTTTTACAAATATCGCAGTACTAAATGCTTGCCATCCCTGGTCAGGGGTTAAGTGGGTCACCATGGGGTGACAAGGTATTCCTACAGAGCAGATGGGAAGCAGTGATTTGATGCACCACTGGTGTACTTTCTTCCCTAAAGATGTATGTATGAGTTAATCTAACACTACAGGGAGTCAAAATACACGAGGCAAAGTCAAGTGCCTTTTGAAGCTTGGGTTAGATTAATGAAGGTGCTCAAATCATGAAGGGCCTTAATACTATCAATAAACGAACATATTTATTTCTTAAACATTTTTCCACATATCGTTAGACCTTGTTGTGTGTGGATTTCCATACACAGCATATTCTTGTTGTACTATAGTTTAAAGGTCTTGAAAATTTATTTTAGTATAATACTGACATCACTATTATACTATAACAACTTTTCTGTAGATGTAAATGTGTCCTAAGACTCCTGCCGAACTAAAATGTTGCTTTTTTTATTAATTTTAAATAAGCAAACCCATCTGCACTCAGCTGCTTAATACCCCGTGTCAGAAATAGCAAGTTTTAATTTGTTTAACATCGTAACTCTGATTACTTTGAAGAAAGCATCCCATGCCAGGCGACAATACTCACCAACTAAACACTTCCCTTTCGATAACAGCAGCGTCCATTCAAATGAAAGCTCTTAGTCAGTGATGATCGTCGCCTGGCGCTGGGCTTGTTTTTTCCAGAGTAAACCAACATATAATGTTAAATTAAAACTTGATATTTATGGCATTGGTGGGTATTTGGGATTGTAAATGAAAATTAACTACTGGAAGATATTGGTGATACGGGTAATGTGTTTGCATTTGGTACTTTTTGAATGGTTAGATAAAAAATTAAACTATTGCCCCATTTACACGAACACCAATGAGAAGTCATTTTGATAACAGTTTCTCCTTTATTTTCCATTTGTCATTGTTATTCAAATGGCAGTTTCATCAGAAGATGATGAAAGGGCTTCACAGATTAGCAACTCAGTTAGCTAGTATGAGAGAAAGCTTGTAGTGGGCAGTGCATTTTATTAGAAATAAGTAATGGAGGGTACGCACATGCGGCTGACTCTAACAGAAGCTTTCCCAACTGCTCCGAACCATCGCTGTTTTAAAAGCTTAAATTTATTGTTTTAAACCACCAGAATGGGGAATAAATGGAAAAAATAAGGTGGCGGAGGGCACCCTGGACAACTATCTGGCAGCAGCTGGAGGCAAACCCCTGAGGAGCACTAAACAAAATGCTAAGAAAGGAACCCCAGAGCAAGGTGCAGTCTCTAGAGATGTGAATGCCACTGAGGAATTGGCAGCAGCGCTGGGGCACATGGTGTCAGACCATGCGCTGGAGGCCCTGTCTCCAAAGATTGAAGCTGATGCAGGCAGACTCGATAAGCTCACAACCAGCTGCAAAGAACAGCAGGAGGGAATCCAAGAGTTGGGGGACATTAGAGGACCAAACAGAACCACTCCCTGCTGGAATCGCACAGCTGGAGAAAAAAGTGGCTGAGCTGTGAGAGAGTCTTGCGAGAACTGCCAGTGGAGAAATAACTTGCACCTGCGTGGGCTCCCCAGAGGAGCAGAAGGCACTGAGATGGTAACCTTCCTATAAAAATGGCTCCCTCAGGCCATTGGACTAACTTGTAGAAATGGCTGTATCAGAATTGACAGGGCTCACTGAGTATTAGCTCCATGCCTGCCAGAGGATGCTCCACCGAGGCAAGTGATCTTCAAACTCCACAATTACTCAGACAAGCAGCACATTTTAATGGCATACAGAAAGCTGGGAACCTTGACATTTGGAGATCATTGCATCTACCTGTTTCAAGACTTCTCAAAACTGGTACATAACAAGAGGAGGGTGTTTGATCCCTTAATAAATGCTTTGCAAGTGCAAAAAGTGGATTTTCATTTTCTGTACCCAGCAACAGTTAAAATACAATATGCGGGGCAAACTGAGAAGGCATGGCGCTGTTGTACGGAGATAGGACTTTTGAAGAAAACTTGAGGGGGGGAGGCGAGCAGCTTTGACGTTGTATATAGCCATTTGTGAGGGGGAACCATTTAAACTGACTTGGCGCCATTTCTCCCTCCCTAATTAAACTGCTGCTTTTTTTGCACCCTGCATTGTGAGTGATGACTCCCCCCCCCATAGCCTTGGATTCCCGGATGTGTACCACAAGTGGCCAAAAGGTAAAATGGCATTGACAACACAGAGATGAGAACTCTGTACAAACATCTCATCTCATAGAGACTCGAGCAAGGTATTGCTGTACAGGCGCACTGCTGAGGACTGACTTAAAGTGCAGGTACACCTGTCTAACATGAGTCGTCGCTATCTTGGACTCATTCATAGATGTGGCATTAGCAAGCACCTGCAAGAAAAATAGGATGTGTTACAGAGACATCCATGGTGACTCGATCAGGTAAATTGTCTGATTGTAGGGTATGGAAAGGG
This sequence comes from Neoceratodus forsteri, assembly GCA_016271365.2. Classification (NCBI taxonomy): domain Eukaryota; kingdom Metazoa; phylum Chordata; order Ceratodontiformes; family Ceratodontidae; genus Neoceratodus; species Neoceratodus forsteri. Next base: position 389,556,605 of record JADMNL010000023.1, read on the forward strand.
TTCTGCTTTTTTATCTGAACTATAGTGGGAGGAACAGATATATGGACTATGTAAAGTTACATTGGACACTGCCCTCTGTATGGTGGATGGGGGGACAGCATGTTGTAAGCTGGATAATCTGGGCACTAACATAAACAGCACCAGCAAAAGCAGGTTCCCATTTGGAAGGAGTGGGAGGTTAAGTGCAGGTCCGCTGGATGTCTTACTTGGGAATAGATAGATCGACAATACCGAGTGATCACAAGTAAGATGAGACACCAGGGATATAACATGTTGCATGATGGGGAAGGGGCGATGACCCATGACAGGGGTTCTGCTCAACTGAGGGTGAGGATGGGCTGGCGGGGCTGGACCCTGGCCGGGGAGCACAGGTGATGGTCTTAGGGCCCCTGGCTGGTGTGGTGGGGAGATAGCCCTACCCTGCACACCAGACCCTGCTCAGTGGTCAGCTCCTTATGGGGAACTGGCTAAAGGACAAACTACACCACCTAAAACAGCATTACGAAATGGAAAGGCCTATATGGGCCAGGACAACTTAAGAATGTTCTGAAGGTAGAGGGGCTTCTGAAGCCTGTGGTCAGCTGACCCCCTCTTTGGGTAAGAAGGTCAGCAGACAATGCACCTGGACTGGTACAAGTAATCTTGAGTGAGGGGTAGTGGGGTTTAGGGTTTGTAACTAGGTTTCACTACACTTCAGTAAATCCAAGTGTAGGGAAACTCTGTCTTGGGCAGGAGAGAATCCCTGTAAGACCACTACCAGGGAGAGTCGCACCAGGTGATGGTGGGGGCGAAGGCTTGATATACAAAGGAAAAATGGAAGGAGAGAATTATGTGTTGCTGTTTATGTGTTTGTTTGTAGTCTATGTGTTAATTGTTGTTAAATGTGACTTGATTATCTCACATCAAATACAATGGTCTTGGGTGAGGGTACACTGGAGGGAGAAGGAAACTGTGCAAAGGTGGCCCAGGTCTGGGTTTGGTAGGGATTTGCCCATTTCCCAGGACAACACGGTAAGGTAAATTTGAATTAGGCATAATCTGACAGTATGCTATCCACCCCTATTGAAAGAAAGAAAGAAACTCAATGCACTTAAAGGAAAACTGCACCCTCATATCTTCTAAATGTCATTTGCTTCCATGTCAACAGACAACTCTTTTCATGTAGCTGTTAAAGATGTATGCAACTGCTTCAGTTAGTTTTCACACTTCATACTAGGCCCTGTCACTCTCCTGGGAGGGTCCATTTTGTGGCTGTTGAAATCTCATTGTCCCTGAGAGCTGCATTAGCATATGAGAATGTGATGCGTAATCAACCTTTAAACTCCCCAGTATGCCTGTCTGCTTAGGTAGTTTTAAAAGAACCAAGCTGCAAGAAGGTATGAAATACCACATTTACCTTCAGTGAGTTTTACAAGCTATCTGAGTTGTAATGCAGTTTTTTCCCCCTTTAAACTCCATTCGGTTTATAAGTTTCCAGAGAGTTTTTGCAGGGTATTTGTTATTTTAGCATAGAGATACGTGATATAAATGGTTGAACTGACATCATGTTCTCATATGCTAATGCAGCTCTCAGGGACAATGAGATTTCAACAACCACGAAATGGACCCTCCCAGGAGAGTGACAGGGCCCAGTATGAAGTGTGAAAACTAACTGAAGCAGTTGCATACATCTTTAACAGCTACATGAAAAGAGTTGTCTGTTGATATGGAAACAAATAACATTTAGAAGATATGAAGGTGTAGTTTTCCTTTAAGCAATTAAAAGTGTATGCGGCTATGGCTCAGGAGACTCATCTCACTGACATGGAGCATGGCAGACTGGTCAGGGAGTGGGTTGGGCAGTACTGTGTGGCATCACACAATGGTCACAAGCATGGAGTAGTGATTCTGCTATGCAAGAACTTAAGATATGTAGAGCAGAGAAGAGTGAAAAACTTGAGAGAGGGATGGTATATCTTTGTGCAGGGGACACTCCCAGAGGAAGCAGTCATCTTTGGTAATATTTATGCTCCCGCACAGCATGATCTGGTGTCTTTGATGAAATGCTAGATCTGCTCCAGAAGGAACAATTCCCTCATCTGCTTCTAGTTGTGGATTTTAATTGTGCCTTTAGTGTTGCCCTTGACAAATCCTCAGGGGAAGGTAGACAGTAGCCAGGGGTTAAACAATGGTGAATGGGGTGTCAGAATTGGACTTCATAGACTCCTGGAGGGAGGCGAACCCTGGGGCGAGGGAATATATGTTTTTCTCCAGCTCTCACAGAACATGGTGGAAAATTGTCTAAATGTTTGCCCCCAGATATGTGTACCATAGAATTGTGAAAACTGAACCCACTGTCACCTCAGTAGCAGACCACGATAAGGTAACTGCTCACCCTGCAGTACAAGGATGCTGATCAGCCCCAAAAGGAATGGAGGTTTCCAGCCTACAAGACGGCACAAAAGGAATTTGTGGAATGCCTCCAGGAACAGTGGGGTTTCTACATGGAAGCAAATAAAGACACAGCCCCTTCTACAGTCTTGCAGGAGGCGGGAAAGGCATACATGAGGAGGGTGATTATCTCCTACATGGCGTCCTGGGCCAAGCTCAAGAAAGAAAAGATACAGAAGCTTGAGGCTGAGGTTAAAAGGTTGGAGAGGAAATCTCTGAGGACTAGTTGGAGGCAGCACTGAGTCAACAAAGGGTAGCAAGGGAAGCACCTAAAGCTAGCCCTCACAAAGGGAGCTAGTACAGCACACTTTTACACTAAGCAGAGAATCTTTGAGTGGGGCAACAAGCCAAACCTGCTGCTAGCTAGGTTGGCTGGGGGGGGCATAGGGGCACAAACATCATAACAGCACTCAGGGACGGTCAAGGGGTGCTACATAATAGAAGCTCAGATGTCAGAGAGCAGTTTGTAAGCTACTGCTGTAGGAAGTTGCATGTGAGTGAATGTGAGCAGGAGGCTTGAGGCTGATGCCTTCCTTGGCTACCTAAATCTTCCTGAGCCAATGGAGGAACAGGTGGAAAAACTTTGGATACCCATAACTGAGGCTGAGCTTATGACGACTGTAGCTACCCTGAAGAAGGGGGAAAGTTGCAGACCCAGATAGGCTAGGGGCTAAATACTATAAAGCACTGGGGTCCTTCTGTTAAAGTGCCTTAAAGTAATGGTGGATGAGGCATTGGAACAGGGCACTCTACCTGAGTCTTGGTACCAGGCCACTGTTACTGTCATTCCATCCATTACTGTCATACCAAAGCCTCGGAAGGACCCGGCAGCCTGCACGGCATACAGTCCCATCCCTCTCCTCAGTTGCAATACAAAAATTATAGCTAAGGCTCTGGCTCAGAGGCTGGAAGCAGTACTCCTGTGGTTGGTAAAACCAGACCAAACTGAGTTTATGCAAGACCACTACTCCAACAGCAACCTGAGAAGACTGCTGAATGTTGTTCACTGGGGGTTCTCAACATCAGGGGAAATAATTGTGCTTTCCCTAGGTACCAAGAAAGTGTTTGACAGGGTGGAGTGGGCCTGTCTGTATAAGGTCCTACAGAGGTTTAAGTTGGGAGACAGGTTCCTGAAGTATGTCCAGTTACTGTGTGCAGCACCTTGAGCACGAGTACTGATTAATGGGGGACTGCCAGGGTAGTTTCCATTCTTGAGTGGTACCAGACAAGGCTGCCCCTCTCGTTATTGCTTGTTGCTCTGGTAATCAAATCCCCAGCTGAGTTTATTAGACAGAGGCAGGGCATCATGGGGATAGAGGAGGAGAGGGGGCAGCCATATAAGATATTTTTGTATGCAGATGATATCTTTCTGTTTTTGACAAGCCCAGAGTGATCACTTCCAGAAATTATTGATGCAGTCACCACTTTCTCCCAATGTTCAAGATATAAAATAATATAGACAAATCTGAGCTCTTGTAGGTTGGGGGGGGGGGGGTAAGCAGGTGCTCCACTCCCCCTTTCAGAGAGTAACTAGCTTGCTCACATACTTTGGTATTAAGGCCAATTCAATAAATCTTATTGTTCGACCAAATTGGTCATTACACACAAAAGTAATACAAAATCACAGCATCAACATTCATTGCTGTTAGAAAAGAAACATAAAGATTAAAACATGATATTTTAAAAAACAAACAGTACTTGGTTTTATATCTACATCGTATAAGGTATAGTAAGCTGCTTATAAAGTAGTTTCATTCAGATTTCATTATTAGTTTCCTCCACATATAAAATGGAATTTTAAATGCATTTCAACATAATTTGTGTAGTTATGTAGCTTCTATCTGTTCGTACTACCCTCAGTGCAAATAGTACAGTATATTCTTACAGAGTTTCTTCAGAAAGATTATGACAAATGAGAGATTGCATCTTATAGATTCTAACATCAGATCTAAGAGATTTTATCAAAAATGTCTGTTCGCACTGCAGAATTTGGACAAAAAGAGAAATAGTTTGACATGCTGCTCATTATTTTTAATATGGTATTTAATAGTTTAGAAAATGAGAATGGACAGTGGAGACCAATAATTTTAGCTGACTTTTGGGGAAAAGAAAAAAAAAAAAAGCTTGTTTTCAAAAGCTTTTTTAAACAGGGCACTGTATGATTCAGGCCTGGCTACCTATACCCTGTTACAGTGTTTTTGTGGCCTGTAATTCCTGTGCTGTAACAAGGAGCATAAGAAAGAAAAGGCAGATTATAGGCTTTTTGTAACATAAAAAAATAAAAATGCATAAAGCATCAGCCCCAGCCTCATTGTCCATTCTGTTCCAAGTAGTCAGACAATTAAGGATTGAATCCTGTGTATTTATGATTTGTCAGTTGGTTGTACACATTTTTTCTAATGTTTTGTTATTTTTAGTAGGACTATGTCTAATGTCTCCAGGATGGCTAGGTGTTCTGCATCAAAAAGGGTGTCTAATATAAATGCTAGTGATACATAGAGTGACTCCAGAATCTTACCCCAAAATTTGTTTCTTACGTGGTTGTACCATGGACAGTACACAGCTATGTGACATAAAGCTTCAGTGGCCTGTAAGCTACAATTACAGTTCACTGATGTAGCATCATCTTTTCTGCATTCCACATCAAGACCGTGAAAACAAATACAGCGAGGTCAATAACACTGCCTTCAATAACCCAAAAGAATGAACCACATCCGTATATAATAGAGGCAAGAAAAAAAACACACCAAGGACTGTCCCTATTTCTCAATAAATTGCATCCGCTATTTTTTATACTTCACTTTTAATTCTCGTGCAATACAGAGAACACCACACTTATTTGCATGACACGGTTTGGATGGGATACCTCTTTTTTTTATATCTATAACTCACAATTTACTAGGGATCACTTCAAATCTAAACATAGTCAGGATCTCTGTGTATCTTGGGTTCTATATTGAATTTAAATAAAATTTCAGTGAATGTTCTTTTGTATTTTTAGCCAAACATTTTGAGACTTTCAGCTGTGTAACTGAATTCAAGTCTTCCTCTTTATACTTTTATTGAATCAGTTTGGTTATAACTTTTGTATAGGAATAATGTATTGTTATCCCTTGTTCAGCTAAGGATTTGAGATAAATAATGTTGTATTTCTTCAGCAAGTTATAGATATTACAAACCCATATCTCTGATAGGTCTTCTTTAACAAATATTTCTTTTTTTCTTTTAAACAATCTGACAGCATTGTTCCTGGAGATTGTGAGGTCATTTTTATCCAATAACTAATTTGTCTAGAGTTGACTATATGTTTAATATTTATGTATTCTACTTTGAGTCCTTATTAAGGAATTTGGAGGTCCCATTCATAGTTTAAGCATATTTAATATGGAATCAACTGAATTTAAATCTGTCAATCCCCAAATTTCTCTGGCATATAAACCCTGATTAATGCGTTTTGCATTTATGACTTTTAACATGGGTGCCAAGGAAAGGCCACCATAGATTCTATTTGAATCTCTGTAAGACTCCTGATATAGTCCACATTTTACTGTTAAAGTACATGTATTTGATATGTTTGTCCCACATCATATTATGACTAAAGGTTAAACCTAAATAACCAAATTCTTTAATATACTCTTAAGGGTTTCTTTGTTAAGTATAGTTTTTTGTATTTCCTATTAGCACCAAAGATCATTGCTGTCATTTTTAGGGCTGCAGTGGATGGGGCCCTGCAGACTTCTTGCTATCAAAAAAGGACGCAGCATTCCTTGCAATCTTTCCGACCGATCATGTTGAAGTTGCATCACAGTCGCCTCTGCATCCGTGGAGCACTCCACTCATGCTGCACTATTTTTTACTTTTTCTGATCAGGACATAGGGGCCTTGGGCACCCTCAGTGTCACGTTTATGCTTCTGGGGGGTGCTGAGAAGGAGGGTCAGGTGGGGTGGATATCTCTAATTTAAAAAAACTAAACAAATGGCGGTCATGGCAGAACATGGCATACTCCGCTGTGTCCAAGATGGGTGCCAGACTGTACTACACATGCGTGACTACTAGTGTATGCCCAGTAGAGTGTGGTGGCCATCTTGGACATGGCAGACTGGGCCGTGTTATGCTGTGATCCTGTTTTTGTTTTAATTAGAGATATACCCACCCGACCCTCCCTCTCAGCACCCACCCAGATAAGAGTGACACTGGGGTGCCTCATCCTCAGTGTCCCAATCAGTACTGCTGATTTTTATTTTATATATATTTCCACCCGACTCTCTCCTCAGCCTGCCACCCACACACCCCAGAACATAACAGCGACACTGGGGTGCCTAGTACCCCACTGTCGCCATCCAGAATTGACTTTTTTATTCATATCCCCACCTGACCCTCCTTCTCAGTGTCCCCCCCAGAAACATAAGAGTGACAGTGGGGGTGCCCAGTCCCCCAGTGTCGCCATCTGGTATCCTCATTTTTTGTTTTTTTTAAAACCCCTGTAAAAAGAAATCACCCGATCCTCTCACTCAGCACCTACCACCCGACCCCCCCCCCAATCCCTTACTTACCCATCGGGGGTCCAACGCCGTAATCCTGTCTGGACCGCAGACACATCTTCACTCTTCAAAGCCAGAACACAAACTGAAAGAACAGGTATGCAGTTCAATGTATTTCAATGGTGTTTTGAACTTGGTGGCATAACTTGGCCATGTTTGCATATTTGTGGCCCAGATTTTCAACATGCTTTCTTTGGGACCCTGCCTCATGAACAATGGCACTGACATTAGGCAAACCTGTCCCGAAAGGTGATCTTGCAGTCCCTGCGTGAAATCATCTTTCAGGCAGGAGCTGAAAATTTTCATTCCCCTTGTTCATGAGGTGGGCTCATAAGAAGGCGATGTTGAAAATTTGGTGTAAAAATATTAAAAAAACAACAGAGTTATGAGTCTACATTGAATTTTGCGAACGTAGGCTTGTAACTTTAGTAATTTTCAATATTTTTATCCCAAATTTACAACATAGCTATATCTTTACAGTATCTCATGAATGTGACAGCAGTCATTTTTCAAATCCTGGACAAAATGTTTATTTACATCCCAAAAGCTGATTTCACAGTCCTTGAGCAAAATCACCTTTTGGGCAGGAGTCGAACATTTTCTCTGCCATTGTTCATGATGTGGGGTCATAAAAAGGCTATATTCTAAATTTAGTATGAAAATATTTTAAAAAAAATTATGAGTCTGTGTTGAATTTTGAAAACTCAGGCTCGTAAGTTTGGTAATATTCAATATTTTTACCACACATTTTCAACATAGCCATTTCTTTACAGCACCTCATAAATGCGACATCTGTCATTTTTCAGCTCCTACCCAAAATGGGCCAGATATTCAAAAGGGTTGCACCATGCGCAATAGGGTTGCACCTGCACAAGTCCAAACTTGCTCCATTCTGCGATATTCAGCAGGAGGCAGTTGCGCCACAGAAAACATGCTGAGCAACAGCGCAATGCAAATGAATGCATGCTGAACTGGAGGGGGAGGAACCATGCATAAACTGCACAGCCCGATATTCAGCCGGGCTGTGCAGAGTTGTGCAGGCACAACCCCAACCTGTGCCTGCAGGACTTTGAGCCCCAAAAAGGCTTAAGTCGAGGGCCACCCACAGGTGAGCTGATGTATGCAGGCGCCAACACAGCAGTTGCCACCTGTGGCTGGCTAACCCAGTCTCTGTGCCCCCCCGCAGCCTGATGGCGGGCATAGGTTCTCCCCACCAGCCCGATCGCGGGCATCAGTGTAGCTCCCCTCCCCTCCCGTACATATCTCTGGTGGTCAGTGGACGAAATGCCTGATTGCAGGCGGTATGTGTAATAATTCCACCCCCTCCCAAACATAGCCCTGGTGGTCCAGTGGACCAAAATGCCCGATCAGAGGCGGTATGTGTGATAAACCCCCGAACATAGCCCTGGTGGCTGGTGTCCCCACCCACCACCCACGAACCCCACCACCGCTCCCCGGCGGGTAGCAGCATCCACTCGCTTCGCCGCCCTGACTGCCGGTAGGGCTGCACGCCAGTGGTGCAGAGCAAGAGCCAATGGGCGTGCAGCCCTCCGTCATGACAGTCAGATTTGTGAATGATCATTCCCAAATCTGGACTTTATGCTCTGGCTATATCTACCCATGATAGCTCTTGCTCTGCACCAATGGGCGTGCAGCCTACCGGGCAAATCAGCTGCAGCGGCAGGCGGTGGGATGCTGCTGCCTGCCGGGGAGCGGGGTGGTGGGGCTGTGGGTGGGTGGGGTGGGGACACTAGCCACCAGGGGCTATGTTCGGGGTGGTTTTATCACACCGCCCGCGATCAGGCATTTCGTCCACTGGACCACCAGGCCATGTTCGGGAGGGGTGGGAATTATTACACATACCACCCGCGATCGGGCATTTCGTCCACTGGACCACCAGGGATATGTACGGGAGGAGGGGAGCTACATTGATGCCCGCGATCGGGCTGGTGGGAGACACTATGCCCGCGATCGGCTGCAGGGCGTCGGTCTCAACGGCTGCTACCTGGCAGGCGCCAGGCGCAAGTCCTCGGGGATCGGCGCACCTACATGCTAATGGCATGCAAATGGGGACATAATCACATGCAAATGGCCCCCCCTGTGCCTTGCATGAATTATAGCCCCATTTGCATGTCACCTTTTGAATATCGTTGTTTTGCGCATGGCGCAATGGTACTTGCGCCACCGCAAGTTGAATGCTCCACTCTGTCAACTTGCAGTGGCGCAAGTTCCACTGCACCATGCACAGTGGCTGTGGCTGGGAGGTGATATTCAAAGGAGTTGCTCAATAGCGCAACTCCTTTGAATATCGCCCAAGACACACCCCAGCGCAACTATTTTGCGCAGCTCAAGGGCTTGCGCCTATGAATGGCGCAGTTTGAATATCCAGCCCAATGTGTTTTTGCATCCCGAAAGTTGATTTTGCAGTCCCTGCATGAAATCACCTTTCGGGCAGGAGTTGAACATTTGCTCTGTCCTTAAGGCAGGGTCATAACAAGGCTATGTTGAAAATTTGATGGAAAAATATTACAAAAACAACAAATTTATGAGCTTACATTATATTTTGCTAACACAGTCTTGTAACTTTGCTCATTTTCAATATTTTGGCCCAAATTCCTAGGCTGCAGCCCTATCAGCTCTGGTCAGATTTTGTTTTGTATGTCAGGTATAAGGATACGTTTACTGCACAGAGTGTCAAGTTTTCTAGACTTCTCTGCAGCCCTGTCCTACTTGTTGGGATCATTGCCAAGTTATCTGCATATTCAAGTGCAGGAATATGATGCTTTAATATTTCTGGTATGTGATGTTTTCTGGTCCATTTAACTCTAGTAGAATTTAATTTATATAAATGTTAAATAGTGTTGGGGCAAGGACACAACCTTGCCTTACTCCTAAGTTTGTATCAGTCTGTTCCGTTAAATCTCCATATTTGGTGTATTTTATTTTTATCCAGGTGTTGGTGTATAACCTTCTTATGAAGACCCGTAGGTTTTTATCAATGCCTAACTCCTTTAATTTAGTCCATAACTGCTGATGTCTTAAGATGGCATCAAAGGCCACAGAGAAGTCGACAAATACTACAAATAGTTTTTGTTTCTTTATCATGCAGTATTTTTCTATCAGATGTGATAGTAGGTAGCATTGTGTGACAGTTCTACCTCTTGTCTAAAACCAGCTTATAGTGGTGACATAGGTATTAAGGTGGGACCAACATTGGCTAGCCAGTATAGGCTCAACTACAAAACCATCCTCAGGGAGATAGAAAGGGACCTGGCCAGATGGAAAAATCTGCCAGTATCATGAACACAGCACATTACTTTGGTTAAGATGTGTGTTTTACTACATATTCTGTTCCCCCATACAGCTGGTTCCGATGGGCTTACACAAGAAATATATTCATACATTCAAGACACGTGCTCCAGGTTCCTCTGCCAGAGCAAAAGACTCTGTGCTATGCTTACTAGGCTAAAGGGACCAACCTCCGGGGGGAGCTCAAGTTTCCAGATCTGAACCTTTATCACATGGCAGTCCAGATAAGATTTATGAGGGAGTGGTTGATTGGGGATAAGGGGGCAAGCTGGATTGACCTGGAGCTGGAGGCAGAGGGCTACCTGGATAAGGGAGGGCTGGCTAAATATAGGTTGGGAAAGTGATGAATCCACTAGTGATACACACACTGACAGCCTGGGGACTAGTATCCAGCAGACTAGGAGGAGGACAGGAAAGGTTGCTGTTGGCCCCAGTTGCTGGTAACCCACAGTTCCTCCCAAGAATGGAGGATGGAGGCTCCTCATAGTGGAAGGAAGGGGAGGCAGCTTGTTTTGGGGGCCTCTTTGGTTCACAAGGCCTTAGAGAATTGTGAGAACTGGAAGAACACCTAGGATTACAGGGACAGCACAGATTCCTGTACTTACGTAAGTGGGGCAGAAAAGGAAGAAATGAGGGCCAGGGCTCAGTCTAGGAGGTTGGTGGCCAAGGTGTATGCACAACTGAATGAAACCCTACCTGACCCCTCTAAAGGGGTATGTAGATTGTGGGAAAGAGATCTGGGGCTTTCGATAAATGATGTAAACCGGGTTATGATATGTGAAACCCACATATCACACACCCTGTCATGGTGTAACAAGTATAAGGTAGCAGAATTTAAATTCATCCATAGACTATACCTCTGCCCCAACATAGTCATTAAATTTACTCCAGGGGTGTCACCTGTATGTGGAAGATGTGGAGAAACCAGAGGCACTTGCATGCACTATATGTGGAATTGTAGAACTCTGAGGCAGTCCTGCTCTGAGGTTAAGGGCCAGATCCACTGACAGGTTAGACAGGTAATACAGGGTACACCCCTCTCCATGTTTGGAGTGGACCACTCCATAGGGGATGACTGGGACCCCCACATGAGGGTGGTGAGGGTTATTCTGCTCATGGCATGCAAGTCCATACAGAATATGGGGTCTTGCACCAGCAGCCCTCCATGGGAATGTGGCTGCAACTCCTTGCCAAGACTCTGCCCAAGAATGCATTACTTATGAATTAAAAGAAAGGGGGGAGCTATTTGAAAGGGTATGGGGCACATTTATTGACTTCTTCCTACCTGCAGAAGCCATAATGATACGTATGGCCACTGTAGTTTAACCCCGGGGGAATTATCTATGACACCAGCTAATAGGGAGTACTAAGAAAGGAATTTTAATAATAATTAACAGTCAGCCAAACCAAATCAGTTTAAGACACTCAGATTTTAATGTGAGATTTAGTTAGTTGTAATCCATTAATTTATTGTTGTATTTTTATATAGTTAGTACTGTTTTTGTCTAATGCCACAGCTCTAAACAATGCGTAACATGTTCTAGTATGAAGCACAGTGTTTGAAACAGTGCCCTGAATGTTAACATGAAATGTTTCTTTTAAAGTGTCAGCTGTGTGACCATGTTAAATGTTTATATGTACTTACTAAAAATCAATAAAAAGAATTAAAAAAGGAAATGAGTGAGAGTCATGCAAATGGGGTGTTGCCTATTCCAGCAGACAGTCAAATGACTCAAGGTGAGCCTTGTTGATCTTTAGCTTGTCTTTGGTGTAACTAATCCATTTATTTGATCATTGAGTAGGGCCGCTAAGCAAAGCTTTTTTATCTATTTATTCCCCCTTTGTTCTCCATCCTCCAACACCTTCTGCCCCTCCCAAGGCCTACTCAACCTCCAGCACCCCTCTTACCTGCAGCTGCTGTTCCCCATCTAGCCCTTGGTTTGGACCTCAGGCAGGGACGGGGGAAGTGGACCCTCCCCCGATCATCATGTGATGTGCTAAGGCAGTGGGTGCGAGGCCTGGACATACAGGGATCCATTGTCGTTGGGGCTATGGGGAATTAAACGTCTGCCTGTGGAATTTTGGCAAAAGTCAAAATTTTACTTTTGCAAAATTTTGGAATGACGTTACATAGAAACATAGATTTTGACAGCAGATAAGGACCACTTGGCCCACCCAGTCTACCCATTTCCCTGCCTGTTTGATAAGCTGCAGATCCTAGTTAACCAACAGCCTACTTCTTCCTACGCTGGCAACCTTTGCAGAAATTCTGACTTAGAATGGTGGAGTAAATGTATGAAATGCAAATTAATGTGTTAAACTACAGAAAGAAATTCCATAGAACTGATCAGTTCTGCGGAATTTCTTTCCAGAGTTTAATACTGTAAACTGCAAGTCATACATTCATTCTACAGTTCACCGAGTCACTAAACTAACATACTAAAATACTAAAAGCCAGCAGAATAGGCCTTGTGGTCTATCGTGTCTGCTCGATAGCCAGCCCCCTACTGGGTGCTCACTTCACCCCCCAATCCCAGAGGTGGTCCTCCCCGGCTTCAGTTTCCCCCTGTACCTGTCCCAACCCTTCTTGAATTCCTCCACTGTACTCTCTTCCACCAGGCTCGTAGGCAATGTGTTCCATGGTTCTACCACCCTCTCAGTGAAGTAGTGAACTGAACTGCAGTGAACTGTAGAATAAATGTTTGAACTGTGGATTAATGTATTAAACTGCAGAAAGAAATTCCACAGAACTGATCACTGAACTGCAGAATAATTACATGTATTACGGATTACTGTATTAAACTGCAGAGTGGAATTCCTCAGAACTGTAATTCCACAGTTTATGTGTATTATTTCATAATTCAGCCAGAACATTTTTAAGAACAGGGCAAAAATTCACCAGACACATTCGGAAGATTCTGATTTTTGCCGAAGGACGAAGTTAGGAAAATTTTTCAAAATTTACAAAATTTTGCAAAAATTCAAAAAAGCAGAATTCACAACCTCCGCCCAGCTCTAGTCGTCACAGTGGCTGGCCATTTTCTGTTTTCACTCCCACCAGATGCCGCATGCCATGTGGTCATGGTTTATACATGCAAAAAATGCCTTGGCCCTCCATTTGCAGTACCACTGGTGGTACCTAGGTGGCAGTGTCGCAGTGCAAAACTTAAACTTCTCGCCTGGCTGGCCCTTGATGATGAAGGGTCATTCCCGAACTGGGGTCACTGACACTGCAAGGTAATGCTACTGCTGTGCTGACTGGTTGGCCTAGCAAAACTTTTTCAAATTCAGCTTTGATTTCACCTCCCCTGCCTCAGCTTGCCGTACGATTTTGTCAACCTTCCAGCCTTGTCAGCTAATAGCCCATGGCAGCATTGTTGATGGTTTAAAACCCTGTGGCAGGGTGAGAGGGAAGAGGCTCCCCATACACACACATCTGTTTTGTGGTGTAGCCATAGTCGCACGGTCCAAAATGCTGCAACTAGAAGAAAATCTCCTGGTGTGGAGTTTCTATTTAAATAATTTCAGCTGAATCCATCCCAACCCATTAAAATCATTGATGTTGACTGGAAAAATGGAACTGCTTTACATAGTAACTTAGTATTGTGGTGCCTGAAAGGACTTGGAGTTCATTTTGTCCTCCCGTCCTGCAGCACAATAGTGACTATAATTTATCTGTACCTAATTGTCTCTTTACCTTCTAGACCTGCTCCACTTTCAGCCTTTATCTCTTCCTCTCACTTTCCATGCCAGTGTCCTTTCATTTATATTAAGTAGATTTTGAAAACAGAAATTGTGCAGACACCTTACATGTTGTGTTGTAAATACAGATCCCGACCGCATTCCCTGTGGAGGTTGAGTTTTGAAATATCAAGAAGGCTAGATTAGTCGGCTGCTGCTCTTGGCACTGCAGTGTGTGACACTAGGGACTGGGATGCACCTTACATCTCTTGAACCCCTAGATGCAAGTAAATTGTGCCTGTAACAACTGATCCAGGATCAGAGTCCCAGCTAAACTGATCCAGGATCAGTTTCCCAGCCACACTGATCCGGGATCAGTTTCCCAGCCACACTGATCCGGGATCAGTTTCCCAGCCACACTGATTCAGGGTCAGATTCTCAGCCACACTGATTCAGCGTCAGATTCTCAGCCACACTGATCCAGGATCAGTTTACCAACCAGAATGGTCCAGGACCAGTTTCCTTGCCACACTAATCCAGGGTCAGTTTCCCAGCCACACTGCTCTAGGGTCAGTTTCCTAGCCACACTGATCCAGGATCAGTTTCCCAGCCATACTGATCCAGGATCAGATTCTCAGCCACACTGATCCAGGATCAGATTTTCAGCCACACTGATCCAGGATCAGTTTCCCTGAGGAGGAGGGCATTCCCAAGGGGTGCTCAGTCCTCCTCCCTCTGCTGGCGCCCGACAACCCAGGTTCGTTCCCGAGTGTGGGTCGCCGGCATTGGTAGAAGACTTGGTTTGCTGGCCAGGGCACCTAGCTTCACCTGAGCTCTTTCCTTCTAAGACTGCTTGAAAGGCAGAGTAGAGAAACTTACCAGAGCAAGGGAGAAGGATTAAGACTTAGTTTGGCTAAGCAGATTTACTGTGTGGTGGTGTTTTTATTATTTACTCACAGGGATTGCTACTGTTTGTTGTTAACATTTCATTGCTTTATTTTTTCTCTGATTCAAATTGTTGTTGCTGGTATACCTTCTTCTACAAGGTGTGCCTACAGGTGTGTGCTAACAGATTACTGCTGTAATCTTCTGATTCAAATTGTCTTTTGCAAGGTATATCTTCTGTTACTGCTTTATTTTTCTCTGGAGCAAAGTGTTTCTTACAGGGTATATCTTCTCTGAAATTATTACAGGTGGTGCTTTACAGGTTTTACAGTTTTATCTAACATTAGGATAAGCTTTCAGGGTTACTGCATTTGTTGTTGACTGATTGTTTCTGCTCTTACCTCCTTGTTCTTTCGTCCGTGGTTCTTCTTTTTAGGCAGGGGAAGGGCCCAGCCACCCACCCCCATCCCCAACCACCCCACACTACACTCCTTTTATAGGGTACCACAGTTGTGACATATCCTGTGGCAGAGCAGGAAGGGGTGGATCAGTGGGGCCTCCACAAGGTGATATCATTTACAGGGGCACTAGTAATTTAACTTGTTATAACAAGTTAAACAAAGCACAAATAAACCATTACTTGCATTTTTTTTTCTTTTTTTTTCCTTCTAATTACTCTGACTAGGTTACAAACCCAGCAACTTATTTGGAATGGATTTCATTAACTGCAGGTACTGTGGAACAATTTTCAGAAGGACAGTTTACAGGATTTAGGACACTGTCCTACATTCTGGGCCTTTGGAGATCTTAGGGCTCAGCTCCGGCAGCATGGGCAGAGATTGCACGCCTCAAATTTCATATTGAAGAGGAAATACATTATAAGAACCACCCGCCATTTCCCCAGCATCCAATAGAAAAACCTCGACCGCAGAGGGTAGTTGGTCCAGGAGGTTGGCAGGTGGTTAGGAGGAGCAAATCAGGTACCCCATCACTCTCTGCTCTCCAACACATTACCTCCAAAAACCATATAAACACTACAAACAGGTATCTGCCTCTATCTCTGAAATCAAATAAAGAGGCAGAAGGCACTGCAGAGCAGGACACTGCGGCACAGGAGCTAGCACAACAAAACTCACCCAAATCAGGAACCAAAACTAAACAAGCACAAAGGAAATCCAAAAAACTTCTGATCATAGGAGACTCCATGATTCGGGGAGTTGATACCCATCTCCAGCCAGGGGTGATGGTCAGATGTCTCCCAGGTACATCAGCATGGAGAGACACTGACCGCATTGCTAAAATTGTTCACAAGGCAGGAGAAAACATTGATGTCCTAGTACACATAGGGACTAATGATCTCGCCAGCCGGTCAGTTGTGGAGACCAAGGAACACCTGACCAGGCTGGGTGACAAACTATCATCTATTTCGTCCGGCATCTCCTTCTCTGAGATCCTGCCAGTCTGGGAGAGGGGAGCAGATGGACGGAAGGTCAGAGAAGGGGAGATAGGGAGCTAAACACGTGGCTCAAGGACTGGTGCCAGGAAAAAGGACACAGATTTGTAGGAACTGGCAACAGTTCTGGGAGCGAAAGTTCTTTAAATTTGATGGACTGCATCTGACTAAAGAGGCAGTCATATTGGGCAGAAGTTTGACGCCTTTGCAGAATATTTAAAGTAGCAAATGGGAGAGGGTGCAGCACCCATACGTCGAATGGGAAGAACACCCTCCCCTCAGCTAGTGGTCAAACAGGAATTCAGCATGTTTGCCGCTCATTTGCATCACCAGGTAAGAAAAAGGTTTGTCTCCCCATACGATGCACAGGGTAATGCCAAACTTCACCCAACAACTAACACACCAAAATCTGGCCAATGGAAAATCATGTACACAATGCTCACAGCCTGGGAAATAAGATCCCAGACCTGCAGGCAATAATGTCAGAGGCTAAACTGGACATAGTAGCAATTAGTGAGACGTGGTTTACCAGTAACCACACTTGGGAGACTTCAGTACCTGGCTATGTATTGTTCAGAAGAGACCGAGGTGCAAAAGGGGGAGGAGTGGCCCTGTATGTTAATGAAAATATCAAAGCTACAGAAATTCAGAATACACATAAGGAGCCAGAAGAACTGTGGGTCACCCTGGAAACAGGAAATGGGACAGCCATAAGAACTGGGGTTGTCTACAGGCCCCTAGACCAGAGGGAGGACATAGATACATTACTGTTAGAAGATATACAAAACATGACAGCTAAAGGAGGTTCTGATAATGGAGACTTCAACATGCCAGATACAGATTGGTCAATACCAGCAGGAACATCTGCCAGAACTAGACTCATAGTGGATTCCCTGCAGGGAGGCCTCAAACAACTGGTACAGCAACCCACAAGAGACAGGGCTATCCTAGATCTAGTACTGACTAACAAAGAAGGGATCACAGATCTCCAGGTAGAAGGTCACCTGGGGGCCAGTGACCATCACATGGTATGGTTCAGTTTGGCTACTACATCTAAATCATCCCATTCCAAGGCAAAATATGGGACTTCAGAGGAGCTGACTTTGATAAGATGGCCTACAGAGTTAAGCTAGCCCTGGCAAAAGAAACACAGGTGAGGGGACAGGCAAAGTGGGCAAGCATTAAGGATGCAATACTTGAAGCAACATCCCATTGTGTTAGACAGAAAAGGAAGTGCAGAAGAAGAAGGAAACCACTTTGGTTCTCAAAACAGTAGCAGAAAAGGTCAGAGCCAAAAGGCTGGCCTTTCAGGAAATATAAGGGAACACAGCGGGATGAAGATAGGAGGCATACCAAACTGCCCTAAGGGAAGCAGGTAAGGCAGTAAGGCAGGCAAAGTCCCAAACTGAGGAAACACTAGCACTAACAGTAAAAGAAGGTGACAAGACTTTATAGATACATTAGTGAAAGGAGAAAGTCCAGAGGGGTATTGCTGCTTAATGGAGAAAAGGGAGCATGTGAGGAGGAGGACCTGTAAAGGCATCTATCCTAAATAGATACTTTTGCTCAGTATTTACTGAAGAGAAGGTAGGACAGGCCCACAGCTCAGCATCATGGACACAGGGGGAGGGAGGGAGCACTATCCCTTCACGAAAGAAAGGGTCCTACAAGAGCTTGCTAAGCTCAGGGTGGATAAGGCAATGGGACCTGATGGCATACATCCCAGGGTACTTAAGGAGCTAAAGGAGGAACTAGCAGAGCCATTAGCAGAATTGTTTAGTGAGTCTCTGAGCACAGGAGAGGTCCCAGAAGACTGGAGAAGGGTTTATGTGATCCCGCCCACAAGAGTGGTAGCAGGGAGGAGGCGGGAACCACAGACCAGTCAGTCTTACCTCAGTAGTGGGCAAGATTATGGAGGCACTCTTAAGGAAAGGATAGTGCAACACCTGGAATCCATAGGGGCACAGGATCCAAGACAGCATGGGTTTACAAAAGGAAGGTCCTGTCAAACTAATCTCATAGATTTCTTTGACTGGGTAACCAGAGTGGTGGACCAAGGGGGAGCAGTTGATGTCGCCCACCTTGACTTCAGCAAA
Source organism: Neoceratodus forsteri (assembly GCA_016271365.2). Classification (NCBI taxonomy): domain Eukaryota; kingdom Metazoa; phylum Chordata; order Ceratodontiformes; family Ceratodontidae; genus Neoceratodus; species Neoceratodus forsteri. The sequence continues at coordinate 389,575,001 of JADMNL010000023.1, forward strand.
GCTTTTGACACTGTTCCACATAGAAGATTGATAAATAAGCTGGGTAAGCTCGAGGGTGAGAGTTGGTCAACTGGGTGGCAAACTGGTTGACGGGCAGAAAACAGAGAGTGGTGGTAAATGGTATACAGTCAGAAGAGATGCAAGTCACAAGTGGGGTACCTCAGGGATCAGTCCTGGGGCCAGTCCTCTTCAACATCTTCATTAGTGACCTTGCAGATGGACTAGAGGGTAAGGCTTGTCTGTTTGCAGATGACACCAAGATCTGCAACAGAGTAGATGATCCAGATGGGGTGGGCAGAATGAGAAGAGATCTGGATAAACTAGCAGAATGGTCAGAAGAGTGGCAACTGGGATTTAATGCAAAGAAGTGCAAAATCATGCACATAGGGAAGAGAAACCCTGAAGCCACCTATAGGCTGGGAGGAGTTGCTAGCAGTCACAAAGGAAGAAAGAGACTTGGGCATCATCATCACTGATGACCTAAAATCATCCAAGCAGACCCCTAAAGCAGTAGGTAAGGCTAGGGGGTGTTAGGGTGTATTAGTAGGGGTATCACAAGTCGTAAGAGGGAGGTAATAATCCCTCTGTACAAGACACTGGTTAGGCCCCATCTGGAGTACTGCGTGCAGTATTGGAGGCCACACCTTCACAAGGACATTAACCAAATTGAGGCAGTCCAGAGAAGGGCAACCAAAATGGTGCAGGGACTGCATCAGAAGACATCTGAGGACAGATTAACGGAGCTCAATATGTATACCCTTGAGCAAAGGAGGGAGAGAGGTGATATGATCGAGGCATTCAAACACCTTAAGGGCATAAACAAGGTGAAAGAGTCTAACATGTTTAAATATAAGAAAAATAGCAGGACAAGAGGACACAGCATGAGATTAGAGGGAGGCCGATTAAGGGGGAATGTGAGGAAATTCTTTTTCACAGAAAGGGTGGTGGATGCATGGAATGGCTTACCACAAGAAGTGGTGGCTATGAATACAGTGCAGGGCTTCAAACAGGCATGGGATAGGCATAAGGGAGCAATACAAATGACTATAATAGATAGGTCACTGACAGAGCAAAGGCTGAAGGCACATTTATAAGGTAGAAAAAGAAATGGGCAGACTGGATGGGCCTTGCGGTCCTTATCTGCCGTCATCTTCTATGTTTCTATGTTTCTATGTTTCATTGTAAATGGTAGCCTGACCATTGTGCTGAGAGGCCTGCAGTGAACTGCTGCTTTAAAGGAAAGCTACACTGATCCTGGATGCCATTTGTTTTGTGTAGAAGCTGATGCTAAAATACTGCCTCCCGTTCTGTTATTGTTCCATCACTACTGGTCTTCTTGTAAATGCAGTGAGTGTTTCTGATTTACACACTGCTTTAAAGGTCAGTTTTGGAACTGTATAGTATCATTTATGTCCCTTTGAACCACATAGTTGTGTAGTAGAACACTGATGCATTGTGGCAACTATGGGAGCACAATACTAGGACACAAACTACATCATACAGTTCTAAAATGGTCCTTACCTGCAGTGTTTTAATCAAAATCACCCTCTGTCTTCACTAAAAGGCTAGTAATGGTGGAATAGTAACAAAAGGGATACTGTCAACCCCCTTAGGTCTCAAATTGTCCCGAGAATAACAAAGAAAACATGCAATTGCTCACATTCTGTATAGACTGCTGATGTAGCTGGTAGGTTGATTCTTAATATTTTTTTTTTTTAAGTAAAAAACTGACTGCCCACAATACTGGTGTTACCATACAAAAATGTGTTTAAACCCCAGGCATCCCTCACTTAAGTTTAACAAAAGCAGTCACTGCCCTGGAATGAGTAGCCCTGTAGCGTTAGAATTTTATGCTACTTATGGAATTAAGAATGAAATCTAAACTCTGCTATGTGGTCATGCTCACCCCTGTACTATAACATCAGATTTATTTCTCTACCTGAAGAAAGCAGTTGCCCCGCACTCTTCTCTTCAACTTCAGATTGGTTCTCGGTTTATTATTATTTTCAAAAACTATTATAAGTATACTGTTTAGTTACTTTATCGGTAACTTTGAGTTGGTTAGGTTGTTATTGTTATATTTTACATTTTTCTCCGGTTCCCCATTGGTTCCCAGGCTCTGGAGAAGGCTGTTTTCGGCACGGTTCCTGCTTTTAGGGAACCACTTTAGAACTACTTTCTGTCACCAAAAAGTACTATTAAATTAAAACATTTTGCAGTTTTTAATAATGTTCATTCTCGGTTCTTCCTAGTTGGGACCGAGCCAATATTTGACAATTTAGCCTAACAAAATTATCAGTTAGGCTATTTCAGCTTGCAGTTTCATTTTTGAGGGAACTGAACCACATCATATATTTTAAACCTTTGTTACACAAAAAAGGTTTTTTTTCTCAATTCAAAAAATTTCCTTTTGGTAAACTATTCATCTTCCCTGAGTCAGCAGTTTGGCATCACTGACGGACCCAAAAAGAAGACAGGACCTGCAGGTTTTAAAAAATGTAGTTCATTTTCAACTCCTGGCAAAGGTAGACTGCCATGACTTGTGCTTAAAGTGCCTGGGTCCAGACCACAGTTTTAACAATTGAGAGCTTTGTATTGACTTTAGCCCTAAAACACAAAAGAAAAGGGCTAAAAAATTAGAAGAACTTATGGCTTCTCAGTCTACCTCCACATCACCAAAAGGCTCAGATAAGGGTCAAGCCCTTCAGTCGTGCTTGAAAATAGGCAAGTGTTTGCCTAGCACACTTACCTGGTTACCAAAAACAAATAAATAAAATAAACAACTGTCCCTGTCAAAGGAGACAGAGATGAAAGATGAAAAGATGGATGAGAACTCAGGGTGTCCGAACAGGGGAACCCTGAAACCAGTAACAACAGAAGAGCCTCAGAGCAAGCACCGGAGACAGTGCATGCCAAGAAAAAAACAAAAAGAAAAACATGTAGCTGTCCCTCCTCCTGATGAAGGAAAGGAGTCACCAGTGAACAAAAATAAAATGCCCTCAGTATAGGGTATGACTAAGGTATGGCAGTTATTCCAGGCTATGGCGAATTCCAATAACATGTTTGCCCCCCCCATGCTCCATTCCCCAATGCCTGTGGAGTAGGGGGTAGAAATGTAGTATGAAGAAGAGGAGGAAGGAGAACCTATAGAACTAGATGGCTCTCTCGAACAAGAATTTGGCTCACCTCCCAGATCCTCAGATGACTGTACCTCTCACTATACCTTTGTGAGACATATGGACACAGGCCACTAATTTTCGGTTTTTACTGAAAAACCTGGTAAAATTCTGAAATTCATACTACCTGCACACCAGAAAAAGCAAAGAATTTCACAGAATTTCGCATTTTATATCAGATCAGTAAATCTACAGACTGTATATTTTTCTTATAATTGCATCCAGTACAATCTTTAATTTGCTTCATTTAATGTTCTGTATATTAAGCCTTCATTTATTCTGATTATTTATACACATATTAAAAGAATGACCGTAGGATCCTGGTAAAATCTGGAAATTAGACTAACAGTCACTGGTATAATTCCTGGAATTTAAAGTCTTTGAAAATGGAATTTCATCACTTCAGTCACTGTAAATCAGTGGCCTTGCATAATAGTCAGTACCCTATGCATTTCCTCATAGGAAACTGATGATGAGGAGGTTGAATTCATGGATATGATGGGCTTAGCCACCACTAAGAGGCTGGTGCTGCCATCCATAAATCCCTCAGGAAAGCCACTTTTAAAATCGTGTCAGCACCCACTTCAGTTGCTGGCATAGATAAATTGAGAAAAAATATCAGCTTGACAAACAGGATTCTGAGTACCTCTGTTTCCAGATTGATCACGAGGGAGTGGTTCAGATTGCCACCTACGACTAGGCCAAAGTGCCCCTTTACTCCCAGCCTCCTGAAAAAGATTCCAGGAAACTGGATACCATGGGCAAAAAAAGTGTATACTTCAGTGTCCTTGCTCCTTGGGCAGGCAGCTTATCTGGTCTACACAGCACAGTACTACAGAGCCTTACATACAAACATACGACTGTGCCAGCAGATAAAGGCATAATGGTCTATCTAATTGCTCAAATGTGCAGTTTCCACTGTGTTTACAGAGGGAACTGCCTCCATCCCCATACCCCCCTTGACCTCTGTCAAATAACCCCTCTTCCCCCGCTACTTGCGACTTTCCCCCTCACCCTGTCCCAACCTCTCTTGAAGCTGTCCATCGTTTTTAAGGACACCACCTCCTCTGGCAACTCATTCCACTTAGTCATCACCATCTCAGTGAAAATGTGCCTCCTCAGCTCCCTTCTGGACCTCCCCCCCCCACCTGCTTTAGGCTGTTACCCCGGTGGTCTTGTTTTCACTTAGGCTGAAGGGGCCCTCAGTGCTCGCCCTGCTTATACCTGAAGGTCTCAATCATGTGCCCCTCTCCCTTCTGTCCTCATGAGAGTACATGTTGAGCCCCCTGAGCCTCTCCTCATAGTTGTTCTCTTGTTGGCCTCGGATCATCTTGATCGCTCATCTCTAGACTGTTTCCAGCACGTTGATATCCTCCTTAAGATAAAGGCACCAATACTGCACACTGTACTCTAGATGCAGTCTCAAAAGGGACCTGTATAGCAGCAAAGTGATCTCCACCTTCCTGCTGGTGATTCCCCTAACTATGCAGCCCAGCATCCAATTTGCTTTGGTCACAGCCTTCCTGCATTGTGCTGAGTGTTTCAGGGCATTCTTGATAATTGCATCCAGGTCCTTTTCCTCATCTGACCTGGTTACCTGAGCACCACCAAACATTTCATACATGTTGCAAGCCTGTGTTTGACAGGACTACACAAAAAAACATGGTCTTTCTGTCCCTGTCCTAACTCCTGCTTGTGTGGGAAATGGCTGGTGACACTGCTCTGCATAACTCAAAAGAGCTGCCCCACAGCTGGGTGAGCTTTTGGAATAAATTACATTCAACACAGCACACAAAATCCATCCCCACTCACCACACAAATGACCACAACAGACAATGTTGTAAATCAAAGCAATTTAACATGGCAAAAAAGTGCAAAAAGTGCAAACCTCATAGGTGCAAATGCACAGACCAAGAGACAACAGGCAGGACCCCACTAGACTTCTGCTGGTTTCGCATAAGCTTTATCAGGTGACACTGCTCTGACGAAGCTTTGGGGTGGTTACACAAGTGACTTCCCTCAGTGTCTCACAGTGTGACAAATTTGTATCCCATCCCAGGTATACTGAATAAGCTGAGTCACTGCTTTACTGTCAGCTTATTTTATTCTTTGGTAACCAGGTAAGGCCCACTAGGCACAGGTGCCTGTTTTCAGGGGTGATCCAGGAGCTGTGCATTGCCCGCTATACTCCAATATGTAGTCCCTACATTTTTCTCCACTAAGTGCATAACTTTACCTTTACACTTTTTATCACTGAACTCCAGTTGCCAAATGCCAGACCACTTCCCTACCCGGGTCTTCCTTGAGTTCCTATCACCCCTCCTCCATGTCCACCCCTACAGAGCTTTGTGTCATCCAAAAAGGCAAATCTTATCCTTGATCCCGTCCATGATGTCACATATGAATATGTTAAACACTGGACCGAGCACAGAGCCCTGTGGGGACCCACTGGTCACAGGCCTAGCTTCTGAGAATCCTCTTCCCCACTTCCACCTATTGTCTTCTGTCCTGTAGCCAACTTCTGACTCACACAACAAGCTTAGCCCCCACCCGTAGGTCTTCTAGCTTCCTGACCAGTCTCCTGTGAGGTACAGAGTTGAAGGCCTCACTGAAGTCCAGATACAGGATCTAAACTGCTTGGTTCTTGTCCACTGTCCTGTTGACCCATTCAAAGAAGTCAATTAGGTTCATCTGTCAAGACCTTCCCAACACAAACCCATGCTGCTTCATGTCGTTCATTTTCCTCCAGAAAGTTCACCAGCCTCTCCTTCAGGACAGTCTCCATCAGCATGCCTCTCTACTGAGGTCAGGCTGACCAACCTGTGGTTCCCGGTCCATCCTTTGACCCACCCAGGGCATGATTTCAGACTCAAGAGAGGTGTTAAACACGTGTGCCAGGCGATCTGCCAGAGCCTCCACCAGTTCCCTCAGGACCCTTGGGTTCACTCCATCTGGCCCCAGGGATTTATCCATCCTCAGAACCCTTAGTCCCTTAAGTACCCTGTCAGCATGAATGACGCCATCTGTGACTTTCCCCCTTCCTGTCCCCTTCCCCCTATTCTCTTGTGGCACTGGTCCATCCTTTTCTCTGGTGTTGAGTGAACAGAAGTACTTGTTAAGTACCTCTGCTTTCCCTTCACTACCCTCTGCTGAACCACCCTCCTTTTTTTAATCTGTCCATTTCATCCTTGGTGTTCCTTTTCTCCCTTATATACTGAAAAAAGTCTTTCTCCCATTTTTACCCCCTGCGCTAGCCGCATTTCCTTTTTAGCCGTTGATACCATAACTGCTTTATAGAACTCCATTTTGGCACTGAGCAAAAGGGCTACAGGAGACTTGGTACAGGACATGGCTGACACAGCAAGATTAGCCATAGATGCCACAAAGTACTAGTTTCACATGGCAGTGGATACAAATGGCACTGCTTCCATAGCTATGGCCCATGCAGTATCCCTAAGAAGGTTTGGCTGTCTTAGAGCTAACTGCAGATCTATCTCAGAACACTCTGACAAAAGCTGTTCCTTGTTTGATAACAAGACAGAGGCCTATATGAAAAAGGTGGATGAGTATAAAACCACCTACAAGAGCAATACTGAGAAAGAAAAGGCCTCTACTTTCTACAGGCCTTACAGAAGGAGAGGTAGGGGTAGGGAATACTGCCCTCTTGCTTATGTCCCCTATGACTACCCTTCACAAAGAGTATATTATAGGGGCAGGGGTAGAAGGGGAAATAGATGTGCTGCTGCAACACCAGCATCCACACCCCAGACAAAAAACTGACCCCCCTGACAAGGCTGTCCAGGTGACCTGCCCATTGCCAGTAGGAAGAATACTGGCTCACTCCTTTCAGGAATGGGCAAACATTACCACAGACAAATGGGTCATAGAAGTTGTGAGCCAGGGATTCTCTCTGCAGCCCCAAAAAACTACAGAACCCATACATTTTTCAACCTCATACACCAGCAGAAAACCCCTGCTGGACCTGTAGGAGAAGAAATTGCTGCAAACACATGCAGTGGAAAATGTACCTGCACCACAAAAGGGCAATGGTCTTTACTCTAGATACTTCCTAATCCTCAAGAGAAATGGGGAGTGGTGACCCATTTTTGACCTGAGATACCTGAACAAACACTTAAAGAAAAATTCAAGATGGTAACACTGGGCTTAGTGATTCCATTTCTGCAAGTGGGAGACTGGCTGAGATCACTGGATCTGAAATACGATCCACATACCAGTCAGACCAAGTCACAGAAATACCACAGGTTATGGTTAGGGAACTGGCACTACCAGTTCACAGCCCTTCCCTTCGGCCTCACCTCAGCTCCAAGGGTATTCACAAAGTGCCTAGCTGTGATGGCAGCACATTTGAGGAGGAGAAGGGTGGTGGTTTATCCTTACTTGGACAACTAGCTGGTCTCAGGAAAAACAGCAGGAAGCAAACTACTTTGTACTGCTTTACTCAAAACACTTTGGAAGATTTGAGCTTCCTCATAAACCTTTAAAAGTCTCAAACAGAACCATTTCAGGTTCGGAATTTTATCAGTGTAGAGCTGGATACCCTGCAAAGGAAGGGATTTCTTCTGCCAGCAAGTCTGATTTCAGGTGCAGAATCATTCAAAGCAGGCCAGCCAAGTCCTGCAAGGGATTTTGTAAGGTTACTGGGTCATGTGGCCTCCTCCACAACAGTGGTACCAGGGGACAGATTCCAGATGAGAAATATTCGGTACTACCTAGGGGACCATTGGTCTCGGAGGTGGATCACCCTATCCAAATTGGTGCCTGTCACAAGAACCTTGTTAAGGACACTAGACTGGTGGAAGGAGGAACACATCCTTGGAGAGGGAAGTCCCTTCCTCCAGCAGTTCCCTACAGTCACTCTCACAACAAATGCCTCCTTCCTAGGTTGGGGTGCCCACCTGGAGAACCAAACTGTGAGTAGCACACAGAGTGCACAGGAGACTCAAGAGCACATAAATCTCCTGAAACTTGGGGCAGTGTACCTGGCAATGCAGGAGTTTTCCTCCCAGATCAGTGGTCAGTCTGTCCAAACCACAACCATGTACTATGTAAACAAGCAAGGAGGAACAAGATCTTCAAAGCTGTGCACAGAGGACATGAAGATCTGGAACCTGGCATATTTCCTGCAGGTGCAGCTATCCACAGTACACCTACCAGGAAAAGACAGTGTGCTAGCAGACTCCCTGAGCAGGATCAGCCAGGGAAACCACAAATGGACCCTGAACCACCATGTTCTGGCATCAGTGTTCTGAAGGTGGGGTACACCAGAAATAGATGTGTTCGCCTCCTGGGAAAACAGCCAGCTCCCACTTTTCTGTTGCAGACCTCTAGGAGTGGGTGCAGTTCCAGAGGATGCTCTAGTCCTCAGCTGGTCAGAGAAGTTTCTCTATGCCTTCCCTCCTTTCCCACTTTTACTGAGAATGCTGATAAAACTGAGAAGGGAGTCAGCAGCAATTATTCTAATAGCTCCAGACTGGGCCAGGCAAACCTGGCACTCCATGCTTCTGACTCGCTCCAGCAGACAGCCTATCAACTTGCCCCTGAGATACTACCTATTAGCACTGTCCCAGGGCAATATATCATTCCCAGTTCTGAGAACTCTATGCCTCAATCATAGTTCTTGAGGAGCTGGAGTTCTCTGGGCTGAATCTTTCTGAGAAAGTTATGGAAGTATTTAAAAGGGAACTGTCATCTTCAGGATTTCTTAATGTCTGAAAGCCCATAAAAAGCTAATTTGAATGATCAATTTTGTTTATTTGTGAGTCTTTGCAGTCCAGAGTTATTCATATGTAAATCAGCCTGTAATTAAGGGCTGGGGGCAGCCATGTGTTTTAGGCTCCTGACAGGAAAGATGTCATCGAGGGTCTTGACCCTGCTTTGACAGTAGATAATGCAACAGGTTAAATAGGAAATTGTCTGTTTTAGTAAATGTGTTTTAAGGTGTTATTACAGCACTTTCTACATTGATAATAATTGTTTTGTATATGCATTGAAACTGGTGAGTTATCACCTTTACATTTTAAACTTTTAGGAAAGATAATCCATCTTCATGATTGCTTTAACCTCTAGGCTATAGTGCCGCTGATCATAAAAAAATACACATCTCAAGACTGGCTCTGTGGTGCCAACGGGTATTGGGGCCCCATATCAGGATTCTAAACCCTGGTTGTGTTCATGTCGGTACACATTTCTGGGGCTGCCACAGCACCAACTTTTGCCTTCTTCCGTTCTCTCTCTTACAGCCTTTTCTCTTACAATTTCGGGTGTGAACTCAGGTCTACAAGATGCAAATGTGGCTACATACCTACTGGCCTGGCACCATGGGGCCAGCCTTAAAATGTATAGTGTTTGATCATCAGCTGGCAGTACAGCCTAGAGGTTAAAGCAAAGAGCTGTGAACAAGCCTCGTTCATCCAGCAGAATGAGTTTTGATTCTAACATGCTCTTGTATATTGTGTGACTGGAGCAAGTCACTTAACCTCCCTGTGCTCCCAAAACACACCCTGGAACAAGCTGTAGCTCAGTGTGCCTTTCCTGGACAAAGACAGTAAAAACAATCTGAGCATGCGTTATGATTCTGAAAGTATTATTCTCTTTCTATCCAGATTTGATTTGAAAAGAAAAATAGGACACCATTACTTGATTATTAATTGCAAAAACACATAGATGGACAACACTGTTAAAACTTGCATAATCTGAAATGCATTATTAAAAGTATTTTACTTCTTCTGATGAAGTTAAAAGTATAACAGTTTCTTATTGAAATACTTCAGATGGAATGGGATTTTCTACTGTAACATTGCCAGCATTCAATTTGATTATTTTTACTAACAGTTTGAAATGTAAAGGTGATAACTCACTAGTTTCAATGCACATACTAGGCTAATGAGCCTTTGGGTTAGGTGTTTAAAGAGATTTACCAAGCCTAAATGTGCACCACATCTTTTAGTGCCTTAACAGAGGGAAAAGTTGCCTGTGTGTAGTTTCCCAAAAGATTTTCAGTCATTTTATTGAAAAAATGCTCGTAAAATCATATTTACCGGGGCCCCTGTACTTCCCAGTATTTAGATCCGCCCCTGCACTCTGGCATCTTGATGACATGCCAGGGAGAGCGTGGGGACATGCTACATGATACAGTATGGGGGATAACATTATGAGCATAATGTTTAGAGACAGACTTGGTGAATCTCTTTAAATTTCATTCAAATACAGAGGCTACTCAACTGCCCCCTTCCTCCAAAATGTTTCACACATGACTCCAGCCTTTATTTGACAGGACTACACAGAAAAACAAATATGGTCCTCCTGTCCCAGTCCTGACTCCTGCTTGTGTGGGAAATGGCTGGTGACACTATGCAGACAGAGGCTACTCAACTGCCAAGCTGCCCCCTTCCTCCAAAATGTTTCACACATGATGCAAGCCTTTATTTGACAGGAACACACACTAAAAATATGGTTCTGTCCTGTTCTGACTCCTGCTTGTGTTGGAAATGGCTGGTGACACTGTGCAGACAGAGGATACTCAACTGCCAGACTGCCCCCGTCCCTCCTAAACATTTCACACATGACGCAAGCCTTTGTTTGACAGGACTACACAAAAAAAAAAAGGTCTTCCTGCCTGCCCCCTCATCCTCCAGAACATTTCACACATGATGCAAGCCTGTGTTTGACAGGACTACACCAAAAAAAATGGTCTTTCTGTCCCTGTCCTAACTCCTGCTTATGTGGGAAATGGCTGGTGACACTGCTCTGCATAACTCAAAAGAGCTGCCCCACAGCTGGGTGAGCTTTTGAAATAAATTACATTCAACACAGCACACAAAATCCAGCTCCACTCACCACACAAATGACCACAACAGACAATGTTGTAAATCAAAGCAGTTCAACATGACAAAAAAGTGCAAAAAGTGCAAACCTCATAGGTGCAAATGCACAGACCAGGAGACAACAGGCAGGACCCCACTAGACTTCTGCTGGTTTCGCATAAGCTTCATCAGGTGACACTGCTCTGATGAAGCTTTGGGGTGGTTACACCAGTGACTTTCTCAGTGTCTCACAGTATGACAAATTTGTATCCCATCCCAGGTATGCTGAATAAGCTGAGTCACTGCTTTACTGTCAGCTTATTTTATGCTTTGGTAACCAGGTAAGGCCCACTAGGCACAGGTGCCTATTTTCAGGGGTGATCCGGGAGCTGTGCATTGCCCGCTGTACTCCGGTTTGAAGTGCCAACTCACCAGCTCTCTTCTCACCTGTCACATGACAGGCAGGAGTTGAAAAGCAACAAAAAAAAATGCTTGGAGATCTGAGCCGATCCGGCAAGGTTTGGCTCTGGTCTCGTGTGTTCAGGATGGCTCAGTTTCACCCCCACAGGTTCGGCACACCACTAGAAAATAGAGCACACTTTCACAAAGCATTACTGTCTGGACATACAGTCCGGAAGGGATGCCAGTTTTGGCACTGCTGTCTTGCAGAACCTTTTCTCTAAATAGGCTCTGTACCCAACCTCCCAAGGTACTGCTATGGAGTCCATATTTGTTAAACTTAAGTGAGGTATTCCTGGGGTTTGAAGAAAAAATTACTCACTGTTGTAATATTGTTTCTTCCAAAGGGATCCCTCACTAAGTGTAACAATCCCTAATCCCTGCCTCCCCTTCCAGAACATGGAAGAAGGTTCAGACAGCAATCAGTTCCTTTTCAAATTGTTTGAACATTACTTGTTACAGTGTTTCAACAATTGTCGCTAAGTGGTCTAGGTGACTTAGTTTTTTTTTTATATAACAAATTGATTTGTTCTACCTTGTTTTAACAAATTTAAAACATTGGATGATAATTTTAAGATTTTTTTTTGGTTGCCGTTTAGCTAGTTTCAGTGGTCACTTCTCACCCTAGCTATAGAAATAAATCTGACGCTATAGTACAGGGGTACTTGTGACCACACAGCAGAGCTTGAATTTTCATTCTAAATTCCTTAATTAGCATAAAATTCTAAAGTTCCAGGGCACCTCATTCCAGGATAATGATTGCACTTGTTTAGTGAGGGATCCCTTTGGAAGAAACATTACCACAGTGAGTAATTTTTTCTTGTTTACAGGCTTTGATGCCCTTCCATTGTATCTTTCCTGGACTTGGGAATGGCCCTAAGACAATCTAGCCACTTATGATGCTATGGGCGGAGAATAGAGGAGACTGTTGCATCATGAGTGGCTGCACTATTTGGGGGGGTGTTCCTGTGTTCACAAAGTACGTAACAGGAGTAGAGCAAGGATTTGAAGCAAACCAAGGTTTGGTATAATTGTACCATTCCTATGCATTTCAGTTCTGCTAAAAAAGGAAGCAGACCGAATAACCAACAGCTTCGATGAGTTTTAGATAAGGTCGGCATTTATAAAATATGGGTTATCAACTAGAAATAATATGAAGCAAAAAGGGTTGATGCATCTCTTTAACCAGTATTCGAAAATCAGCATCTACGGAAAACAAAGACTTACAGGTCTTCTTTAAGCTGCAGAATTCATTATTACAGGCACTGTGCTTCAGTTTACATGCCGCCCTTGATTTCATGGTGCTGTTGTTTTTAGTGCTGTTTCCTGGTAATCCTAATCTGATACCTTGATCCTTTTAATATTTCGCAGGTTTGCACTCCATATCGTGGTTATACAGGTGTTGCACAATTTATTAGGCTGATTGTTTTTCTCTGTTTTCTTAATCACTAGAAGATTGAACATACGTACATGGTACACTGAGTAAAGCATTGCTTTGTGTGTGTTTATTACATTGGGACTGCTGCTCCTTCTTTGACTACGCAAAAGGTTCCTTTTATATTACTGCTCGACATTATTGGGTTATCCAGTATAGCACACTGCTGTGCTGAATGCTCATAAATGAATGAACGGTTCAGCAAATCTGTGATAATTAACTAACAGTCTGGACTTTGATATGTGATTTGGTTAAAAACAAGAACAAAAAACGCTGATGGCAGCTTCTGTGCTTATTTGGTTAGATCTTCTTCAGTGCTGTGGTGAAGTTCCACAAGTAGAGAGCCTGCTATCACATGTAACAAAATGATTTTCCATTTTTTTTGCAAAACACTGTCAGAGTTGACATCAGCAGGACTCAAAATCTAATAACATTTCTCAAACATTTTGAATACCAGAACATTCAAGTCTTTCTTTTTTTTCCAGTCTATTCCTTTTCTTATTTTTTCTAACATGCATTTTCCCTTAGGTCTCACCTAACTGCCACCTTCCTTCCTTCCTTCCTCCCCGATGGGCCACCCCCGACACCCACCATCTCGGGGACTTAGCTGGGAAAGGTTTCTCATGGATATGTCACCTGTGGTGGGGTCTGAGGTGGGAGGTCCATCCTCCCTACTTTCAAAGCACATTCCAGTAGTTCCAAGAGCCCTGTAGGTGGTGTGAGGGCTGTGACGATCAGGGAATCATCCTCTGACTAGTACATGTATTTCCATTTTCTGACCCCACCCTCCTCCCCAACATCAGACCTAGTGCCAACATGGCCTCACATATTCTAGCATGCCCCTGTGGGAGAGGCAAGTTCCCTGGCCAACCACAGTGGTCACTAGAGTGGCAGGACCTGATGCCATCTCTCCCCAGCTGAGAGCACAGCCACACAGCAGCACCTACCCAGCCCTTAGTGTCGCCAGACCAGCTTCCTGGGCTCGCTGCTGAACTTGGGTCACCAATGAGAGAGTATGCAGCACTACCCACTGGGTGATCGGGTGGCCCATTCTATTACTTTTCTACTGTTTCACCCCCAACCTTCCCCTGTTTGGACCGGTTCCCTCAATCTCATCTTTCGACTTCTCTGGGACTTACCTTTGCTCTGGTGTCCTTTGCCACAGGACCTAAGTCACAGGTGCCCAGTCATCAGGGTGGGGACTGCAGGGGACAGGGCTGACATCCAGGCATGCTACCAGGCCCATCTTCTGGTCTTTTTTTTATTTTGTAGTTTCTGTTTGCTCACCCCTTCACTTTGCATCTGACCTCCTTCCGGCCTCCCCATGGCTAGCCATCCGTCCATCTTACCTGTCAAAATGTGAAGTGCCATCCCCAATAAAGCCATGGCTTACTCTCCCCCAGACAGAGATGAGGTGGGAAGGCTACACCTTCGAACAATTCTGGTTTCGTTGGGTGGCAGTTGCGGAGGCCCAGGCAGGGAGATCATATGGTGTGCTTGGAAGCCTTCATCATCAGGTGCAGGGCTCAACTTTTTCAATTTTTTTCAGTCCCCAGCCCTCAGGAGCTGTGCGTTCAAGGGTTGCAAGGGTACATGCACACTTGGATGATATCACTCGCAGCCAGTGCAGCTCCTCCCACTCCAAATCTTGCTGTGCCATACTGTCTCCTGCATCCAGAGGACAGTATAGCAAGGGTAGATGGGACTCTCCCTTCCCGAGGAAGGACAGCATCCTCTGGATGCTCAATCTTCCCTCGCCCCGGCCTCCAGCTTTTGATGATTCGGGCTCGTTCCTGAATCTAGGTCACCCACATCGCGAGCGGTAGCGCTGCTGCACTGACAGGCTGGCCATATGGTCTTTATAATGAAAGCTTTTTGGAGGAAATCAGGCTCTTTGCCCCATAGACTTAATTTGCCCTGGCTGCCTTTCTTGCCCTGAAGTTATAATCCTCTGTTGTGATATCACAACATGTTGCCACGGAAAAGATTCTGATGTTTCAAGTAGAAGGACTGCATTGTCAGGACAGGAGAAGCAGCACAGACAGATACATTTTAAAAGGCAAAGAACTTTTCAAACGTCCTTAGTGATAGAAAATGGAAACATTCTGATATTTTAGGAAATCTGAGTGACTGCCAACTGCAAATTTTTTGACTGGAAATCAGAAAATCACTTTAAGCTAACAAGAAAAATAAATCTAAGATGGTGATATTTGAATCTACCTTCCCTCCTCCCTCCTTCCCTTCCTCCTCTTTCCCTCTGTATTTCTAACCACAAATTACCAGATCTAGCCAGTCCAGTGGTGTGGAGGTTTGAGGCACTGGACAGCACACCATCGACCCTGGTTTGGGAGCGGATCAGGGTTTCTGGAGGTTGGCCAGGGAAGGAGATGATTGAGTGTCCAGAGGATAGCTCTCCTCTACTGGGGGCATGGCACACTGCATGCTTCAGCCCCTTGTGGTGGCTGGGAGTAAGGTAGCTGTTGACGCCTCTGGGCATGGGAGAGCACAGAGGGCCCTTAGATGCTATTGCAGGGCCGCTCCCCTAGGGGAGAAAATGGAGGAAAAAGGCAGTCTCTGGTGAGGGTGCGGCTGGCCATCTCCGGTCACTTGCAGGCCCTGCACCAGTGAGCCTGTGGGTGACGGGGCCTGGGTGGCTGGCAGCAATCGGCTGCACTGGGGACTGGTGACAGGGGAAAGAGATTAACTGCAAAAATAAAGATCTGATCTATGCTGCAGTATGCCCAGCTGGAATGAGTTAATGTGAAAGAGTAGGAATCTGTTCTCTCTTTTTTTTCTTTTTTGGTGTTTGTCCAGATGCTGAGGCCAAGGACAATACCGTTCAGAGAGCCATATCACCATTGTAAAGCACGGGAGGAACATTTTAAAGTTCCCAGGGATTAGATGGTTATCTCAGCCAAAGGCCCTTTGTGAAATGAGAGGGTTTTTTTTTGGTATGGAGATGCCTGGAGATGCCAGGCTTTGGCTCTCAGTGTTGAGCTAAAGCAAAGTGAGCAGATTTTGTTCTGCCTGGGGACTAAAACAGAAGAGCTGGCACAGTTTCAGCAAAGGCCCGCAAAGACTTGGCCATGTAGAGACCGAACAAACATTAAAAAACACAAAACACTGCAGTGTACTTGTAGCAAACAAAAATAGAGAAAAAAAGTCTCTGAAATGAACGTAGCCAGGGTGGATGTGAAGTGTTTTGAGGTTTCAAAGGTTTTTAAAGAAAAAATGTTTTTACTTTGTTTGCCACATAATCCATTTGAGAAAGTTCTTTCTTGCAAGTTGAGAAGGTCATTGTAGTAAACCTACCCCCCATATTTCCATTAGGCACCTTCTATATAGCTTGTCCGTATTTGACATTACTGACCATTAGGTGATGGTGTATAGACTTGGGAAATACGTAGGATGAATATAGGTACTGTGCTTGCATGGTTCTGTTTGTTCCTTGTGGACTAGAACCGTTGACTGCAATGAGCATCTTCATTCATGGTCGATAGTCCTGAACAGTGGTGATCTTTGTCAAGGATATCTCCTCCTTTGGGTCACACCTTTGGAACTGTAAGCCGTTGGTTGCAGGCCCACTTGAAAACTTTTGCCAACCAGGGGCCACCCATGATGATGTGCAGTGTTGGCACCTATGCAACCATGGACCGCCCTATTGTTCCTCAGTTCTTTATCCCACCAATCATGCATCAGACCTGCAGAGAAACTGGAAGCAGATCTGGCACAGTCACTAATTGTGACATGCAAGTAAATGACCACGGACTTTAGCTTATCACTCTAGGTTAAGTGTGCCTGTACCCGAGTCTCCAAATCATAGAAGCTAACACAAAGAAGTCACCTTGTTGGGAGTGATACAAGTAAAGGTACTTGGAGACTAAGAAGTTTTATGAGTCAGAGAAAAATATAAGAACAGATCAAACAGGGTGATATATAGATTGCAAAGGAAACAGTCAGATAAGCTGTGATATGGCACACCACTAAAAGGAGATTTGAAAATAAAAGGATTTCAAGTAAACAAAGCAGAACCATCGCACGATGAAGAAGGGACGCAGAAGGCCCTGGAACATTGGTTAACAAGATATACCATTATATGTCGGATTAGTAATATAAAGAGCTACTTAAAACATTTTGAGATGATTTACAATGAATTTAAGAAATAAAAATTCATGAATGTTAAATGATCACTTATGAAAAAGAAGAACTAGGTAGAGCTTCCACAGAATTTGTATCTTTGTCTGGATAAAGTCCAGATAGGGTACATCCACTGCCCTCCCCTGATCTATATCTCTGGTCACTCAGTTGCAGAAATCAATCAGATTCATCTGGCATAACCCCGCACCCCACCCCACCCCCAACATGAATTCATGCTGCCTGTGGTCTTGCAGCCCATTGGAACCAAGGTACTAACATAACATACTAGACATTCATGTACTCTTCCAGTTTGCCCCATAGTAGGGTCTCCGTTAATTTCACTACCACTGAAGTGAGACTGACTGGGACATAGTTGCTAACCTCCTCCCTGTTGCTGCTTTTTTTTCTTCTTCCATAAAGCTTTTTATCCTCCTCAGCTTAGGCAGGTGGCTGTTCAGCCCTGTTCCTGCCTCCAGCGACTGGCTACTGCCACTCTCAGCCCTGGGGGCTTAACCCCCCCCCCATGGATTCCCCCAATGCATGGCAGGGCAAGAGGAGGGAGGGAGGGCAGCCCTTCCTCCCGGAGCACAGTCCAGACGTTTCCGGGGGACCGAGTGGCGGTGCAGGCCCCATGGGAAAGTGGACTGGCCCTCATTAAGCCTCCTGGTTGCCATTTTCTGTTTTTTTTTTTTCCCAGTCTCCCCTTGGCTGCGGCAGCACACCGGTGCGTGCACATGGAGGCGCACACATACTGGGGAACAGCAGCCTCCACCCTGCAGAGCCTCTACTACCCCTGGGCCTCCACCTGGGGGCAGTCAAAGGCAAAGACAGCATAGCCGTCCATCCCTAGGAAAGGACAGCAGTCCCTGGGATACTCAGTTTTCTCCTACTGGCCATCCCCAGCAACCTGAGGTCATTCCCAAACCTGGGTGGCCGGTGTGGCAGCAGGTGAGACTCAAGTGTTTTGGTCCTCTGCACCATTGGGCCGGCTGCTGCCACTCTTATGTAGATGGACCACGTCATCATCTCTTCTCCAGTCCTCAGGAGCCTCACTTGTTTCCAGTGAACTGTTGAATAAGGCTGCTGGAGAGAGAGATGCTAGCTGCCCCACTGAGTTCCTTTAGTACCCTTGGGCGCATCTTATCCAGACCCATAGCTTTCTCCACCTTCAGAGCTGTAAGTCCCTTCAGGACTCTCATCTGAAAATGCCCCCCCCCCACTACTCCCTGGTGTTCCGCTCCCCCTCCGTCCACTGTTAAGACTGAGGAGAAGTTTGTGTTCAGGATGGTCCTCTTTTGTGCAGTCTCCACCTTCTGCTCTCCTAAATCTCACTATCCCTCCTCTTGCTTTCCTCTTCTCACTTATGTGTCTGAAGAAAGTCTTATCCCTTTCAGCTACCCCTTTTTCTATCCTTTTCTCTGTGACTTTTCAGCCCTCACCGCCTTTCCCGCTTCCCTCTGTTTTACTTGATATACCTCCCTGTCCTCCTCCCTCTGCATTTCCTTATACTTCCTGAATGCCACGTAGTTTTTCCTTTGCTGTCTTTGTCACTTCCCTAGAGAACCATAACTGTCTCTTTTTCCTTCTGCTGCTACTGAAAGTTAACCATGGCAACACCTGTGAGTCTGCACTGATTCTACACCTGCGGTACACAGGAACTGGAATTTAATTTAAGGGAGCTCCCATGGAAGTCTGTCCTAAATCCTGATACCAGGTAGGGAGAGGATACACTGGTCTGCTAAACATTTGTGTTGCACTTTTTCCCATTATTAAAGTTATGGTATTTTGTTAAACATGGCTGGTCATTGTCTTCCAGAGTAATTATTGGTTACCTTACTGAGCCCACCAAGAGCCAAGGCTCTTGTGGCTGGTCAGCTGTAGTGTCTCCAGCACTTGCCCCAGAACCTGACTACACCGGACTGCACGGTTTACCAGAGCTGGTGGCAGCACTATGTGAATGGCCTAGGCCTCACAACTCATGAGTTATGGGTCTTAACAGTCATTGCTTTGCTTAAAAAAGTATTATTTGGCCGCTCAGGGGGCCTTTCTATGTATTTGGGCCATCAGCGGACTCGGTTGGGTTTGTACCCTATAGAAGAATATACCTTGCTGGGGAGAGCTCTTTGGATGCTTCCTACAGTATGACTCCCTCCAAAGATGTGGTCTATGATCCACAATCCCTGGACTAGGCACTCCCTTCGGATTTCACCAAAGCTTAAGGGACTCACTAAAACCCCCAACAGATTGGGCCCAGGCACGGGGTCATAATGTTGTGGGTAAAACCGCACACCGCAACACTGCTGGACGCAAAGCAGCATGCGGCAACATAATGTCGGCATCGTATGCCAACCAGTGTACATCGCAGCAACAACTTCGTTTTTAACAGGATCCCTGTTAGTCGAGCAGTCGCTCTGATTTCTTAAAATCGCACTGCTAAATATTAATAAAATGTATAGAATATTTGGCCCCATTCAAGTCAGTGGGGCACACACACGCAGTGTTCATTTTGTGACATCACAAAACAGGGCTGTATGTGCCTGCATGGAGGCGTGTCAGCAACATGAGGAAATTGCTGTGTTTTTTGTCGCCATGCCTGATTTGAAAATTACGAGAGGTATATCTTTTTCAAATTGCAGAAAAACATGGACTTCTTCATAGAAATAAACTCTGGGCCAGGTGAGCTCCAGGATATGTTTGAAGGAGCAACAGCTCTGCAGCTAGGGAGCTGCTCTTTAAGTGACTTGCTCAGAGTCACACAGTTTTTAATGGAGGTTGTGGGACTCAGACCATGTCTGCTGGATGTACATAGCTCATTAGTCTAACCTCGATGGAACCCCCCCCCCCCGAAGCACCCAGACGCTGGGACATGGGTCGTGAGGGCTCAAGGAAAGATGCCCAGTCCTCCCCTGCACTGCTGATCGACGGAACCCTCGCAGCACCCAGACGCTGGGACACGGGTCATGAGGGCTCAAGGAAGATGCCCAGCCTCCCCTGCACTGCTTGTCGACGGAACCCCCGAAGCACCCAGATGCTGGGACACAGGTCGTGAGGGCCCAAGGAGAGATGCCCAGCCCTCCCTGCACTGCTCGTCGATGGAACCCCCACGATGCACCCAGGTGCAGGAAAAACAGGCACAGCGTGGCCTGTAGCGCCATTTTCAAACTGCTGACTGCATTCCAAAAGCTCAATTCAGTGCTTCCACTGCTTCTCAGTGCTTGTGTGCTATTTGTTGTCGGCGTAGGAGTGCTGATAGTTTTTGTATTCCTTGTTTTAGCCTGCTGCACCCTATTGAAACTGTGTTTGTGAACGGAGCTTTTATTTTCTCCAACTGCTTCCCCACTGAAATTGCAACTATTGTAGGAGCTTTAAGGACCAAATGTTTTTATTTGCCTGGTATTCTGCATACTGCTTAAAGGCTGCCTCGGGTATAGTGCGAGCTCTCCTTAAGGAGACCGTGGACAAAAGAGGCCAATTTAGTAGCTAATTTTAGGTTTTCAAGGAGATTCCCAGCATTTGTGCCCTTACAGTCAGTTTAGTGTTGGATCCCTTACTCTATACAGCTGTACCCTCAGAATTTGAAACCAATTGTGGAGTTGGTAGAAACGATCGTTAGCCTTATTCTAGCTGCTCTCATTTTAAACATTTTAACCTGCACAGCTAGCGAGAGGAGTCTGCCCAGATTACTGCAGCTATTGACCACACAGCAGCTCTCGTGAGCCCCCTGAATTCTGACTCATTGTGTAGCCAAAACACAAACAGTTGTCTCAGGCTGGAAAAAAAAACACAGCTCTTGCTCTAAGCAGGCTAGCGCCTCGCTGCCCCAGCATAGCTGAATTTGCCCATCGCTAACAAAAGAATTACACAGCATGACCATGCCAGATCCAGGATTGCTGAAACCATTAACCGCGTGGTCAAAAGGGCCCCCAGCACCTCCGCTACCTGGCAAATGATTCTATTAGACAAACAAATCCACTTCTCCCATATAGTAATTTCTCTCAGTCACAATCCCTGTACCAATAGCATTTGTTCTCTTACCTCCAAGTTTGCAATTACTTCTCCCACTGTATGCTTATAAAAAAACCTCTTTCTTCAACAGACGCTGGGACACGGGTCGTGAGGGCCCAAGGAAAGACACCCGCCATCTCCTGCACTGCTCTGATGGAACCTCCCCCACCGAAGCACCCAGGTACGGGAAAAAAAAGGAGGCACAGTGTGGTCTATAGCGCCATTTTCAAACTGCTGACTGCATTCCAAAAGCTCAATTCAGCGCTTCCACTGCTTCTCAGTGCTTGTGTGCTTCTACTCCGCCGGCACTGTGCGCCGGCTCCCACCACCGCCCTTGGTGAGCTCCTCCTTTTATAGGCTGTATAGGCTGATGTCACATGACTGACTAAAACCCATCAGCCCACTTTTCCATTTGCAGCTTATCAGCTGCCACCACCAGAGGGCACCAACCTATTATCCCAGCCAAATAACAAACCTGTCCAGGATGTTGCTTCTTACTACCTTCATTTTCCTCTCTATGGCATCACAAACCTCCTTTCCACCTTCAAACCTCCCAGAAAGGGAACCCCCACCGGCCCTGCCCCCCCCCGGCTAACCCCTCAGCCTTACTGTGTTGCCTCCTCTCACTTGCCTGAGCTAGACCTGGCTCACATCCACTATGGGTTTATCAGCGCCACTATCCTGCCACCCTCTTTCCATCCAGGGCTCTCAGTCTTACACACCTCAGCCCACTGTCACCAACCTGTTTCGTCTCCTCGCCGTAACCCCACCGCATGCACAATCTGTTCCAAGACAAAAACAAAGCATCTCTATGCCCTTCTCCTGCTCCTGTCAGGGGATATAGAGGTTAACCCAGGCCCTAACTCAACAAACACCCCCACCCCTTTTGCTCTCCCCAAAGGCCTATGCATACTGCACCTTAATACCTGCAGCCTGCTATCTAAAATCTCGCTATTACAACCAATCGCCTTAACTTTGCACCCTGACATCCTGATCATCTCAGAAACTTGGCTAAAACCACATCATACAGATGCCGAAGTCTCCATTCCAGGATATACAATCATCAGGCATGACAGAAGAGGAAAAAAGAGAGGTGGAGGGATGGCAATGTATGTCTCCAACAGTCGTCAGTTCACTATTGTGGATATCCCCTCTCTCCCAGCAAACATCGACTCGACACTCATTAAACTAGCACTTCCGTATACCACCCCTATATACATGGCAGGTTCATACTGCCCCCCCTGCACACCCACTGATGATATCCTCGCCCATCTAATCACGTTGCAGTCCCTTGCTATAGGTGGTGAGCTCCACGCCACAGGTGATTACAATGCCAACTGGTTAGGTACTGATAAAGCCCAGCTGAAGACTAAAGTAAAGGCCCTGAACCTCACGCAACTCATAAAAGAGCCCACCAGACTCAACCACAAGACAAAAAACCACTCCCTACTGGACTGGGCTCTCACCTCGCACCCACATAGAATTCTGGGCACAGGCCTGCTTCCAGATTCTTTAAGTGACCATCACATGATTTACCTGATCAGGAAGGTACATAGCCCCTCTGCTCCCCAAGACGCTGCGCACCCGGTCCTATAACTCCCTAGACCTAGAATCTCTCCTGGCAGACTTGGGAAGGATAAACTGGTCCTGCATCACTGAGGCATCCTTCATTGACAATGCCTTTGATGCATTTAAAACCAGATTCTTAAAAGTATGGGACAAGCACGCTCCTCTGCTTACAAAAAGAGTTAGAGGGGCTCATCTCCCATGGATCATGGCGGACATAATCAGAAAATGCCACTCCAGGGACCATGCCTGGGAAGCATATAAGAAGCAAGGCACCCAGGCCTCCCTTACTACCTACAGATCCCTTCGTAATGCTTGCACAAACAGCATCTGCCAAGCCAAAAAATGCTACTTCCTATCAACCTTTAGTAAAAACTTTAACCACCCTACGGATTTCTGGAAATCTCTCACATCCCTGCTCTCCCCCCCAACCCAACTCCCACCCCCAACACTATTAGCTCAGAGCACCCTCATCTCCGACCCCATCTGCGTAGCTGAAGCTTTTAACTCCCATTTCTCCAGCTATGCTGACAACCTTCTATCCTCCCTTCAGTACAAGCACACCCCTGCCCACCCCACTGCCCCCATACTCCCCACACTCACCCCCAGTCCTGCCGCTCTCATTCCAACTAGTTTCCCCAGCAGAAGTCCTCCGCTTCCTACAGGCACTAAACCCTAACAAAGGCAAATGCCGTTGTCCCTGGATGCCAAGATGCTATTCTTGTCAGCCTCTGCCATAGCCGCCCCTCTGGCCTCCCTTCTCAACCTCTCTTTTTCTCTGGGCAAGTTACCAACGGCATGGAAAATGGCCACAGTCATACCCCTCCCAAAAGGCGGTGACCCCTCCTCCCCAGGCAATTATAGACCTATTTCCCTACTCCCTATTCTGGCCAAAGTACAGGAGCGACTTCTCTTGTCCCAACTGACTCAGTACTTGGACGCCTCCTCTTTTTTTATGCCTTTCCAATCCGGTTTCCGCAAAACCCACTCAACCATCACCTCCCTACTACGAGTCACCGGAGACATTCTCACCGGCATCGACAAAGGACATATCACCTTGGCCATTTTTATAGACCTAGCAAAGGCATTTGGTACCGTCTCTCATTCCCTACTCATCTCCAAACTTACCAAAGCAGGGCTCGCACACCCAGCCATAGAGTGGTTCCAAGACTACCTAGTGGGCAGGAAGCAAGCGGTCAGACTTGCCTCTCACACATCAAACCCCCTTCCAGTCACATCTGGTGTCCCCCAAGGATCAGTACTAGGACCAATACTCTTCTCCATTTTTCTAAATGACCGCCCCTCTGCATGCTCCCATTCTTCCATCCAAATGTATGCAGACGATACAGTCTTGTATGCATCAGGCCCCTCAACAAGCAGCGTGGCATCTCTCCTTCAGGAGGATTTCTCTGCCATCCAGGACTGGTTCAGGTCAAACCAGTTATTTCTAAACCCTAAAAAAACTGTGTCGCTCACGTTTGGCTCCCAACAAAGACTCTCCTGCCAAACCCCCTGTCCCCCGTTCAGAACCCTGGAAGGGTCACCCCTGGAGCAATGCACTAGCTACAGATATCTAGGTGTCTGTCTCGATCAGTACCTAGGCTTTGTCTCTCACATTGACTCCCTGCACAAGAGGCTGCTTCCAAAACTGGGTGCATTTTATCGAAACGAAAACTGCCTCCCCACGCAAATGAGGCATGCCATTGTCCAAAAAATGATATTTCCTGTACTCGACTATGGCAACATAGTATACACCATCGCTCCTGCATCCACCCTGGCAAGCCTAGACACCCTATTCCACTCTTTCTGTCGTTTCATCCTCGACTGCCCACAATCCACTCACCACTTCACTTATACAGCTCCCTCACCCTGCCATCCCTCCAAGATTGCAAATTAATAAACTGCGCTAGGTTTGCTGCCAAATACTGGTCCCTCCCTCCTCCCTCCCTCCCTCCTGGAATCTACCCTATCCCAACAACCTCCTCCTGTGTACTCCCTAAGAGGCACAGACCCTAGACTACTCCACGTCCCACTTATGTGCACTACCAAAGGCCAGGCAGCTTTTAAATACAGAATCCCACAGATCTGGAACACCCTACCTGCCGCCATCAGACACGCACAAAATCCCTATCATCGTACTCGACTATTCAAGGCTCATTTCTCCTCCAACTGCTCCTGTTAAGCTAACTGTTCTCTACTAAAATGTGTTGTACAGTCGTATTTGATATTGTATGTCTGTCCCTGCCTGTAAATTCCTGACTTATGGTTGCCAGGAGTAAACTTGTCTGCATTCTAAAACTGTATTGTATTGTAATGTACAAATTATATGCTATGTGCTGGGCCTTGGCCCCCAGGTTGCATCTAGAATCAAGCATATTGCTCAGTATGCCTTCCTGGTATATCTCATAAATAAATAAATAAATAAATATTGTCAGTCCGTGGTGGGACTACAACTGGAAAATCTTGATCCACCTTTTCCACACTCCATCCATAATGAAATGCTTTTCTCCTACTAATTTGCATGCCTGTCGGTGCCATGTGTGGGGGGCAGGAAAACATTTCCATATTTTCTGATCCTGCCCCAAGTTAGATCATTATTGGTGGGATATTCATACAGCAATGCAAAACATTCTGGGTAAGCCACTTCCGCAGACCTTTGCTGATCTGATCTGCTTTTGGGTTTCCCCTTCACTAATGAAAGGGGCTAATAATTTCAGAAAATTATGGCAAATGCTTCGCATAGTGGCACTGAAATGCATCACCATTAATTGATTATCCCCTACACCGCCTACAGTGGACCAATAGAAGCACAAAGTTGCTGAAATAGAACACATGCATGGAAAAATTACCAGTGACCTAAGATTACAGGAAGAGAAATTCCTGGAGATCTGAACCCCTTGGCACACTTTCAATATGCCCTTGGATGCCACTGGGGGGGACCCCACTGAAGCAGAGGGAGTTACATGATCATGTTGCATCATCTGAATAATATTTATTTTCAGGGACAGTGGTGCTTGGATGTGGATTATGTTGTTTTATATAGACACTGATAGGAATTACCTCCATATGGCCCTTATTACCTTGTGTAGGGATCAATACCACTCTGGTTGTTTGAGCCATCACACGTATTATTTTTAAGAACTTGATCTGGACTGGATTACAATGAAAGATTGGGGCGGAGGAACACGCATTAATTCAGTTACTACAGTTAGATAATTTACCTACTAGGAGACAAATTCTTTGTTCTTCCATGTTTGGATGTATGTACTTTTAAAGACCTTTTTTTTTTGTACTTACTTTATTGAGCGTGTAAGCAGCATGCCACCACTTTTTAAACAATATCTAGTAGTCAGATATACATACATATACCAGTTACTGTCACTTCAGTAATAGTTGCAATAGTAATAGTAGGCCTCCATTTGGGCCTATTTTGTTTTTACAACTATAATAAAAAAAAAACACACAAACAGACAGCCAAGACTGGGTAATCTTTGACAAAAATTATACCAATATTATTATTATTGTTATCATTATTATTATTCCTGACTTCAGTTTCATGTTTATTATCCAAGGGCTAGGACATCTAGCCTAAGATATGACTGCATAGGTTTTTGTATTTATTCTGGTCAACAAGCCCACATACTATGTTATATCTAATATCCCTGTTATATGGTACTAATCTTGTAAATCCCATCTGGGCTGTCTCACTATAAAAGCTTCCTTTCTGTTCTGGATTTGAAATGTTAAATCTTCCATTTTCTGGATATTCCAAATCAGTTCCCTCCAGTCACCCAGATCAGGTAGGATTGGTTTTAGCCACTTATGAGTTATGGCTTTGTTATAGGCCATGGTACAAATGTCCGTTAGATACAGAGAATTGGTACCTCTATTACCCTTCATAGGTAGACCAAATACTAAATGAAAGAGGGAAAAGGGTTCTTCTGTCTGAAATAATTTTCTCAGTTCTTGTACCTGTGCCTTAAAGATTTCTAAAGAAAGATATGAATAAAATATGTGAACAGAAATAGCCCTTTGCTCCCCACACAATCTTCAGCAAGCTGAGGAACTAACTTGGTCCCATTTCGCCATTCTATCAGGAGTCAGAAAAAATCTAACTTTTACCCTCCAGGAGAATTCCTGCCACGGGAGCAAAGAGGTCACTTTAGTTGAAGTCCCCCAAATTGTATTTCAGTCCAGTGGAGAGAGATGGGAACCCTCTTCCCCTTCTGTGATAACATACTGACTTGTCTTGGCTTTATGAGCATTTAAAAACTGATATATCTTGGTGATTGTTGGTCTGGAAATGGTTAGAGAAAAGAGATCCTCAAGGGATATGTGTCCTGTGAGGTCTGTAGGATTTTGTGCAATAATTCTTACTTTCCTTTGGATATATGTAGATATCGGCAAATAATGCCATTTATCTTTCTCAGTCCATTCAGACTTTTGGATACATTCCTTGAAAGAGAGCATAATTGTCCCCTTCATTATCTGCTTAGGATATCTGAACCCTCTCACCACTTGGCACCTATACCATGGATCTAGACCTCCAGGTAAAAAATCTGGGGCATGTATCAACCAGCAGAATTTCCAGATATCCACCTTAACATTAGGATATTTGCAAAACATGTCCCAGGCTATTAGAGTAGTTTGTATAGCCCTATAATCTTTTATTATAAGGGGTCTCTGTGTAGAAGGCTGGTAGAGGCATGAGGATAGGGTATTTCCCTGTAACAGCGTAGTTTCTATACCCTGCCAGTGTGTCCAGGCAGGAGTATGGGTCCAGAGAAGGGCATACTTCACCTGGGCGGCACACCAATATCCTAGAAAATCTGGTACAGCCAAACCTCCTGTTTTTCTCCCTGCCATTAGAAGAGTTCTACGTAATCTAGGTTTCTGGTTGGCTCAGATAAACTTAAATATCTTCCCTTGGAAGTCCCTAAACCATTTTTGGGATAATGCTACCGGAACGCATTGAAACAAATCCAAAATTCTAGGTAATATATTCATTTTTACTGTTTGAATTCTGGAGTACATGGGGAAAGGAAGTGTTAGCCATCTTTTTATGTCTGTTTCTATTTGTATTACTCTTGGTTTGTAGTTATCTAGATATAAATAACTAGAATCAGCCCTTAAGATAACTCCTAGATACTTAAGGGTATGCAAATCCCATCTCATTTTATATTTTGCTTCTAGGGCTAGCGGAGGTGTATAATTTATCTTTAAAATCTCTGTCTTTGTGGTATTGAGCATATACCCAGATAACAAAGAGTATTCCTGTATGATGTTCATCACGCTAGGCAAATACATGTCTGGAGATGTCAAGTATAAAGGACATAATCCGCATAGAGTGCGATCTTATGATTTGTCCCTGCTAAATGTACACCCCTTATATTCTGGTCTATCTTTATCCACTGGGCCAAGGGCTCAATATATAAGGAGAACAGCAAAGGTGACAGGGGGCAACCCTGTTGTGTGCCCCTCCCCAAGTTAATCCTTTTAGAGATCATTCCATTAGTGCATATGTATGCTTATGGGTCTGTATACAACCTGGTAATTGTGGCCATGAAGGTGTCCGTGAACCCAAACCCGGCAAGTACACCATACAAGAATTTCCAATTTACCTGGTCGAATGCTTTTTCAGCATCCAGGCTAAGTATTAAAGCCCCTTGTCTAGTTCTATTTAGATGGTCTATAATATGTATTGTTCTACGGGTATATCTGCAGCCTGTCTATTAGGGATAAATCCCATCTGATCACTGTGAATCAGATTTGGTATTATTGATTGGCGTCGTCTAGCTAAAATGGATGTAAAACATTTATAATCGACATTTAGAACTGAGATTGGTCTATATGAAGAACAGGCTGTTAAATCCTTGCCGGGTTTGGGTACCACAGAGATTACCACCTGTCTCCATGACGGGCAATATAGCACCCTCTTTAAACATTTCCTGGTAGGCCGGTCTTATTAATGGGATAATTGTCTGGCAAAATTTCTTGTAGAACTCTGTAGGGAGTCCATCATTACCAGGGGATTTGCATGTCTTTCCTTCTGCTATCGCCTTATTAATCCCCCCAGTAGTAATAGGAGCCATAAACTGAGAGTTCCAAGTCTGAGACATCTGTGGAAGTCCCAAGTCCCTCAAAAGGGTGTGTATTTATCCTGGATCTGGGTCTACTCGTGGGGCATAGAGTCAAGTCAAGTCATTTTTTATTTAAAAAGACGCCCAATCCCAAAGGCTCTGGGTGCCGTACATTAAAAGGAAATGAAGAAATTTTTCAGCATTTCATGCCATATAAGTACAAAAACAAAAAGAAAACATATATACATAATCATAATCAAACCCCGAAAGCATATAAAAATAGGTGAGTCTTTAGGCAAACCTTGAAAGTAGAAATGTTCGGGGCCTCCCTAACTGCAGCTGGCTATGAATTCCAAAAAGCGGGCGCGGCGACACTGAAAGCTCGGTCGCCCGCAGATTTTAATCTCGCTCTTGGAACAGTTAGGAGGTCAGCACCAGAAGAACGGAGATTACGGGAAGAGGAGGATGGTATCAGGAGATCTGACAGGTAGAGCCCCTGATAGTACTCCTTAAATGTTTCTGATATGTGAGATAGGGTTGTAACCTTTCTCTTAGTATATGGATGTATGATATGTGTAATCTGGGCCCTGGCTCGTCTGGCCCTAAGTCTGATGGCCAACAACCATAGGGACCGAGGACCCCCCTCATAATACTTTTGTTTTAAAAAATGTAAGTTTCTCTCCATCCTAAGATCTAGCAACTTATTTAATTGGGATTTCAATTTTTTTAAGTTCCTTACCCCTCTCCCTGTCAAGTCTAATTTGTTGTTCCTCCAAAATGTTTATTTGCATTTCCCATTGTTTCTGTTTCTCAGACCTTTGTCTCTTTCGAGCTGTAGCAATTGCAATCAACTTGCCACGGACCACGGCTTTAATAGAAGCTCATAGAATAACCCTTACTTACTCCTCTAGCCTCATTCTCCTGCACAGTCTGGGTCATTACCTATGGAATCTGATCTAGAACCTCAGGATCATTAAGCAGTGACAAATTCAGTTTCCAAAAGGAGGACCTTTGTGGCAAAGAGAGAGCGATTGTTAAAATTAAGGGGTGTATAATCTGATAATCCTAGATTGTCTATCTCACATCTCTTGTGCTCGACTGAGAGAGTCTCTAGACAAAAAAAAATAATCTAGTCTGGAATATAACTGATAGGTAGCTGAATAATGAGTGAAGCTCTTTCTCTGACCTTCTAAAAAAGTCCAGACATCCTGTAATCCTACTCTTGTTAGAAGGGATTTTACCTGCTTCATGATCTTGTAAGATTTCCGGGGAATTCTAGAAATTGTGTCACTGACAGGGTTTAGGGTCATATTCCAATCCCCTCCCAAAATGGTTGTTCCTTCAGCCTTCTCAGCTAAAACTAATAATATTTTTCTATATATCTCAAAGGGGGAGTTAGGGGGCAAATATACTGAGGCCAAGGTGACATTGTGTCCATTAAGGGAGCCCTTTAATAGGGCATATCTCCCTTCCCCATCCTGCACCCGCTCCGTAACCTCCAGAGGGGTATGCCTTGGAACTAATATGGCAACTCCGCGGCGTCTGCCCTGTTTATAGGAGGAAAAGCAGATCTCTGAGTAACCAAAATTCTGCAATTTCTCATGCTCTTTTACAGACAAATGTGCCTCTTGTAAGAGAATAATATCTGGTTTCATTTGTTTTATATACTGTAAGGTTTTTTTTTATGTTTAATAGGGCTTGTTAGGCCATTTTATTATATGTTAAGATTTTGATACCCATATCTGTCTAAAATATTTCGTTGGTTTGCACCTTGGCCAAATGCAGAGCCCCCTTCCTCTACATTTATTCCTAGCCAATCTCTGAAGTCGGGAAAGATGATTATACTCAGTAAATAAAGGAACAGGCTTAACATAAACAAACATCATAAACTTGATATAAAACTCACTATTGAAATATAATCTAGCTATTACATGTATTTTACATTTTTCACCTCCAAAGTAGGGGCACTGAAAGTTCAGTACCCTCTCTCTGCAAAAGTT
Source organism: Neoceratodus forsteri (assembly GCA_016271365.2). Lineage (NCBI taxonomy): Eukaryota > Metazoa > Chordata > Ceratodontiformes > Ceratodontidae > Neoceratodus > Neoceratodus forsteri. The sequence goes on from JADMNL010000023.1 coordinate 389,605,682, forward strand.
AAAGACACCTGCAGAGCTGTAGCATTGTGGATATCCCCTGTGATGGGGATTGCTACAGGGGCAATTCTTTTGATGGAAAAGTACCTGGAAACATTGCCCATAAAGAACTAGCAAAATCCACCACACACCCTGTTGCATTGCAACTATGTTGTTCTCAGCTATTCACCCCCCCCCGACGGGCATCTTTCTGTTAAGCTCTGCTACTCCAGCAAACCGGAGTTCCTTCATTTATATATAACTCTCTATGGCTTCCCAAAAATAACATTGCATCACCCTCCCTCCACTTCTGCATATTTCACTTAATTTCTTTCCCGCATCTTTTAAAGTGTCACCAAGTCCCAATATCCAAGATGTAGTGCAATTCCAAATACATCCCTTCTCCTCCCATTTCTGATTTCCCTTTGTCCACAGCATATAAATAACCCTCTGTAATGCAAAATAATCTGTTTGGATCTAATTTTGAATTGAAGTAACCCGACGAAAAACCGTTAAGATATTACAGTCTCACATTGATGCTTCAAAAGGCCATAATGAAACAGTCTCAAATACTTATAAGCTTTAAGGGGCGAACAACAGCTAATGCGCCAGCTTATGTTCAAGTTCAGTATGATCGCATCAGCATCGCCCTCCCTCCCTCATTTCAAGGTTCCAGCATACTTCTTTAGCACTAGTTGTGCCAGAAAGTCACTGAGTCCTCATGAGGGCTGCTAGTAGAATTTTTAAACGGTACCTTCAAAGAAAGTCTTAACTGGTCAAATGTTTGCACCTTCCCGATCTTTTGTTCTCCTTTGCTGGATAAAAGTCTGCGTTGTTCCAAGACGGTTCCTGAGGGAGCCATATGAGGACACACCCTGGCGCAAGCTATCCTGTCCCCCCTGGCATTCGGTCTGGTCTGGTCTCCAAAGGAATCCCTCGGTCCTTAAGAGCGGCCTCAGTTTCTTCTGGAGTCAGGTACATCTGGGGGCCTTCATCCACAAAAAATCTTCATTCTGGCGGGGTAGGGAGTCTGGAATCTGATTTTTATGCTGCGCAGAGCTCTCATAATTGGTCTGTATAGTGATCACACCCTCTGAATTTTGGGGGTGTAATCCTGGTCAATGAATAGTCTGGCTCCATTATATGTGATTTCTTTCTGTTGCCAAGCCCCCCGTATTATTTCTTCTTTGGTACGATAGCTCAAGAACTACATCAATATTTGGCATGGCCTAGATGTAGGATCTGTGGGCCGCAGCCCTAGGGTACAATGTGCCCGCTCGATTCGAACCTCCAATGTAAATGGTAAAGCGAGGACGTCGCGGAGCATATCTTGCAGAAATAGGGCCATATTGTCAGTCTCTGCCCCCTCTGGTAATCCCAATAGCCGTAGGTTATCCTGTCATGATCTTGCCTCTAAATCAATGCATTTGGCTTGTATTAGGTCAGAATAGTCAAAGAGAGAGGCCAAAGAATCTCTATGCGTAACTGAGTCTGTTTCCAACAATGAGACTCTGTTATTTACATCCTTCAGCAATGAATCCAAATCATATAGTTTAAGGTCTAATTTCTGAAATTCTGTTTTATTTTCTTTGAGCAATGCTTGTATTTCTGCCAATATTATATTTAAATCTGTGGTTTCTTGGTGAGTGTCATCATTCCCAAGGCCCAAGGCCTGTTGCTGAGCTCATGGTGGAGAGGGGCTATGGCTTCTACCCTGCGATAGTAGTCAATATTGAGAGCCATCTAGTGTCATTTGTGTCCGATCCGATTGCTGTTTTGCATATTTATTGCTGTCCCTTCCTTTTGGTGGCATTTTGAGGTTTGGATGATGCAATTGTATAGCAAAAAGGTAGTTTTTATTACCTATCTGGTGAGGAGCTTTTTGTTTAGGCTGCTGCTCGGGCCGTGGCAGAACCGGAAGTCCCACTTTTAAAGACCTTAATGTATGTGTGGTTTCTGGAATATGTGTTGATGATACTGCATAGTTTGTTTGTTATGTTGTGCTCTTAGCATATCATTAAAAGTTTTTGATGTTTAAAAAAGAGCATATTTTCCCTAACTTTTGCCACTTGTCTAGTCTTCAGTCTGGCAATACCCCAACCCCACCAGCCACTCCTAGCCCCTAAACTTTCTCTAGGCTTATCCCCTGTGGCAAGGCAAGGTTAGAGAGGTTCTTTAATTCTCCCCAGAGGTTACATTGTCACGGGGCCTGAGAGTACCATCCACCATTCTGACTGAGGCCGGGATTTTCTACACTTTTATGGTCCCTTCCGCCTCCCTGCAATGCTGCATTTAGACACCCAAGCCACTCAAGCAGACCAAGCAACTACAGTGTGTATGCCTATGTGCTGTGAGTGAGTGAGATCACAACGAGGAGCCACTGCAGAACAAACCCTTCCCGGGCTTGGACATACTGTCAGGGGCAATATTATTTCCAGCTTTGGCTGCCAAACTGTAAGCACTGGATTCTGCTCCTGTAGTCCAGTCTACCTGGGAGCACTTATGTGCGTTTACCTGGCTATCAAGCAGCCTTGTGTTTATTTCTTTTTTAAATTTATGTTTTTTTGACATCAGAGCTGTTACCTAGGACTTGGTGCCCCCACAAGACTCCTGCTATGAAGTTTAGATCTTGTTCAGTATGCAGACTGGAAAGGATACTACGGGGGGGGGGGGATAACCCTCCACCTTCGACACAGGAAATAAAGCATGTTTGTTGAATGCAACTACATTGCAGTTACAATGCAGTTACAGTGTAGTTACACTGTAACTACACTGTAGTTAACTGACACTTAAAGTGTAAACCAAATAATATCTATGAACTGGGATCCAATGGCTTGCTACTCCATATGAGTTTGCATTTTTTATGTATTTAGTTTTTGTTGACCGGGTAAGTGCGCTAGACAAATTCGGCCTATTTTCAGGCACGACACGGGGGAGAGGGATACAGATGAATGCCAACTGACCTTAAACCAGATTGAGCTGTTGGTAGTATTTTTTGAATGGGGGGAAATTTGGCCAGGGCACCGGGGAAATTACCCTACTCTCCAGTGGGGGAACCCTTGTCATCTTGGTTCTTGTCCAAGATGGCGGCCGCTGAGGATGTGGGGGAGCTGCTTGCTGCCTCTGGAACAGGTGGATTGGTCTCTACCCCTGCTTTTCCTTGCTTAGAGACCAAGATTTCCACTGATTTACCTTTGGATGTTGCTGCTACTACTGAAACTGACTTGGTTCCTCTGGATATTTCTCCAGCTGATCCTGTGCTATGCTCTACCCTGAATACAGGTTCTAAACTTTCTACTGCACTAACTAATGCCTCTCCTGAGATACGATCACTTGCACTTCAGTTATAGGCTGAAGAAGAGCGTTTAGCTCTCTGTCGTTTGGAATTACATACAGCATTGAATTCAGCTCCAAGAACTATGTCAGCCACTCAGGAACCTTTTAACTTATCTGCTAAGATGGACTCCCCTGTGTTGCAGCATTCTCCTATTGCAGAGAACCCTATTCCTGCTCCTTTGGATTCCCTTCATTCTGGACTTTCTCCTGCATTGTTAGCCTCGCCTAGTATGTCTGTGAGTGCCTTGCCTCATACTAAAGGAAAACCAGGACTGGATTCGGTTTGTGATCTTTCCTGTACCTTGAGTTTTTCTGCTACTTCTCATCCTCGTTCGCCTAAGGACATATCTGCTACGCTTCAAGCGGCAGGCTGGATATGCTCAGCTACGTGGCATTGGATTTCTGGCCCCACTCCGATAGCCACCTCGCCTATTTCTTCTCGGCTTCAAACTCATGCTGCTGTTTCTACAGATCCTGCTCCTATTCCACAGCTTCCTCTAGACCCTTTACCTTCTGACTCTAATTCTCCCTTGCATCTCCCTTCAGAACTCCAGTTTACCAGCACACCTGCTCCTCTTTTGGGACTTTCTGAACTTGCACAGTCAGCTTCACCAGTCCCTTCCACTTCCATTTCCTCAACCCCCTGAAGCACCTCTGAACTTGCTGAAACCTACAGGAAAGAAACCATATGCTTCTCTTTTTCATCAGCCCATATATCCAGCTAAACGTCACAATGCTGTTCGGCTTATATACAAAGGGGGTATGTCTGACTTTCCCGATAGAAGATTTGTTGCAAAGACTTTATTAAAAGGTTCCATGAATTTTTTTGCTAATGAAATTTATGCACTTATTCATGTGTCTGGTGAATCTACCTTTGATGTAAGTTTTAAATTGAATTCAGGGCTACAGCGTTTTTGGACAGAATTTCAAACCCTGAAATCTTCTCCTTTGTGGGCCCCCTTTGAAGCAATTCCCCCTGACTAGGCCAGAATACAAAACAGTCACAGTTCTCTTCCGAAATGAAGGGGTTAGTGTCACCGACCTGACCTGCTGGCTAAAGCAAAGATGTTCGGTTCTTGGTTCCCCAGAAGCCATAATTGATGAACATATTTGGACTGGAGGGTGGACAGTGAAGGTTATGCTCCACGTTACGGATACTGGTCTTAGTCATCTCCCCAATTGTTTTTTTTTAGGTCAAGACCATGGCGTCCTGTTTTGTGCGGGACAACCTAAGGCATGCTATAAGTGTGGTTCTTGTACACACTTAAGCAGTTTGTGTGATCAGGTTAAATGTAATCTTTGTCAAGAATTGGGGCATACTAGTGGAAACTGTCTTAATGAACCGGAGTGTAATCTTTGTGATTCCACCGGACATACATATCAGAGTTGCACCTGTGCTGCGCACAACCAGTCTGCCTCAGCTGATGTTGAGGAGCAGAGACTGATGATAGCAGTGGCTCAAAGAAATACGTTCCCCCCCCAGACCTTCTGAAGTTTCTGTTGTCCCCCCCTTTGGATGTCCCAGTCCTGCGCCAGTGCAACAGGTGCTTGTTAGCCCTTCCCCTTGCCGCCTAACGGTGATGCCCACCCCCTTCCTGAACAGATTTCAGAAGAATCTTCTTCTACAGATATGCCCCTCCAAAAAAAATTAGTAAACGGCCCACTAAGAGGTCTCAAAAGGGTGCCCATCTCGCTTCTAAGGTGTCCAAAACCTTGGAGCTTCCATTGTGCAATAAATATGAGGCCCTACAGCCTTCCGACCTCTCTGACACAGATTCAGAGAGCTCAACTCTGTGGTCTTCCCAGATAGATTTACATTCTGATACGGACTTACCTCCTCCCTCTGTAAGTACCCATCATAGATCACAACGGTTGAGGACTAAACCTCCCTGACGACTTTCTTTCTAGCTTTTTTTTCCCTTCTTTCTCAAAATGTCTTCCCTACTCTTAGGTTCACTTAATGTGAACAGTATTAAAAATCATAAATGCAGATGTTTAGTACTGTCCTATTTTCAGTCTAGTTCCTTACAAATTGTTTTTTTACAAGATACTAGACTACATACTATTGCTGATAAAGGACAGGTTACTAAGCTATGGTATGCTTGACCTTCATATTGGTCCATAGGCCCAGATGTCTGCTCAGGGGTTGGCATTTTATTTCATTCTAGTTTGCAGGTACATCTTCTCAAACTTATTGATTTAGTTCCAGGATGTGTACTAATTCTTGATACCAGAATAAATTCTTATTACAGGTTGATCAGTGTTTATGCCCCACAGTCGAAGGCAGATAGAGTTTCTTTATTTAAAGACATTCAGCCTTATCTGTTGTCATCTCAGGCCATTATTTTAGGTGGGGAGTTTAATTGTGGACTTGACAAGCGTGATAAGGGGGCTTACACCACTACTTCAAAAGTATATTGTGATATGTCTACTTTAAAGAATGTAATTTCCCTGTCACATTTAAAAGATGCCTATTTGGCTACTCATAATACTGCTCAACCCACATTTCAGAGGGGCCACTTGGCTACCAGAACAGATTTTTTTTTATTTCCTTATTTTTATCTATTTTCTCCATTAAGGTTACGGAAGTAGAATTTTTGGATCATAAACTTTTGCACCTCCGTTTAGGGACTACGGTAACATTTTCTAAGGGTCCTGGATACTGGAAAATGAATTCTTCCCTTTTATCCCAACAGTCTATGATATTTAATCTCCAATATTTTGCAGCTCATAAAAGGTCTGTTTTTGATTTGTTTGACTCTCCTGCCCTTTGGTGGGCAGATGTCAAGCTGGATCTACGAAAATTATTGAAATACCACAGTAAACATATTTATCATACTGTTTACTTTCAGTACCTCCATCGCCGGAAACAGTTACAGAAACTACAGTCTTTATCCAGGTCTACTACCCATGATTTTAAGGAACAAATTCACGTACTTCAAACTGACATGAAAGCCTTCCATCTCCGCCAATCAAAAAGTCTGAAGTATCAGCATAGTTTTGGGGTAAAAGGGAAGGCTGCAGTCCTCTGCCCTTATTTATATTGTTCCACCTCTGTCAAACATGAGGTGATGGATTGCCTTAAGGATTTGGACGGCCCTGTCTATACGGACAAACAGAACATATTTCGCATAGCGACTCAGCATGTCTCTTCTCTGTTTTCTAACTATTTTTGCCCTGATATTGCTTGTCATGATTTATTACCATCTCCTCGTGTCCCTATTTGTCCCCCTTTTTTATTACCCGAATTGACAGCTGACATTTCAGCTGCAGAAGTGGAACAGGCTATTAAATCCCTGCCTACTAATAAAGTCCCTGGGTTGGATGGATTTCCCTTCGAATTATTTAAGCTTCTTGGTCCACTGCTATCTAAGAAACTGGCAGCAGTATTTACCTTTCCTTTGAATACTGATTCTGTTCCCTTGGATATGGCCCGGGGTCTTTTAATTTTCTTTTACAAAAAAGGTGACAAAACAGACCTGACCAATTGGAGGCCCATCAGCCTTCTAAACACAGATTTTAAAATATTAGCCAAAATTTTACATACTAGATTATTACAAAAGCTGTACATCTTAGCTCCCCCACTCAAACATGTTCTATACCAGAAAGAAAGATGAGTGATCATCTGCTTCTCCTTCGAGAACTTATTGAATGTGATAATACAGATGGCTTATCTGAATTCTTACTCTCCTTAGGTCAGAGACAAGCCTTTGACACCATTGGACATGCTTACTTATGGTCCGTACTAAAGCACTATTGTATCCCAGATACCTTTGTTTCTTGGCTACAATCTATTTATAAAGTAGCAACACTATCTCCACTTATTAATGGTTGGGTGGGCCCAATGATTCCGGTACACCGTGGAGTACGACAAGGCTGTCCCCTCAGCACTCTCCTTTGTGTTTTTGGTATTGACCCGCTTTTGTGGACTTTGAATTTGGCCCCTTCTTTGACACACATACAAGTGGATACTTACTCTATCTCTTATATTGCCCTGACTTATGCAGACGATCTTACGATTTTGGTTGGGGATGAGGTTTCTGAGTCTCAGGCCATGACTATTTATAATTCCTTTGGATCCTTATCAGGATCCTCCCTTAATATGTTAAAAAGTATAGGGAGACAATTTAGCAAGCCTTCAATCCCTCTCCCCTCCATTGCTGTAGTTACATTGTCTTGGACCCCAATGAAGATTTTGTGTATACAATTTGGATACCAAACCTTGGACATCCTGAATTGGTCTTCTAAACTTTCACAGGCTCAGCAGTCAGTAAAGCTGTGGAATTCCTGGCACATGGGTAAACTGAAGCGAGTCTATCTTGTTAAGACATTCCTTTTACCGCTGTTTTGCATGTCAGTTAGGTGTCCCCCCGCCTCCTTGGAAACCTCATTACTCAGTATTTTTTTCCAGGCTGTCTGGGGAAGTCGGCTGAATCCCATAAAGAGGAACATTTTATATCTTCATAAATCTCAAGGTGGCCTAGGTATGGTTCACCCTGTTGTTTTTTTTATATTTTTTACATGATTGTCAATTTCCAGTCTATTTTGACTCATGTCGCTAGGGCTTGGATCCCCTTATACATTTCAACTTGTAGTCCTTGGTTCCCGCAATGGGAAACGGACACTCTATGGGTGCTCCGTAACTCTACTATTTGTCCTTCCTTTATTCGTGATATTTTTGTTAAATTAAAATGTTGGCAGTTGACAGCTGCCGTGATGTGTGGTCACCACAGGAAATTAATTTATGAACAGATCCTCACCACTAAATTTCGTGAACTAGTCACCTTTCCTTCTTGTCCCTCTCCTTTGATACCTGGTTTACTTCAGTTCCTGAATAATCCGAGGATTCCTGAGAAAATGTGGGATAGTCACTGGCTTAGTTGCCACAATCGGTTGAATGTGAAAGAACATCATAAGCATAAACAGCTGTCTGAGAGAATTTGTTCTAGGCCTCAGTGTATTAACCAACTGGAAATTACTCATCACTTATTTTTTTTCTGCTCTTATATTTTGGGTTTTTGGTCCACTTTGGCAAGTACGTGGCAAATGCCTCCTTTCCACAGTATAACATTGCATGCTTTACAGTATGGCTTTTTTGATTCTGCTTGGCACCAATGGGATGCTTCTACCTTACAGGTTATTATCACAGTGGTGAAGTGGTTTATCTGGAATTCTCGCTGCTGGTTCACCTTGCAGCAACGATCAGTGCCATTATCAGAGTTGGTGGAAAAGATAACCTGGGAGGTTAAATTCCTTTTTCGACAGGACCTGAAGGTTCACCCTGCTTCCTGGATTTTTCATACTTGGCGGAATCTTCCATGGGTCACGGACTCTGATGCCCCAATTACTTGAATGTTATAATTGGTTCTCCAGTTGTTTTTTCTGATTCTCTTTTTTGCTTTCTTTTTCTCATTTCCTTCAGAGTTAGTATGCTGTAACACTTCTATGTATTTTCTTGAAAAATCATGAATGACTTATTCCCCTATTCCTGTTGGGGGGTTGTTGGGTGGGGTGGTTTTTGTTATGATTTTGCTATTCTTGTAAATTGACATTTTTTCTGGTTTTTGTTTCCCTTTTTCAGCTTTTCTATGATGTAATACTTTTCTGTATTTTTTGTTTACAAATCTTGATTAGAAAATTTCCTTATTTTTTTTCTTTTCGTTATGACATTCCTGTATACTGCAATGTTTATTTCTGGGTTTTGTTTCTTCATTATGATTTGTATGCTGTAATACAATTTATTTTCCTTTTGACATTCTTGTATATTTCTTTCTGATTTTTTTTCTTTTCATTCTGGTCTAGTATGATGTAATACTTTTCTGTAATTTTTGTTTGAAAATCTTGAATAAAAAATTCCCCTACTCTTTTCGAGAAGTGCCATGGGATCTTTAACATCCACCTGAACTACCACCAGAACAGGCAGATGGGACCTCGGTTTAACGTCTCATCCAAAAGACAGCACCTCAGGAGTGCAGCACCCCCCTCATGCTGCACTACAGTGTCAGTATTGGGATACTAACCCAAGTGCCTGGTGTGGGGATTATTTTTATCCTTAATGTACATGGTTTTTATGTAGGGCACCAAATAACAGTCACAGCATAGAATGTACCTGTGTCAGGCATTGGAAGACTGGCCATATCTTGTGTTGCATCTTGCACTAACCCTTTCCCATTTAGGGTGCACTCCCTAAATAAAGCTGAGTTTTTGTTTGAAACCGTGTCTCATTATTTTGTCTGCTTTACAATGCATGCTAATTGGGAGAAATATTTTTGCTTTTGCTTGGGGTCTGCGAGACAGGTGACCACAGTGGGGAGATGGGTAGGTATAGCATCCAGGGGGGTTGTACTGACTAATCACTAGGCCCACTTAAATCTGTGACTTGGTAGTGACTACTAGCAAGGGTGAAGTAGTGAGCGAGCTATCTGAAGCCACATTAAAACTTGCAGTGGAAGATAGTTGCATGCCTAAAAGATGGATTAGGATAACCAGATGTGGCTGGTTAAGCCCTTTACAAGAACAAAGGATTTCAAGCTATTTTGGCTCACCTAGCTGGTGAGAAAACAGTGAGCATACAAGTTTCTTGACCACCGAGGGCCCCGAGGAAGGGGACCCATCAGCTATGACTCATTAACCGTGGATTCATATGGTGGCACATTTACTATATAATACCTTAAATAAATTTTGCTTTAACCTGAAATAGGAATTTTGAGTCTTCCTCTTACCCAGTAGCAATTTCTCATGTTATTTTGCGTCTCTGAGGTAAGACTTCTCCAACTTCAATGAATTCATTGTGTAACCCCCCCAAAATGGGGGCTTACCTAATTGCCTGTTTGTCTCCCAGCTTTCTCCCATCCATGGAGCGCCTCCCAATGCCTGCACTCCCCACTTCTGTTCCCCCATAGTTCACCACCGCAGCCCAGGTCTCCAAAATGTGTCCCCAGTTCCCCGAGTTGCCCCATGCCTCTTGAGCCCCTTCAGTGCTCACAGAGCAGGATCGTGAGCCGCCAGCAGTTGGGCAGGCTGGCGATCTCACTCAAGCGCAAAGAAATGTGCTTTGGATTTGGACCACAACTGCAGTCCACAGGTGGCTCCTCCGGTAGTTACAGTCCCGTGGGATGCTGGGCGAAGCCGGTGACTTGGGTGGCCCAGAGGCAGCTGCTATATTAATTAAATAAAGAGCGCTGCACACGCTGAAGATCCTCTCCCGGCGTCATGATATTAATGAGAAAGGGACATTAATATTCATGAGCCAGTCTGTTCTGTGTGTTTGGGGCTGCAAGTCTTGGCAGCTGCTGCTGGGACAAAATGTAAATAGATGTAAAATAGAAGCAGCAGCTGCTATAGACACTAAAGGGGCTGCTAAATCAAAAGGGGAAATTATTAAATAAATAAATGTTTTTGGCTGCTCCAAGGTTTAATGTTGGGATTCAGATAATTTACCTGTCTGCTACCTGGGGGCACTTAATTATGGCAGCAGTGCCAGGCTAAAAACTGAAACAAAGTGTTTAAACTGGGCAGCGATAAGCCGGCCTGCTGGCGCAACAGTTGTGCTACCGCTTGCGATGCCATCGACCCAGGCTTGGGAGCGAGCCCAGGAGATGGAGGGCCAGCTAGGGGGAGGTGACTTGGGTATCCAAGGGACTACTCACCTTTTTCAAGGGGGAAGGGGGGTTTGAGACTTGGCGCTTGACTGGCATCTGGCAGAGGCAGGACGCTCAGCAAGCATCTGAGCTCTACAGAGGGGTTGGTGCGTGACGGATGTCGGTGTTCATGCCTTGATGTCTGGGCACACGTCACGCTCAAAGAAAAAGAGAAACCAACTCTTTGAAGTGCTGGTGTGACCTCGCAACTCCTGCCTGCCTGTCCTACCATTGGATGCCCGACAAAACAAGAAGGATCTCGGGGTGCTGGGCCCCACCTTGTGCCCACCTGGGGGTTATATCCATGGCTCCATGGGGGAATCAACTGTAGGGTCAGGTAGGTTGAGGAGGAGTGGGGTGGGCACCATTGGTGACTCCCAAGGAAGCGGGGCTCTGAGAGTGGGGGAAGGAGGAAAAAAGAGTTAAAAAAAAAACTGGTCGGCGATTAAAAGGGCACAGAAGGGACTATTGAATGGTGGGGCAAGCAAGTAAATAAAGTAAATATTCTGGCTGCACCAGGATTTCATATTTGGGACTGTGTTAAAACTGCAAAGGAGCTGTGTGTTCAGCAGCCATGTTTATGCAGCAACATCTAATTGGAAGGCCAGAATGTTGGCCAGGACTCTTGGGACTTTTGCCAGACACTCATGGGACATTACCCAGTGCTTATGGGGAAAATACAGGGACCTAATTCAGGCGCCAAAACAGGGAGTGTATGGTACATCAAGTGAGGTTAATGAATATTTATTTTGTGAACTGACAAGCATGTTCAGCCAGCCATTGTGGGAGCAACAAGTAGCCTCAGCCAATTAGGAGCCTCAGAAGGACTCCATAAAAGACAGTGCTTTATCAGGCTGAGAAATGTTCGAGCGGGAGCTCCCCACAGGGGTGGGGTCTCAGGCCCCAGCAAATAAGATGGGCCTAGCAATCCAGTGCAAGCTCCTCCACAGGAGAGGGGGGCTTTCTTCTGCCAAGAGAGACAAGTGGCTGCAGGCAACAGTAGTCGCTAGCCTTAGGGATGCCAGAAATTGTCATCCAGGGCTGGCAAGTGCCCTTCCACGTTTTGGGGAAAATGTGGGTGAACCTGAACCTTCAGCTGTGAGAGAGCTGCATACACGTTCTGCCTCAGCAGTGAGAGTGCTGATGAAGCCTGAAACATCAGAGAAACGAAAGCCATTCTGCAAATGACCTGAGTGAGTAAACTGCTACTAACAAGTACAATGTCTGAGAGAATCTGCAAGGGGCAGCAAAGTCCAAAAGTTTAGAATGTGACTGTCTTTCGGCACCCTGCATTTAACCAAAAACCCAGGATGGGTGGCCATCTGTTTAGAGATCACAGAAGGGTCCAGTCTAAAAGTATAAATGTGACTGACTTGATGAGTGCCTTCAGGACTGGAAGGGGAGTATTTAGAGCGGGGGCTCTTCCTGACATTGCCTGGGAGGTCCAGTATTTGTCGGTTTGGAGCTGCTAATGCCAGCACAGCCAAGAGGGACTTTGTTTAGTGGTTGTGACATCCAGTGGGAGCTGCTAATGCCAGCACATGCCACCAGGAACTGAAACGGTGAAATATGCTTTAGAGAAGCTGCAGTAACTGTTTTGAATTGCCAAGTCAAAATACAGTATTTCAAAAGTGAATTGGTTTGATATGGACTGCGAGAAATTGGGTCACCCTAGCCGTAGGGAGCAAGCACCCACTCGTGTGAAAGTGTATCTGAAAGCTGAAAGGACCATGGCGGCCATGCTGGCCCATGGTTGAAGGGACTAAGATAATGTGCTGATTAATAAATGTGCTGAATGCAATGTATCCAACTTAGATTAGGCTTGGTAGTGTACCACCTAGGGTGCTGCCATATGCGTTTCCCCTTGGGGGTGTAGCCCGGATGTGGGGTTGAAACGTGCTGGCCCGGGTCCCAGTCTGGTCATCCAGTAAAGTGATTTTAGCCCAGAAGAGGGGCACTGCCAACAGAAGTAAAGTTGTGAGTTTCCATCCTAGAAACCTTGAGATCCCTGCAGTCAATATAGGTGGCTGGCTGTTCACTTTTCCTGCATCTTAGCCTCCGGAGTCAGAGCCCGCCTGCTGATAGCACTAATTTCTACCTTGTACAGTCTAATCCTGACCTACCTATGATGACTCCCAATCTGTAAGTATACAGGGTTCAGCCCTATGCTACAAGAAGGGACTTGTAAATAGTTCAGTGTAGCCCAATTCTGCAAGCTACAGTTTAGTGTGTGCTCCAAACTACAATTTCAGGTTAATCTGCTTGTTCCTATAAGGGCTCCATCTAGCCAGCCAACAACAGCTGCAATGCACCACAGGCCTACAACTCATAAGAACTTTAGTTACTAGGTACCTAGGTTACAAATGTAGAATTACGGGGTTCTGTATGGTTCTGGGAACTGGTGTCAGTGTGGGTTTCTAATAACTGTGTTACCTTTCTAATTGCAGCTAGCCAGATAGATAGCCAGGGATCTAACTACCTCAGAGGTTGGTGGGTGTCACTGTGATTAATGCTTAGAGATAAAGTGTAAAATGCACAAATGATTATTGTGACTTATCTGATTTAAACCCAAACCAAATCAAACCAATATAAATACCGTAAATAGCTTAACCTCTACTCCAGTTACCGTTCCTAGCCCTTCCCCATGTAAATAAACTGTTGTTGTTTTTGCATAATCTTGTCTTGTGAGCATATTATTAGTAGCTAGTCAAAACATTTTTAAAATGTGGGGAAATGTTTATTGGGTCGTGCTTGGGGTGGCGTTACGATAATGTGGGTGGCTACAGCGTCCCAGAGGTTTGTATCAAGTATTAGCTAGCCAACTTAAAAGTATACTCTGGATGGAGGCACTGTGCAATTTTATTATCTTGGGAAAGAACCAGGTTACAGTTAAAATATGGACCCAGACCCCTCAACCTTGTTCAGCCAGCAAGGCAGGGGTAGTGTAGCCCTTCAGATGGACGGCGCCAGGTTTACAATTGGCTAATATTCAAGCTAGGTGAGCATCTAGACCCTAACTCCCTTTCCGCAACTACCTAAATCATTCTTTGGGTGGAGACACCACACTGTTTCTTTTATCTGGATATGAATCCCCTCACTTATGAAGGAGAGGAGAGAAAAGAACCCATGAGCTACCGCAAACATCTACGGGGACCTGGTGGTGGTGTAAGGTGGTGGAGCACCGAAGCCCAAAGGCAGTTGGGTGGAAGCCTGCCCTACAGGGGCTGTACATTTTTATTTTCGATTTCTTTTTTTCCGTTCCAACAGCATTCTCTCCCCCTCCCTGTGGAACTGAGTGCAATGTTCAGTTTCAGTATCAGAAGGAATAGTGTTCCTGTCTGTATTAATCCACTTCCACTCTTGCTTTCCCCTTAACCTTGTATACAGTGCCCTGGACTTCATTCCTCACACAGTCTATGCTGTGACAGAACAGCTGGTCTTGACAGATGAGCTATGCCTGAGCCAAGAATGGGATTTCATTTGTTCACACACCGATGGCAACGGGTAGGAATGTTGCCCTAATGAGGCTGAATAGGAGTTCTGAAAAAAGTAGCTAAACTCCTGAAACACAAATTTGTAAGAGACACTGCACACTCAGTAAAATGTGTCTGCTAAAAAAAAATCTCTGCCTTTTATATAGGCCATCATATTTCACTTTTAAAATGTTTGGTTAATAATTCATATTAAACTAGAGGATATGTGTGTGAATTGTGGGTAGACTTGGTATTTAATGCACAGTTTTATGCGCCAAAGCTTGTACAGTACAAATGCAGTATTATTTATCCAGAATGTTCAGAGCGCCACTACTCTAGGGATCTCTTTAAATTGACTGACAGATTGTTTAGAGAGCCTCTGCTGATGATTAGTATTGCAAGTATCAACATTTGTTCAGTATTACAAAAAAAACTGAAGTATTATTAAAACTGCGAGCTTCAGCTATTGAGACACTATATGAATGTTAAATGGCTGGCAGTATAGCCTAGAGGTTAGAGTAAAGAGCTGCGAATGAGATTGGTATCCAGCAAACTTGGGTTTGATTCCCACAACCTCCGCTTGGATACTACGTGACTCGGAGCAAGTCACTTAGTCACTCCAGTGCTCCTGGGTCACCCCTGAAAACTGGGACGTGTGTGTAGTGGGCCTTAGCAGGTTACTAAAGGAATAAAAAAAAAAATTAGGATAGGAAGAAGCACCAGATAGCCCCAATGGGGTGTTTTAAAAGAATCAGCTGCTAAGACGTGAAAGCCGAAAATACTCACCAATGGTGCAGTTAAATACCAGTAAAGTATCAGAAGAAACCCAGTTTAGAGGCTGCGAACTATAACGAACTGTGATTGTTTAGTTTTTTTTACATATTATTTTTTGTGAAGTACCCTGAGCATGCAGGATAGGGTGCTATACAAATGAAAATACCTTGCCTTGCTTAAATAGTGTTTTGCTAAACATTTATGTATTTATGTTTAGCCACCCATAGTAATCATTTTGTTGTTGGTGTTTCACTCCCTGTTGTATCCCCTTCTCTGTGTCACACCTGGAAATGTGCCCTGGCTCAGTCTGCCTGTCCCAGTCACCAAATGTAAATAAAATAAAATATAGCTACTAATTTCATGAATCACAATCACATACATGTTTTTAACCAATCAGCTGTCAGAAGCACAGGGCCTCATACATGCAGACAGCTGTCATCTTGAGCAGAAAGATTATTTTTATTTGTGGAATTTTGGTAACTTGGTGGGTTCTTTGAGACTAGATATTCCTTTACCTGGGGTGACCCAGGAATGATGACAGGCAGACACACAGAGAGTACAAGTACAAAGCATACAGTTAGTTACTGGGGACTGGATTAATTACAGGCATGAATACAGGCAGTACACGTACAAGGCATATAGTTATATACAAGGGGTTGGAAGAACATAATACATACAGTACATAGTGCATCGCAGGTGAATTACCACATGATACGGTAATACATCTTGGGCAAGTCACAACAGCAAACAGGAAAATTCTCTTAGAACAACATGAAGGACGTACTCATGATATGGCAATCGGTCAACAGTAAAATGTACTTTTGACAGTTGTCCAGAAGAAGGATCTTTAGCCCCTTTTCAAAGCCCCCACAAGGGAAGAGGAGTTCTGTAGCTGTGCTGCTAGAAGTGGAGCATTCCAGTCTAGAGGCGGTGAGGAATGTTTCAAATGCTTTTTAAACAATAAAAAAAAAGAATATAAAAAATGTGGTGATTTGCTGTAGCCAACTCAAGTGATTTGTTTGTAAATGCTGTGCTTGATGTCACTTATGATACAAGAGCATCGTCTGATACAGTTTGAGCAAACAGAATGGCCAGTGCTGGTACTAGGATTTACTGGGCCCTGGTGCAAGACTGTGAAGTGCGTCCCTCCCCCCAACTCAATAAGCCACTTGGAGCGTTAGGAAAACAGCAAAACAACGCCAGCACACAGCAGTGCACATAGTCACACACAAGACAGATGATGGTGACTGCCATCCCTCCCCCCCCCAGCCAGGGTGATCTCTCTTTCTCCTGTTTCCCCTTCCCTTGCCAAGATTTCCCTTTTTTTTTTTTTTTGCTTTCTCTGTTTGGTTTTAAAGCAGCCAGCAGCCACTTAGCAAAGCGAGTCAAAAAAAACTAATTCAATTTATTAAACAGAGTTACACTCTCCGAGAAGATGTTGGAGCAGCAGAGCAGCCCAGCACATGGCAGCACATCTGTCTGTATTACACAGCCACGCCCGCGCACTTTACTGATTGGTCCCTCTGCCTCTTCCCATGAGGCTTACCACTTTCTATCGCCCACCTTTCCCACCCACCTAACCTAACAGCAGCTGGTCTGATTGGTCAGGTGACTGTCAGCAATTGGTGCAAGGTCACACAGGCTCGCTCCGACTATCCCCCCCCCAACTTGAGCCGCAAGGGAGAGACGAGCTGATGGGACTCGGGAAGCAGCAGTGCCAGCAGCAGCCAGAGGAGGAGGAGGAGGAGCTGAGAGAGTAGATTCAACGTACTTGACTCGGGTACAAGTGGCTGAATATGCTACCCGACTCACAGTGTGTGCACATTATTTAAAGTGTAGGCAGACTTTTCTCATTCTTGCTGTCATGGTTGACAGCGAGCATCATACACATCAGCTAGACTGAAGCGTGGCCACGGCTGGGGTGCATATGGGATCTGCATTCCTCGGTTCCCATCCCCATTGCTTAAATTTTCATGGACGGCCCTGGTTCTCCAAAAAAAATTAAAAATAGACTCAGGATCTGGGTACACTCAGGGTCGGGGTGCAGTTGCGTCCCTTGCACCTTCCCCCCAATGTCAGCACTGACAATAGCTCAGCTTTGTGGTCCACGCGCCAAAACTGTCTTCTCGTAGTTTGGTCCTCTCGCCCAGACTGTATAAGATAACACTTAACACTACATAACACAAGATATCACAGATAAGTGATATCTCACATACCACTCGTAAAATTGTAACATTGTTCAAGTAGCTGAATTGCTACTGCAGTCCTACTACCTCTGCTCTGCCAACTCCTATTCCTTCTTGATTCCTCATTTCAGAACATCTGTAGGGGGGCAAGTGGCCTCCTTCTCTCAACTCATGCTCTAGAATAAACTCCCCTTGCCCTCTGCTCCTGTTTTTCCTCCCATTCATTTAAAAGGCTAGTAGTGCCTTAGGGTCAGTTTTCTCCATCCCTCCTGCCACACAGCAGTGACTGTACTCAATAATAAAATGGGTACAAAAAATCTAGAAACCTGATTGGTTCAGGAGCTCAGAACCCAGTGCTGATATCCCAGCACAACAGCACTGGAAAAAGATCCATGGCCTCACACCTCACTGGCCTGTTGACACCAAGCAGGCACAATTGTATCAATACACCACAATTCCCGGAATTCCTACCGGGTCTAGAAGACCAGGGCTTTGCGAAGAAAGGGATGTACAGTGTCTGGGAGATCTTTTCTCTAGGGAAGGTATGTACCCTTTTGTGACTTTCAAGGAGTCTCTGGGGTTACCGGCATCTCACTTTTACCGGTACTTACAAGTGAGGAGTTATTGTAGTGGTCTAAATAGAACATCAGTAGAAAACTCCCCAGTAGCAGTGGTAGAACAAGAAATACATATAAAGCTAGGACACAGGAAAGAGGTCTAAGAAGGAGGGCTGCTAAACTGGACAGGGCAGATTTTCCTGACTTCTCAGGGGAAAACAGATTTCAGTGGGAGGCAGATCTGGGGAATGCCATAACAGACGATAACTGGCATACAATAGTTACCTCCCATATGGGGTTATTGTTGTGTAACCGGTTTAAGGAAACACAATACAAATTTATTCATAGGTTGTATTATCCTCCCAGTGTGGTCCATAAGTTTTATCCAGGGGTCTCAGACAAGTGTGGGAGGTATTCAGCCGTTAGAGGCACATATTTTCACTACTTCTGGGCATGCCCAACCATACAGTCCTATTGGAGGGATACTGCATTGGAAGTTTCTCAGATCTGGAACAGGAAGGTGGAATTCTCGCCCCTATCTCTTCTATTTGGGCTGGAGGTGACTGGGGAAGAGGACTGGGACCTCTACCTTAGGTGGGTGAGGGTAACACTGGTGGTGGCCCAACAAATAATCCTTAACACCTGGGTCTCAAGCATACCACCTACACTTCAAATGTGGCGAACTTTCCTCATGGCAATTCTAGCTATTGACAGGCTCATGTACGGCCTTAAAGGCATGGAAGAAAGATTTCTGTTAGAATGGGCTGGATTTCTATCATCCCTTTCCCCCACAGAATTGCAGATATTACGGGAGAGGTGAGGTATTAAGGGCTGTAGATCGCCGCATTAGCCACATCTTGAGAGACCGGTACCCAGATGTATACTGGGCCACTTATGAACTGCATTTCTGGAGATCATCAAGTCACCTTATTATATGGTTTGGAAGATGGGTGCGGATTTAGAGTAGGACCCAAATTACCTATATGGCAGAATGAACTCTTTATTTTACTGTTATAATGTTACTAGAATACAGCATCCACTTTCTACTTTCTTTTCTCATTTTCTCACACAATAGAGTCATTGTCTGATTGTGACATGAAATTAAATATGCAGGAAGTTGAATAAGATGGATACTTTAATACTTAGTTTACATTTGGGGCACATAGACTGTATGCACACTTCAGTATAATTTTTTTGGTGCCTGGTCAGTTATTTATACTAATCACATGCCATTGTTTAGGGATGAAATGTGTGAACAATCTGTAATTTGTTTTCCTGTTTGTATTTTGAGAAACCAATAAAAATATAATTAAAAAAAAAAAATACACCACAATTCACTCACTTGTGCACTCAAAGAGCAGCATCTGCCATCTCCTGGCCAAACAGCAAAATTGCAATGGCTCAATAGGACTATTTTTTAAATTTTTCTTCTTTTTTTACATTTTTTCCTCATTTTACTTAATTAAATTTAAAAATTATTTTTTTAACTGTTTCTTTACTAATCCTAAGGACCCATTTCATAATCGCAATAAGGCACTCCAGGGTGTACTATGTGCTGGGATAAGTACATTTCTCAGATGGTGGAAGCACTTGCCCTTAGGCCCATGCTTCAACTCACCCGATGTATGCCATTACCCAGCACAAAGCACATCCTATCATGCCTTGTTGCTTAATTTGAGTATGGACAAACATTAAAGCTTAATAGCTGGAATGTACTGCTACTCATGCTTTGTAATCCGCAGTGCCATTCTCCCTTGGAAAATGTATCTAGTGTAGTGCTACACATTTAATTTTTATTCAGGCCCATTGCCAGAATTTTTCCAGGGAGGATTCTTTTACTGAGTGGTAGAGTTAAGTTGAGTGCATGGCACTCATAAAATGCTGTAAAAAGCTGGGGAGAAGCTCTTGGGTTTTAAGTGCTCTGAAGTGCATTTTAAGGCTTGCATTGAAGATTAAACAAAGCTCTGTTAGATCTCCCCCATCCTAGACCCCAAGGAAGAATAATTCCCTGGCTGGCCTCAGGTGCCTAGAGTCTGCAGTTGGGGCTGGCTGGGAGCAGGACCATCTCCATGATTTTACCATTTTTTGTTTGTTTTTTTAACAGGGAATATGGGGGTTCTCCCCAATAAAATGTTTAAATTCTAAGTTTTCATATTTGCTATGTGCAACCAATATTTAAAAATCATTGCCAGCCAGTGTTTGCCTCATTGTTTGAGCTACCCTAAATTAATGTGAACTGGTCATATATTTACTAAGTTTGTTAACCCTAGTTGTCAAATGACCGGTCAACACTGCTTTTGGTTTGGTCAAGCAAAAAGGTAAACATGGCTTTGGACATGCTTCAAGGGTGGCCACATGTTTCCACCACACCCAAACACTGTCCAGGTGTACTGCCAACTGGCCTAGATCCCAAACACATAAGTACTGAACAACCAAGACAATATACACCCCATTCATCCTCCCCAGAGTTCCCCACTGACTACTGGCAGCAGATCCTCCCTGCCCCTGCAGTAGTGTTTCCAGTGAATGAGTAATGACTCTCTCCCTACCTGACCTAAGCCAAGCTTGCTTGTCCACCAGAGTCTTCTCCCTCTGTTAGATTTATAAGACAATCCTGTGTCCTGGGGGAGGGCACAAACCAAAGTCTGATTTTCCTTATTGACCTCTGGATGGTGACTGAAGGACCCAGTTAGTTTGGTGTCTGTCTCCTCAGACTCAGTCTAGCTAGTCTGTTTGTCATGCAGCACTGCCACACAGGCTGCTGTCTCTCAAGTGAGGATGCAGCACAAGCTGGACAGCCAGGCCCTGCACTGAATGTCCCCCAGATGAAGTTGGGTTGGGAAAGCAGGGAGGGAAAGAAGAAGTAATGGACTTTTCTGCTAGGAAGGGGCTGTTGCTAGGCCACCAGCAGGTCTACTAGTAGTTGGCAGCTAGGGGGCTGGTGACTGGAGTACATTAATGGCTGTGAGGGAGGGAGGGAGTTAGTAACTCCTTACACATAGTGCTGTCTCTAGTCTAATGTTAAACCCAGAATGCCAAAAGGCCTCCCTCCTCCTCCACTTATGCCTGTCTCTGCTGCCCCACTCCCATACCCTGGGGCAGACACCCAGAGTGAAAAGGATGTTGGGATAGCTGCAGCAGAGTGACCATACTTAAATAAAAAAAAAAGGGGATGAGGTTTCAGGTGAAGAAAATGGTTCCTCTCTGCCCTCCACCACCAACACAGACTCAGTAGCTGCAAAGAGAAAAGTACACCTGAAGGAGGAACCACCACATACAAAGTAGCGCAGTGCCAGGATTATTTACCTTAAATTCACTACAGTATCTAAAGGAAGAGGTTCTCCTGTTTCATGTCCTCAAGGAAAGGTCCAAGAAACAGCTCCCCAAACTAATACCAAGTGACAAAAGAGAAAGAGAGCAAAATTGTCCAACGCTCACTGTCTTTTCCGTTTTGCACAGGCTGTGTGGCCTCTCAGTTTTTGCTTAGCCCTGGCCAGTGGCCCTTCAGTTTTTGTTTAGTCCAGGCCAGCAACCCATCAGTTTTGGCTTGGTCCCAGCTGCCCTCGTGGTGCTAGGTAATAAATTCCCTTCTCTGCAAGTTAATCAACTTCATTAACTTGCTCACCCATGCACCTCAGAAGCCAGCTACAGAGCAGGTTGGGCCAGTCTGTGTCAGGCTGTCTTTACCGCCACACAAAGCGCCGCGGAGTCTGCCAGCTACTACTGGAGCAGCACTATTAGTCACGATTAGCAGTGTGCAGAGCAGTGAGTACTCCAATCGCTGTAGGCCACCTCAACACTTGGCACCAGTGCAGTTTACCCTTTTTGATAGCCCTTTGATTGGCCAGCTACTGCTGATATTGGGGTTGGTTGTAAACAGAGGGCTTATGTGGGTGGGGGATAGATATGCCATGGGGACAGATATGCCCCACTGCATGACATACATACATCTGAGCAGTCTGGACAAGTGAAAAAACAAATAACTAAAGAGCCAGTGTCACAATCCCAAAAAGATCACACAAACACAAAAAAGGAAAGGGGGGGGGGGGGCATTTAGCCTGATAAACCATAGCTGGCAACGGGCCTGTTATTATTCATCAAGGGTTGTTGACCAATTTGGCCTGCACACTGATTGAAACCTGATCACATGTGTCTACTTTATCCTTACGATAACAAAAGCTCAAGGTAGGTTATCCACGGAGTAACCTGTAGAGGTCCAAGACCAATGACAAAATCTCTCTATACATTTTAACTCCCCCCCCCCAAAAAAAAAACGTAAAATGACTGCTAAAATCTAACATTCACTAAATTTAACATTGCTTGACAACAACACAAAAATGCAACTGAAAAAGCAAAAATGACCTTCATAAAATAAACACAGCAAATACTGTATAACCCCTTATTTCCACGATAAATATATTTACGCTGTTTCCTGGGTATGGACATTTTCTGCAGAAATTGATTTACCGTGGGAAAAAAAATGACAAATGTCACTATCACGTGGCAACATCATAGTGCTCGGTGAAGCCTACAGTATGTCAGTATGTTTCAAGTAAGTTTCAGACAAGAGCTGCACAAAGTACAAAGCACTTTAAACAATTGGTGATCAAATTTTTATACTGTGAGAATGTTTGTAGATGTATTTAATGTGTTCTGAATTTGCATGTCCTTTATGTCTTTGTAATTCTTTGTTATTTGTTAGGCGTGGCTGAAAAAGGGCTGTGCCCAGTCCACCTCCTGGTTAAAAAAAAAACAAAAAAATGCAAGTTTGTGTGTTTAAGTGCCTGAGCTTCGTTCTAGTTTCAGATCACTCACTATGGGCTGTAATAGTTTCCAGAGAGGAAATTACACAAAACCATTTGTTTGGGTTCTGAGTGTGTAGTGGACCGTGGGGGTGTATGGGTGGGATGGCGAGCATGATTTATCAAGGTTTATCTGCTAAAAATACTGTATTTTAATTCTTTAAATCTTTATTTGGGAAAACAAAAAGGGGGGAATGTAACTATACTAACTCACAAACACACAAATGTTATATCTCAAAGTAAACATAGAAAGAAACACATACAGCTAAAACTACAAATATATTCATGAAACAAAGACATACAAGAAATGCTGGCCCAGTGGCTTGGCTGCAATGCTACTGCCTGTCCCACTGGCATTCTGGGTTTGGGAGTGGACTTATTTATTTATTTATCGGAATGTTCGGATACACCTTTGAGCATAGCTCGTTTACAAAGTTTCCACGTCTGAGGTGACAAAAAACAAGTACAAACAGTTACAGGTTACAACAAGTACACAAGTTATACAGTGCTCACAGTTATTCTTATTTGTTACATTCAGACTTGGGTTGCTGGAGGGCAGTCAGTGGGGAGAAAGGATTGAGCATCCCACGGAGACCGCTTCTCTTCTGGGGGGGGGGGGAGACTTGCCACACCGTTCCAGTACTGCCACTACATGGAGATGTAGTGGAAGGATAGCTGGTGCAACACAAGCAGGGGGACAGTTCATGGCTTGATACATGGTGTGTGCCTCCCTCCAGCTATATCATCACGTGCTGCCGAACAGGGCAGAAAATGGAAAAGGAGTCATGCCGGGGTGGGGTGGGGTGGGGGGCTCTGTTGAAGACTGCTCAGCTTGATGAGTCCTGAGAGATTTCTTTTTATTTAAAAGTTGTAATAGGATAGGTTCTATGAAAAGCAAGTCTCGTTTACAGAACGTGCCAAGTCAAATTAAGACAAATAACAACAAACAGTAAATAAACATCAAGTAACAAGCATACACAAATCATTTCATAAAACAATTATAATTATGGTAGAACACTGTTAACTTTAGGAAATCATCATTTCCTAAGGTTGTTATACCATCGATGTGACGTAGTAATGTTGTTAACCAATGGAGTACTCGTCACATCGATGAGTTAACTAACGAGGATCGATCTGCGCATGTACTTTTTTACACTCGGGAACTGATGGATGCACGCAGCGGTAAGGGAAGGACTGAACGGCCGTGGCGGTGACTATGTTTCAAAAAGTAAGGAGCCGTTTTCCCTTTTTTTGTGAACCATACACTATAAAAAATAATGTATGGTCCTTCTGTCGGCAACCGGTTACTGTTAACTGTCTCGAGGTTGCCATGGCGACATAAACCTCTCAAGCTTCGCTCTCGAGATTTACACGGTCGCCCTGGCAACCTCTCAATGGTTAATTGACCGGTTACCGATAGAGGACCATACATTATCCTCTGTATTAACAGTTTGTTCCTGAAGCGATTTTTTAGACCATACTTAAGAGGCAAGGGTTGGCAAATTTCTTAACTGAGTAGACAGATTGTTCCAAGAAGAGAAGGGCCCCATGGGAGAAGCATTCTTGCTGACATGTGTATGAAATTTGGATAGCAAAAAGCCACGCTGAGGCACATCTCTGAAATTGTATTTGTGGGCAGGAGTTATTAATCTTTCACAAAGATGGTTAGAGGTCTGATTATTAGCCGACTTGTAAATGAGAGCTAGCCAATGAAGACTGTACCTAGTGGGGGGAGATAACCAATTCGGTGGATGTAGTAAACAGCAAGGATACTCATCCCACTTAGATTTTAATGTAAAGCAGAGTAACTAGTTATAAACAGAGTTTAAAGGGAGAAGGTATGAGTCGAGGGCATGGTGATAAATGGTATTGCCATAGTCAAGAATGGGGAGGATTGCTTGCCCAAAAAATGTGTTTGTGGTCTGAGGTAGACAGGAAATATATAGCGCGCTTTAGGCGACCCCGGCATTGTCGAACTTTAGAGACAGTCTTAGCAATATGTGGCTTGAAGATTAAAGAAGAGTCAAAAGTTAGACCAAAATACTTGAATTCAGTAACAAGTTCCAAAAGGTGACCTCTCAAAAGGACTGACAATGACGAGCCCGCTGAAGACAATGGAATGTAGAGACCCGACAACATTGCTTGAGTCTTCCTACTGATTAAAAGTAATAGATTATCTCATAATTCATAATTTTATTGAATTCAACTTTTTACAACAATGAAATAACAAGTAGCTGTCAGTAATATACATTGCTTATTTACGTTCTATGATCTGTAAACAAGATAAAATATAGCAATAATAGTTTGTAATACATCAAGATATGCAGATCCTAGTTTATGTAGCAGCAATCTGGTACAAAGTAAAATGAATTGTATTAGCCACTCTTAATACTAAAACTGTATTACATTACAGATACAACATTTTGCAATTAAATCTTTACACCTGCGTAAGATTCAAGAATGGTTCCCATATTTCTAAGTATTTGTCAATACATTGTATGTTCACGTATGATACTCTCTCATAACCTGCTCTTGTATATAGATCCTGATGGGGTCACTGTACTATTCCAGTGTCACAACAAGATGTTTTGGGCTGTAATAAATGCTGCTGAGAGCCAAAGTTTTTGATGGAGTGATAAGCCAGCTAAGTCCGAGCTTATCCCCAACACCACAAGTTTGGCTGAACCCTCCACCTTACTCTTGGTAACCTCACTGCACAGCTTCAGTATACTCTTCCAGAAGGGTAGGATCTCTGGACATGACCATAAAATATGGGAAAGTGTCCCTTTACCTTTTGAGCATCTCCAACATTTATCGTCTGATGATAGGTCAAGCTTCACCGTCTTACAGGGAGTATAGTACCTTCTGTGCACTATTTTGTACTGTATAAGCCTCCCTTTGGCTTCTCTACAAGCTCTTAGTGTCATGCTCCAGATACCATTCCATTCTTCTGTAGTAATCTGAATCTGTAATTCTTGTTGCCATTTTTCCTTTAATGATACTAACGGATCTATCTGTGAATCTAACAGCATCTTATATATCTTTTTATGTTCATTATTTGTTGTACAAATACAAATTTGGTCCAAAACATGTTGTAGGGGAAAAGTAACCTCATTATTTATTTGGACTCTGAGGACTTCACGTTTGA
The DNA here is from genome assembly GCA_016271365.2 of Neoceratodus forsteri. Classification (NCBI taxonomy): domain Eukaryota; kingdom Metazoa; phylum Chordata; order Ceratodontiformes; family Ceratodontidae; genus Neoceratodus; species Neoceratodus forsteri. The sequence continues at coordinate 389,631,574 of JADMNL010000023.1, forward strand.
ATCTAGGGATTTTAAACTTAAAGGAGAACAGCACAAAACAGTGGGGGCAATCACCAGGGCTTTAAAAACTCCCGTTTAAAACAACCTATATGGTTTAAAATAAATTCAGCTAACATTTCTCCGGATATTTAGCTTTTTAATGTTGCTCCTTGAGGCGCCATGTCAAAAGTGGCGCCACACCGGAAGACGGAGTGCACCCCTGGCATCCTATCTAGTGCCGGAAGGCTTGTAAAACTAACGAGCGAGGTGTATCTACCCGGGAGAAAAAGAAACATTGTGGCATGTAGAGATATGTTAACTAAACCTCTACATCCAATTCCCGGTGAAAATGGAGCAGTGTAATGTGCTTTAAATCATTATGAAAGTTGCAGCACCGAGTTTGGTCATGCACAGCAGCACCTAGCGCTCTGAGTTCGGGCACATGCAGTAGCGCTAGGTGCTACTGCGCATGACCGAACTCGGAGCTGCAACTTTCATAATGATTTAAAGTACATTACATGGCTCTGTTTTCACCGGAATGGATGTAGAAGTTTAGTTAACATACTCTGCATGCCACAATTTTCTTTTCTCCCGGGTAGATACGCCTCGCTCGTCCTTTTTATGAGCCTTCCGGCACAGGACAGGATGCCAGGGGCACACTCTGTCTTCTGGTGCAGTGGCACTTTTGACATGGCGCCTCAAGGAGCAACATTAAAAAGCTAAATATCTGGAGAAAGGTTAGCTGAATTTATTTTAAACCATATAGGTTGTTTTAAACGGTTGTTTTTAAAGCCCTGGTGATTGCCCTCACTGTTTTGTGCTGTTTTCCTTTAAGGGAAATCTGTGAAAAGGACATCAAAGAAGCTGCATCTGGATCTATAAGGGTGTCAAGAAATAGAATACCTTTGAACTTCCAGGTGGGCCAATCTATACACTTACCCTCTATTTTTTAAACTTGGATTCCCCCATAGAGGACAGTGGGGTGAGGACCTGGGGTCCCAACATAACGTTTTCACAACTGTTTTCTATGAGGCATTTGTCTGGAAAGTAATAGATTATCTGAAAGACATTTCACCACTTTATCATCTTGGAGAGTTGTGGTAGGAGAGCAGAGAGAATTATGAACAAAAAAACCAAAAGCACCATATCATCAGCATAAAGTGTAACTGAACAGGAATCTACAACAGAAGGTAGTGGATCAACAAAGATCAACTAGGACCAAGTATAGACCCCTTAGGAACCCCAGAGGAAACAGGAAGAGGGGAGGAGAGACAATCATTCCAAGAAATAGATTCAGTTTGACTATGTAAATAAGATGAAAACCAGTAGTGACATTAGAAAAAGAGCTGTAGGAAGACAGACAAGTTAAGAGCAAAGAGTGATTGATCACATCGAAAGCTTTTGAGAGATCAATAAGCACAGATCCCAAAAGACACCCTTTATCCAGTGCACTAGAAACAGGCATGAAAGTAATCATGTGTTTTTGGGTAGAAACTTTAGGCCTGAAACCTGATTGAAAACTGGAAAGGACCCTTGTAATTTGTTAAATGATCATTTATCTGTGATAGAACAATTTTTCCTTAAGTTTAGAAACTATGAGAAGCAGAGGAATTGGTTGATAGTTATCAGCCAAAGTTTTGTCCCTTCCCTTATGAAAAGAGATCACTAAAGAGAGTTTCCAGGCTGTGGGAAAGGTTTGCATAGTAAGTGATAAATTAAATATAGAAGTTAGCGGAGGGGCCAGGGTTTCAACAAGCATTTGAGTAAAAAGTTGTCTACGCTGTTGAATCTCCTTGGCAGTGTCCTCCCTCAGAGTGCTAAGCAGTCTGAATACGTCCTCAGTTTTTATGGCTCTGAAATAAAGCCTAGGTCTTGAGAGAAGAAACACACAGCTAGGGGGTCGTGATACAGACCAGCAGGAGATTGGCCAGACTTGTTCCGCAGCTGGAGCCTCAGTGAAAGAGGAATAAAGCAATGCACCAACACATTCCTTAGAACAAGTTGTAGAACCACCATAAGACTCTGAGGGTATCTTCCAGACAGAGTCCACCAAGCACCAACATTTCTTGGGATTATTTCTAGCATTTGCTAAATTTGCTTTGAAAAAGGACAATTTGGATTTCCTAATCAGAGAAACACAGTGATTGTAGAATTTCTGAAAAATTTGCCAGGATTCAGAAGCATCCTATTTTTTGGTATTATGGTATAATTTGTCCCAGGTCATCAACTGGGTAAGAATAAAGGGAGTAACCCAAGGGACAAGTTTAGATTTAACTCTTTTTTCAAGAAGTGGGGCATGTTGGTCGCAAAGCAAATTAAAGTGTTTGAAGAAATATTCTCAAGCAGTATCAGCATTAGAAAAGGAAAGCAACTCCTCCCATTAAGCTTAGATAAACTTAAACAAAAAACTTCCAAATTAAAGTTCCTGTAACAGCAATACTTGATGAAATTGGCATGCATCTGGGAGGGGAAACATTAACTGTGTAAAAAATAAGAATAGCATGATCACTAAGTAGATTCCCCTTGCAGCCTGAAGCGCAAATGAGAAACATAGAATCTGACGGCAGATAAGGACTGTTTGGTCCACCCAGTCTACCCATTTTCCCTACCTACTGTAATACCGCAGACTCAACTCGACTTCCAGCTTTACCCCTCACCTTCTCCTGTCACAAGGTTCCCTTATGCCTATCCCATGCCTTATTGAATCCTGTTATAGTTTTTGCGCCTACCACCTCCTCTGGGAGGCTGTTCCAGGTATCCACAACTCTTTCTGTGAAGAAGTACCTTCTTACATCTCCCCTTAGTCTACCCCCTCCAGCTTCATAGCATAGCCCTTAGTTTCTTCTTGAACCTTATCTATACCCGTGAGGTATTTGAAAGTCTCTATCATATCCCCTCTGTCTCTCTCCTCTCTTCCAGGGTGTATGTATTGAGGTCCTTCAGTCTCCCCCATAGGACTTTTGATACAGACCTTTCACCATTTTAGAACTGATTCAAAAACAGTTGCACTCCAATGGAAAGAACAGAGGCAGGCTCACTGGCTGTGTTTAAATCACCAAATAGATTTATTAGTCCAACTGCTCATACATAAGAGCCGCTGCCAGTCACCCTGATGGAAGACTACCCCAGCGCTTCACCTTCAAACAAGGCTTCGTGAGGGGGTGGGTAACAGGAGACATACAAGGATATTTATAGTCCCCAGTGATTACATCATTATAATGTGCATGTTACAAATCATAGAACAATTAGTTCAAGCAATACTAAAAAATCAGTGAGAAAGAAAAATCAATTTCAAAGAATACAATTAACACTGCAGTAAAGAATTCATGAAAAAAATGTTTTCAATTATTAATACATTTCGACAGGACAATGTGGCAAACAAGCACCAAACCAATCACTAGCTCACTTTAATATTTAAATTCTGCAGTTAATCAAGGCTAGGTATTTGTACCTGCGACACTATTGTCAGAAATAAAAATTGACAAAGTCCTACCAGAAACGAAGTCCTATGGTCACCCTAAGCATTTCAAGGACAATTCCTGGGGATCAACTGGTACTGAGCAGCAGTTGTAAGGAAAACATCAACCTTCAAATTGCTGCCAAAGTGTCTCAGAACCTAGAGAGAACCACCCAGACAAAAATATAAGTATTATCAAATCCTTGAACAATGTTATTGCTACAAATTCTTTCAAACCATTTCATACAGAATTGTCACTTTTGTAGTGAAAGAATGGAGGAACAATTCACCATTTTAGTTACTCTCCTCTGGAGTGCCTGTACTCTATGTCCTCCCTGAGATATGGTCTTCAGAATTGGACATAGTACGCGAGGTGAGGTCTCACCAGTAATTTATACAGCGTTATCTCCACCTCCCTCTTTCTGCTGGCGATAGCCCACTATACATCCCAGCATCCCGCTGACTCTCCCTGCTGCCTTGTCACACTTCCTGTTTGGTGGTCACCAGTACCACCACGCCCTCCATTTTATACTCCTCCTGTTTGTTTCTGCGCCCCCAGTGCATGATTTTGCACTTTTTCACATTGAAATGCAATTGCCACACTCTTGACCACTCCTCAAGTTTTCCTAGATCCTTCTTCATCCCCCCCCCCACCGAGTGTCTACCCTATTACAGATCTTAGTGTCGTCTGCAAAAAGCCATACTTTTCCATCTAGTCCCTCTGCAGTGTCACTGATAAGGACATTAATGAGGACCCTTCCCAGTACTTATCCTTGTGAAGCTCAAGGGAAACAAAAATAAGGTATAAGATAGTAGAAACAATGTGATTTGAATCAAATTGAATGGGTTCTTTAACTGTCAGACTGGGGGGGGGGGCGTTAAGAAAATTCTTCAATCTGAGGCCTCTGCTACAGGACTGGTTTGCATTAAAATCACCCGGTAAAATGGAGTTTGAGTAATCACCCAGGGATTGAATCAGCGAATAAACCTGTGGGAATTTAGCTGCTTTCAGTTTGGGGGGGTGGGGGCAGTCTAAACTACCAACTAAGATTTCCCTCCCAGATAATTTTGGAGAAACAAAAACAGAATTAATAACACCTCTGGTGTTTGAGCGAACAAGTGAGCAAGGAACGGAAGTGTGGACATCGAAAGCTGCACTGCCACCAGGCCTATTTCTATCAGCTCTATAAACAGTATAATCTGGGAGGTTGATAATCTGAGGCTGGAATAGTTGAGTCCAGCCAGGTCTCACATAAGGCAAGAATGGAAGGACAAGCAGCAAGAGACCAGCCCACAAGTAAGTCTGTTTCAGGGAGAATACTTTGAACATTTTAGTCAAAAAAAGTGAGATTGTACTGAGATGGCCCAGGATTAGATTCAATATCACTGGCTGCTAGGAGAAATAAACTAATTAACCAGTAACAAATTAAGAAAACATATGAAGAAGCCAGCAGAAGAAGGCCATTTGGTCTATCTAGTCTGCTCATATTGCAGGGTCCACAGCTTGAGCTACTGACCCTGTCCCCAGTCCTCCCAACCTTTCCATCCTCCCTACCCATGATCCTTACCTTCCCCCATGCCTATCCCAGCTTCTCTTGAAGCTGCCTGCCATCTTCAACAAGACCAGCTCTTCCAGCAGCACATTCCAAGTGTCCACCACCCTCTCTGTGAAGAAGTGCTTCCTGACCTCCTTCCTAACATCCCCCCTCCCTAGCTTACGACTGTGCCCTCTTATGTTATGGTTGCCACTTAGCTTACAAATACCCTCCTCATCCACCTTATTTATCCCTTTCAAATACTTCAAGGTCTCAATCATGTCCCCTCTCTCCCTCCTGTCCTTCAGGGAGTACATGTTCAGTGCCCTCAACCTCTCTTCATATGCCTTACCCTGCTGACCCACTATTATCATTGTAGCCCTCCTCTGGACCTTCACCAGTAGGTTAATGTCCTTTTTGAGGTGTGGACACCAGTACTGAACTTCGTACTCTAGATGTGACCTCACCAATGACCTGTACAAGGGTAGTATAACCTCCTCTCTTCTACTACTGATCCCCCTACCTATGCATCCCAGTACCTTGTTTGTCCTTGCTGCTGCTTTCTTACACTGTGTGGAGTGCTTCAGGTCACTAGCGGTCACTTAAAAATGGGGTATTTAAAATATTTTGGGGTTTGGCACAACCACCTGGGACTTTTAACAACAGCACTAAGAGAACAGCACTTAATGCTCCTGGGAATGAGACAGTTAAAGTGGTCCTCAGAGTTTACGCAGATCAAGTTGGGAGAAATAAAAAGGCCTGCCAATCCACACTCACCTTTGAAGCTTAAAAGGGTGTATGTGAGATGTTAAAATAAGACTAACGGTAAAAAGATTAAAATATAAAAACCACACGGTAACAAAAAGCTTATAATTCAATATAATCCAAAAAGACAAGACGCTTGCCCAGAACCCTTAGGAGTAAAACCTAACAACAGCACCTACTGAAAACTAATTAAAATGGAATAAAATGCAAAAGGAATGGTAATCAATGATGTCCACAAGCTGGCAAACTATGTGAGCAAGTAGATAAGAAACAATCTATAACTGTGCAAAGCCTGTGAGCAGAGTAGACGGACAAGCTACAGGGCAGTTCCGTAATGGATTAGCATTAGCAGTAAATAAAGTTGCGGGGCCCACTTTTCAAACAGCCACTAGATTGGTGTAAGCTACACCGAACCCCCGCCTGTGGCAAACTCCAGGTGTATCAGGATCCCTGCACCAGATTTTAGTAGATTACAGGTCCTGGCACCAAAGTCCCCATGGCTGTCCCAAATGGAGTGATGCGCCAAACTGGTGGCTCACAGGAGAGGTTTGTCGGAGGCTAGCCGTCAGCCCCTGCCTGTTGAGAATCTGGCCCAATGTCTTTATGTTTGAATTAGTAGAAAATGGTCTTTTTGAACAGCTGTATTATTAAGGCTGATGCATTTTCCTTTGCATTGGGATTTGTAAATGATTAGCCACATTTGATGTAGTTGTACAGACTGTATGAACTGATCAAACAGCACTACTATTAGTAATATGAAGGAATAGGAATTTTCATCCTTGCTATTATTTGAGTCCCACACTACTCTGTTCATGGTACAATTGACCTTATTTTCTACTAAAATTATAAAAATGTAGTTCCCTTAAGAAAAACTCAATGTCCCTCTTTTGGATTGCAAATACGGTATCGCATTCGGCTATCTAAGCTAGGACATTAGATACAAGCCCTAGCCAAACTGACATCAGTACAGTTAAAACATACAATGTGATATAACACTTTCTGTTCCATGGGTGCTATTTGGTGCACAGTTAGCACTGAGGGCTACAGCTAGAAAAAGCATTTGAAAGAAATGCACTTTTATGTTTGACTTGGAAAGCATTTCAGGAAACTGTGGCCTGCATGCAGCATTCTGCGGTCTCTCCCTGCTAAGCATGTTTTTACATTTACAGCAGTAAGCAACCATATAGTGCTTTTTATTTTATGTGAGAAATGCTCATAACCATGTAGAAACAGATGTGCAAAGCACAGCTGAAGCAGTGCCTAGTACCTTTAAAAACCGCTTTAATGCACCCCAACATATTCTGAGATCAAACCACAGTCTGAATGTGATAAAAGTTTAAGCCACAATATACTGCCACAACAACAGATAGGCTAAGAAGGATTACAAAGACATCCACATAGTAGTCAATGGGAACAAAATATATACATTGCACAATGTATACGGTAGAAACCAGTGGAGGTTTGCACTGCTGGATGTGCAAGTTTGTGGTAGGTAATACAACCATTACAAGTTTGAATGCTTTTAAAAATATTTACATTAGTAAGCCTGTTTGACACATCAGCTCAGCACATAAACACATTTTGTGTTATGGTTTATTTACCCATGGCATATTTTTTCTTTGATAACTGCCCCATGGAGTGCTGCTTATGAGGCTATAACCCACTGCAAGACTAACATGTCTACTGAGAACACTTTGCTGTCCCCGCACCACTGTACCATTGCTGCAGGCCCTTAGATCAGTTCATGGGGCTGATCTAACCCTAGGCAGGACTTGCAACCACAGCAGAGCTTTGAAAATCCCCCATTACAGGATGTAGCAGCCCTGTTGTGGTGCAAGTCCCAATCTGCCATTGTGCACCCCCAATTCAGGTGGGTTCCCCCTCAGAACGCGTTGGAGCGCTGAGTCACTATGACACCAAATGGCAATGTCACTGACCACGCTTTTTGCGGGGGGGGGCTGCGCTCCCCATGCCCCCCTTTGTGGGAGGCTGTGCCCCCCAAACACACACCCTAACTATAGATTCCAACTCCAGGAGGGTAGACCTCAGGGAGGGGCAGTGAAGTTGGGTTTTGGTGCCGTAGTGGCTCGGCGCCCTAATGCTGGTGCCCTGAAGCACTGCAGTGATTCGGGTGCAAGGCTGGAGAAGGGCCAGTTCAGCACAGGGGCTCCCCGTTTTCAATATAGCCTGCATTCAAAAATCAGGATTGCCGCAAGTTTTGATGCAAGGTGCCCCTTGCGTTAGTTCTGTTTGCTGTAGGCACCTTGCGTCAGTTTCGGTGCTTTGAAAATTGAGCCCCCAGAGTCAGTTGCAGCCATGAATAAAAAATGTTAAGTTAACAGAGCAGGAGAAAGGTATGTTTAAAATGCAGGAAACACTTACATAGCATTGTGACCAGTCTCCTGGTCTTCCCTGCTCTGACTCCGGTCAGACTCCTTTTAGCACTTTGCCTCCACATTTCACAACCACTGCTTTGACGACGATGTATCAGCTGGAGGTGTGGCTTATGAAGTGGTTCACCCTGCCCCCTCATGGTGCTGCCACCACCGTGATTGGGCTAACAGAGGAATGGACACAGGAGCAGAGGTGGCAGACAATGGACTGCAGGTGCAAATTTCCAGTGTAGCTGGTATGAATGTCCAAGGTAGTTAGCCCAGCAGACAAGCAATGTAGCATCAGAGGTCACAATTCGGGAGGGTACACAGGGCAGGTTGGAGGTTACAAAGAACAGCTGATGCTGTAAAAGGCTGTATACTGGCGAGGCGAAACAGCTCTGGCCCTGAGCTGTTACCGGTCACTAACGTCTGAAAAGTGAGCAAGCTTCCAGTTGCGACTCTGCTGAGAGAGTGGAGTTGGAGACCTCACCTCCTAAAACTTAACATAGCACTCAGATATGCAGCTACCTTCAAATTTATTAAATTAAGTCTCACAAATCTCAACACCTAGTACACAGTAAGCTTTTTAATTCAAAATGTACTGAATTTAGAGTTTATAATGTGCCTGACACCAACATGGCTTTCTCTGATTGGAAAGGCAGCGTGCAAACCAACACTGTGCAGTGTCGTGTAATCAAAAAGACGGAACTCTGAAAACTTCTTTAAAGCAACAGTAGCATGAAACACATACTGCACTGGAACTAGCTTATCTAGTATTTAAACACTAATTGTTATATTACTGCTATTTAATAATTAGTGGTAAATACTGGTTCATTGTTATTTAAACCTCAAACCACTTAATAAGTGGAATAAGGCACCTGAGAGGAGGTATTATACTTCATAACATGCATTGGGGGTGATCCAGGAAAGGAACTGCAGCAAGTGAAGAGGTGACTGCTCTCTCAGTGGAAGGGAAGTAAATGCAAATCTAGGCGCTTTCATTATTATTACTTCACATAGTTATTGCATTGGGTAAAGGAGGAGTAGGAGTTGAAGAAGGTTGTGCAATGGCTACTTAAAGTATTTTTGAGTGTGGATAGGAATATAAAAAGCAGTTGCTCAACATATCTAAACGTGTGCAACAAAGGAAGTAAGGGAAATAAAGATGTTTTACACTGATAGAGGGGAGAGTGGGGACTTGGGGGTGTTTGGTATCCTGCATCTGGAAGGGTGGGGGTGCTGGTGGGCAACGACAGCAATGGGTAGGGTGGTAGGCTGCAACAACCACGGTGCACCAATCTTTCTAAACATTGCCTGGAGAGTGGGAGGATGTTTAGTGTGCAAACTACATAGAAAAACTTAGAAAGGAGATTGAGGGTCTGCAGGAGGAACTAAAACAGGCAAGGCAGATTGGGGGTGGGTTTAGCCCAATACTGGAGGGAGGAAGAAGGGGAGATGAGGGAGGGCAATTTAAGCCAACAGTGGTGAGGAGAGGGTCAGAAGAAGGGAAGCAGAGACAAAGGGGCCCAGGCCAGGAAGAACGATTGCCGGGGAAACCAGGTCAGGAGACAAAAGTCAAATGGAAGGAGGCAATAGGGACTTGTGAGGGAAGGCGAAGAAGTGGCAAAAGTCATGGAGTGGAAAGGAGAAAACAGGTTACTATGCAGAGAGAGGGAGCAGGCATTTGTGAAGGATCTTCAGAAAATAGTTTTGCACTGCTAGAGAGGAAGAAGGTGGAGGAGGGAAATGATGAAATTAGAGGAGTAATTGATAAATGCCTGGACCAAACTGGAGCGGGGGGAAGTTCTGCTGGGAGAACTGCAACAGGGGTAAAAGGGCATAATAATGTGCAGGAGGAAGAAGAGGAGCTGGAAATGAGGGAGGGAGATGAAAGAGAGCAAGCAGGGAGTAAGAGGGGTGGAATCCTAGTGCTGGGGGACTCAATACTAAGAGGAGTAAGGTGGGGTAGCAAGGCGGAGAGGCATAGTCGCATTTGGGTGGAGGCCATGCCAGGAATGACAGCGGAAAGGGTGGGACAGTCTGTTCTGAAATATGCTAGAAGGGTAGGGACAAGCCTCATTTAATTATACATCTTGGGACAAACGACCTGGCTGACAAGACAGTGGATATAGTCAAGAGGGTTTGAGAACTAGCACAATTATGTGAGGAGGCAGGAAGATCAGTAACTTTTCGAGATACTTCTGGTGCCAAAAGGCAAGCACAACAAGAAAGCTGAGAATAGAGGAATTTAACAGATGGCTAAGAACCTGGTGTTGTGCTAAAGGGTATGGGCTGTTGGGGGGTGGGGAGGGACCTGGGAGGACAGTAGTCTCTATGCCAAGGACAGACTACACTTGAGTGAGGAAGGAAAGAAAGTGTTGAAGCAGAGGATGGAAGAATATATAGAGGAAGTTGGGAGTTTAAACTAGGAGTGGGGGTAGCAGTTGGGAAGAGATATGCAGAGACCACAGGTTGGAAATCATATGAGCTTACCCCCAGACAGTGACAAAGGACAAATAGAAAGTACTATTGGTGATGCTAGGAAAGGAGGGCAGGATGGGAGGAGGGGAAAGGGTGGAAGGTGGTTACCCTTAATGCTAGGAGCCTTGGGAGGAAAACTGCAGAGTTGCAGGTTCTCATGGCAGAGGGAGAGGTGGACATTGCAGCCATCACGGAAACATGGGCCACCCAATATAATGACTGGGACCTGTCTGTACCAGGGTACAGGTTATTTCGTAGGGACAGGGTGACTGGGAAAGGAGGGGGGGTGGCACTATATGTGAAGGAAGGACTGAAGTGTGTAAGGGAGGAAGGGGAGGAGGGTAGTACAGAGTCACTTTGGGTGCAAATCCAGGATTCCAAGAATAGGAGTCTTAGAATGGGAGTGGTGTACAGGCCACCATCTCAGATAGAGGAGTTAGACAGGGAACTAGTGGGACAGATCAGGAGGACCTGCAAGAAGGGTAGTGTGGTGATTGTGGGGGACTTCAACATGCCAGGAGTGGACTGGAGCACCCCAACAACCAGGAACAGAAGGAGCAGGTACTGCTGGATGCCTTCCAGGACAGCTTCCTGCTGCAAATGGTCAGTGAACCAACCAGGTTAGGAAATACCCTTGACCTTGTGCTGGCAAATGGGGACTTTGTGAGAGAACTTACAGTGGAGGAACCGCTGTCAGGGAGTGACCACCACTCAGTATGGCTCACATTGGATATGGGCAAGGAAGGAGTGGAATCTGGCACAAGAGTGCTGGACTTCAGGAGGGCTGACTTTGGGAGGATGGGGGAAGTGGTAAAAGGGTACCTGGCCAGAATTCAATCTAGTATGGATACTAACCAGAGATGGGAGCTCATAAAGTTGGGGATAGTGGAGGCAACCAAAACCTGCTGCAAAGCCCAGAGCAAGAAGGCTAGAGCTAAGAAACCAAGCTGGTTGAGCAAGGAGGTCATGGAAAAGGTAAGAAGGAAAAGAGCTGCCTTTAGGAAATACAAGAAAACAGGGAGGGGGGAGGACAGAGAGAGTACTTGACAGAATCGAAGGAGTGACAAGGGCAGTAAGGGAGCCAAAGCATCTACGGAACTCAGGCTGGCACAAGGCATTAAGAAGGGGAGAAGGACTTCTTTAAGTACATCAGGAGAAAAGGAGCTGTAAGGACCACATAGTAAGGATTAGGAAGGAGGGGTTGGGTGGAAGCAGAGTGCGATGGAAGGAAGCACTAAATGAGTACTTCTGCTCAGTATTTACTAAAGAGAAGAGGGGTGACACCCAAGATGGGAGAAATGGCAGGCGCGGGGGAAGTGATGACAGATGGGAAATCATGGAGGGCAGAGTTCGAGAGGATTTGAAGGCACTGAGGGTGGACAAGGCGCCAGGCCCAGATGGCATCCACCCCAGGGTACTGAAGGAGCTGGCAGAGGTCCTTGCAGGACCTTTGCAGACCTATTTAATGCCTCACTACATTTGGGGTGTGTACCTCAGGACTGGAGGATGGCTCATGGTGCCCTCCATAAGAGTGGCCCAAGGATGAACTGGGAAACTACAGACCCAGTGAGCCTCACATCCATCGTGGGTAAGCTAATGGAGACTATCCTGAAGGAGAGGCTGGTGGCCCTCTTAGAGGCCAAAGGACTACAGGACAGCAGACAGCATGAATTCATACGTGGCCGACCCTGCCAAACCAACCTGGTCGAGTTCTATGACTGGGTAACTAGGCAACTGGACAGAGGACATGCAGTGGATGTCCTGTATCTGGACTTCAGTAAGGCATTCGACTCAGTGCCACATGGAAGGCTGGGAAGGAAGTTAGTAGGCACAGGGGCAGGTGCAATGCTGGTGAGATGGGTGGAAACTGGCTGCAGGGAAGGCAACAGAGGGTGGTGGTGGGTGGGAGCTCTCACACCCAAGGGCAGTGGCGGCGGTGTCCCACAGGCTCGGTGTTGGGACCAATGTTGTTTGGGATATTCATTGCAGATATATCATGGGACATCAAGAGCAAGATCAGTCTGTTTGCTGATGATACCAAGGTTGTGCGGTGGTGGATGACCTAGGGGATGGCAGGGGTTGCAGGATGATCTGGCAAAGCTTGAAACCTGGTCAGACACCTGGCAACTGGGCTTTAATGCCAAAAAGTGCAAGGTGATGCATTTTGGGATGAAGAACCCAAGGAGGACTTACCAGCTAGGGGGAGTGCAGCTAGCCCAGACAGAGGAGGAGAAGGATCTGGGTGTGCTCATCACAGGGTCAATGAACAACTCGGCACAGTGTAGGAAGGCAGCTGCAAAGGCCAACAAAATGCTGGGTTGTATTGCAAGGGGATATCCTCGAGGAGGGAGGAGGTGATTCTGCCACTGTATAGGTCATTAGTTAGACCACACCTGGAGTACTGCGTGCAGTACTGGCGTCCGATCTGAAGAGGACATTAAGTTACTGGAGGAGTGCAGCGCAGGGCGCGACAGATGATCAAGGGTCTGGGGACTTATCATACAAGAGGAGGTTGAAGGAGTTGAACATGTACTCACTGGAGGAGAGGAGAGACAGGGGGACATGATTGAAACCTTAAATACATGAAAGGAATAAACAAGACAGGTACAGAGGGCTGTTCAAAGTAAGGGAGGGAGGGCCACCAGGGCCATGATATGAGACTGGAGCAAGGAAGGTTCAGGAGGAGATGAGGAGACACTTTTTACAGAGAGGGTGGTGGCTGGGTGGAATGCGTTACCTGCAGAAGTGGTATGCAGTAGAACAGTGGACTGCTTCAAACGAGGATGGGACAGGACAAGGGGGAGGGTTAATGAAGGGGAAGGGTGGAAGGGAGGGGCAGCTGCAGAATAAGGGGTGCTAGCTGCACATTGGAGCAGACTTGATAAACCTCTAGGCCTTTAACTGCTGGCAAATTTCGTATGTTCGTATTGTGCTAGTTGCAGTGGTATATTGCCTCCTTCCTCATGCCTTATTTCTTACATAGCGTATTTCTTACCTAAACAAGTAGCCTAAAATTGTTCACAAATCTGTATTAAAAGCAGAAATCTGAAGACAGAAATATTTAAAAAGATGCAGTTATAGCTCAGAGACCATGGAAAGAAATAAGCTTTTTATTGTGATTTAAAGAAAGGGAGAGTGTTGAGAAAAGATATATAGGCAGAGACTCCTGCAGATTACAGGTGCAGCAGAGGAAAAAGATCTACACCAGCTGCAGAGCGTTTCTAGTCCTGCTCTGAAAGCATTGACAGTGCTAGATTCCACAACCTTACTGGGTGGACTATTCCACATGTCAACCATCCTTTGTGTGAAGTAGTGCTCACTGCTCTTTCCTCTTATTCCAGCAACAAGAGTGTACTAGTGAAGTCATGTATTATGCACGCACAGACATTTTATTTTACAGTAGCTAGCTAGCCAGCTAGTCAATTTAAAAAATGCCTTTCTAAAAACCAAGGTGCCTTACACAATCATGACAATAATCAAGTCAAAACCATCAGTGGGTATTAAAACCAGACAACAAAGTGAAAGATTACAGCTCCTTATAAACAATGCAGATAACCATGGCTGTTTCAGTTTACTCAGAGCAGCCCAGCTGAGATGGAGCATCTTGTTTCCAGTGAGGTCCTGCTTCTACCCATTTCTGCAGATCACTGGAATGGAGCATTGTGAGGTTAAGTGACTTGCTGCTCAGGATCGCACGAGTGTTTGGCTTTAGCAGGGTTTGAACCTGTGATCTCCAGGTATCCAAGCTGGTGCTCTAATCACTAGACCACACTATCTCCCTTGAGGATCCCCAAGTCATCTGTGTATTCTCCACCCTGTCTATCCTCTTTGGTATTTGGAAAGCTGTGGTCATGTCCCTTTTCCACCTTCTTGTCCCTAGACTATGATCATGTTTCCTCTCCACCTTCTTGTCTCTAGAAACATAGAAACATAGACTTTGATGGCAGATAAGGACTGCTTGGCCCACCCAGTCTGCCCATTTCCCTACCTATCGGATAAGCGGCAGATCCTAGTTTTACCAACAGCCTACTTCCTCCTACCTCCCACTAGAATTGCCTTATGTCTGTCCCATGCATTCTTAAATTTCCCTACTGTTTTTCACCCCACAACCTCCTCAGGAAGTCTGTTCCAGGCGACCACCACCCTCTCCGTAAAAAATACTTCCTCATGTTGCCCCTGAGTCATCCCCCTCTATCTTTAGATTGTGCCCCCTTGTTCTTACACATCTTTTTTTCTGAAAGATGCTGCTCTCTTGGACTTTGTTGTTTCCCTTGAGGTACTTGAAAGTTTCTATCATGTCCCCCCTCTCATTCCTTTCCTCGATCATGTCCCCTGTCTGCCTTCTTGTCTCTAGATTTGATCATGTCCCCTCTTCGTCTTCTTGTCTCTAGACTGTGATCATGTCCTCTCTCTGCCTTCTTGTCTCTAGACTGTGATCATGTCCCCTCTCCGCCTTCTTGTCTCTAGACTGTGATCATGTCCCCTCTTCATCTTCTTGTCTCTAGACTGTGATCATGTCCCCTCTTCATCTTCTTGTCTCTAGACTGTGATCATGTCCCCTCTCCACCTTCTTGTCTCTATACCGTGATCATGTCCCCTCTCTGCCTTCTTGTCTCTTGACTGTGATCATGTCCCCTCTCCACCTTCTTGTGTCTAGACTGAATAATTTGATTACAGTTAAGTCCAGTCTCTCCTCATAGCTCCTGCAAGCCACTAGTCAGTGGGGTGACCCTGTACTGGATTCTGTTTAGCCCTTCAACATCCTTTCTGTACTGTGGTGACTAGAACTAGACTCAGCACTCCAGGTGTGGTCTGTTTTTTAATTCTTTTTTTTTTTTCCTTCTTGTGTTTATGCCCCCTTTCTCCTCCAGTCCCTTCAGCTTTCTGCCTGCCCGGCCCCATCACCACCATCTCTGGCACTTACCTAATCTCTGTCAATCCCCTGTGGATTGCCCCCCATGACTGGGCCAGGGAGGAGCTGTCCTTCCCACCTGTAATGACCATAGACAGATGGGAAGCCAGAGCCCAGTTGGTGGTGTGGCCTGTGACAAACAGGAAAATCATCCTGCCAGTGAGGTCCTAGAGTCTCCTCCTTTCTAGCCCCGTCCTCCTGCCCGATGTCAGGCCTGCCCCTTCAGACCTCATGCTCACTAGCGTACCCCTGCAGGAGAGACAAGCTCCCTGGCCCACCACAGGAGTCAGTAGCGCAGTGGAACCCAATGCCATCACTTCCTGACTGGGAGCCCTCGTTGTTCCCTGCTCATATCAGAACCTGGGTCACTGACGTGGGAGCACACAGTGCTACCCATGGAGCCATCAGGTGGCTCCTAAATTCTTTGTTTTAAGATTTTTTGATAGGACACTCACTTCCCCAGAAAGAAAATTAAAAAAAAACAACCACCTCTTATAACTTGGCAAAGTAGCATATAGGTATCTCATTGTTGTACATTAATACAGATCTGCGACCACGCTTGTGGTTGCATGAGTGTTCTGACACCCATTCTCAGGGCGTGAGAACTGCAAACCAAAGGTGAGATGGATCAATAATATTAACTGTATTAATAATAATATTATAATTTATTAATCAATTTTATTTTATTATATATGTAACCCCTGGGTGGCGCTATCCCACGGGCTACTACCCTTGCCTGCTTGGCTACCAACAGGTTAAGGGGCCTGAGTTCTGAAACGGGTGCCTCCACCCAAAGGTCGGGATTGGTTTGGGTCAGGCTAACCAGGCCACAGCCCTCTGGGACACTGTGACCCCCCCTCTTTTCCCACTAGTGGCCCACACAATACACACCTTCCTGACACCCCAGATATGCTTTGTACATACACTTATATTTGGCACTTACCCCCAGGACTGGTTCCTTCAGCTTGACTCTGAGGACCCCCTGTAAAATAAGGTGATGCAGTACAACAGCAACAATGCAATACCTTCAACATAAACTGACATCACAGTCAATGTAAACTGCAGAAAAAGACAGATCTGATTTATTCAGGGGACTATAACAAGGACCGGGGATAATCAGGTTAATTTGCTTAATCACACTATGAATCACACTGCAGTGCATGCAGTCAGAGTCCCATTCAGTCACACTCTTGGGGTACCCAGGATGGGGGGGGGGGAAGGCTAGCCAGGACCATCGCCCAGGGTAGGCCAGCGTCCCAGCTGGTTGGGGCCCTGTGATGGAGAAATAACATGCACACACAACCAATTTGTAATCCGGAGCTGGAGGGCTCAGTTCATGAAAACAACACAACAAGAATCAGATGACACACTTTTGATTTAAGAAAGGTTGCAGGGACCTACCCTGATAATTACGGTACCCAGGCTGAATGCAGGAGGGATAATAGATGGATGTTCTGGATTGCCAGAGGAAGCAGGACCCACACGAGTTGCTTCAGCGTTGTTCCTGTTCAGGCAAAGAGCAGGGTACTGATCCCCTGGCAGGTCCCTCATCGATGGATCTTCTCTGTGCCGCAGGGTAGGGAGATAAGGCCCACGTGGCAGGGCCTATCTGCATTAGGCAACAACGGGTTCAGTCCAATTTTAGCTGGGAAACAGCTTCCAGCAACTAGCACACAGTTCACAGCAAGAGGGGAATTAGACAGCGATCCCCAATCAGCACTTAGCACATTCATATGTACAAGCCAGCAGCACACAGCCAGACTAAATCGCACTTCCCTTTCAGTTCATAGTACATTTATATACCAAATTCTACCTGTACCAGGCCAAATGCTCCCCAGTTACGATCGCAAGTCTCTGCACACACTGGGAGCTCAGAAGTGACTGAAATTCCCGACAGGCCGATCGCATTCAGCAAAATCCTTGGTCTTCTACAGGTTAAGCTTGGTCCCAAATCAGCAGCTTGCTTCGTTCTCACAAAATTCGGATTTAGTCCGACAAAAGTCCTCTTCTCCCTCTTAGGGCCGAAAGCAGGCTAGCAGGCTAGAAGTCAGGCCTTTCACGGTTCTCCCGCGTGAACTACTGCACAAAACGGCCACTCGAACATGCCAAGCTGTTGCTCTCTCAGCTTCCAACTTGAATCTGGCTTGCCAGCAGACAGCCCAAGGGCTTTCACTCAGATCCAAAAGGTTGGGTTGTTCGGTTCAGGGGTCAGTCACAACAGGCTCCCTCTATAGGTGCAAAAAGATACCAACAGTCCAAAAACTGCAATTCCCAGAGTCTCACTCCACACAGTCCCATTTCAGCAGGCTCCATTTGAGAGTCCCAAGTACTGAGTAGTCCCATTCGGTAGTCTGGGACCAAAATGGTGGAGCTAATCAGAAACAGTCCTTGCTGCAAGAAGGCAGGTTAGAACAACTCACATTATTATTACTCTAGCAAATGCTCAGCAAATAATCACATCTTTCAGCAGTGCTCCCTCTGCACAATTAGCGATGGCAGAAACGGAGCGATTATTTAGCAGCCCAGACGGGACTCGGGCATAGAAACACACAGGCCCCCCATTTAAACTAATTATGACTGCAAGCAGGCAGCCCTTAAAGAGACAGTACATGGAGGCTTTACAAGCACTCACTGGCAACAACATTAAAATGGCTTTAGCACCAAACACCAGCCAGACAGTGAGCAATTATGCGAGCTCGTGGAAGACTTTTTGGGAACCCCCATTTATAGGGGGGTTACATACATATTAAAATTTAAAAACAACAACCCGAATGTGCCCATTTCCAGGGCAGCTCTAACTGGTTGGGAACGCTCCCTCAATCTATAATGTCATTCAGATAGGCTCAGGGTGGATGGAGAGGATCAGGCTAAGGATCATGGACCTCAGACAAAGCATACATTATCCACGGGAACCTTCATCTCTAAAAATGTCTGATCTGACCTGTCCTAGACATAACTCAGTTCTTCCATAATGTTGAAAACCTAATTAACCAAGGCATGGCATCCTTCTATAGCTGGTGTTACAATCTGGAGTCAGTGTTTGGTGACTATCTTTTCTGGCTGCAGTCAGATGAATCAAAGTCAGATGACAGGTATGGTGGACAGACATGGAAGGAGGCAAAAAAAAAAAAAGAAATAGTTGGTGTCAGGAACATCTGCTGCAAAAATCTCATTCAGAGTTGGCTATAGTGTTAGCAGCAAAGAGATGAAGGGAAGAACAGTTGCAAAAAAGATGTGCCGGCCCAGCAGGCTGGGAGTCCCTGAATCTCAAGCATGCTGATGACCTATGTGCAGTGTACTTTTTATTTTATTTATTTATTTATTAAGTAATCAGAATTACAACACTTTGAGTCAAGGACTTTTTTGCAAAAGCTCCACGTCAGGACAGTTCTAGCTGGGGTAAGGAAAAACAATAATACATACCTTCTAGGCAAACTCCCTCCAGACAGTGGAAGAAGAAACTTCACTCACTATAACACAAGCATGAGTCCAGTGGGTATCAGAAAGAGGAAATGTTTCATGGGGAGCAAAGCTATCAAAGCTATAGCCAAGGAGGAAACCAGATGAGTCTGTGGCATACCCCGATGATTCAGACGAAATGGGGTATAAAAATTAAGGTTTTAAATCAGTAGCAGGGAGAGTGCTTAGAGAGATTGTCTGTTAAAAACTAGAGGGGACATCATGTGACAGAGCAGGGGCTTTTTCTGCCACCTCATGCAGATGGCCTGTACAACTCTGTCATGGGTTATTATGTAAATACCTGTAGGGGTTGTGTGATAGCCCCTTTGGTTTTTAATATATATGATCTCTATGGAGGACTAGGAGTGACAGTAAAGGAATAGGCCTGCAAGTACTCTGGAAGGAGATTTTTCAGTGATAGGGAAAATTATAGAATCACTTCTGAAGGAAAGAAATGTCAAGTATCTAGAGGCCAGAGGGGCACAGGACCCAAGGCAGCATGGATTCACAACAGGAAGCTCATGCCAGACGAATCTGATAGATTTCTTTGACTGGGTGACCAAAGAAGTAGATCAGGGAGGGGCTGTGGACATGGCCTACCTAGACTTTAGCAAGGCATTTGACACAGTCCCACACAAAAGATTAATATACAAGTTAGCCAGCCTGGAAGTGGGTCCCAAGATGGTAGCCTGGGTAAAGAATTGGCTGGAGAATAGGACACAGAGAGTAACAGTAAATGTAGTCCACTCTGAAGAAAGGGCGGTTACTAGTGGGGTACCGCAGGGTTCAGTATTAGGACCGGTCCTCTTCAGTGTCTTTATAAGCGACATTGCAAAGGGACTGGAAGGAAAAGTATGTCGCTTTGCAGATGACACAAAGATCTGCAACAGAGTTGATGCACAAGGTGGGGTGGAAAGGATGAGGAGGGACTTGGCAAGGTTAGAGGAATGGTTAAATGTATGGCAGCTTAGATTCAATGCTAAGAAGTGCAAGGTAATGCACCTGGGGAACAAAACCCAGGGAAGAGTACAGGGGTGAGATACTAACAACAACAAAAATGGAAAGGGACCTGGGGGTAGTCATATCAGATGACCTAAAGGTGGGCAAGCAATGTGAGAGGGCAGCAAGGAGGCTGGGGGATACTGGGATGCATAGGGAGGCATCACCAGTAGAAAACAGGAAGTTATTATCCCTCTGTACAGACAGCTGGTGAGACCCCATCTGGAGTACTGCATGCAGTTCTGGAGACCCAATCTCCGCAAAGACATAGACAGGATGGAAGCTGTCAGAGGAGGGCAACTAAAAGGTGCAGGGTCTGTACCAGAAGACATATGAAGAGACTTAAGGAGTTTAATATGTATAGCCTCAAGGAAAGGAGGGAGAGGGGACATGATAGAAACTTCAAGTACTCAAGGGAATCAACAAAGTCCAAGAGGGTAGCATCTTTCAAAAAAGAGGTGTGCAAGAACAGGCACAATTTGAAGATAGAGGGGGGTATGAGATGTAATTTAAGGAAGTATTTTTTTTCACAGAGAGGTAGTGGATGCACGGAACGCCTCCAGAGGAAGTTGTGGAGTCAAAAACAGTGGTGGAATTCAAGCATGTATGGGACAGTCATAAGGCCATTCTAGGGGGTGGGGGTAGGAAGAAGTAGGCTGCTGGTTAACTAGGATCTGCAGCTTAACCATTAGGTAGGGAAATGGGCAGACTGGATGGGCCAAGCGATCCTTATCTGCCGTCAAATTCTATGTTTCTATGTAAGTATGTAAAAGAACAGTAGCTGAAGAAGGGAGAATATAGTTTGTAAATGCAAAATGTACTGAGAATTTTCTGTTGGGGAAAGGCACACTACACTGAGCTGAAACTTGTGCCCCAGTGCCACATAGAAGGGAATTGGGCATAGGGAGGTTGGAACTTGCTCAGGCTCACACAGTATGCAAGCGGTGGATGTGGGATTCAAACTTGGGTCTGTTAGGTCTCCATGTTCACAGGTCTGTGCTGTGACCACTAGGCTATACTGCCTCCAAGAGATACCACCACACCTTGCTCAAAAAAATGCCTCCAGGTTTGGTCTAAGCAAGGCCTTGTATGGTTCTTTAATCTGTACCTCTCTCTATCCATCCCCACTGCTTCCAAACATTAAGTTTTGTCTTTTCCTTGGTTATGCTGTCCACTGTTCTAACATACAGGCAGAGGGGTGGGTCAAAAAACTGAAAGTCGTGCATGGAAACTGCAGCCAGAAGACAGGCAGGGATGGCCTGAACAACTCCAAACAGAACAGATGTCCACACTCTACATATATCTTTGCAGGACTTTTCAGTCTTTTACAAAGCACTTTTATTAGGTCTGTGCAAAGCAAACATGATTTGGGACAAATACAAACAGATACTGCATTTTTTACAGACACAACTAACACTGTTAAATATTTGTATTTGTGTTAGACCATGTAAAGTAGTATTAGACCTTGCTAAAGCTGGTGTGACGCGTATGTTATTACTACTTTTGATTACATAAATGCATATTTTATTGAAATCTCTCAAACCTTTCACCTTGTGTCATGCTTAATAACAGAAACAAGTCTAAAAGGAGCTGGCTCACTGACACAGGGGCAGGGCGACTGTCTGCGACATTAGCGACCCGGGTTCAGGAACAGACGTGGAACATCAGAGGGCTGGTAGGGGGAGAAGGATTGAGTGTCCTAATGACTGCTGTCCTTCTCCGGGGGAGGGGGTAGAGTGTCCGACACAACGCAGACCCCTGGTGGAGGCTGGGGATAACTCTGTACCAGTGCCATCACTTGTGGGGGGCAGGGCAGACGTGGGATGTCATTGCACGTCCCCACCCCCAAGGAAAAAAACAGCATATCAAAATTGTAGCCACTTGTTAATGATGCCCACTACTGGCTCCGGTCACTTCCACTGGCTCTCCCCTGCCAACCAATTCTGACATCTGCAGTTCAGGCTGGCCTCGACCCTGCCCTAGGGGAAAGCCAGGGAGGCAGTGTCTTGTGGGTTCTCCCCGCCAACACCTTCTCCCATCATCGAGAGGTTCTCCTGGTGCCGTGGCCCCACCCTGGGGGTTAGCTAAGGTGTATCGACTAAGTGGAAGGTTAAGTTCGGGGGAGCGAGGCAGGGGTTAGGAGTGTGGGCAGAAAGGAAGGGGCAGTGTGCAGCACAAAAATAAAAAAGAAACTAGTCTGAAATAAAAGTAAAATATTTCACAGACACTAATTTGCAGATACAAATACCAGAGACACAAATACTAATATCAGAAATCAGCCCCGTGCATAGCCCATTTATTCTCAGTTAATTACAGTCAACAGACAAGCATCAGTACAGAGAGGCCAAGACTGATGTTCAAAGTAATATAGCAGTCTGAAGTCAGAGGAGACTCAAGGTCCATTAATTCTGCTTCCCCCCAACCCCACACCCCCACTTCATAAGCACGGAAACATAGAATTTGTCGGCAGAAAAGGATCACTTGGCATATTCAGTCTGACCAAATGATACTTGCCTATTCTGTCTCTGCAGACTCTAACTGGCCCCTGGCACCCCCCCCCCCCGGAGCAGGGACCAACAAATATGTGCAAGCATGTAATCATTTATGTAGATTTCCCACCCAGCCTACTACCCATGGCACCTACGAACATAGTAATTTTAGGTCAGAAGGGACACTAACTCTCTGTCCCCTCGCTTTATAAACAGGGATGAACCAGGTCCCTTAGAACATCTCACCAACCATTACTAAGTATACCTAAAACTCATCTTTCTCGTATGCAGCTGCACATAAATGAAACAATCTTGCAATAGGACTTCTATCCTGCACATCCCTCTCGCAGTTTAAACAAGCTCTGGAAGAGCAACTACAACTGTGAATGCATTAACTAGATAAGGGTGTTTCATGGGCCTAAACATAAACATTTATTTATTTATTTAAAATATATCCGATTACAATCCTTTGAGTCAGAGACTCATTTACACAGGCACCACATCAATAAGATCAAAGCAGTTCAGACAATATACAATAGCTAAAGCAAATAGACATCAGGAGTCAAAGAGAATCCCCGAGTGTTCACATGAAGGCTGTTGCATACACTAACTGAATCAAAGTACAGTACATTGAGAAAGGGCATATTTAAGCAGAGGCGAAGTTGAGTGCTTCTGCCACCCCAGGAGTGACGTTATTACACGATAACACACACCCTGGAGTGCCTTATTGCAATTATACAATGACTTGTTGTTATATACAGAATAAAAAATTAAATTTTAAAGGATGTTTTTGTTAGTGTGGAAAAATATTTCTTAAGAGAAAATGCAAGGAATGATCCAAATCCAAAGTTACTGTGATGTTACTGTGTAATAACATCACTGTTTCAGTGGGACAGCAGCCAGCTTCTTACATTTTTCCTTGCCATTGTATAATTAAAAATAATGCCACCATCTGTATTACAGTTACCTATATGTTTTGCAGTTTATTCTATGCACTGTTATAGCGATCAGCTCAACAGAACCAGGCCATCATATACATGAAGGTACTGTACCCTAACTGAAAACACTGCTGAGACAACTGTATGTTGTGGCAACATAGACGATAAACACAATGTCGAGACAAGTTTTTGAAGACATTTGATGTGTTTGGTTTTTTTTTAGAGACTGATGTACAGTTCACACACAAAATTCATATAATATAAAAGTGCATATACCCAAATGACACATTTCATTACAAGCTGTTTTGTTGAAGGAAGATATTACTATATAAGGCCTAAAAATGGGTATCAGGTAACTGTAAACTGGGGTAGGTGTGTTATTGAGAGTATTGCATAGTTTATCTTTTATTGCTGCTCCACTGGATCAGCAATATGTGTATAAGCTGTGCCCAGTCCAGATTTTACAGCTCTGGCCTGGGTCTGGTGATCTGGGTTTTACCCATACCCCACTGCATGTGGCTTAGTGATATACTGTACAGATGGCTACAAAGTCTAACCCATTGAAGGCTGAAGTTTTAGAAAATCTTTATGTTTAAAATACCAAGACTCACTCTCCCCCCTGTCACAATTAATCCTCTACCAAAGTCATGCTTAAATACTGGCGCTTCTACATCCATACCACTAAGCTTTTAATGCCAACATGCCACTTCTGCTGTTATGAGTTCCCTCATCCATGAAGTCCCATTCCACTTGTGCCAACCCCCAACCCCAAAACCAGGTAATTTTCCAGGGAGCAGCTCTTAACACCGTATTTTATTTATTTATTTAATTTTTGTTGACCGGGTAAGTGCACTAGACAAATCCTGCCTTTTTTCAGACATGACCAGGGGAGGGGGATACAGATGAATGCCAACTGACCTTAAACCAGATTAAGCTGGTATCAACTACATTACTGCTAAACTCCTTATTTGTAAAAATTGTGTTGATAATTTTTTGTTGTAATATATGCAGAAATTTCTGACTGCTAGAAGATAATGAGTTAACTTTCTGTAGATCTAGTATAAAGGCAGACTCTTCCCACTAACCTATTATTATCCATTTGAGTGCTTGACTGGGCATCCAGCTAGCTACCCTACCTATGGTATTCCTGGTTAGGAATGTAGTGGTCTGAAATGGGTGGATTTTACCTGTTTTTAAATCATGAGAGGACAAAGTGCTGGTTAGGCAGCAATTTGCAATCCTTATAAGGTTAAGCAGAAGAGGTGGCTGTCGACACTTAGGAAAACCTCATTTTGGAGGCTAAACGTCTCCTTGCTGCAAGATAAGGATATTCAAAAGCAAAGAAAGGACCATCTAAAATAGGCAATCATAGATAATAATATAAAAGATGTGAATCCGGGGGTTTTATGGGACACAATAAAAGCCATGGTAAGGGGGGGGATAATAGAAATAGCCTCAAGACAGAAGAGGAATGACTACACAAACAAAATGAACTAGAAATGAAAATAAAAGACCTAGAAGCACAACAGCAAGTCAGACTAGACAGACATCGGGGAATATAATTGGGAAAACTAAAGAAAGAATCCAATCAAAAATTCTTGATTATAAGGTAAAACAAAATCACAGATATTTAAGACAGATAATATGAAGGGGGCCCAAGGGCTTTGAGATTAGTTCCAGGAAGTGTTTAACCCATTCTATTTCTAATAGCTTTCTATTTATTATTTATTTATTGAAAAGTTTCACCAGGTAAGGTACACTGAACAAGTTGCTCATCTCCCGGTATGACCTGGGAGAGTGGGTAGTGAGAGTTACATAGTAACTATAAAATACATGCTGTAGCACAAAGCAGTTGAACAAAAAAGTAATATAGGCATGGATTACAAGCATAACAAGGCATGGGGTACAAGAGTACACACAATAACACAGAAGCAGTTTTCACAAGGGCATGATAAAGCATGTCTTAACAAGCATAAATGCATGGATATTTACAAGGCAGGCAAGGATTCAGCATAATTCAAAAACCTAGAGAGTAAGACAGAATAGTGGCCGAGGTATGATGTCTGTACTATCCATTGGTAATCTGACACAGAATGACTCCCAGAAGATAATGAGTTAACTTTCTGTTGTCTCGATTAAGTCCTCAAGATAGAGGAAAAATAGTGCTGTAAAGCTTCTTATTTACACACGGGCACAGAAACTAGAATAACAGGTTCCAAGGAGTATAAACTCACAAGGAATGTTAGAAAAAAACCTCCCCATTCATTCACAGGTGTCAATGAATGTATTTGTTAAACATGCTAGTTGATTTATCTGTAAAGACAATTAAAACTGTATTTCTAAATGCATTACTAACTCCAGTGCTTTCAAGGTTTAGAAACTACTAAAACTACAAACTATATATATATATATATATATATATATATATATATATATATATATATATATATATATATATATATAGATAGATAGGTAGATAGAATATGATAAACAAATATTGTTAATCCCAAAAGATGAACTTTGTTTTTAGTATATAAATGTTTAAGAAATACCTGAAAGCTGAGTTTTTCCTTTTGAGACACCAGGTGACTCTGATAATCATTTGTTCCAAGGATGTTTAAGTCAGTTTGAAGGCATCAAGTATTATCTGTTCTCCTAGTCCTTAACAAAATGCAGGGACTCCACAGAGTTGTTCTGTTCCTTGGAAAGATACTAAAGTAGTGACTCTTCTTTCAGCATGATCGATCCACCTCATTCCCCTACCACATGAATATAAAAAAAAAGTGAGCTGAATCTTTATGAGCTTCTTGGTGGAGGTGGGTTGGACCTTACTTCCCCCCCAAAAAACAATGCTGCCTGCCACTACTCAGGTTCCAGTTCTTGTACCACCCATTTAAGAGAGAAAATAGTACCTTACAACCATTGCCTAACATGAAAGCGTATTTATTTGAGGGCAGAAAACATTTCTTGGAGGAGTGTAAGGTGGAGGAGACTAAATAGTCTATTTACACCTTCAGTCAGTTCCTCGGACAGAAAACATGTCATCACTCTTTTTGTACATGCAATACTCCTGTTGGCTCCGCCCACAGTTGTAAAAACAGTACAAAGACCTATTCTTTGCCACTGGCAGGTGTAACTGTATATAACCCCCACCTAGCAGGCAGGGGTTAATCCTATGTCATGCTCTCAAGGTTTCTCTGAACCCTGTGCAACCAATGAGTCTGAATGTTGTTTATGCCCTAAAGTGTATGATGTTTCTCTATATTATGTACTTACTGCATCAAATTGTTGAATATTTCTACTTGTTAATGTTACTACTGTTTGTACCACTGTTGGTACTATGTTTATGGCCATGTACTATGTTAATGTCTATCATTTGTGGAATGCTTAGATTCCCCCGGGTTGCCACTGAAAAAGGGACTGTCTTATCTCAGTGGGCCTACCCAGTCATCAAAATTCAAATAAATAAATAAAATGAAAAAAAAAACACTTATTTTATGCAGTCATACTGATAATAGGGATTTCCTGCACACTGTGGTAAGCAGAACTTTGTCCAGGCTTACTTTAAAGGCCTGTATAGTCTTCCTGTCCACTGATAGGCTGATCCAGTGGGTATACCATCACCGCAGCAACTCCCCGACGGTGAAGACCATCACAGTGACAGGATTTGGCCAGAACCACATGTCACTGTGATGGTCTCTGCACGGCCAGGGGATTGCCTCACAGGGTGTTTCGTTCTCCCCCCCCGGTTCAATTCCAACTCGGAGTTAGAATCCTAGAGACCGTGGTTGTAGGGGACGGAGCCCCCCACATGGTGGTGTTTGGGGGGCACAGCCCCCTGATGGAAACACGGAGGCATCCTCGACACTGCATTGCCGACACTCGGCAATGTGGCTGTCGCTGTCAGGGATGTCTCTGTTACCACTGTTGCTGCGGTAAGGTAAAACCGATCCAGAGGTTCATCACCTTGTGGCAGAATAAATGCCTCCTAATGATACCCCTGCATTTACCACTTTTGAGCTTCAGGGCTTGTTCCCGCATCCTGCTAGAGCATGCCAGGTCAAACATTTCTGTCTGTTTGCTCTTGCGGTACCCTTCAGTTTGCAGAAGACTGAGATCCTGTCCTCTAGCCCTCTCTCTACCTGAGGTGAGCATATTAAGTGCCTCCAGGGTCTCCTCATAAGTCTGATTCTTTACACCTCTGGTCATTTTGATGGCCCTACATTGTATCATCTTTACCACCTCAGTATTACTTTTGTTTTTTTCTTTTACTTTTTTCTTTGGTAACCGGGTAAAGCCCACTAGGCACAAGTGCCTGTTTTCACTGGCGACCTGGGAGCACTGGGGAGGTTAACTGACTTTCTCAGAGTTACACAGTATGCAGCTGGAGGTTGCAGGAATCAAACCCAGGTCTGCTGGATGTACCAATCTCATTCACAACTCATTACTCTAACGTCTAGGCTGTACTGCCAGCCCCAAGCACTGTGTGTGCGCTTTATGTCAATGTGAGCAAACCACATCTTATCTAGCAACGTTTCTTTTTAAATACACTGAGAGTGCAATGACATGAAGAATTGGGACTGGGCTACTGAAACCAAATGCATACTTGCTGTGTTCCACTTCAGGTGATCCCCTGGGCTGGAACTGGAAAGAAGTTAATTTTCTGCTCTGAATGGCTTAGTACCATCAGTATGCCAGATGAGCAGTTCCCTTGTAAGCTTGGGGCTTCTCAGCCATGTGGAACTACAGTGCATTTTACTCCTCTGTACTGTGAAGGAGGCATGCTGTTTTCTTAATCTCACCTAGTGTTTCTCAGACTGGGAGGCTCCAATCTATTCCAAGGAAGGATCAAGCAAGTAGTGGTGTGTGAATACCTTTTTCCAAGTACTTACCGATTACTTGTACCTGGTACCAACAGATACGTGGTATTTGTTAATCAGCCCTAAAATCAGACCAAAATCAAATGCAGATCAATATGAATGAAACTGGAAGATTCGTATTCATAACACAGGCTGATAAAAGAATACCCCACTGTGACATATATGGACTGCTTAACACAACACATTCAGCACCATCGAGGAACTATGATATGGAACTTTTTGCATGGCTTAATTCCTTCTATTATTGTCAGCTATACATTATAGTATCAAACTGGTATTATACAATAGCAAGAAGGAATCCTGATCACTGATTGGTTAGTCTGGGACTAGACCTGTGATGTTATCCCAGCACAACATCACGGGTCCAGTCTCAGCATTGTGAACCAATGTAGAGGACCATGATGGCCATTACTTACTCTTTTTTTTGCGTCTTCTCTTAAACAAAAATATTCTTCCACACTAACAAAAACATTCTTTAAAATAATTGTTTTAATTCTGTATTATACCAATCCATTGTATAATAGCAATAATGCCCTCCAGGGTGTGTGTTGTGCTGGGATAACATCACGTCTCAGGTATTGGGCGTACTCAGCCTGCGGCCTTGTGCCCAACCACCTGAGGCATGGCGTTATCCCAGCACAACACACACCCTGGAGGGCATTATTGCTTAAATGGCATGACAAAGGCCAATTCACAAGCCAGACTCCAGATTCCTCTTTGATACACAGTTCTTGCACCAAACTTTTTTTTCTTATTTTAAACTGAGGAACACTAGAATTCATTTCATTTATCTAATGTTTCTACAAAAACATTATTTAGTTTTAGGCATCATTTGAAGGTGCATCTGCTGTCTCTCTATATTCATGTGCTGATTTTAATGTATAACAGTTCAATCTATTTGTATATGTGTTTTGTTTAAAGTAATTGTTTTCTCTGTAGATATTTAGTCCCATGTACTGAGCACTCTGCTCTCTATCGTAGTTGGACTTGAGTCACTCGTAAAATATTCATGACTCACATAGCCCTATAAACAAGTCTGTTAATTCACCTAACTGAAAGTGTGTGTTTTTTTTTGTTATATGTGACAGAATGGGGGTAAACTTCACTCAGCTAATGTTGCATACAAAGACTGACTGATTGCCCAAGGAAAAAGTGCTGATCTGCCTCTTTAACTTTTGTATCTTTCTACCAGATATCATGTGTAGTAAGGGAGGAATAGCATATAACAGAGTGTGGTTTTCAGCTACCTTACAATCACCTGGTATACTAAGGACCGTAAACTACTGGGGCTTCAAATTCTGGAGTGTGTTATTCCACTTATAGGTCCCCCTACTCCAGTTTACTTTTTATCCCCTATGCCAGTCTGCTTACTTCTGGGGAATTCTGCCTTTCACTACCAACAAATGCCCTACCTGTAGGCCTTACAGGACACCACACCAGCTCCAAGTCATATCTGATGACTGGGGACACCCCACTAGTAGAGGTGTGCCCAAAAAAACTTTTGCTGGCAGAATGTCTGTGAAAGTCAGACTTTTGCTTCCGAGTATGTCCGAAAATCAAATTAGTAACTTTCGCAGAAATTCTGACTCTTTGTCGGCCCACTACCATTTAATATTTCCCTGTTGTCTAGTGGCAGTGCAAACATATAAGATTTCCCTGGTGTCCAGTGTCCCCCACCCACCCAAAGCCCTACCCGAAATAGAAATAAAATTTGCTGGTGGCTAGTGATCCCTTCCCCTACCCGATCAGCTACTCAACATGGGCATCCTACGCCCTGGTGTACAGTGTAAGCCTCCCATCCCATCCCCCCAAAGTCAATATAAACCTTTCTCTGATGGTCTAGTTAACCCCGTCCCTAACCCCGATCCACAGTACATTAATTAACAGCTATTCCCTGGTGGTCTAGAGACTCCCCCCCTCGCCCCCCACCAAGGCAGGTAATGTCCCACTACCCCATTCCCCCCTCATCCTGAACCCGAGCGGGCAACCAGCACAGCCCTCCACTCTCCACCACAGCCGGCCACCAACTGAGCTGTCAATGAATGAGCGCAAATCAGAATACTATCCATGTAGTATGATGCATCTGCACAGTCGTGATATCATTTAGCTGGTCAGAATACTCTGTTTATCTGTCCCATGTTATACATTCCAGCAGGGTCTACCTACAGTAATGTTATGGTTTTCCTAATGTTTATTTATTTGTGTAAGCCCCCCTCCCCAACCAACCCTCCTTGTTTAACTAGCAGGGCTGCTTCTCTCACCACACGCATCTAGGGGTAAAAGAGAGGGATGGGGGGGTTCACATTAGTTGAATTTACACATTTTTTGGACTAGCAAAGGTGGTCACCATTAGACTCGGTGGACCAGACTGTTATTAGACTGAACAGTCAGCCAAGTGTGGCTACTACTTGGCACACACCTGGTGGGACCATTTACCATGGCCAGCAACCCGAGTCCCTGGGAGAAAACGTTTGCTCAAAGTCATGCTAGGTTTGCACTTCTGGACAGGGGCACCCAAGTAAATCCAAAACACACAGAAGCAATATCAATACTGTCCAAATCAGGTTGGGATTCTAGAGTGTGGCTTTTATTCACGTAACAAAGTAAGAATGGTACCTAGTGAAGATGGACCCCCACAAGGTTACACATACTGGTATTGCAGATTTCTCCAGTGTATAGAAATTCCTGACATTCCCATTTAGCACAGAGTGAAGATACAAAACAGTGAACTCTCTGGTTCTGAAACTGAAGACTGGCACAACTGCCTGAACTTGTACTGTCCCCATTTCCCACAGGGATGGAAGTGGTACTTGTGACCACAATGAGCAAATCTAGGCTCAAAACTCTTCCAGCACCCACTATACTGGGGTAAACTGACGAACGGAGAATCCAAACCCACATCTTGGGGTA
Organism: Neoceratodus forsteri; assembly: GCA_016271365.2. Lineage (NCBI taxonomy): Eukaryota > Metazoa > Chordata > Ceratodontiformes > Ceratodontidae > Neoceratodus > Neoceratodus forsteri. The sequence goes on from JADMNL010000023.1 coordinate 389,662,753, forward strand.
ATTATTTCCATTAGGCACTGGCCACATGCACTGAATGAAAATGTACTGGTGCCCAAACTGAACCCGTAGAGGTAAACTGGTTGCTCCAGATGGGGGGGGGGGGGTCTCCCACCTTTTGCTTCCAAATTTCTACTTGGCCATTCATTTGGTTAATAACACCTTCACAGAAGAAAACTTGTAGATGCTATTTTGAAATGTTTTCACACTTAACATACTACTGATGCACCTCTGGATGTCCAGCTAAAAGTTCTGTACTTGGACAGTCGCATCTTTGGACTCCAACGTAGGCAGAAATTTTATATAACTCTGGGTGACTGGTCCCATGCTCAGAGAAATTCACCCTACTGTGTTTACAGATGCCCCTGGGCTTTCCCAAAACAAAAGGTCCTTACTCACAACCAAATGAAGATGTCCATGGCAGCTTCACCACAAAGAAAGTGGATTAAGGGGAGTTGCTTCTGAATCCTGAAGTTCGTCCCCATCCCTCCTGGGATGGGGCAAGGGAAACCGTAATAAATAATGTCTCCACCACTTCAAATACTGTTCTTTTGCTCTTCTTCTAGGGTGAGAACAAACGACCACACAAAGAAAGGGGTAGCTCTCTATCAGAACTAAAACTGAGGAGCTGCCCAGCAGCTGCAGCCTCCTCCTCGAACTCCCACTACAGAACTACTGAACATTCCAATTCACTCCCTAAGCCAGTTGGTCAGTTATGGCTTATGCTGCTGCTAGAGTTCCAAAATAACATCACCACTCCAGCTCAGCTGCGACTGAAAAACAAAGTGTGACAGTGTGAAACCCATTTACCTGGCATTTCACAAGCTGCCATCCCTTCCTGCCACTGATCTAACTGGGATTCTAGTAACCCCGGGGAACAAGGGGGTTACATTTGTTTTTGTTGACCAGGAAAGAACAGACCAGGAAATATTTCCTATTTTCTGTCGTGGTGTGTGTGTGTGTGTGTGTGTGTGTGTGTGTGTGTGTGTGTGTGTGAAGGAGGGAAGGGGGGTTGTGGAGGAATACAGATGCAAACTGATTGATATGGAACCAGGTTACTCTGTTGGTGGGTTAGTGAATGGGGGAAATTTGGCCAAGACACTGGAGAAATTACCGTACTTTATTTATTTTTTTTGTGAGAAGTGCCGTGGGATCTTTAACATCTACATGAACAACTACCAGAACAGGCAGACAGCCAGGACCTCATTTTAACATCTTGTCTGAAAGACAGCACCTCTAATTGCAAAATGTCCACCAAAACACCATGCTGGTACATCAGTGTGGTTCCTTATAGCTATGGGGAGAGTTCCCCCTGCAGAGCTACCATTGCCACGTCCTGCAGCACCTGGTGTCTGTTGGCGGTTTCCCATCTTACTGCTGATCAGGCCTGATCCTGCTTAGATTCTGAGCTCTGATGGTCTTAGGCGCCTACGTCGTAAGGCTGCAGGCTAGTTCTGGATACAGATGCTCTCGAAATGATCTGGCAGTTACTGCAAATTTTGGTTTATAAGGTGAAAGCCCACACTGCTTCTCTTCTCATCACCTGACTGTTTTTTGGTTCTGATAATCTACATGTAGACCTGGCATCATTCACTCATTTAGAGCAAGACTGTCTCACTCCCACAGTTAAAGACATTCACAATGGATTTCTGTGGAACAGTTTAAAGCAACCTCATTGTCTTTCAGCTTCTTGTCATTTAGATGACACGTGGCTGGCAGCTCAGAGAATGACAACATATTTTGAAAAGGGGGGTTGAATATCCATTGCAAATGCAATCACATTTATCCAACACAATCAAGTGAGAGGCTTCTGTTTATCCAGTAATGTCTTTTAACCAACATATCTAATGATTCTGTTTTACATGACAGCGATGAATCTTTTAAATGACTGTGTTTAGTAGCGTAACTACAGATTGTTTTATCTGTATACAGGATGGATAAATGATGGCGAGATTGGTGAGATAGATCAGTAGATAGCTAGACAGACAGATTGATCGATCATTAACATTTTTAGCTAGATAGATTCCCATCCATAGATAGATGAATAGATGGATGGTTCCCTTCCCTCCTACCTTACAGCCCTCGTATCCTCTCCCTAAGCTTCTTACTACCCTCTATGCAATAATACTTCCCATTTCCTCACCACTCCTTCTAGAAAATCTACTATTGGTCAATCTGCTTTCTCATACTGGTTTTCTAAACCCTGGTCCTCCCTTACCTTGTCAGTTTGCTCTGCCTCTTCTGCTTTCTCCTTAAAGAGCAACTCTGCACTTCAGCATGTGCTTTCAGAAAATGTTTCAGCTGTTTCAGTTTACTAGAGAATACTTTTTTTTTCATTTTCAATGTCCCTTTTCAAGATTTACAGCACATCTTGGTAGTCCATTTAAAAGGTCTATATAGAAAACATTTAAAAAACATTTGCTTCTCCCCTGTTAACTACACAGTACCTTTATGACATCATAGTGCTCACCATGACAACAGATTGGGTACCGGCCAAATACATCATGGACTAACTATCGTGGAATGGTACAAAGCAGCCTAATCATCGCCGTCTACAATGTCGGCATGGAAAGATATCGCTGACCCAAACCCCGTGGGCAGTGCACAGGAAAAATAGGCAAGGTGCCACCCGAGACCCCATCCCACCGAACAATAGCCCCAGGCACTGTAACTTCAGCCAGCCGCACTGTGATGGCCAGTCCCCCCCATCCCACTGCAGTGCGGTAGACTACATCCCTGGTGTCTAGTGGATCCCCCACCCCTGCACCACCACAGCTGGTAGATGCCAACCCCCCGCACTCCCTCCCGACATACCCTGACTACGGGTGGGCGGCCAGCACAGCCCTCCACACACCGCCACAACTGGCCGCTCCACTGAACGAACTGAATTAGTGCGTATACATATTTTGTCCGCAACGTATTTTCCCGGTACCACAGATTGTGATGTCACAAACAGCAATACTATCATTAGCAGGGGAGAGTCAGATACATTTTGAAAGACTTTGTGAAATAATTGCTGTATTATTTACAATATTTAGTAGACCAACAGTAGAGGGAAGTAAAAACAAATAAAAATAGCTAGAAAACAATAAAATTGAAACATAACTGTTGTAAATCTAGGGTTTTTAAGCTTTTTCTTATAATAGAGTTGCTCTTTAAAGTCTCTTCTTCATAGTAACATAGTATTTGACAACAGATAAGGACCCCAAGGCCCACCCAGTCTGCCCACATTCCCTGCCAGCATCAGTGGTCGCTGACCCTACTTGGTCATTGGGTTTAGCCCTTCCTACCCACCTCTAGGGTTCAGTTGTGCCTATCCCATGCATGTTTGAATCCCCTCTCTGTGCTAGCTCTCACTTCTTCCTGGGGTAGGCTATTCCATGCATCTACCACCCTTTCTGTGAAGAAAAATTCCTCACATTCCCCTTTATCCTGCCTCCCTCCAATCTCATATTATGCCCCCCCATCCTTGTACACCTCCTGTACTGAAAGATGTCACCCACTTGCACTTTGTTTATGCCCTTAAGATACTTGAAGGTTTCTATCATATCTCCCTGTTCCCGGCTCTCTTCCAGTGTATACATATTGAGGTCTTTTAATCTCTCCTCGTTTGTCTCCTGGTACAAGCCCTGCACCATCTTTGTTGCCCTCCTCTGAACCGCCTCCACCCTGTCTATGTACTTATGAGGATGCGGCCTCCAGAACTGTGCAGGGTACACTGTACTCCAGAGGAGGCCTCAACAGCATTTTGTGCAGTATTTTCATGACTATTCTTCTCCCTCCTGCAACTGTCCTTGACTCACTTCCTTTTTGCCCTGGCAATGTTTCCTTCATTACCTGTTCATTGTTCTGTAAGAGTAGTTCCATCACCTAAATTATCTCCAGTTATGTTTTTCTATTATATATATTTGTTATACTTATAGAAACATAGACTTTGATGGCAGATAAGGACTGCTTGGCCCACCCATTCTGCTCATTTCCTTACCTATTGGATAAGCCCCAGATCTAGTTAACCAACAGCCTACTTCCCCTACCCCCCACCATAATTGCCTTATGGCTGTCACATGCATTCTTGAATTCCCCCACTGTTTTTGACTCCACAACCTCCTCAGGAAGGCCGTTCCATATGTGCACCACTCTCTCTGTGAAAAAATACTTCCTCAATTGCCCCTGAGCCGTCCCTCCTCTATCTTTAAATTATGTCCCCTTGTTCTTGCACATCTCTTTTTCTGAAAGATGCTTCCCTTTTGGACTTTGTTGATTTCCTTGAGGTACTTGAAAGTTTGCTTTGTCCACCTTGAGTTTTAGGAGTTCTTTCAGGACTCTTTCTTCTGTGAATGGACTGGTGGTGACCCCCCTGCCCAGAGTGCTTCTATTGTTTGGTTTAGGTAACTCCTCTTCTTCTTCTTTTGTGAATACTAAGCAAAAGTATTCATTCAGTATCTCTGCCTTTTCACTGTTACCCTCTGCCCACCTCCCCTTCCCTTTATTAAGTTTCAGTATCCCTCCCTGGGTCTTTCTTCATTCCCTGATGCACCTATAAAAGGCTTTATCCCCGTTCTTAACTGAGTTGACTATCTTTTCCTCGGTTTGGGCCTTCGTTATTCTGATTGCCTTCCCCGCTTCCTTCTGCTTTAACTGATACAGTTCTGTCCAGCTCCTTCTGTGATTCTTTATACTTCCTGAATGCTATTGTATTTATTTTTATTTTTATTTATTGAAATGTTTCACCAGGAAAGTTACACTGAGCAACAGTATGCTTGTCTCATGGTACGTACTGGAGGAAAGGGCAGTGGGATTATAGAATCACTGGCACAATTACACAAATAGTGGGTAACATTATATATACAAATTACAGTACAGAGATTTAGGGCACAGGTACATGATACAAAAACATCATAATAGTTGACTTGATTACATTTGGAAGCTAGAGTAACATTGACTAGTCAAGGCAGGGAGGAGCTACATAAAAGGAAGGGAGGTAGAGGAGCTAGAGATAAGTGCAAAAATAACATGCTCAGTGGGTGGATAGGGGACAAAGAGGGGCTGAGTCAAGCTAGTAGAGTGGGGGAAATATAATTTCAGTAGCTTGAGACTTTTCCTAAGGGGAGAGTAGCTGCACTCACAGGTAATTTGTTAGGGACGTGGAGAGTGAGCCAGCAGAGGAAGAGTGGCAAATTTGTGACAGCAGCTGATTCCAAAGTTTAGGGAGGCAGTGGGAGAAGGCCATTTGACCAGAGGTTGTGCTCCTGTGAGGAATAGTCAGTGTCCGCGAGTTGCCAGATCTAAGGGAGTAGAGAGAAGGTAGAGGGGTAGATAGGGAGGCGGAGATGTAGGAGGGGAGAGAACCTAGCCAGAATTTAGAGATGAATGAATTTGGCAGCATATCTTGTAGTAAGGGTGGCAAAATTTAGAGAGCAGTAGAGTTTACAGTGGTGAGTAAGGGTAGGTGAATCAAGAGCAAAGCAGCAGAAAGAGTAAAATAAGGGGTCCAGTCTGGTTAGGGAGGACTAGGGAGCTGCACTGTAGACTGTGTCGCAGTAGTCAAATATGGGTAGTATCATTTTCAGTACTAATTTGCACCTTGCAGTAAATGGGATGCAGCTGCAGTTTCTGTAGAGGGCACCAAGTTTGGGCCAAAGTTGTTTCAGAATGAAATCAATGTGTACTAAGAAGTTGAGATACCGATCAAGCCAAACACCGAGGTATCTAAAGGAGGAGGTGTCCTCAAGAACAGTCCCATCCCGGGTATGGAAGGTGTGCAGGGAGGTGAGCCTAGCCAGTCTCTGCCTAGTGCAGAAGGTCATAGAGACTGTCTTTTTGGTATTTAGGAAGGGTTGATGGACTCTAAGCCAGAGTTGGACATTTTTGAAGTCGAACTGAAGTCTGGTAGTGACATCAGAGACAGATGTGCCTGTTGTGTAGATTACAGTGTTATCGACATATATATGTATGTCGGACAACAATCAAATCTGAGGGAGGTCGTTTAGAAAGATAGAGAAGAGGAGTGGCCCAAGCACAGATCCCTGGGGTACTCCAGTGGTTATGGGCAGGGGCAGGGAGATGGCATCAGCAATACGGACCAATTGCGACCTGCCTGACAGGTACACATTAAACCAATCTAACCTTTCTCCCTTACCTTCACCACCACCTCTTTTGAGAACCATAGTGTTTTTTTACTCCATTTTTTTTTCTTTATTTGCTTCATACAAAGGATTGTTGCCTCTATGATGGCAGTTTTGATTTTTCTCCATTGTTCTTCCACCCCACCTTTCTGCCCATTTGCTAGTGCATTCCTTAGGTACTTACCCATTTTGCAAAAGTCAACCCTTCTAAAGTCCCGTATCCTCGTTTTTGTATGGCTTGATTCCACAGTTGTGTTTATTGTGAACCACACTGTGTGGTGGTCACTTGTTCCCAGATGGCTACCCACTTCCAAGTCTGTGATCCTCTCTCCATTTGAGAGTACCAGGTCCAAGATTGCTCCCTCCCGAGTAGGTTCCAACACTAGCTGTCTGTGGCATGCCCACTGTAGGGCATTGAGAATGACCCTGCTCTTGGATGTGGCTGCAGTAAATGTGTTCCAGTCAACATCTGGCATATTCAGGTCCCCCATCAACAATATCTCCCCCTTTTCTGCCATTCTGAGAATGCCTTCTATAATTTCCTTGTCCATTTCCTCCACCTGAAATGGGGGGTCTGTATACAACCCGTGTGGCTGTGGTGCCACTCCCTGTCTCCAAGGTGACCCACAGTGTCTCCTCTCCTCCCCTCCCCATTTACCATTTAGTTCTGTTGCTTTGATTCCTTCCCTTATGTAGAGAGCTACTACTCCTCCTATTTTACCCTTCCTCTCCCTTCTGTAGATTGTGTACTATGGTATGTTGACATCCCAGTCATGGTTCTCTGTGTACCATGTTTCTGTGACTGCCACAATATCCAGGTGTCCCTCTTCCATCAGGGCCACTAGCTCAGAAAGCTTGTTACCCAGATTATGGGCATTGGTACTTATTGCACTCCATTTAATGTTGGTATTACCCTTTTTTGCCCCTTCCCTGCCCTTATTGCCTTTGTCTTTTTTTCCATTTACCCCTGTCCTGCCCCCTGTTGAACTCGGTACCTTGGTGTTTACCTTACTAACTACCTTGTTTTATGGGGGGAAGCTTGGAATTTCATGCTTCTTATCAGCACCTCCCCCCTTGGCTAGTTTAAAAGCTTGCCAATTGAAGCATTTAAACCTATCACCTAGGAGCTTGGTTCCCTTCCTGGACAGATGCAGACCATAATGCCAGTATAGACCCACATTTCTCCAGGTGGACCCCCAGCCCCCAATGAAGCCAAAACCCTGTGTTCCACCCCCGTATTTCAACCATTCATTGAACTGCATGGTGCGGAGTGCCCTAGCCTCACCCATGCCACAGACAGGCAGCACCTCCGAGAAGGTTACCGTGCATGCTACCTGTTTAAGGCCCCTCCCCAACTCCACAAACTCCTCTTGTGCTGCACTGATCCCATGCCCAGCTAGGTCGTTTGTCCCAAGGTGGACAGTGATGTCTAGTTCCCTCTCCCGTGATGCTGCTCCTGCAATCCTGAGGATTTGCTTCATATCCCTCCAAGTCATGGCACCAGGCAGGCACCTTACCTCCCTCTCCCCTCCCTTCCCCAGTTCTACCCCCTAACAACTGAGTCCCCCACCAGGAGCTGTTTCCTTCCCCTGTGGTGTCCATTGCCATCCTCCTGTGGGTCTCCCTTGTGGAGGTTCCCAGCATCCTCCTTAGTCTCCACTGCAGGTGCCATCATAGAGGAACCATGCTTTGCCAGAATGGTATATGAGTTGTGGAGAGGTAAAACTGGAGGGCTGCGCCTCTGTTCCACCACCCTCACCCTCCCAGAGCCCACTGTGGTCCAACCGCTCCTCATTCTTGGCAACCTCTGAAGCAGCAGTGGTGGCACTGGTGTCATTTGAAGACTATACTGTTTTGTCTTCAATTTTTGATTCTGCTCCTTGATATATTGTATTTGCTGTATATGAATTTCCACATCCTCTACCCTCAGAACGCACCTGGAAATGACCTGTTAGCAGCTCAGTATGTCTTTCCTGGTAAAACGTTTGAAACGGACAGAAAGAAAGATAGATAGAACAGACAGATAGCTAGATAGATAGAACAGACAGATAGCTAGATAGATAGATATATACCAGTATGTCATGCTGATTTTGCCTATGGATTTCACAATCCTTATGCTGCTTTTGATGTGCAAGGATATTATTGTAATTTGAAAATCTTGTAAATTCTTTCAGTTTAATTCTCCTATGTTGTTATGTGTACTTGTAGCTGTTTACTGCATGTGCTACTTGTTTTGTGTGCTGTGATAATTGTTTATTGTACAGTATGTACTCCTGTAAATTCCTTTGTACTCCAAACCCACCTACCCATCCCAACAAGCCTTCCAGGGCTCTTGTTGCTAACCTGTAAACTGTGTTTAAATAAATAAATAAAATAATGAATAAAATACAGAAACTTGAGATTTGTTGGCCTACCAAATGAAATCAGCCTGCATTTTGCATCAGTGTGTGACATAAAGAGGTGCTTACAGAGGGTATCCCTGCCTGCAGATAATCCACCTTTAGCTGTTAAAAGCCTTTTGGTGCCGGTATGCAAGAACTATACTAGAAATCAGCAAAAATTTTTCAACATGTCTGCCTGAGCAATAGGATGCAGAAATACCAAATTATCAGGCATCCATCATGAAATCTATTATTTTTGTAATTTTTTTGTATGAGAAGGACTGTTATTCTATGTCTGGCCACTCGGTGGGGGGGGGGTTAGCTGTTCCATCAAAGAAATAAATTCTTTACTTTTTCATGCCTAGCGTTCAACACTCAAAGGACTTATCTTGTTTATCCACTAGTTCTAGGGGACCAAGAACATTAGTATATTTCATTTTCTAGCATGCAAGGTAAGAACTAGCAGGATGTATTACAGTGGTATTAGAAGCATCAACACTAGTTTTCTCCGTAACAGTCTGTTAACTTACAAGAGATTAAAAATATATTGTTTTTCAATCTAGTTGTTTTGTGGCCTCCATCATCCAGTGCTCAGGCTGCCACTGCCAAACTCCCAGGCAATCTACCCCTGCTTCATCTGTGGCTTGTCAGGTTGGGGGCTTCCCCCACTTATCTTGTTTCCATCTGGTTAGAGGCAGCTGGCTGGCCAGGCATACAAAATGCAGTAATGCAGCACACAAGGCACAAAGACATTAAATAAATAAATGCTCAGTAAGATTTTTAATATAAACTGTGCACATGCATTTAAATCTGCATTAACAGCACCAAAGAATGTGGTATATAACCAACTGGCATATAGCCTGAGTAAAGCAGCCAGAACAAGGGAGGTGTATAACCTGTTTGGCATATAGCCAAGACTGCTACCTGAGCAGAAGCGTGATTCCCAATTGAAGTGTGAGTACAGAAGCCAAATGTAGGGGTAGTGGTCCAAAGAGCAGCAGTCCTCTTGCTGTTCACTCTTTCCACAGGTAGCATTTTTTGCACTTTATTGTGTACTTCTTTCTTGGTTTTGGCGATGTTAGTGCTAATTTGTATGCAGATGCATAGTTTATATGAAAAATCTTATACAGCATTTACTGAACGTCTGTGTGCCTGATGTGCTACATTACTGCACTTTTGTCTCTTTGCTTGTAAGTTTTTCTCCCATTTTCTGCAAGCACTTTACAATACATCCCAATTGTGCTGGATGTTTATTTTTCACTTTGTAAGGTGGCTGGCCAAGGCCCAAAAGTGCCAGTCGGGCCCTTCATCCTGACATGGGGAGGGGTATTTGTAACCCTAGCGTATAGTAGGATATAAGGTGTGTCCTTGTGTCCCCCCATTGGCCCAGCATGCACACTCTTGAATTCACATTGCACTTATGTAGAGGATGACAGAGACAAACATCAGAGTTGCTTTTCTGGATCATCTCAGGGGTTGCTGCAGGAGAAGCCAAGGAGTGGCACCCACTGCCATGGACCATGTGATTGCGAGGAGCCCTTCCAAACCTGAGTCCCCCATATGGGGACTCACAGTGCCACTACTGGGCTATTGGGCAGCCCATTTATATAACTCTGCTTGAGGCAGATGGTACTACTGGGCACAGCCTAGAGGTTAGAGCACTGAATTGTGAACCTGGAAACCCAGCAGAACCAAGTTTGAATCCCACAGCCGCCACTTGGATACTGTGCTCGGATTCTCTGTGACCCCTCAGCAAGTCACTTAACCACCACGTGCTCCCAGTAAACACCTGGAAATGAGCTTCAGTTCATTGTGCCTTTCCTGGCCAAACATTCTAAAATAAAAACATTCCACCTTAGGAGGCTGATGGACTGGTTTCTTTTAGGTTGTGGGGGGACCGCAGGGCATGGAGTGAAAAGAAGCACCTTTAAACACTTAAAAATGAAAACACATTAACTTGTGTGTCAACAGAAAAGCTTCCAGTAAAGCAATACAGGTTTATTTGATGACACAGGCACACATCTTCTGAAAGAAACTTCTCAACTCCTTCCTTGTAAGAGACAGCATAGCATTTCACATTTCACAAATGAGGCAGATGGCACAACTTGTAGTTCTGACGTGGATCCTGTTTTTTTTCTCTTCCATACACATTTTACTCCTCTGGGCCATGGCAGGATAGGCTCCCTTCAGCCAACTCAACCACCCCCACCCATCGTTCACAGTCTCCCTGGCTTACCTGTCAGCTTAGTACCCCCACGGATCCCCCCCCCCCACCGTTGGAGTCAGAAGGAGAGGTCCATCCTCCCCTCCATGAAGCACAATCCAGTAGTCATCACAGGTGCTGGTGATGTGGTGGATGGTGATGTGGTGAGCAGGCATCATTCGATCCTGCTGTGCTGACCTTTCTCCCATTTTCTCCCTGGCCCAAAATCATGACAACGGAGATCACATGTGTGTGGAGGTGCACATGCATTCCTGGCCCTCTCCCCTTACTATCCTTCCGACATTACGGCAACCTCCGAGCGTGTGTGCTCTGTCACACAGCCGCCACTAGGTGTCAACCAAGACGGGCATGGCCTGGAAGCCCTCCCCGCGGGAGAGGAGAGCTGTCTGGTGGCTTGCTCAGTCCTGCTTCTGCCCTCCCCCACCTGCCAGCCCCAGCAATCTAGGCTTGAAATGAACCTGGGTCGCTGGCGTGGCATGAGGTCGCCACCAGCCAATTGACATGGGTCCTTAATATAGTACCCTATCCTCATTCCTGGCTTCCCAGGTAGACAACCTTAAAGAGCTAGTTGCACCATAAATTGCAGACAAAAAAAAATGATATACATTTTGTTACCGTAATTAGGTCTTTTTATTTCTGAAATATTTTCTTTTTCCTTTAACTCATCATAAAGTTTTGTTTTGATAGTACTAGGTGTGATGTGAAGGGCAGTGCTTTCCCTGGAAGCTGACATATGAAGTTCTGTTTCTCTTCATATCTCATCAGCATTGTGACCTCACTCACTGTGACTTCATAAGTGACTGATCTGGCAGCAGGTGATAGATTCTTCCTGAGCAGTTGTGATGTCACAGTGCTGATGGGCAAGGCCACTGATGTACAGTGATTAAAATAGTGAAATTCCATTTTCAAGACTTGACATTCTGGCAGCTACACCGGTGATTGTTAGTCAACTTTCCAAGATTTTATGAAGATTCTACTGTCATTCTTGCAGTATACCTATAAATGTTCAGAATAAAACAAGGCTTTGTATACAGAACATAAAATGAAGCAAACTGAAAATAGTATTTGAAACAATTATTAGAAAAATACAAGTTCTGTACATTTACTGAGCTAGTATAAAATACAAAATTCTGTTAAATTCTTTTGTTTTTACTTTTTACCAGTGGGCAGGCAGTCCAAATTCTGGAACTTTACTGGCTTTTCTAATAAAAACTGAAAACCAGTGAGATATGAAGGGGACTAGAACTACGGTGTGTTAGCTGCGCATAACACCTGGTACTGGCAGGTAGAAAATAATTTACAAATATGAGAAGAAAAAAGTACCTCCGATATAAGAAGTAATAGTTGACTACATATAAAAATTAATAATAGTTTCAGGCAGTACACTAGCTCTTTCATGGGAAATCCCTAGATAACAAGAGTGACTTCTGTTGGCAGAGCTCAGCACACGTGTGTGACCTATCAGCATACTGGTATGCTGAACACAGCACAGGATTTCTCCATACTCCCCCTCCCCACTGTCTGCCTGCTCTTATAGGGCACAAACCTCCATCTGCCCTGGATCAGGAATAAACCTTCAGGACTCTGGCATGCTCTTCTAGCTATGGATACATTTAGGAGGGTTTCTAATGGGGTTCTCAACATAGAAATTTCATTCCTGACTGGTAGTTCTAGTTGTGGTTAGGCTGCATGCAACGCCTGAGTGTGCATGGGTATGTCCCTCCCCTAGCCATGAAGATATCTGATCTGAAGAGTTTCTTGGGACCTCCTCCTCCTTATCCTCCTCAGTTGCCAGTCTTTCTCTGCATCTGGAACACACTAAAATCAACAAATTATGCACCAAGAACCCCTTCCAGTAACCAGCTTTCTTAATCTCCAAGTCCCAGGATAGAGACTATGCTATTGCTACAACCCTCAAATCGACAAAAGGAAACAGGAGTATAGTGAACCAAGTAACAATATAAACTGTGGAGAGTCAGGGCTCTAAGTGAGAACAACATTCTTCTATGGTCCCCTGAAATAGAACACTGCACTGGCTTACGCTACAAGGGTCTGGCCCACCATGCGCAGATCCTAGACCCAACTGGAATTACTGGCAAGGAATTCAGTTCCCATTTGTGTATCAGCTTCTATAGTCTGGGAGTTCATGAGACCTAATAAGTGACACCCTTTGATACCTCATTGCTCACCCAGTACTAGCACTTCCCACCTTGCAGGTTGTGTTGGGGGTGGGTGGGGGAGGCAAGCAGAGCCATTTCAGGGAAATAAAGCACTGTCAACTACACAAAACAAAAATCTCTGAACACTGCAAACAGTTGTGCGATCAGTTTCTTGAGGAGGTCCCTGATGGAGCCGAGATGCCAATAAATTGCAACATGAGCTACATACAGCAAGTGTGCATGGGTATGTCCCTCCCCTAGCCATGAAGATATCTGATCTGAAGAGTTTCTTGGGACCTCCTCCTCCTTATCCTCCTCAGTTGCCAGTCTTTCTCTGCATCTGGAACACACTAAAATCAACAAATCAACAAATTATGCACCAAGAACCCCTTCGAAAATCAAGCTGAGTGGGATACCATGTAGGGAGAAAGAGTGGTGCCTGTTATGAAAAATAAATGTGCCTTTGGTTGCAGTACATCCAACAAACATGAACACCTAAAGGTCACTTGTGTGTTAAATCCCTGGCCAGAACCTCTATAACTTGCTGCACTCTGCAGAGATCTCTGTGATCACTGGCTATCTGGATGCTCTCCTTTGCCTTGTGATGGCCCCATTGCCTCTTTGATCTGCCACTATCGAATGCACACTACTCTAGTGACGATTGTGCAAAAAGGCCAAGTATGGTCTGCAACTGTTTCGTCCTGCATCAGGTCTGTTGGTAATGACTCTTGCCAGGTTAAGAGTATAGAAAACTCATGCCATACTACTTAAAGTGGTAACCTGCACTAGAGAAAAGAATGGCTGCAAGAGCTACTGTGTTTGCAGGTTGCACTGCTGACAAAACCCTTTACAATACTGCGCTCAAAGGAAGTTGACCAGATCCTTGAAAAGGCTTTAGAATGCACAGAATGTACCATTTTTGTTTTATGTCTCATGTGCAGCCTTTCTGACCATGCTAGAAACATAGAAACGTAAGACTTTGATGGCAGATAAGGACCGCTTGGCCCACCTAGTCTGCCCATTTCCCTACGTACTGGATAAGCTACAGATCCTAGTTAACCATAGATACATAGATACATCAGCTTACTTCCTCCTACCCCACCACAGAAATTGCCTTATGTCTGTCTCAATGCATTCTTGAATTCTTCCTCAGTTTTTGACCCCACAACCTCCTCGGGAAGGCAGTTCCATGCGTCCACCACCCTCTCTGTGAAAAAATATTTCCTCACATTTCCCCTGAGCTGTCCTCCCTCTATCTTCAAATTGTGTCCCCTTGTTCTTGCTCATCTCTTTGTCTGAAGGATGCTACCCTCTTGGACTTTGTTGATTCCACTGAGGTACTTAAAAGTTTCTATCATGTCCCCCCTCTCCCTCCTTTCCTCAAGGGTATACATATTAAGCTCCTTTAGTCTCTCCTCGTATGACTTCTCTTGCAGACCCTGCATCATTTTAGTTGCCCTCCTCTGGATTGCCTCCATCCTGTCTATGTCCTTGTGGAGATGGGGTCTCCAAAACTGGACACAGTACTCCATATGGGGGTCTCACCAACTGTCTGTAAAGAGGGATAACTACCACCTATTTTCTGCTGGTGATGCCTCTCCCTATACATCCCAGTATCCGCCCCCAGCCCTCCCTACCGCCTCTCACATTGTTTGCTAACCTTAAAGTGATTTACCAAGTTTTCATAAGCGAACTCATATACTGCTAGCTGTCTGCATATAGAACTGAATCGCAATGTGTTTTGTAACATACCGGGTCATAATGTTGCACGCTTAATAGCGTAGGGCATTATGGCAAAACCCGGACCTGTGCGCTTTCCGAGTTGGACCCCGGAGTTGAGAATCTTTAGTGGGGGGATCCGAGGGGGTGCAGCCCCCCGTAATGGGGGGTGTGGGGGCGGAGCCCCCCACAGAATAAAGATTTGATTCCTCATGGCATTAATCGTGCAGCACGATAGTGTCATGCGGCATTATGTCTTGCGACATAATGACCCTGTGCCGTTTTGTAACATGCACTATTGATTTTAGCAAATTAAAACAACTTTTCCTGATCGCAAACCAGGAAGTGTCATTATGTGTATTGGATCCTGTATCTGGTGACCTTTACCACTCATTAGCCTTGCAACGTCACCTTAGGGATCTGTACTCTGCAATTAATAGCAGTAATTCTGCCTTGGTAACAGCAATTCCTTTCTTGGTCACAGTGGTCTTGGTCTCCGCGGTCAGCACTGCTACAGCAAACAGGTAATTTTCTGAGTCTAATGATGACAGTATTATTCTGTTCTGCACTGACAGCAATGTTTTGGACAGTGACATGGTGTCTGAATTTGACTTTAGCTGCATAATGGATACCTTTCGGGATGACCCATTTGCCAGAAGCAAGAGCGATGTGGGCAGCACTTCAGGCAGCAGCAATCCTGGTCCATTGCAATAAGGCAGGGACGGCAGACTCCGCAACACGGATTGGTCATTTTATATTTTTCTTTTGGGTAGTGCTACTATTGGGTTCCCGTCTGTGCCATGTTTTACTGTGTGAAACTCTTGCTACTGCATGCTTTTTTTCCTCCCGGCATTGATATGGCTACACAAGTAGAACCCTGCTTGATTATCTTTTTTTTTTTTGTGCTCTTTCACTATGACATTGAAACTACTAACCCTTAAATGAGTGACAGAAGAAAATCAATCATTTGAGTTTCAAGATTGCTGAAAGTCTTCTCAAAAGACTACAGACTCCTCTTAATAACTTCCAAAGTGGAACTGGCATGAATATTTAGAGGGGACTTGTTCTTGCAACCTTCACATCTTTGTTCCTGCCATGTTTAGCTGTATGCCTCTGAAGTAGTGTGATGGACAGGATGAAGCATGGGGCACTGAAGGTCACAAAGTTAGAGGGATCATAACCATATAATGGCTCTCAAATGGTCCATCTAAACGCTGTCCCAGCTTTATGCGCCTCTTAGACGAATGTCTGCTGTTTACTTACACTTTACATAGCAAACGGATGGCTGAATGATGGGGATGAACAGGCAGGTGAAAGCATGCAGAACTTGGTTCCAATTCAAATTCCTCACCTGGCTGATTTCACCTGTTCTGTGCTAGGTACTAGTGACCACCCGCCCCTTGATTTAGTAGGCAGTCAGTATGGACCACGTGTTGCAATTATGAGCAGGCATCAGTTGTCCCCCAACCACACACTGTCACCATTACAAACGGTGCTGCAGAGAGCTCAGAACGTAGTATTATCACAAATGGATGTATGCAGTTCCATTCTATCTTTCTTCTAGTGCCAATGGTGTCGATTATAGCTTTCACCTCTTTTTGTGTTGGTGGAGGGTTTGGAGGGTATAGTGATGGTGGGGGACGGGTTGCCTGCTTTTACTTTCCTTGTGCCACAGGTATTGAGTAACTGCCAAGGTCACTGGTTCCTCTGTACCCGTCATGTTACAAATTTCAAACAACAAATACCCACAATTACTCATTTGTTCCAAGCTTTATTTGGTTCATGATGGCCACCAGGTTTTGTGGCAGATATTCATGAGGTGACAGTGATCGAGATGGCATTTGGTTATTATTGAACCAGCCTGTATTAGTTGTATGAGGGCTCATGAGCTATGCTGGCTCCAGCTGCAGTCAGTGTCTACACTAGCATTAAGGAAACCGTCCCGGCATTTGCTTACTGATGCTAATTTTATGCCTCCTGATGTATTATGAGTTGGGCTATGAATAAACAATGCATGCGTGATTGCCCCACCCCCCCAATGGACCACCAAAAGATAAAAAATGAAGTGTCAATAACCTTCCCACGGCGAAAAAGATAGCATTTATATTTACATGGCATAAGTACATTGGATTGGCCTTAGAAAAATACAATGCTTTTGTGTACACTCTAAGAAGGGACATGTCACAGCAGCTAGTAATCATGTTTTGGACCATCCTTGAACTGCCTTTCATCACTTATGCCTCCATGCCACATTGAGTCTTTAGTCCTTGCAAAGCTGTTTGTGTCTTGGTATTTTTCCTGTTACATTTGATCTGTGACGCACACAGGAACGTGTGCAGCAAATCGAACTGGCGCTGCACTATGCGGTCTCCCATACTCTTGCAAGATCCTGTAGACTCCCTGCATTCCTTGCTATTTAGCCCCAATGTGGCCCATTTTTTGATTTGGACATTATTCCCTCGGTATGCTTCTGGGACTGACTAGCACACTTTGCAAGTGAACACCCTGCCAGTTGTAAATTGGTGCCCAGTGGAGAATGATGTGAGTGCATGTGAATGCACATATGCTGCAGCATCAGGATATAATTGCAAGTGTCGTTGCTTCTTCTACTGATGCCTGGGAGCACATGGAATGATGCCGAAATCTAAATTATTTATAAAGAAAGGCTGTCTTTTTCTCTCTACTTTGGTACATGGCACTTTCCAGTTTGGTGGTAGTAGAATGGGGGTGGGAGCCGTCTGAATAAGCTGCTAATTTCAAATGTCTCCGGTGCAGTCATCTCAGTTTTAGTTGTTGCCATATCCTCCAGTAACACATACTAAGTGTTATTTTTCACTTGATTGGTTGCTATTATATATAATAAAGTCAGTGTCTTTCACCCTGCTTTGGTTCATGTCACTGTCCTTAGCTTTTGTTTGGGGAGGGGGCTGTCTGTTCTACTCATATGCTACTGAATACATGGAGGCGACATCAGTAAACAACAGGGGGGGTTGTACTTTCTCATCCTGCTTACCAGTACCATTGATGCACTGCCATTCCATGTGTCAGACTGTGGATATGCAATTACTCTGTATATAGTAATGGTGGACATTTTACATGCAATAGCAAAGAACGTTGACCGAAGCAATAAAATGCAAAGCAGTACTTGCCAATAATACCTAGCTTAGTGCACTGTTCACCTGGGACTGGACCGTTCAGCTGAGTCCTTGTACTATTGACTTATTTAACAAGTCCTGTACAGTTTAATTAACATTACAGTTCAGAACTGTTGAAAAAGTCACCTGTGCAACACTGACCTCGACTCACGACTACGGAATGGCTTAGTGCAATATATTGATCAGCCTGAGTTTAGACAGACAATTTTGTAAATTACTATGCCCAATAGCAACAGATTACTGCTCCACTCACTTAAAAAAAACATCTGTTGTTGCAATCATGTACCAGCAGCACTTACTACAATTTTACCAGTCCAGATATCTAGATCACGAGGTACCTAGGAACAAAGAACCCAGTACATGGAGCTTAGAGAGCCAGATGATACAAATTGGAAATCAGGCAAAATGACCACGTCTACAATCCCGCAAACAAGTATGTGCCTTAGCTCCTGATATAACTCTCAGTTTCAGTCATCAGCACTGTAGTTTTTAGGTGTTTAATTTTGGGACTGGACTGTACTGAATGCCAATGCTCCCATTCGGCTCCATCCCTAAAACATGAATGAAAGGGCATAGAGAGAGGTGCAGTGGGAAAGCCATCCCTGAGCAAACATCACTCGTGCATCACACATGCGCTAACTTCCAACAAAGAAAAAAAACTGTCCAAGATAACCGCGACGCGTAAAACCTAAATAAAATTGCGTATTGCGAGAAATAATCTCCAACTATCGGGCGGCAAGGATTTAATACACAGAATGAAGGCATGATAACCGGCACACGAGGGGGAAGTCGATAAGTCGCTTGGTCATCTGATATGATTACCCCCAGGTCCCTTTCCATTTTTGTTGTTGTTACTATCCCCCCCCCATTATGTACTCTTCCCCTGGGTTTTTGTTTACCAGGTGCATTATTTTGCACTTCTTTGCATTGAATCAAGCTGCCATACTTCTGATCATTCCTCCAACCTTGCCAAGTACCTTCTCATCCTTTCCACCCCCTCTTGTGTATCAACCCTGTTGCAGATCTTTGTGTTATCTGCAAAGAGGGATACTTTTCCTTCCAGTCCCTTTGCAATGTCACTTATAAAGACATTAAAAAGGACTGGATCTACCTGTGCATCATATTCAGCTAGTGGTACACCCACAACCCTACAAAGGAAGAAGTGTGGATCTGGTCTAGTTCAAGCCAAAACTGTTGTAGACATTGCATGAGGAGCCAGCCGTGGTATATGTTTATAGGGCTAGTGGGGGTTGTTTCTTATGAGATAAGAATGTTATCTCATGCTGGTTTGGGCATGAGGACTGTAAGAAACAACCCCCACTAGCCCAATAAACATATTATATAGCAGTGGAACTGCTTCTACCCCAAAAGACTACAATTTTTGGTTTTAATGTCGTAAATGGGGCTAATTGGGAGCATCAGTTCTGTGGTGCTGATAGGGATCTTTGAGGCGGGGAGGAAGCTTTTCAGCATCAGCGGGAAGGAAGCACTGATTACAGGTTTTCATGTTTTTAAAGTTTTGTCAGTTTCTGCTTCACTTCATGTATTTTTTCACAGTGACATTCCCCCGGTATCTGATTCCGCCGTGGCGACTTCAACAGCAACAGTCTGACAAGCAAGAGTCACCACAGCGGGAATCAGTTGAGTGGAGTAGTGCGAGGCAGCAACTGTACACTCAATAAGAGGTACAGTAATGCTGCACTCTGATTGGTGGAGGCAGTTTCACTGCTATATAATACTTTATAGTGTATGGTAGAGCGTCGTTATGTAGTGAAATTCATCTTTTCCCCACATTGTTATGCCATCGATGTGACATGGTTTAGTTGTTAACCCATTGATGGTGCGTCACATCGATGGGTTAACAAAAAAGAACTGACACGCTTCTGTTTCCAAGGTAGCACTGTTTGCTGCGCGGTCCTAATTCAGTTAGTTTTAAGTTATTTTTTCTTCTCCCCCCAACCCCTGTCCATCTAGTAACCCCTGTAGCACACCCATAATTCAGAAAAATCAGAAATTCTAACCATGTTTTCTCTCGTTTTATTTATCTCCCAGTTCTTTGTTGGTTTGAGTGCCAAAGCACCGTTCAGTCCCGCAAATGTCAGCTATTCACAGCATTACCTTTTTCAGCCACTTTACGGCAAGCCCGTCTGGACATTACATGACACTTGACCCCGATCTCTGTTTCCGTTTTCTTTCAATGCTCAATGCGTTTTAGTGTGTATCTAACATAGACGTTCTTTTTTTAGTAAATCTACTCCTTTTCTGACTAAATGTAAGCTGCTAATAGCAGTTTGAATAAATGTTTTCCCCTGAATGAACAATGTACTCTCAATCTCATCTGTACAAGGTAAGAAAAACACCACTGTATTTTTGTTAATCGACAGACTCTGCTGCCTGTGATGCCCATACACTATAAAAGACAATGTATGGGCATTGATTGAACAACAACACTATGAAAGCTTCTCGTGGATCCTTTAGCAACCTTGGTAAACCTCTCGAGCTGTGCTCTGAAGGTTTACATGGCCGCTGGCGAACCACCAAGCTCACACAGTGTTGTTGTTCATCGATGCCCATACATTATCCTCTATATTAACTGCAGGCCGCAATGCCTCTGAGTGCTGTTTGCTTATTCCCTTGAGAAAGCGCATTATTACCAAAATTGAGGCCTGTAACACTCCCATGGAACCCCAACTGTAGTGCACCAGGAAGAGAAACATTCCCAGTCTTACCTTGATCCTGGGAGAAAGTCAGTCGGGATTCTATGAGGCAATATAGAAATGCAGTTGTAGAAAAAACTCGGAAAGGAGAGCACCAAATTTCGAAGTAAAATATCCTGCCAGTGCCAGATAAGCAGGGTGCGTCTCCTCAGCTGCAGAGATGGACTGAAAACTGAGAATCATAGGAAGGGGGCGGTCCCAAGAAACTCTTCAGATCAGCCCATCTCCACTTCTATGAGATGGACATGCCCATGTACTTTCAGAGAATAGCAGCCAAAACCCAAAGGTAATTCGCATTTCATGTTTCAATTCCTCCAGTGCTTTCTTTTACCTTATCCCAATTCATCACAGTCTTAATTTTGGGGGTAGGGGTATTTTCACACTCAGTCCCTTATGGGAGTCTCTCTGCATAACCTTCACAGACGCTGGGTTGCATAGTTCAGATGTACTCACCCCCTGAGGAAAAAGCACTGGATCCGGATGCACCCACCTTAAGCTTCACCCAAAGCTTAGTGCAGTTTACAGGTATAAAGCGTGCATCCTGCTTCCTGTCTACGGTGAGATTGTATTGCACAGGATTCTCCCTATCCTGACTATGGTGACATAGTCTACAGTGCTGCACCCAACCCCTCCCTTTCCAGACTGGACCCCCTTTTTCATTCTTTCTGCTGGTTTGCCTTGGACTGTCCCCTTCGTACCCATCACTGCTCTCTTTATACCTCACTCTCCCTTCCTTCTCTTAATGCCAGGTACCTTTCTCACTGTGCCTCCTTCATATCTAAATTCTGGTTTGGTTCCCTTCCTTTCAAGCTTACTTCTCTGCTTACACCCCCCCCACCCCAAACACCTCCTAATCTCTCCGAAGTAATGTTTCTCATTTCCTTTCTGTTCCCCCCAGGAAATCTACTGATGGCCAGGCTGCCTTCTCAAATTGTTACTCTAAACTCTGATCCTTTCTCCCCCTGAACATCCACTCCTTCTCCACTCCATTCTCCTTCAAGTTTACTTCTCCCACCTGCAGCTGTCTCTGACTCTTTACTTAGATGCACTCCCACCCCCTGCATTGTTTGCCCTGTCCCTGTTTTGCTCTCATTCCCTCTCCCAAACAGTTACAACATGAGGGGTCTACGTTAAGGACTTCGTTGCCTTGATCATTGCTGCGATGATTTTAGTTGCACTCCTGTTACATACTGTACCTCACTCCTGTTGCACTATATTACCTTCATCTACTATTGTTTATGTATTATGTTGCTGTACTATAAATTATGTCTTCTTACTGTTCTGTTCTCCACTCTCCCCTCCCCCAGGAAGCATCTGGAAATGAGCTGTTATCAGCTCGGTATGTCTGTCCTGGAGAAACTTTTGAAATAAATAAATAAATAAATAATAAATAAGTGCACCTGGCTGTGGCTCAGTCCCATTTCTGAGTCCCAGAGGGCTACTGTTTGCAGCCTTCTCCACTTGAGCAACCACTTTGTTAAATTCAGTCTCGGATTCAGGGAAAAGGTAGGCCTTGGAACAGAGGGCCTTCTGAGCTGCTTTCTGCTGAACCAAGCCTCTCTACGACATGGCCTCACCAGCTTTCATTCTGCAGATAGAACCTCCCAGCCCTTGCAGCAGGGGAAAGTCAGTTAACACTTTTTTTTGGTAATATCATTTTTTGGCCCCTGAACCTCCATTCATATCATCGGGTCTTGCTGCTGTGCTGACGGGGACCTTGCAGCTGCTCCCTCACTGTCTAGCTGGTGGGAATCTGCACAGAGCAAGGCTTGAGGGTACCGATGACAATCATACAGACCGCTCTGTGCATAATCTTTTTTTGTTCCCGGTTTTCCTCCCCAAGTTCCTCCCTCCGTCCCATGATGTGAGTGGTGCCTGCATCGGTAGGTGAAAGGCAAGCTCCCCAGTCCATCCGCAGGGGCACTGGAGCTCGCTGCCAGCCCTCCCTGACTGAGGTGCACTGTAGAGCGACAGCTACAGTATCTCAGCCTGGCCTGCTTCACGCCACGGTGACTCAAATCCACTCCCAAACCCGGGTCAACCACATGGCAGCCTAATGTGCTGCAAACACTTTTTAACTCTTTTTAAGTGCAGATTGACAGCAACATTAGGATACAACCCACTTTTTTAACCCAAAATTGCTACAAGGGTTACATTACATAAACTAAAACTGCTACAGATAGTAAAATTCAGCAAACAACAACGAATTGGACCTGATCACATGACCCCAACAGGCCCCTCTCTAGCACCATTCATTGCATTGCTGCTTTAAATATCTAACAGCAAACTGCATGTAGGAGAAGCACAACAACTAAGTGTACTAAACACATGTCAGATTTGGGCTCCTGGAAACAACACACAAGGTTAGTGGGAGAGTGTTCCACAATAAATAGACAGTAAGTGGCACTGAGATTGCTGGAAGCAAAAAGGCTGCTTCTGACTCTGAAGGCATGTATCTGACTGCACATTCCAGCTAACCTTTTTGTCTTTGTGCCAGCAAAGTTTAATCTGATCTTGTATAAATGTGATTTCTGTTTTTCTTGGGATTGCGCTGCTGTTTTGATCTCATCTTTTCTGACAGAATTATGTATTGCGTGGTGGGCTTCCATAGTCAAGTAAAATGTGACTGTTTTGCTTGGGGGCAAGCTTATCCTCTCAGCCATTTCCATGCTATAAAGAGTGCATGTTGAGCAAGAGAGAAACAGTTGTTAAATGGCACCACAGTTGTAGTGGAGCCAGATATACATAAATGCTTAAGTGTCCCCAAGTGCAATCTAAAGGAGAACATTAGTGGGTTCCCAGTTATGCATCTTAGTTAATGTTGTGTTCCTGTTAGTGAAAAATAAGTTATGAAGGACATTTCAGTCTTTATAGCACTGGAGAGTCTTAGCATAAACTGGCAATCCCTCTCCCTTTTCCGCACTATAAATTTTGTCCTCCACCTGCCAGCCGCTCCCTCCCCAACCACCTTCTTCTTCTCTAGCAGCTGTAAAGGCTTCCATCCTACTTTGGATCTAAAAATCATGTTTGAGGATATCTTCTCCATAGTGCCACACACACTGGATTGTAAGTCGGCACATCAGGACCTTGTGAGAGACTGCATCTGTGTTGCTGGTCCCCCCAACTGTGTACAGTGTCTGATACTTCAGCATTGTCTGTAACTTGGTTGTCCCCCAGCCACTTCATTTCTTCTTCTTTTTTTTGGTACATACTATAAAGCGCATGTTCGGCCAGTTGAGACTGGTGCTTCATGGTCATTTGAATTACACAGCTGAAAATGTTTCCTCTCATCAACTGTTTTTTGTTTCTACTGAACCTTGATGGCACTATCCTCCAGGATTGCCATCAACCGTTCATTTCCATGCCGTATGCTTTCTAGTCCATGCTCACCAACCAAGGCGTGGCTTTTTCAACAGTGTCATTGCAGTAATAAGGTAATCCCTGATGAGAGCTATGACTGTTGCGTAAGCTGACGCGGTACCAGCCATGACCTTCAGTTTGCCCAGTTTGCCAGGTATTCAGTCAGGCTACAAGGAGGCACAGCTGCAAGTAACTAGAGTCATTCCTCCAGAAAAATACAGAGAACTATACAGTCACCGGTAAAATGCCTGCTCTTTCATCAGCAACAGTAAGCAGTGGCTGCCAAAAACATAGCAGATGTCAAAGTCTACCCTGTTGACCAAATTGCAGCACTGTGCCACCAGAAAAAGTCATGATGCTGGACAATCAGGCTCTAAACTGCAGTTACCATCTGCTAAGTGGCACTGCCATTCACTAAGACTCTGGTCATGATCCCCTCATCTAGACACTAGGACTGGACTAACACTGAACATCCAATACCAACTTCTTGTTTAATCTTTGAATGGTCAGAACCCAGAGCATGGCTGGCCCAGTGGTGCTGAGAGTTAAGGTGCTGGACGACAGACCTCACGCCACGCCGACGACCCGAGTTCAGGAATGGACTCGGGATGCTGGGGGTCGGCAGGTGAGGGAGAGGACTGAGTGTCTGGAGGACTGCTGTCCTCTCCTAGGGTGGGTTCCGGGGGCTCATTCGGCATACCAGTGACCTCTGGTGGAGACCAGGGGTACTGCTGATGCCGTCATTCAAGAGGGCAGAGTGGCGTCAGACGTCAGCGACTTGGTCGCGCGGACATCATTGAATGTCCGCACTCCAGGGGAAATGTTACACAATAAATTCCTGTCCTCGGGGATAGGCAAAGGCACCTCTGCCCCCACCGGGCCACACTCCCAATACCGGGCACTCTCCTCTCCAGTCCCATCACCCAGTCCAGCACACCAGATTATAGATAGAGTGCCCAGGGCAGAACAGTGGTCACACATTGGGGGTTCAGGCGGGGGGTCCATTGGGCTGGAACGAGGAAGGGAAGTGTCACAGGTGCGAGGCAGAGCTTGGGGTAAGGTGGAGGATCCTGGAGAGAGTTCCCCGTAGAGATGGTGCAAACAGAAATGAAACACAAAAAAAAAGAACCCAGATCAGAATGCTACATAGCCCGTTAATTATGCAAACAATAAGACCCAATAGAAAGAGCAGTATTGGGCAATATCAGACCGCCTGGGGCATAATGAGGCCCGAGGCAGAAGGCCTTATAGTACCTGAAAAGTCCAGTACTGCACATACTGCCCACCCTGTCGGTTATTACTACACTGAAAAAAATGGGAATCTATTTAAATGTTAGTAAAGAAATTAAAACAATAAAAAACACTTTTAAGTGACTAAAATTGAAGACAAAAATCAATTTTTTGAAGTAGTCCCACTACGGGTGCACTTTCCAGTAAAGGGCACTGCTGTTTTTCCATTTGAGGTTTGTTTAATGTTTCTTGTACTTCAAATCCACCCCAGCATGCCTGCCTGCTCAGCGCTTGCTGTTTATGTTTTCTTTTTCCTTTGGTGTACCTGTTGTGAGTGTGTGATTGGGACAAGGAGCGAGAGCAAAGTAGAGAAGAAAGGTGCTCACGTGCCACCTGTGGAAGCTGCGTCCTGATGCTGAACAGTAGCGCATGCGTGTTTATGGCTTACAAGGTAGACATTCAACTGTCTAATGCTTGGTTTAGTACTATGATTATTGTTCTTTCTGGTCGGGGGATAACGTGAAACAAAATAAGAAGTTTATTTTTATCTAATCAGCCCATGACCTTTAGTGGTGAATCCATGTTTCTTTGGAAGGGACAGGGTTCTCGTTTACTCACTAAGCTAGTAGAAACAATGGCTGCCATTCAGCCTTTTCAGATTCGTGTAGGGTCTGGGTCACAAGGATATGGGCGTGAAGAGAGGCACACTGGAGTAGTATTTGTTCTTTGTGGGGCTGTACTGCTATTTAATTTACCAGCTTGGCATGGCTGTCTGCCAGTCAGAGATTAAGAAATCTTCATCCCATTTTCAAAATGATGATGCAGAGCTCACCATCATTGAAGCTTGGGTGTGATGCCCACCTCGGTTTTGTCTGGACCGAACTAGCCCCCGGTGGACTGAACTCTCCATATAAATGTCCTGGTGATAAGAGCTGTTCTGTACGAGCTACAAGAACTGGCCCCACGAGTTCAAGAGCAGACTTTTTTGATACAGAGAACTAGTGCCATGTTCTACCTGCTCAGATGGAGAACACATGCCTACCCCCTGTTCTGCAGGTGATGCGGGTGTGGGAGTGGACCGTGGAGCACAACATGCACATTGTTGCAATCTGTCTGTCAGGCACGCAGATGGCCAGTAGATGATCTGGCAGCCACTCTGAGCCACTCCATGGCACAGCCTCAGAAATGGAAGCTACAAGGGGACGTGGCAGAATGTTTGTTCAGATGGTGGGAGCATCCTGAGTTGGGCCTTCTTGCATTCCCACACAACGCAAAACTGCTGCATTTATTCTTGCTTGTTCCAGGGCCTAGAGTTTTCTGGTGACATCTCTCTTCTGTAAGAGATGCTTCCACTCTATCTTTCCTCCAATTCTGTTTATTCAGTATGTCCTAATCAAACTTGGGAACAAGCCAGCCACTGTGATTCTGGTGGCCCCTCTATGGATTAGGCAACTCTGGTTCTGGATGCTGTGGGACATGGCAATGGAACCTCTGTTCCAGCGGCCTATCTGCTTGGATTTGTTGCCTCAATTCCAGGGCTGGCTGTTGCACCCGGATCTCCCATCCTAGCAACTGCACTCTTGGCTCCTGAGGACATAGAACTTGCATGATTTGGCGTGACTTCTGAGGTTTCAGCTGATTGCTGGCTACTAGGAGACTGTCTACAAAGCAAATCAAATCAAACTTTATCTCTTTAAAAGGCACCTTTCTTAAACCAAGGCGCCTGTACATAAATTATCATTCTCCAATAAAACATTTAAACCCATGCAATTAAAACAGTACTCAAATTAATCTAAACCATAACTTTGGCGACACTATATTAATCTTCATCTATAAATGCCAGACTGAACAGGTACATTTTAAGTTCTTTTTTAAAGGAAAGCTGTCCAAAACACTGTTGCCGATTCCCAGGGCTGCAGAAACACCCGTTTAGCAGTACCTTTATGTGGTTACAAGCCTCCAGCTAACCTTTCATCATTAATTTACCCTATTTCTGTGCCTTGAGTGTGCTCCTGAGTTCTGCACTGATGCTGCCATTTGGACACTACCACCACACCGGAAGACTGAGTGTGCGCTCTGTTCGATAGTTTCCTTCCTGCCTTGTTGAACGCCTTCGCTCGTGACGCAGCTGGGTAATATTTACAGAGGAAATGAACGTGTGTGGCATGAGGCGCTAATGTGCATGCCTGAATTCAGAACTTCAACTTTCAATTAAAAAATTAAACAGGTTACCATGCTCAGTTTTCAATGGGGCTTACTTCTAAACGTTCACTTAAATAAGCAGTACATGTCACACACATTCTTTTTCCTCTGTAAAAATTTGCCCAGCTCATCATGAATGAGCGTTCCAGCAGAAAGCAGGAAGGAAACTCTGCTAATTTGCATACAAGTTGCAGCTCTTGCGCTACAAGCAATGAAATGGCACCACTTTTTTTTTTTTGCTGTGGTATTTATCCTCCTGTGGCCACCTACACATCCCCGTAGCCTTGCAGCCTACCACTGGCGTGTCCGGCCACCGTCCATCTCGACCGGGACCACTTGCACCCAGTAACCCCTGCGGTTTACCCCCTGCAGCAGGGTGGCAGGGAGCCCTCTAACTCCCCACCACAACGGATCCAGTTTGGGTGCCAGCACCCAGCGAACACTCACATGTATTCGCAAAAGTAGAAGTGCCTTAGCATCTGCTGTCAATTTAAGGCTCTGGATCATTTCACCTTTCCTGTCCAGAGTTTTTGGAATACCTTCTTTTTCTGTCCTGGTCATGGTTTTAATACTCCTCTGTTAAAGTGCATCTGTTGGCCATCTCGGCCTGCCATGCACTCACTGTTTGAGAATATGTGGTTGAAGTGCAGGTTTCCTGCAGGTTATTAAAGGGCATTCTACACACAAACTTCCTAGTCTATAAGTCTTTCTCTGCATGGGACTTGAACCTGGTTCTGGATTTCTTAACCAGGGCTCCAGTTCAACCTGGTGCCTTCTTCTGTCCTGGGAAACCATGTTTCGGGTGACAACTGCATCACCACTCTGGGTGTCTGAGCTGGCTGTTGAGCCCCATCAGAGCTTCCATCCTGATGTGATGGTAATTGGGACTTATCCTAAGTTTGTGTCTTAGCTGGTGTCCGAATTTGCATTGAATCAGTCCTTCAAACTACCTGTGTTCTTCCTAAATCCCAAATGCCTAGGTGAGGAGCTGTGCACTCCCTAGACATCCATATGGTGTTCTGCTTTTCTATGGACTTACCAAGGATATTTGGCAGCCCCCCTCAGCTGTTTGTGTCCTTTGTGTCCTTTGCCCTGCATATGCTGGGCAAGATGTTATCCAAGCATGGATTTTCTTCTGCATTTCATGGTGTTATCAATAGAGCGGCAAAGAAATTCTTGGTACCTTTACAGGGCATGCCACTAGTGGCACGGTAGCCTCTTCCACTGGAAGACTGTTGATTTCCACATCCAAAATCTGTTAGGCTGCTACAGTGCCTGGCGTAAACTCCATATGTTCAATAAACATTACAGTCTGGAGCTGCTTTCTCGTAAGAGAGATGGTTTTGGCCTGATGGTGCTGCAAGGTCTGCTGTCTTAAGGGGCACTGTCTCCCTCTATTCTTTACCTACCACTTGGGGCTGCAGTACTGCTTTGTACTCGTACAGTGTGTTTAACTCTGTGCAGGAGATAGCCTCCTAAAATATAGATTCATTGTATACCAGCAACAGCAGGTCTTTGAGACAGTCCCTTCCAGAGAACCACACTAGTCCCTCCCTCAGTCCCCAACGAAGAGGGCTGCTGAGTATCGCTGGTCACTGCATGATCTGTCTTTCAGTAGCCCGATAGCCTTATTTTTTTTTTTTTTTACTTTTTAGTTTTGCTTTTTTTTTATTTACATTAATAGATAAAGTTTCGTTCGTTAGAATTTACACCTCCCCTTCCTCTTCCTCCTAAAACAAGAGAATAGAAAAAGAAAGAACAGAAGGAAGATAAGCAATGGGGGAGAAAAAAAGAAAAAAGCAGATTACAGTTAATTATGTTAGTTTTGAAGAGAGAGAGTCAATCCAAAAAAAGGAAAATAAACAGCAGTAGTGGTAGTAAACTGAAATCCATTCAGCACCATGAGTATCAGTATTATAAAGAGTACAGTTCAAATTATTACACTTTCAGTCATTTTGAGTTACCTTCCTCCCTCTTCCTGAGGGACAGAGTTTGAGTTTTAAAAGGTGATTCAGCTGAGTCTTCTAAAATGTTAGCTCATATAATCCTGCCTAATAGACTGTATAAATCTCCAGTGGGGGCATCTCCATCATACCTGATTAAGTGTTTTTTGTCTCAGTTTCTTCCTTTTTTTTCGTTAAACTTTCAAGAAAGAGACCACTTGATCTGGATTATAAAAAGGTACTTATTTGCTTTATCATTTTTTTTTAATGGGCAGACTGTAGTGATGGGCTTCCCTTCCTCTCCAACTTGATTGGCCAGGGATGGATTCCTTGTTCCTGTCTGTCAGTAGATTGTTGGAACTCCATTTATCGGCAGTGGGAACTGAAAATGTTATACAGGAGATGCTGAGGCATCCAGCATCATGCATTAGGGTGTATGGCAATGTGGCAGCCCCTTCTAAAACAAGTCTTCCACGAGGTACTGGTGCCCATGTCTTACAACCTAATGTGTGCTGCTTTATAAAGGAGATTTCATCGAAGGCCTACTGTTACTGGTAGGCTACATCTTTTTACCCTGATGCAGTACCCACCAGTCCTGATTTCTTACCCATCCTCCAACCTCGTCTTTCTGCTTTCTGTCTTCTCTCCATCACCTTCTAGATATCCCGACATGCAAAAACTCACCTATTCTCTAAATCGCTCTGCTTCCGACATGCAAAAACTCACTATTCTCTAAATCCCTCTGCTTCCGTTTGTTCTTTCTTCCTGCCTGCTCCCACACACCACTTACATAATTACCTCTATCATTAACCCCTCTTTGATCTCCAGTATCTTACCTTATTCTCGCAAATCTTCAGCTGTCACCCTCCTGACACAAGACACTTCTTACGTACTGCTCTATTTCCAACACTCCCTGCCTCAGAAAAATATTTACTTATCTCTCTGACTACCTCTCCTACAACACTGTAGTTGATTGATTTCAAGCTGGTTTCCCCTTGAGTCACAGAAAGGTGACTGCGTTCTTCCATATATTTATTTATTCAGGATTCGGAAAGTATCTTTGAGTCAAAGACTCATTTACAAAGGTTCCACGTCACATAGATTGGACAATACAGTATTAAGGTAAATACAGTGCAGGAAACAGGACAAGCTAGATACATGGTAAAAGTACAATTATAGGCTCGCAATCAGGACCTAACAAACAAAATATAGTCAAGTGACCCCCTCCTTCTGACCAAGAAAGATTCATTCTCCCTCGCAAGAAATGAGGCTTAGAGTGTAAAGCACGTTGAATTTATTCTCCCAGTGCAACAACATTCACTCTGATATATTCTCCAAAGCTACTGAAAAACAGTACATGCTTGCTGAAGGTTGTGCAGGAAAAGCACCCATTCCTGCTTTATTATACTGCATCACATCCTAGGGGTGTGTGTGTGTGTGTGTGTGTGTGTGTGTGTGTGTGTGTGTGTGCGTTGGGGGTTGGACATCCCATCACAAAATGGGAAAGGGTGCATTTCCTATGCACCCTCCAACATTAAGACGCCTCATGACATGCAGGTGTGCTGTTTTTCTGTATTTTTATATCAGCGTGAGTTTTAAATATTATTCTGCTGATTTTATGCTCTAGTTTACTGCATCACTGATCAGAAGGGGTCAGTGTACTATCAGCATACTTTAGTACAACATATTCTTCCCTGCACGTTACTCCCTTTACTTATAGATGTGCTATTCCAACACCACACCGGAGTCATTCTGGGAAAATGTGAGGGTACAGAACAGTTGGTATCGGGTTTCAAACTCGTTTCACCTTGTTTGCAGTCTTAGCTCCTATTCACTAGGATGTGTCTGCTGCTGATCTGCTGGGTTCTGGGGACATGCTGAGAAACAGAAAACTTCCTATTTTTCTGACAGCTTGCACAGCGGCCTGCAGTTCCATGTGCTTTAATCTCCCCAAAACGACCCCCCCCCACTCTAGAAATATACCACAGTATACTATCTCTGCATTACCCAGCACTTTACCACTACTGCACCCTCACCTAGGCCACCCATAAGCACCCAGTGTAGTACCCTTCCTTGCAGTTGCGATCTCTTGAAACTGTCTGCCACTAGAAGGCAGAACTTGAACATACGAACATACAATTGAGCCAGCAGAAAAAGGCCTTGCAGCCTATCCTGTCTGTAGACTCCTCAGTGTCTACTGAGGGATCTGCCTTCTCCCTGTTATCTGCTCCTCCCTCTCCACTGAAACCCATCTCTGAAACTGAAATCTGACTTTGAGCTGCATTGAATCGCATGTATGTGTCTCATCACAATTGTGAGTCTCGTACTTGTATTGTGTAACTGTAAGGGTTGAATTGTATTGTATGTAGGTATGTATTTGCCTCACAACTGTAGCCTTGTGTAACCCCTAGATGGCGCTATCCCAGGGGCTACTACCCCTGCCTGATTTGCCACTAACAGGTTGAGGGGCCTGGATCCAATGGCGGGTGCCTCCACCCAGAGGTCAGGGTTTGCAATAGTTAAACTAACTTGGTCACAGCCCTCTGGGACACTGCAACCCCCCTTTCTTCCCACTAGTGGCCCACACAATATATCAGAATTACCTTCACAGTATACACTTACCCCCAGGACTGATTCCGCACTGGGACCTCCTGTGAAATAAGATACAGTGCAACAATCACAGTACAGCACTTTAACATAGACAATTACCTCAGGCAGTATAACTTTGCTGAAACAAGCAGCTCTGATTTATTTAGGGATATAACAAGGACAGGGAAATCAGGTTAATTAGCTTATCACTCTACTCATCTACCTATGGCTCTGTGCATGGGCCTATCCCTACCAGTTACTGTCCCTGGGTACCGCCCCAGTGGCTAGTCCAAACCGTGGCAGCTGGTAGGGCCCTTTTCACACAGTGAAAAGAAAATTAGTTTAAACAGTCAGCAGTACAGTGATTCCAGTTGGATTTAATGGCAATTCAACAGGGAGCGACCTTGAATTAGTACTCACGACCTCCAAACAAGATAGGGTCCTTCAACGCCAGCAGGGCTACCTTGAGCTCCACGCAGACTCTTCACACATTTATATGGTAAAAAGAAAGTACTATACCAGGTAGGCTGCTTCTCATCCCGATCGCAATTACTGCACAATACCCGGAGAACACACAGCAGATTCAGTTCCTGACAGACAGAGTGCAATCAACAATTTCTCCAGTCTTCTACAGGGTGAGCCTGGTTTCTACTCTTCAGAGATCCTTTGATTCTTTTCACAGGACGGATTCAGTCCTAACAAGCAGTTACACAAGCTGCAGACCGAACTCTGGGCCTTACACATGTTTTTTGACTGAAACTGTGCACTGAAGGAGCACAGGGTTTCTTCCCTTCACTGCCAGATCTAAACTGAAACTCCAACAGACAAAACGGGCACTTCCTTTGAGTTCCTCCCAGTTCTTGACTGGATTGGCTGTCACCACAATAGACTGCTGCTGTTGGTCCAAAAGGCGCCAAGCCTAAACTACATCTCCCAGAGTCACTGCCCATACAATCCTCTTGTGGCTGGCTCAGATTATGAGTCCAAGTTCTGATTCGTCCAAGCACCATTTTAGAGCTAGCTACTCCCACACTGATTGGTCCAGTTCAGCAGTTCAAAACCAGAATGGGGAACTAGGCAGACACAGTTCTGACTGCAAAGAAAGCAGGTTAGACAACTGTAATTTCATTATTACTGTAAATGATTTCTGGCAAACAGTTACATCTTTCAGATAGGTTCCCTTTGCACTCTAGTGACTGCAAAAATGGAGTGAATTGGCAGCAGCTCAGTGGTACTCAAACAGAGAAGCACACAGTCCCCCATACAAACTAATTATGTCTGCAAGCAGACAGCTCTTAAAGAGACAGTACCAGAGGCTCTAAAAACACTCACTGATAAATGGCTTAAACGCCAAACACCATTCAGGCTTGGAGCATTCAAGCAAGCTCCTGGAAGTCTTTTGGGAACCCCCATTTGCAGGGGGGTTACACTTGTACATATAAACATTCCTTCCCTAACCATCCCCTCCCCGTCCCCTCCCCCAGGTCCAACTGGAAATGGGCCTCAGAGCTCTACTTGCCTGCCTGGTAAAATGTATTCTAAATAAATAATACATTTGGTATTGCCTCCGATGCTCATTGTTCATGCAGCTCTTTGCACAGTTAACT
The DNA here is from genome assembly GCA_016271365.2 of Neoceratodus forsteri. Lineage (NCBI taxonomy): Eukaryota > Metazoa > Chordata > Ceratodontiformes > Ceratodontidae > Neoceratodus > Neoceratodus forsteri. The sequence continues at coordinate 389,696,161 of JADMNL010000023.1, forward strand.
AATTCACCCTCTTAGACTGCCTGTAACACTGTGAAGCTCTCATTGGCTTGTTTGTATTTTGGTTCCAGTCTTTTACTTATCAAGCCACTCCCTGTGGTTTCTCCTGCCTGTCTAGCCCTAGACCCTACCTTGGTGGCATACCTTGACGTTCTGTTCTTGGCACTCTACACTTTTTCATCTACCAACTCCCCCTTCCTTGGACCCCTCATCTCCATCTGCAACCTTAAAAAACACTTCTGCTTTGATGACCCTTAAATGCTTTATTCTTAATATACTACTTTATACTTCTAAAATTACAATGTTATATGTTGTTTAAATATTACGGTTGTTGTTTTTCATATCATATACATGCTGTATTTTATTATTCTGCCTCAATCCTATAAAGCATTTGGGGGCATGGCTCATAGGAATGATGTGATGTAAAATAATTTTATTATATTCTTCATTTTTCCTCTGTTATTTTTCTTCCTTGCTCTGTTACGCTACCTGGATTGCACCTCCTTGTCCAGGGAAGGCATAGAGGACAGCCACCAGTATAACCATCTTTAGAACCCACAGAGATACCAGAGCACTCAAGACTGGATTGAGGTTGCACTCAGCTCTACAGGATCTACAAGAAAACATCTAGACTAGGCTGTGAAATTAAAGTTGATGTTATACACCATTTATTGAAGTAAAACACTTATTTGGGGTACCATGGGTTATGGCAACAGGCAGTATGGTGAGGTGTTTTGCTCGGGGTACCATAGGTTGTGGTAGCAGGCAGTATAGTGAGGTGTTTTGTTCCGGAGGGGCCATGGCTTATCGTAGTAGGCAGTATGGTGAGGTGTTTTGCTTGGGGTACCATGGGTTGTGGTAGCAGGCAGTATGGTGAGATGTTTTGTTCCGGAGGGGCCATGGCTTATCGTAGTAGGCAGTATGGTGAGGTGTTTTGCTTGGGGTACCATGGGTTGTGGTAGCAGGCAGTATGGTGAGATGTTTTGCTTGGCGTACCATGGGTTGTGGTAGCAGGCAGTATGGTGAGGCGTTTTCCTCGGGGTACCGTGGGTTGTGGTAGCAGGCAGTATGGGGAGGTGTTTTGCTCGGGGTACTGTTGTTTGTGGTAGTATGCAGTATGGTGAGGTGTTTTGCTCGGGGTACCGTGGGTTATGGTAGTATACTGTATAGTGAGGTGTTTTGCTCAGGGTACCGTGGGCTGTGGTAGTAGGCATTATGGTGAGGTGTTTTGCTTGGGGAACCATCGATTGTGGTAACAAGCTGTATGGTGAGGTGTTCTGCTTGGCGTGCCGTGGGTCATGGTAGCAGGTAGTATGGTGAGGTGTTTTGCACGGGCTGCCATGGGTTGTGCTAGCAGGCAGTATGGTGAGGTGTTTTGCTTGGGGTACTGTGGGTTGTGGTAGCAGGCAAGTATGGTGAGGTGTTTTGCTCAGGTGGCCATGGGTTGTGGAAGCAGGCATATTGGTGAGGTGTTTTGCTTGAGGTACCATGGATTGTGGTAGCAAGCAGTATGGTGAGGTGTTCTGCTTGGTGTGCCATGGATCGTGGTAGCAGGCAATATGGTGAGGTGTTTTGCACGGGCTGCCATGGGTTGTGCTAGCAGGCAATATGGTGAGGTGTTTTGCTTGGGCTGCCGTGGGTTGTGGTAGCAGGCAAGTATAGTGAGGTGTTTTGCTCAGGCTGTCATGGGTTGTGGAAGCAGGCAGTATGGTGAGGTGTTTTACTTGGGGTGCCATGGATTGTGGTAGCAGGCAGTATGGTGAGGTGTTTTGCTTGGAGTGCTGTTAGTTGTGGTAGAAGGCAGTATGGTGAGGCATTTTGCTCGGAGTTCCATGGGTTGTGGTAGCAGGCAGTATGGTGAGGTGTTTTGCTCGGGCTGCTGTGGGTTGTGGTACCAGGCACTATGGTGAGGTGTTTTGCTCAGGTTACCACGGTTTGTGGAAGCAGGCAGTATGATGAGGTGTTTTGCTGGGGGTACCACAGTTTGTGGAAGCAGGCAGTATGGTGAGGTGTTTTGCTCAGGGTGCCATGGTTTGTGGAAACAGGTAGTATGGTGAGGTGCTTTGCTCGAGGTGCTATGGATTGTGGTAGCAGGCAGTATGGTGAGGTGTTTTGCTCAGGGTGCTGTGGGTTGAGGTAGCAGGCAGTATGGGGAGGTGTTTTGCTTCTGGTTTCGTGGGTTGAGGTAGGAGGCAGTATGGTGAGGTGTTTTGCTTGGGGTACTGTGGGTTATGGTGTGAGATACAGACAATGATCAAGCAGAAGGTGCAATAAATCTTGTAAAAGATTGCAATATATATTGGTCATTTGATATTTTTGAAAATTATTGGTTACCTCTCCCTGTGTGCACCCATTATTTAGGAACTTGAGTCCAAACATAGTTTCTTTCATTGGGCTAGCCAGCCTGTTGGGTACACCCTCCCTGCACTGTGTGTGCTCCCCTATTCTCTGGATAAATGAAAAAAATCACTTTGAATCTCGTTGTATGCTTCAGGAACATTAGGCCACTTAACTTCTGGAATGCTGGTTTTGATCCTGCCATCTCATTCCTTCTATCTTAATTTGGAGGTTTAATTTAAGTTATGCATCATTGGAAGTTTGAACTAGATGTGGGGGAGGGCAGCAAACATAGAATATGGTCTGGTGTGCTTTGCTTTACCTGTGGTGATGGATACCTGTTGGATGAAGCAAGCAGTTTCAAACACCTGAGAGTTACTGTTGACCCCTCTTTGGCCTTCCCCCTAATATTACAGCAGCCTGCAAGTCAGTCAACTCTAAATTAGGCATGGCCTATAGGATGAGACAGTACTTGTTCCCCAAGGAGTACCTGGCTTTTGCACAAGAGGAGCCATTACCAGGTCCCACCTATGGTCTGCTGGCCTACTTAGGCACAAAAAACCCTAGCTTCTCCAAATGGGATATACAGTAACATACAATAACATATGCCGCTCTTCCCTGGCCACTCCAAGATGTACCCGTCAGTACCATCTGTACACTAGTATAAGCAGGCTGTCTCCAGCGGGTAAGCACTGCGTCCTACTAGGCTGCTTCATGAACAGACTACTTTGGATGGACTTCCCAGTTGTTCTAGTGACCCACCTGCAGCAGCCCTCAGTTACCTACCATCTGAGATCCAAAGAGTCCCATCTTATCCAAAAGCACAGATAAGCCACAAGGTTGGGTTACCATGTCATTGTCTACTCTGTGCCAAAATCTTGGAATCCCCTGCCTTCTTATGAGGGGTGTTTCCAGTAACCTGCAGTTTTGCAGAGCCATGAAGTAATTCCTACTGTTTCCTGCCAAGCTGCAAAACTGCTCCATTATCATGGTGTAACCCCTAGGTGGCGCTATCCCAAGGGCTACTACCCAGCCTGCTTGGCTAGTTGCAGGTTAAGGGGCCTGGGTACTGAAATGGGTGCCTCCACCTGGAGGACAGGGTTGTTAGTAGCAAGACTAGCCTGGGTACTGCCCTCTGGGACACTAACCCTCCTCTTTCCCCTCTAGTGGCCTAGACAATATGCAACAAACACTTTCACAATAGCCCCTATTCAGCATACAAATCCCCACACTGTTTGCACTTATCATCAGGTCTGGTTCCACCAGTTCAACCCTGGAGACCCTCTGTAAAACAAGGTTAGGCACAGCAAATAACAACAATACAGTGCTTTTGGTACAAACTGGAACCACAGTCGGATTAAATGCAAAAAGAGTTAGATCTGATTTATTCAGGGGAATTGAACAAGGGAGGGGCATAATCAGGTTGAATGATTCTAAAACTGATCTAGTCAGGCAATAATGCATGCTCTTTTAGTCCCTGCACAGTCACATGCACTGGGTACCCAGTTGGAAGTAAGGTGGGCTAGCCTGGAACGTTGCCCAGGGTAGGCCGACATTGCAGCTGGTTGGGTCCCTGTGATGAGAAGAAAAGACATACACAGCCACACACAATTTGTAATCCGGAGCCTGGAGGCTCAGTTTATGAAAGGAAAAACAGCAATGCAATCAGATGACAACACTTGTGATTTGGCTGATGTTGCAGGGAGCTACCCTGATTGTTACTCGTGCTACCCAGTACAGGACACAGGATGGATGAAATGGAGACTGCAGGATGACTTGCTAGTTTGCCAGGAGAAGCGGGGCCCACACGATTCACCGTGGTGTTGTTCCTATTCGTGATGTTGAGCACGGACCTGATCCCCAGGCAGGTCTCTCATTGATTTTCTTCTCTGTGGCATGAACAGCTGGCTGAGCCGAGGTGGCAGGGCCCAGGTCATGTAAAACAGTTTGGATGGCAGACAGGTAGTGCTGGATTCAGCTTCCAGCAAGCATGACACAAGCAGGCAGTGGGGAACCAAATCGCGACCCACTAACATCATTCAGCACACTTATAGTAAGGGAAAGAAACAGTACCACAGTTCGGATGATAGTCTGGTCACAATCACAGTATCTCTGCACAAACCGTACACTCTGCGGTGGTTTCAGACTTCCTGACAGGCCGATCACGTGGAGCAAATCTTTGGTCCTCTTCAGGAAAACAGGCAGTCCCAATTCGGTAATTCTGATCACAATCTTCCTCGGATGCAGTCTGAATTATTTTCAAGCAAAGTTCCCTACAAGGGAAGAAGAAGCAGGCAGGCCAAGCACAGCCTTCCCACTTTTTCCAGCTACTGCGCCGGGAGCAACTATAATTACCGAGCTGTTCATCTCAATTCCAGCTCTAGACTGACTCTGCTGCAGGCAGCACCGGGACTTCTTTAGAAAATCCAAAAGGTTTGGTTGGCTGATCCATCTGTCTGTCACCTCTAGCGCTCCCCCTCCAGGTCCATTTAGGTGCCAAAGTATAAAAACTACAATTCCTACAGAAATTCATTCCCACAAGACCCCTGGGGATAGACACCATTTTAGGTTCCCCAGAGGTACTGATTGGTCCCAATAGGCAGTCCAGAACCAAGATGGTGGTGCAAATATGGAAATGTCCATGCTGCAAAGGAAGGCAGGTCAGAAAAACTGCAATATTATTGTTATTAAAGTAGATAAACAGCAAACAGTCACAGATCCTTGTAGGGCTCCCTCTGAGCAATTAGCGATGGCAGAATGGAGCAATCACACTGCAGCCCGGGCGGGACTTGAGCCAGAAACTACATGTCCCCTACCCAGATTAATTTTACAGCACAAAATAGGCAGCTCTTAAAGAGACAGGCACGGAGGCTAACAGGGCACTTACATGCAAACACTTTTAAATCGTTAGGACACAGAACACCAGCCTGGCAGCACTGGGCATTTAGGCAAGCCCAAGGAAGACTTTTGGGAACCCCCATTTATAGGGGGGGGGGGGTTACAATGGCATATTTATAAAAGTTATACCAGGAAAGACATTTTAAGAAGTAAAATACATAACTATACAATAAAGTACTGGAGGATAACATTTGCTTTGTGCAGAGGCAGAGCTGAGTTAAGCGTGGGAGCCAAGGTTGTCGATTGCAGAGGGTAAAGAGGGGACTGCACTAGTGTAGGTGTGGGGTGAAAGGGGAGCAGAAGTAGGAGGGTGGTGTGGGCAGCAGCCCAGGGACTAGCATTATGGGAAACTGCAGGAATGAGTAGTGGAGTCAGAGGAGGGGGGAAGAGTGAGTGGTGGGAAGAGGCAGAGAGGATGGTACGGGGAGAAAACCCCATAGTTTGGAGAATTGGAACTAGTACAAAACCCCACCAGAGACAGGACTATCCTAGATCTCATACTGACAAATGGAGAAAGGATTACAGAGCTCCGTGTCGAAGGGCAGCTGGGATCCAGTGACCATCACATGGTATGGTTCGACTTCGTCACAGGTACTCGTTCAACCCAATCTAAGGCTAAAATCCTGGACTTTAGAGGAGTGGACCTTGGGAAGATGGGTGAGAGCATTCAAATTTTATTTAGTTTTTGTTGACCAGGTAAGTGCACTAGACAAATTCTTCCTATATTCAGGCATGACCTGGGGGAGGGGGATACAGATGAATGCCAACTGACCTTGAACCAGATTAAGCTGTTGGTGGTATTTCTAGTGAATAGGGGGAAATTTGACCAGGGCACCGGGGAAATTCCCCTACTCTGCCAGCAGGTGGCTTGACTTCCTGGGAGCAGAATGGAGGAGCCTAGTTTGGAGCCGGACGATGGAGGAAGTGCTGATGTGGCAGGGAAGATGGATGTGTCTGGGACAGGGGTGAAGGCCTCTCCTCCTGTCTTACCTACTCAGGAGGCCGTTGATTTAGCACTAGCTATCACAGAATTTTCGGACAACGAACAAACAAGGACTGGAACTGGAAATGAAAATGTTTTGCTGTGTGAATCAGACCCCAGTATCAACATTGAGTCCCAACCTGTGGATGTATCGACCTCCTACTCTCCTCAAGCCGACTTAGCCTTACACCATGAGTTTTTACTGTCAGAGAAAGAGAAATGTTTGTTAAAAGCTCATGGCTTCGACACTGCTCCACAGAAATTGACAGCGCGAGCAGCTGTCTGTGCTGAGGTTCCGGCTGTAAACTAACAGCTGAGTCAGAATGTTGATGTCTCACCACCTGTCACGCTAGCTACTAACCTTGTAACTGAGACTGTCATAACTGTTACAGAACAGAGCAAAGTCCCAACAGTGGCTGGCAGTAAAAACGGAATTGAATCTGTGTGCCTACAGCCGCAATGCTCTACTATCACCACTACTGATTCTAAATTGCAAAATAAACAAGTGAAGCACCGTCTTGGGACTGGGAGACAGGCCCGCATAACTGACGATAATACAAAACCTAGAACTGAGCCATATGACGTGCAAAAAGAGTCTCCTTCACTGATCAACAGAGGTCTAAAAAATGGAGTGACCAAGTTTTTGACCCCCATCTCCCCAACTGCACAAAGTATGGATACTGAGACGGGGGCCTGGTCTCCCGAATACGCACTGGAAAATGCCGGTTCGGTTCAGGGGCAGACAGGACAATGGACCCCAGACCCAGCAGATCTGTCCTATCAAAGAATGCTTTCCTCGGCTTCAGCTACAGTGGCCACCAGCGTTGATACAGAAAAGAGCTCCACCATACCCCGGGGTAAATATTCTAGTGACTTTACTAATAGTTCTGTGGTAAATACTATAGAATTACCAGCAACAAGTAATGCTGTAACTGAGGTTTCTGTTTCAGATTCTGCTACCTCTGAGATAGGTCGAGAACGGCCAGAGGTAATCCGACAAGGCCCCACACCTGAGGCTTTGTTAAGTCATCGGGGGGCCCCTCTCTAGACCCTATGTTTACGCTCTCAGATTTGTTTTCAAATCGGGGTGAACCTGCCCCTAGGCGTAACGCCGTTAGACTGCTTTATAAAGGTGGTTTAGAAAGCCCTCCAGATAGGGTCCACATAGTTAGAAATTTACTTAAAGCCTCAATGAAGTTTTTTCTTCAGAGATTTTTGCTTTGATCAGCCTGGGTAATGGGAATTATGACATCAAGTTTTAAGAATGCGTCTAATCTAGATCGCTTTTGGGCCCAGTACTAGACTTTAAAAAATAATCCGGTCTGGAATCCTTTTCATGCTGTTACCTTAACCAAACCTCTCGTTAAGACTATTATGTTCAAAAACGAAGGGGTTAATGCCAAGGACATACTGTTTTGGTTAAGGCAAAGGTGTGAAATATTAGGGAGACCTGTGCCCACCCTTGACTGAACAGATATGGGATGGAGGCTGGAAAGTTAAAGTAAAGCTACTTTCTACTAACAGGGGCCCTGTGCACTTGCCAAGTTCCTTTTATCTAGGGAAAGACAGAGAATCTATATTTTACAATGGGCAACCCAGGTCCTGTTTCAAATGTGGCTCTAGGTTACATTTAAGTTCGACCTGCGACACAGCTCGTTGCAGCCGCTGTTTGGAATATGGACACCTAGCCTCTACCTGCATTAATTTATGTAAGTGCAATCTTTGCGATCACACGAGGCACACCTATGATTGTTGCCCATGGGCTTCTTATAACCAGGAGGGTTGTCCTTCCCACAAGGGTCTGATAAACCAAGCCCAGCATTCCCAAGCCAAAAGAGTGGCAGCCCAGACCACAACACAAGATATTCAGCAAGCTAATGCAAGCTCGGAACCCCCCTCAGCCTACTGTCAGTTTGGAGCTAACATCAGAGGTTCTTCAGCATTCAGACCCAGTCCCTGTAGATGATACTATGGATAGGGAAATGGAGACCCCAGCAGAAGAGACCCGGGTGGAAGGACACGAGACTGACATGCCACCTCTCTCCCCCCTATGTAGATTCCTCTTTTAAGACTGTGGCACAAAAAAAACATACTAAACAAGGGAAAACTGTACCCCAAGCCCCCAAGGACAACGTGACAAGATCAGAGTCACCATCTACCTCCTTGAGACTGGATAATATGTATGCACTTCTAGCCTCAGAGGATGGGGGGGGGACTCTGAAGAGGAAGGGACAGATACATCCTCAGTGGCTTCTACAACAGATACTGAAGGTAGGAGGAAGGACTCCATAGCCAAAAGGACAAGGCAGAGACACACTGTTAGAACACCATAGTGACTGTTTTTGTAATAACACAGATGTCCTTCTGAATTTTCCCCATTACAATGCACTCCTTAACTATTACCACTCTTAACATCAGTAGTATAAAAAGTGAGAGGAAACGCCTAGGGGCTTTATTTTCTTTACAGAATTTGAAAAGTGACATTACATGTATGCAGGATACCTGTTTAAAAACTCACATAGAACTCCAGCATTCAGCCAGGTGTTGGACCTCTGGTCTTTCTTTTTGGTCATCTGGGACTGATGCACGTGATGACATTGGTATCCTTCTGTCTAACCCTCTCATCAAAGTGTCTAGGCTAGTAGATGTGCATCCAGGTAGGGCCTTGATACTAGATATCTCTTTTCATTCAGAGCAATTCCATATTGTAGCATTCTATGCTCCCCAAATGAAAGCACAGAGAGTGGCCTTATTTAAGGAAGTGCAACCATACCTTCATACGTCTAGGCTCATCTTCTGGTTGGGGGATTTCAACTGTGGATTAGCTAGATCTGATAGAGGTCTACAGATGTATAAATTATATTGTGACTCTTCTGCATTGCAACAAATTGTGAGTACTGCAGGCCTGGTGGATGCTTATAGGAAATTACACCATACTGGGGGGTTTACGTATTTTAGAGGCCCTGTTAAAACAAGGATTGATTTTATTTTTTTGTCCCAGGTAATAGAAGTTAAGAATATCACTACACACCCCTCAGAATTCTCAAACCATGTTGCTATTAGAGCACAGGTTACATGGGATACTGCCCCCAGATACAAAAAGAATAAATGGCGGTTAAATGAAACCCTACTGGAGGACCCTAAATTAAAGAAAATGTGATCCCAAAATTGGACTGCCAGGTTGTCAGTCTCAGAATGTTATGATAATATCTTAGACTGGTGGGAAGATACAAAAAAGGAATGGCAAACTTTATTTCAGCAGAGGGCCCACTATTTAGCAAATAAAGAGTATCTGGGTTACTTACAGCTGAGACATCAGCTTCAACATCTTATCTCACAATCGGAAATCACTAGGCATGATTATAGTTGGCTGATCTCTACCATAAAAAAGCATATGGCAGATATGCACTATAATAGGGCTAAATCCCTGAATCAGGAGCTGAGGTTTGGGACTCGGGTGAATAAGCATTCCCTGGATCCTTTTAAGGAATGTAAAAGCAGGGTAGAAAACAGGTTCATTTCTGAGTTGAGAACCCCAGCTGGGCAGTTGGTACATGCTCCCCTGGATCTGTTAAAAGTTGTAGATAACTACATAGAGGGTGTGTTAGGCCAGCCCCGCGAATCAGGACCCTCAAGAGTTATTGGCCTTGTTAGGTCTGCCAAAAGTCTCTGACATAGACGTTCCTGCATTGACTTCAGAGGTAACATTAGAAGAGGTTTTAGGGGCAATCTCACAATTGTCCTCTCACTCTGCCCCGGGCTCAGATGGTCTGAGCTCAGGATTTTATAAAGTATTTCAGGAGGAGTTAGCCCCGGTTTTGATTATTTTGTTTAATCATATTTTACAATCTACAAAGTATACCCACTCTGTGCAAGAAGCCATTCTTGTGCTGATACACAAGAAAGGGGAAACAATGATATGGGTAATTGGCGCCCCCTCATCCTATTAAACACGGACTTAAAGATTTTAAGTAAAATCTTATTGGCCCGATTATCATGGGTAGCCCAATACCTCATTAGTCCCTCACAGTCCTGTGGCATCCCGGTTCGAAGACAACAGGATAATCTAGTTCTGTTAAGAGAGCTTTTTATTAGAGGGGAGTTGGACCAGTTGCAAGGGGTAGTGATAGGGCTTGATCAGGAGAAAGCCTTTGATAGGCTCTCTCATGCCTTTTTAATTTTAGTCCTAAAAGCCTTTTGTGGTCCCGGACATGTTTGTCACTTGGATACAAGCTATGTATCAAGGGGCCATTATAGTTCCAAATGTGAATGGGTGGCATGGAAGGAAAATTCATGTCTGCAGGGGAGTCCAACAAGGATGCCCACTGAGCCCGCTTTTATATACATTCGGGATTGACATAGTGATACGTATGTTGCAGATTAACAGGGAGCTGGAGGGATAGAGGTCGCTTCAGATTCCCCCACTAAACGTTTTAGCTTACACAGATGATCTGGTCTTAATCCTGGATCCCTCTTTTTCTGCCACGGCACTGACCACATTACTGCATAGCTTCTCTAAACTAACAGGGTCCAAAATAAATATAGGAAAATGCAAAGGGGTGACTCTAGGGACTACCCCTCTGCCCCCTAGTGGGCAGTTAGCTGGGATCCAGGTATCAGCAGACCCAATCTCTGTTTTAGGTATGGATTTTGGGCCAGGAGATATGTCTGTCTTGACCTGGGTAAAAAGTCTCACTTGAGCAAATGGATTGGTGGGGAGTTGGAAGGGGCAGCAATTGTCAAAGAAACAGAGAGTGGTCCTGAGTAAGACTCTGCTTATCCCTATTTTTCTATATGTTAGTTATATTTTTGTTCCCCCACAGAGGGTTATAACAGAATTACTTAGTGTGTTCTTTCAAACCTTTTGGGGGTCCAGGCTGAACCCAGTTAAATGGGAGTTTACATATCTCCCTGTAGCCAAAGGAGGAGTAGACATGCCCAATCCTTTAGCCTTTTTTTAAGTTTGTTTTTATCCTATAATATTATATTGGCCTCTCACTGAAACTGGGAGAGATAATATGGAACCCCCTCGTAGACAAATGACTTCGACCTTGCCTAGCACCTTGGGAAGATAGGGAACCTAGGCTTTTAAGTAGAATCTCTAGGATTCCGCAGTATGGATTAGATAGTGCGAAGCTGGCCATCAAATGGAGAATCACTCCCACACATCTTCAGACTTTGGATAGGAAGTCAATTTACCAACTAATTATAGCATCAGAATGTCAAGCAGAGGCGGATTTCCTAAATCGTCCGGCCAGACAGAAGCAAGTGGTGCTGGCCCTGTTAACTAACCCTAGAATCTCCCCCTTTGCTTGGGACTGTTTATGGCTAAGTAATGATGGGAGGCTAGGGGTCAAAGGTAATCACAAGGATAAACACCTAGCTGACAGATACTGTCCCAGAAACGGTTGTGGGCAAGTTTTAGAAACACAACAACATCTGTATTTGGATTGTGCGTACATTAAACCATGTTGGGCTCATTTAGTGGAAGCTTGGAAGGAGACCTTCTTCCTAAATATTGATTACCCCACATTACTTTATGGGCCACTGGGCAGTGTATTTGGCAAATACCATGTAGATACACTACATGTAATTTTAGGGGTTATTTGATATTTTATTTGGCAGTCACGTTGCTTGTGGGTTTTACAGCAGCGTTATATTACTCATGCGGAGCTCCTTGCTAACATTCAAAAGACTATTGGTAAAACAGTGCAGTTAGATAGGATGCGTTTCTCACCTGAAAGATTTAGGTATACTGTACATGGATTAATTGTGATACTTGGAGTAGATGATAAATTGTTTGTTTCTTTTGATGTTACAATACTAGGAATGCCTTCTTATTCACTGTTGTTTCTTTTTTTCTTTCTTAAGCAATGTACCCTTTGGGGATTGTAAGATTTTGTCTTAATGAAGTATTTACACTGTTGATATTGAATTTATTGTATGCTTGTATATCTTATTGTATATTGTTTCTGTAATGAAGTCCAACTTACAATAAAATTCCCCTATTCTTTTCTAGAAGTGCCATGGGATCTTTAACATCCACCTGAACTACCACCAGACCAGGCAGATGGGACCTCGGTTTAATGTCTCATCCGAAAGATGGCACCTCAGGAGTGCAGCACCCCCCCTCATGGCACACTACAGTGTCAGTATTGGGATTTAACCCAAGTGCCTGGTATGGGGAGCATAGCCCTGGCAGAAAAAGATACAGGAAGGGAAGTAGAGGCAAAATAGGCAAAGATTAAAAATGCAGTACGTGGAGTAACAGGCCAGTGCGTGAGGGCAAAAAGAAAAAGCAAAAGAAGGAAAAAGCCACTTTGGTTCTCAAAAGCAGCTGAGAAAGGCCAAGCCAAAAGGTTAGCCTTCAAAAAATACAAGGAAATACAAAAGGACGATGATTGAGAGGCGTATCAGAATTCCCTAAGAGTAGCAGGGAAGGCGGTGAAGCAGGCAAAAGCCAAAACTTGAGGAAACAGCATAAACAGTGAAGGAAGGTGACAAGACATTCTACAGATACATTAGTGATAAGAGAAAGTCTAGAGGGGGAATTGCTAAACTCAAGGGGGAAAGGGGGGAATGGGTGGAGGAGGACCAAGAAAAGACATTCGTCCTAAATAAATACTTCTGCTCAGTGTTGACGGAAGAGAAGAAAGGAAGGACAGGGCCCACAGCTTGACACCATAGACACAGAGGGAAGGGAGGTAAACATAGGACCATTTACAAGAGAAAGGGTCCTACAAGAGCTCAATAAGCTCAGGGTGGACAAGGCTATGGGACCGGACAGCGTACATCCCAGGATAATAATCCCAGGATAATAATAGAGCTTAGGGAGGAACTAGCGGAGCCTTTGGCCGAACTGTTTACTGAATTATTAAACACAGGGGAGATCCCGGGGGACTGGAGGAGGGCCCATGTGATCACACTCTACAAGAATGGCAGCAAGGAGGAAGTAGGTAACTATAGACCTGCCAGTCTTACCTCAGTCATTGGAAAAATCATGGAGACACTCCTACAGGAAAGGACTGGGGAGCACCCGGAATCCATAGGGGCACAGGATCCAAGACAACATGGATTCACAACAGGAAGGTCCTGTCAGACTAATCTGATAGATTTCTTTGACTGGGTAACCTGGGAGGTGGATCAAGAGGGTGCAGTTGATATAGCCTACCTTGACTTCAGGAAAGTTTTTGATATGATTCCACATAGAAGATTGGTTAACAAGCTAAGTAGACTTGGAGTAGGGCAAAAGCTGGTCAACTGGGTGACAAACTGGCTGACAGACAGAAAGCAGAGAGTGGTGGTTAATGGTATCCAGTCAGAAGATGTGCACATTACAAGTGGGGTGTCACAGGGATTGGTCCTGGGGCCAGTCCTCTTCAGTATCTTCAATAGTGATATTGCGGTCAGACTGGAGGATAAGGTTTGCCTGTTTGCAGATGACACCAGATCCAGATGGAGTGGGTAAAATGAGACAAAACCTGAAAAAGCTAGAGAAATGGTCCAAAGAGTGGCAACTAGGGTTTAACGCAAAGAAATGCAAAACCATGCATGTGGGGAAGAGAAACCCTAACGCTAACTATAGGATGGGGGGAGAGTTGCTAACAACCACAAGAGAAGAAAGAGACTTGGGCATCATCATCATCACTCCAAGCAGACCACAAAGGCAGTAGGAAGAGCTAGAGGGATGTTGGGATGTATCAGTAGAGGTATCACAAGCCAAAAGAGGGAGGTAGTGATCCCTCTTTACAAGACACTGGTCAGGCCCCAGCTGGAGTACAGCATCAAGTTCTGGAGGCCACACCTGCAAAGGGACATTGACAAGATAGAAACAGTCCAGAGAAGGGCAACCAAAATGGTGCAGGGGCTGCAACAGAAGACATATGAGAACAGATTGAAGGACCTCAGTATGTACACCCCGGAACACAGGAGGGAGAGGGGTGATATGATAGAAACTTTCAAATACCTTAAAGGCCTAAATAAGGTGAAGGAGTCCAACATGTTTTAATATAAGAAAAACAGCAGGACAAGAGAACATGACACGAGATTGGAGGGAGGCCAATTAAGGGGCAATGTGAGAAAGTTCTTTTTCATAGAAATGGTGGTAGATGCATGGAACAGCCTGCCCAAGGAGGCAGTGGAATTAAGCACAGTGCAAAGCTTCAAAAGAGCATGGGATAGGCACAAGGGAATAATACAGATGAGTAAGAATAAAATAGGCCAATGCTCAAAATAGAGACATATGGCACCATGAACCAGGTAGAAAAAATGGGCAGACTAGATGGGCCTGGTGGTCCTTATCTGTTGTCAGCTTCTATGTTTCTATTCTATGTAAGGCAACTTGATCATAGAAAAAGAGAATCTGTTGGCAGAAAAGAACTGCTTGGCCCTTCCAGTCTGCCCAGATGGTCCTTGCCTCGTCTACCTCCAGAGACCCTAACTAGTCTCCGGTGACCCATCCTCTTCCCTACCTATTAACTAATATTACCCTATGTCTATCATATGCATGCCTGAAGCCCCCTACTATTTTCACCTTCACAACTTCCTCTGGCAGTCTGTTTCAGGCATCTGCCACTCTTTCAGTGAAGTAGTACTTCCTCACATCCCTCTTTAACTTCCCCCACTCCAAATTCATCACACACCCTCTGGTCCTGGTGCTCTTCCTCTTTTGAAAGAAACTCACCTTCTGCACCCTGTATGTCTCCCCTCCCCCCCCATGAGGTACTTGTAGGTTTCTATCATGTCCCCTCTCACTCTGCTCTCTTCCAGGGTATACATGATATCCCTCAGTCTCTCCTCATAAGGCTTTTGGTAAAACCCCTAAACCTTTTTAGTTCCCTTCTCTGGGCTGCCTCCGCTGTGTCAGTGTCCTTTCTGAGGTGCAGCCTCCAGACCTGTCCACATAACTCCAAGAGTGGTCTCACCATTGAGCAACATAGTGGCAACACCACCTCCCTCTGTTTGCTGGAGATACCTCTCCCAATGCACCCAGCATCACACTGGCCTTACCCATTGCTTTTGTCATACTTTGAGGTTATCAGATATAACCCCAATGTCCCTTTCCTGTTTAGTGACAGTAATCCCCCCCCCCCCATCCTGTACTCAGTTCCTAGGTTCCTACGGCTTAGGTGCCTAAATTTGCACTTTTTAGCATTGAACCACAACTGCCATGTTTTTGACCACTCTTCAAGTTTCTCAAGGTCCCTATGCATTCTCTCCATTGCTTCCCGAGTGCCCCCCCCCCCCATTACAGATTTTGGTATCCTCTGCAAAAAGGTCTAGTTCCCTTCCAGTTCTTCTGCAAAGTCATATAGATGGAGGGGGGACGGCAAGGATAAGCAGTGTGGGGGGGGGGGCGAGGGAAAATGGGAAGAGAAGGCATGATAGGGTTTGAAGCCATAAGCAGTTGTCACCCTGTACTTAGTCAGTTTAGGTGGTGGGAGAGTATGCTTCACCCTGGAAGGGAGGAAGATGATTTAACAATGTGGGCGGAGGATGCAGGTTTCACCCAGATAGGGAGGAGCCTAGGTGAGACAGTGGTAGTGGTGGGGGTGGGAGGATTGGGCTTCAGCTAAATAGAGCAGGAGCATACATTCAACACCTGGAGACTGAGGGCTTCACCCAGATAGTGAGCAAGTGGAAAAAAAACTAAAATTAAACAAATTAGGGGGGATGTAGACTTCACCCAGATGTGTGGAAAACCTAATCAAACAGTTGGAGGGGTGTGTGTGTGTGTGTGTGTGTGTGTGTGTGTGGGCTGAACTCGGAAAACTAAGCAGGTGGGGAGGGAGGCGTGGGGAGGGAGGCAGCATACTATGCAGTTACTCAGTAAAGAAAGACAACCTGACATTGGAAGCATGAAAAGTTTAAAATACTGCTGTCTGCTGTTGTTACGAGTGCATCGGAATTTACAGAGTCGGTGTTATTAATGTTGGGATTTTAAACTCGTCAGGCTTCCAATGTTGGGCATTCATGCGTCGGGATTCTCAGAGTCAGGATTTCGTTCGGATCCCAAATATTAGCATACCTCTCAAATGTACTTGTCTAGGTATCTGCTGTACTGTGCACCATGAGTCTTTTTTTTTATTTTATTTTTTCAATCTTAACCTACCCTTGCTAGGTCTGTAATTGCCATTTCGATGCCAAATGTGATGGCCATCTTTTTTTCTTGAGAAAAAACTAAATGAAACACAAAATACTCAAATTTTGGCATAATCAGACAATTGTACCACCAAATAAAACTGGAATATGCCTGTAATCTTTTATGGTGAAAAAAAGTAGGATCAAATTTTTGTTCAATTTCGTTGTACTGCTGCTTTAAATAGATACAATACTGAATAGGCCTATTCTTTTTTTTTTTCCGTAAGTAATTTTGTCAGTTTTCTCCCCAGTCCCACTCCCGTGCGTCCCTAACATGATACACGCATGTGGAGGCACGTGTACGCACGCCCTACAGGAGGCCCCACCCCACCGGTTGCCCCATTACCACCTGCGCTTATTACCAGACCTCCATCTGGTGACGTGATGGCAGGACTACAGGCGGGCAACCCCCTTCCCAGGAGAGGAGAGCCACTACTCAATCCTGCTCTCACCCTCCCCCTCCGTGCTGGCACCCCGGCGACCTGAGGTTGTTCCCGAACCCGGGTCGCTGGTGTAGCACGAAGCAAGGCGTCCAGCGCCTTAGCCCTAAGCACCACCAGGTCGGTGCCCTGAATAGACCTATTCAATGAAAAATTGCGTTTGTCACTCTCTACATCATTTGTACCATAGTTGTCTTTTGCACAGGATTTTTATTTCGATCTGGCTAAATGTTTTTGTGAATTTATATTGTAGTTATATGTCAGTGTTGTAATGATCTGCTTTATGATAAAACAGTAAAAATGATATGAACTGCTGGGGGGGGGGCAGAGATTGGGGTTCACTTATGCTGCCCCTTCGCTACGGAACTCGGTTCCACCTGATATCAAACAATGCCCACGGCTGTCTCATTCTGTAACAGGTTCCATGAGCATCTACTGAAGGTGACAAAGTGTTCCCTTTCAATGAATCTGTACTATTTGCTACGTATTGTACCCTAGTATGGCATCATGTTATTGTGCATTTATGTAATAGCTCTTTGTGTATCTCCCCATGGAATAAATGGATTTAATTGCAATATTTTGTATAGTTTTTCACAGTCTACAATGTATTTAGTCCTACTCAAGTCCACTCATACTTGTCTTTGAGTGTGCTGGTAAGGATTTTACCTATGTTTTTTTATGCCACTGGTGTTTATTGTACTCTGTACTTCTGTTTGTAATTTCCTGGGTCATGCCAGAAAATAGGTATTTGTTTGCCTAGTGCAGGTACTTGGTGAACAAAAACTAAATAAAATTAAATAAATAAACAAGGGGTTGTATACTGGCAACCAGCTCAAACCGTGGAGATGGATGTCAGGATTGGGAGAAATATTGTTAGTGAGCACTTTAATCTTTCAGATGTAGATAAGGGGACACAAGTGGCTAGGAGCCAGAAAGGGCAAAGACTTGTGCATGACACACATTAGTGCTTCCTTACACAGTGGGTGGGTGAGGACGAAAGGAGGACACAGTACTGGATGTGGTATTATCCAATCAGGATATTATCGGGGTATTAAATGGATGCCCCAATTGATCAGTAACCATTGCATGGTGAGCTTTAGTATGAGGTTAGGGACACAGAAAGTGACCACTGACAAGGACACAGGTGTAACCCCTAGGTGGCGTTATCCCAAGGGCTACTACCCCTGCCTGCTTGGCTAGTTGCAGGGGCCTGGGTACTGAAACGGGTGCCTCCACCCAGAGGACGGGGTTGTTAGTAGTAAGGCTAACCTGGGTACAGCCCTCTGGGACACTGTAACCCCCCTCTTTCTCCTCTAGTGGCCTAGACAATATGCAACAAACACTTTCACAGTAGCCCCTATTCATCATACAAATCCTCACACTGTTTGCACTTACCACCAGGGCTGGTCCCACAAGTTCGACCCTGGAGACCCCCTGTAAAACAAGACTAGGCACAGCAAATAACAACAGTACAGTGCTTTTGGTACAGACTAGAACCACAGTCAAATTAGATGCAAAAAGAGTTAGATCTGATTCATTCAGGGGACTTGAACAAAGGAGGGGCGTAATCAGGTTGATTGATTCTATAACTGATCTAGTCAGGCAATTATGCATGCACTTTTAGTCCCTCAACACAGTCACACACACACACACACACACACACACACACACACACACTCTGGGTACCCAGTTGGTGAGATAGGCTAGCCTGATGCATTGCCCGCAGTAGGCCGGCGTCACAGCTGGTTGGGGCCCTATGATGAAAAGAAAAGGCATGCACAGCCACACACAATTTGTAATCCGGAAATGGAAGGCTCAGTTTGTGAAAGGAAAACAACCATGCAATCAGATGACAACACTTGTGATTTAGCTGTTGTTGCAGGGAGCTACCCTGTTGGTTATTCACGCTACCCAATACGAGACACATATGAGACACAGGAGGGATGAAATGGAGACTGCAGGTTGACAACTGGTATGCCAGGAGAAGCAGGACCCACACGAATCACCGAGGTGTCGTTCCTGTCCGAGATGTTGAGCAGGGGGCTGATCCCCAGGCGAGTCTCTCGTCGATAGTATTCACTGAGCCTGAAGTAGCTGGCTGGGCCAGTGTGGCAAGGCCCAGACTGGGTAGAACAGTTCGGATAACAGTCCGGGAAGGCTGGATGCAGCTTCTAGCAATTGTGGCACAATTAAATAGTGGGGAACCAAATCGTGACCCACTAACAGCATACAGCACATTTATAGTAAAGCAATCACCATACCACAAAGCAGATAGCAGTCCAGCAGCAATATCAGTGTCTCTGAGCAAAACCGGGAGTTCTGTGGTGAATAAATGTCCTGATAGGCTGATCGCATATGGCAAATCTTCGGTCTTCTTCAGGTTCAAGACTGGTCACAATTCAGTGGCTTTGTCACACTCAATTTCGGATATAATCCAGTTTCTTCAAAAGCTCCCTCTTGAGGGTCAGCAGGCAGACAGACCAAACAAAGCCTTTCCACCAATTTCCTGCACTACTATGCAGGGGAAGCTGCTCGAATCATTCGAGCTGTTCACTCTCCAAACTCTACCTCCAGACTGACAAACTGCAGCAGGCAGCTTGGGAATTTCCCTTCGGTCCAAAAGGTTCTGGTTGGTTGATCCATCAGTCTGTTAAAGCAAGGGCTCCCCCTCCAGGTCCATTTAGGTGCCAAAATGAAAAAACTACAATTCCTACAGAAATTTGCTCCCATAAGACCACTGGGGACAGACACCATTTTAGAGTCCCCAAAGGTACTGATTGGTCCCATTAGGCAGTCCAGAACCAAGATGGTGGGGCAATACTGAAATGTCCATGCTGCAAAGGAAGGCAGGTTAGACAAACTGCAATATTATTATTATTAAAACAGATAAACAGTAAACAGGCACAGTTCCTAGCAGAGCTCCCTCTGCGCAAATAGCGATAGCAGAATGGAGTGATAACACTGCAGCCTGGGTGGGACTTCAGCCTGAGACTACTCGGTCCCTACCCAGATTAATTTTACACCACAAGATAGGCAGCTCTTAAAGAGACAGGGACGGCGGCTAGCAGGGCACTCACATGCAAACACTTTTAAATCGCTAGGACACAGAACACCAGCCTGGCAGTGGGCATTTAGGCAAGCCCAAGGAAGACTTTTGGGAATCCCCATTTGCAGGGGGGTTACACAGGATTTAAAAAAAAAATCAGATTTTGAAAAAATGGAACATATGATACAGGAAGGATTACAAGACTTTCAGAAAATCAAGGGTGTAGAAAGGAATGGGCAGAATTTGCACAAGCCATTACAAGAGGCCACACAGGACTGTGCCAGAATCACAAGACAGTCCAAGAAATGCAGGAGACCAATAAGGTTAGGCAGGCAGGGGAAGAAGGTTATTAGAGAAAAAAGGGTGCAGTCAAAATTTGTAGGAAAACTGGGCGTGAGCAAAAAGCTTTATAAAGAAGGTAAAGGCAAATGCAGAATTGTATTTATTTGTTTTTGTTCACCAAGTAAGTGCACTAGGCAAACAGATGATTTTAGGACACAGCCTGGAAGAGTCACCATGCAGTACACAGTGATATGACAATACAGCTAGATGGCAATGAAATGCTTCAAGCATGGAAATAGTGATCACACGTGGCAACATTAGGAATTACAAGTTAAAACAGTGCAAGATAAAACAGTTTAAAATAACATACAGGGTATAAGCAGCATTGAATCAGCTAGCAGAAAGGGTGAAAGTAAATGACAAATCCATCTTTAGATATTGTGTATTTGTGAAATAAATGGAGACAAGGGACAACATAGGATAAGGAAAGAGTCTGCTAGTTCAGCTGATGATGGGTGAAGGCTCCTAAATGACAATTTTTGTTCATTGTTTGTGGTTGAGAAGGCACGTCCACTCGCTGATAGCAAGATGAAATTTATGTATGCTATGGGTGAGAACATAGAGATGGGGGGAATTACCAGGGAAAGGGCACTAAAGGGACTGGGGAACTTAAAAATCATAAATCACCAGGGCCAGAAAGAATTTATCCTCCAGTGTTGATGGAAAAAGATAGGTGCTGGCAGAGCTGCTATCAGTCCTGTACAGTGAGTCATTAGAAGGCAGTAACAGCATAGTGGTTAGGAGCACTGAGCTGCAAACCTGGAGAACTGGATTTGAATCCCACAGGCAGCACTTGCATTCTGTGTGACCATTAGAGACTCAGGGCTCCCTGTCCTATAAATAAGAGGCACACTCCCTGCCTGTACATATGGCAGCTGGTTGAGGAGGTGTGAGGAGGACTGTGGCAGTTGCCATATGCTCCAGCAGCACCGTAGATAATGCTCAGGTGAGTGTGGGGGGAAGGTATGCCCAGTGCTGAGGGGGGACCACTGGACACCAGGGAGGTTGTTTGTTTTGTACTTCTGGGCTGGCAATTGGGGGGGGGGGCCACTAGCACCAGTGATCATAGTATTTTACAGCATGGGCCAGCGATTGGGGGGGGCTGCTAGCACCAGGAATCATAGTATTTTATGGCATGGGCCTGCGATCAGCTGGGGAGACCACTAGCACCAGGGAGCATAGTATCTATAGCATGGTTCGGTGATTGGCCGGGGAACACTAGCACCAGGGATCATAGTATTTTACAGCATGGGCCAGCGATTGGGGGGGGCTGCTAGCACCAGGAATCATAGTATTTTATGGCATGGGCCTGCGATCAGCTGGGGAGACCACTAGCACCAGGGAGCATAGTATCTACAGCATGGGTCGGTGATTGGCGGGGGAACACTAGCACCAGGGATCATAGTATTTTACAGCATGGATGGTGATCGGTGTGGGGGGGGGGACCTCTAGCATCAGGAATTATAGTATTTTACAGCTGGGGCCAGTAATTGGCAGGGGGCCCCAAGGATCACAGGGGGTGGTTGTGGTCACCCAGCAGCCAACCATCTAGGTGGCTGCAGTACCTCTCACAGCCACTAGGGTTGCCAAGAGTTAAGTCAGGGTTTTGTTTGGCGGTATTTGCGCTGCACAAAAGGACCATGCTAAACCCTTGTGCGCAGCACAGTGCCATTGAATACGGGGTAGTGTGTATATTCATGGTCATGCCCCTCCTGTTGCCTGCACACATACATTATGTTTTACTTGGGTATTAACCCCCTTTGCCCATGCAACAGCCCCTTTTGAATATGGGGATCCTGCGCAAACCCTGGTTTGCATGGGCAAAGACCCGTTAATGCCCACGCAAACTTTTGAATATTGGGCCCCTGGAGTACTGTGTGCAGTTCTGGAGCCTATAACCAAGGAAGGTTGGGAATAGATTAAAGGCAGTGCAGCATAGGGCTACAAAGATGATCTTTGGGCAACAGGGAAAGGCACATGAGAAAAGGCTGAAAAGTCTTAACATGTATTCACTGGAGGACTGAAGGGAGAGCAGGGACGTGAGAGAGACTGAAGTTTATATGTGGATATAATTAAGTGAACTCAACAAGTTTATTTAATCTGAGAACAACTGTGACCATCAGAGGTCATGGGTATCCGGTGAACTCGACAACTGCAATTGAGCGCTTACAAAAATGGCAACTCAGTTACAGCGCCTGTGTTCAGGGCTAACTGGCAGGGTAGCGACCGGATACCTAGGTGGGCGAGGTAGGGTGACGGGAAGTGTACACGTGCACACGTGTGGGTAGGTGAAGAAGAGGAGGGAAGGTATGTAGGAGGAGGTGTGGCAGGCAGCTGCCGAGCTTATCCACTAGCGTGGTGGGGAGGGTGGTCGGTTGGGAGGTGCAGGGTTCGGGTCTGGCGCAGCACAGCTTTTCTTTTGCCAACAGGCGGCTTGTTTTTTTAAAGGATTTCACCCCCGACATGCATCCCCCTGGAGTTGAGAATCCTTTAGTGGGGGTATGGTGTGTGGGGGGTGCAGCCCCCCCTTATACATTAAATTCCGGTCGCCACCTTTTAGTTTGCCGCAAGTGTACATCGCCATTATTCATTTTCGGTGATGTACACTCGCTGAAACAGTGATCACTATTCCGAGATCGCCATTATCACATAGAACCAAAGTCCTGTGTTTAAGGTAGAAGGGGGAGGTTAAAAAAAGACATTAAGAAGTATTACTTCACTGAAAGAGTTGTGGAGGGGTGGAACAAGCCTCCAGACAATGTTGTGGAAGCAAGTACAATAGTTGGGTTCAAGAGAATGCATTTAAAGGACTTATTGGAAGTCGGCCCACCAGTGCAGTGGTAGCGCTACCACTTGTGATGCTGACAACTCAGGTTTGGAAGCAAACTTGGGACATTGGAGGGGGGAGGAGGACTGAGTGTCCATGGGACTGCTCTCCTCCTTCTGGGGGGAGGGTGGGCAGAGCACGGCACTTGTCTGGCCCTTAGTGGAAGCTGGAGAAAAGGCAGCCCAGGCCACCACACTAGGGGGGCATGGCAGACAGGCCCAGATTAATGGATGTGGGGGCCCTACTCCAAGTCATATTTTGTGACCTGGGGGCCCTTAAATGCCAACATCCCACTATTCTGTGGTGCTGGACTGGCAGGGCAGCAACGACCAGGGTACTCAAGATTGCAGGAAGTAAAACGTGTAGGATGCAGTCAGAAAAGAAAGATCATCTACTTGTCTTCAGTCCCTAATCACACTTGAAAATAAACATCCCTCAGGAGGCCATCATATATATATTGCAGCTGAACACCACAGACTTGCCACAGTTACAGTTACCTATCACTCACTGTACTGTCTTTTTCTAGGCTTGGCTTGATTGCTATTGCCATATGGGCTCTCTCAGAGTAATGTTTTATTTTTTAATACAAAAAAAAAGCGTTTGAGTGGAATTCTATTCGTTCATTGTCTCAGTCTAACTGCACTCCTAAATGAAAGACATCATCAGCCAGCCCCGTACCCCCCAAAAAAGATCCCCATCCCACTTCCTTCCCTTATGTCACTTAAGTGACAGTTTGTACTGAATCTCTCAGGAGCCAGACCAACAGTGCCATGCAAGGCAACTGAGGTCAAGAATGGTAGATCTGTTTTCAGATGTGGTCTCCCCCACCCCTGCTAAAATCCCCAACCTTCTCTACCTGGTGCAAGTACAACAGAGAGCATCAGATTTTACAACACTTACCTGGCTGTTACCTCCTGCTGTGGTGGCTGCTGGCCTTCTTCTTGGCCTGCCTGACTGACTGATATCTGTGGCACTTGAGTCCTCTTCACAGTCAGGAGTAGACTGGTCAAGCTAGAGGGCAGAGAGGCCCGCCACCCCTCCCCAGCAGCACTCTTCGACTCTGACTACACAGCAGCAACATGCGATGCTGCACCGCAGCTTGCACCAGGACACGACAACATCCCTCGATCGGACAACAGAAAAAAAATGAAGACGCTTGGCTGGACGGTGTGGTAGTAATGAGTCTGTGACTCTCCAAGCAAACCCCCGGCATGCGAAATGATCCCTCCACTGTGACCTCAACAGCCGATAATCGTCCACTCGTCCTCCTCCTTGAATGTCACTGCTGCCTGACCAACAACACGCCATGATGCCGCACGCATGCACATACAGATTCCCACTGCTCCCCAGTAGACACACCTCAGAGGACCTCTAATGAGACATGGTTGGTTGTTGTGGTGAGTTCACGTCAGGCAGGGTGGATGTGAGAGTTGGAGCCAGAGCCGCCTGTACATACTGGGAGTACTGAGAGGCGGGGTGGGGGGTTGCTTTTTATTTTGGCAATTGCCTTAATCCCGTACAGCAAGTTGTACAGCCAGTTGGCCGGGTAGGGAAGTAAATCCTAAAAATACAACGTTGTGGGGGCCCTCCTGAAGCACGGCGCCCTATGCCATGGCGTAATCTGTGTAAAGGTAAATCTGGCCATGATGGCAGATGTCAACTCATGTCGCATGGGAGTGCATGACGTGCTTCATGACATCATTGCATGCCATGCCTCCTAGGGTTAGAAAGGGAGGAAAGGCCAGTGGCAGCATGGCACGGAGCACCTGCAGGCCCTGCACCCATTCAGCTGGGCACTCTAGCTGGAACTGGATCTGGACCATGACAAGGGTTGATGAACACTGCTTACCACAGCAGGGGGCAAGCCCTGGGGAAAGATGCCTGGTGGTAAGTCCTAGTGAATGTCAGGGTGACGGAGCTGGAGCGCTCAGCAGATGGGGCTGACCGGGGCAAGCAGAAACAGAATAAGAAAAGAATAAAAAAAGGGTTTATTACGCAGGATACTGTGGAGGGTAAGGGGTGACTGGGGGGAAATTATGGATTCTAGAGAGATTCTGAGTTAGGGATGCATGGGACAGACTGGATGGATGGGTCAGGTCTTTTTCTGACCTCATCTAGGTTTCTAAAAACTTTATTTTGCTACCCTTTATTTAACTGGAATTCCCATTGAGATTAAAATGCAGTTCATATAATAATACAATGAGTTACAGATGTATATATTCCACAGTGCGGATACGTACAGGGCCTCTATCACAAGAGAAATCTTAATTTCATTCTCTCTCTCTCTCTCTCTCTCTCCCCCACAGCGCACAATGTTACTGCATATCCTCTGGGACTAGCCGATAGAAGAAACGTCAGACTGAACTCCGCCTTCCAATATCGTGACAGCATCAGCCTTCAGGTAGTAGGGGTGCGGCTTGCCAGACTAGCCTCATTCTAATTGCTCTTGCTATTTGTCATGTTTTGTACACTATTGCTTTTCTAATGGGTCCCTAGTTAAACATAGCAGCAGTAATTTAAAATTGTATGAGACACTAGATCCATCCTGTCAGCAACCCCCCCCACACACACTTTATAAGTAGGGATGAAAAAAACAAATTCCATGCAAATGCAATTATTATCAATGCATAAACTGATTCTAAGCAACACAAAGGAGCCTTACCTCCCTGTAAGGCATTAGGTCAATAAAGATGTTTCAAATCCCATGTGTTTTTTGAAGGGAAGGAATCATAATTTTGGCTCCATGGAGATGCCCACTATATCCCTTCCAGTTCCCGGAGTGCCAGCCCTGCAATTGTTAGTTGAGGGGTGACTGATCTGAAAGAAGCAGCCAACTAAAATATAACACAAAGTATCTGAAAAAATACCCCCATTCACTTATATGGAGCGCACCTCCATGTTCTTTAAACTAAGACATCAGAAAATGTCTGAGTGGTGTGGGGCTGGCACTCTGGGAAGTAGAAGGGATTGGGCAGTCTGCTCCTTGGAGCCAAATTAGGATCTAGTTCCTTCCAAAAATGTAGGACATGAACTAAAAATTAAAGAACTGTTACTGGGGAAATAGTTGTCACTTGATCAACCTAGTGTGCAGGCATTGTTTAAATTTGTAAACGCTCTAAATCCCGGGGCATCTGTGCAGCTCAAGAGGATTGCTAATATTAATAACATGCATCACACCCACTAGAAGCAATACAGTTACAAGGTGAGTAACCTTTTCTCATGGCCCAACAGTATTTCTTTCTCACTACAATTTGTGACTTAATTGCTAAGCAGTGGCTAATACTACGTGCGCGCTCGCGCGCACACACACACACACACACACACATCTAATTGTCATATCGATTGTTCCTATTTGCAGGATATACACTACCAGAGAAAAGAAGTGTGTCCAGGAAGGTACCTGGTCAATATAGCACTGTCAAAACAACGCATGACTTACCGCACTGTAGAAAGCGCTAAAGGCAATACAGCGACAGGGGTTTTACAGCGATCAGAAATAATCGCTACCCCTGTCGCTGTATGGTGAATTGGGGAAGTGCTAAGCAGGCTGGTGGTGTGGTGTCTGGCCAAGCGACTCCTGTGGTGGAGTGGCTAGAGTACCTGCACCTGGCAGCATGTGGGACCTGGGGCTGTGGTTCGATTCTCATCCTGTACTGTTGCAGTGTTATTTTTTTTTTTTGTAAAAAAGGAATGATTGCCTTCAGTGTTTTGCCCCATCCCTGAAGTCCACACCCCCTCAGAGTTAGTTATATTAATTCCAGAGGGTGTGGGGGTCAAAGCCCTCCACATTGGGGGTGCAAAAAAGATAATGTCCCATTGTAGTAAATGGGTATCTGCAGTCCGTGTAATGTCAGTGTTTTTCCCGACATTGTTTTGCCTTGTGCGGTTTTGCCTGTGGCATTATTTGGTCGTGCGATTTCATCTGTGGCATAATGACCCCATGCCATCCAGGAACCCCTAATCAAACCATGTGAACCTATAGCTCAGTGGTTAGAGCACTGCAATGGTATTCCAGGGGTCTTGGTTCAAATACCAGTAGGTCACTTTATTTCTTTCTCGCTACAATACAGTATGTGTACTAAGCCTGAGCATGGTGCCATGTAAGGCAGCTGTCCTTGTTTAAACCAATAAAATTTGCCCCTACTGTACATTTGTATTTTAGTTGTTCCCCTCACTTGTAAGATGTCACTTTTTTCAGTTTTAAATATATCTTAGGTGTTTTCCTTTAGGTTATAAATAATTTTTGGGGAACCATTATAAACCCAGCCCACCATATTTTAAAAATCCACGAATAAACACTTTAAATGAGGTATTGGGCCTGCCTGCAGCTGGCAGCAGTCTGGAGATATTGCTTACTAAGCTTGCCCTGTATTGATACTGTGTGAAAACCTGTGATATCGCGCAGGGGATGCTGTACCTGAGCACATTGTAGTTATTAGGCACAGCTTGCACACCTTTCTGGTGACCAACATCACTGTACCACCCTGATGTACTGTGACTGGGTAGAGAGCAGGGCCGCTTCGCATGGAACACTCAGTGATTGAGCACTCTGGAACCCAGTTCAGATTAAATGAAAAGTCAGCTCTGCTTTACCAGCAAACAAAACCAAAAGGCTTACATTCAGCTGTACACCAAGTTCTTGATGTCCAGTCTCTGGCTCTGCCAAGCACACACCTTCCTTTGCATCTCTCCCTTTAAAAGGCCCAGGTGTTGCTTGTTAACACTCCCCTTCCCCTCCCTCCTGAGGGACAGCCAACAAGCTGTGCATGCAGTGCAGCGAGGTCTTAAAAAGCCAGCTCTAAAGAAAGAGGGGTTTGGTTAAAATCCCTTTCCGGCACCTGTTAGAACATTTGTTGCCTGTGTTACAGGGTTATGATGGGGTTTACGGGTGCAGGGAATGTGATGGATATACACTGCATCCTATTTATTTATTTGTTTATTTATTTAGTAAATTGGAATTATGACCCTTTGAGTCATAGACTCGTTTCCAAAGGCTCCACGTCAGAATAAAACGTAGACATTCATACAGTACATACATAGAATAAATGTGGGTGAGCAATCATACAGAGTATAAGTACAATGAGCACTGGTTAATGCCTATACATTTGGTAGCTAAAACAGGGCAGAGCTATTGACATATATACCTAATGAGCGGTTAAAACCTATACAATTGGTAGCTAAAGCAATGCATGATATGAGTTGGTAGTAAGCCGCTTCAGGGAGGCCTTGTCTTATACATAATACAATGCATTCATAGTCCAATGCAACTATATGGTAACTGAGGGAGGTGAGGAGCCTGTAAGCTAGAAATAGTGAGGGCTCTCCACTGCCAGGCCAAGGGCGGGTGCGTAGCCTAGCGGCATGGTGCAGGATCCACAGGTTACCGGTTACACTGGCATTGACATGAGGAGCAGATATGGGCCCTTAAGGCAGCTTTTAAAGGACCTAGATTGGTGATTGATGTGATGGCCGGTGGGAGGGCATTGTACCAGGATGGAGCTCTAAGGAGGAAAGATCGCTGGGCCAGGGCGGTCCTGACCCTAGGCACCTTCCAGATAGTTTTTGGAGTGGCCCGTGTAGACGCTGAGATGGTGGCTGCCTGAAGAGAAGCCATGACACCTATTGGGGTTAAACCCAGGTGGATTTTTTTTATGACGAGACAGGTCTGGTATAATAGTCTTTCCTCAAGGGAGTGGGTATTGGTAAGCACATATAGGGTGCAGGTATGTGTATTTCTGTTGGCACCAGTGAGGAGCCAGCAGGCCTTATTGATGACTACTTGTATTTGATGAAGCGCCCTTAGGGTCGGCAGCAGCATAGATTGTGAGGCCATAGTCCACCAGCGATAAGACTGAGGAGCTAATGGCTAGGTGAAGTGCTTCAGGTGGTATGCAGTCTTTATGTCTGTAAAGGAGACCAATGCAGGTGTTGGTGGTAGAGGTGAGGATTTTTATATGTTCATGGAACGAGAGGGAAGAGTCAAATGTAATACCTAGATACTTGTACTTTTGGACCTGTTCCAGTAGGATGAGAGAGCTGGAGAGTATTTCCAGGGGAAATCCTTTGATCTGTTTTAGTGGTGGGCATAGAGCATCATCTTAGTTTTTTAATGTTGACCACCAATCTGTTTTCAGTAAACCAGTGTTCAATCTGAGAGAAGGAGTTTTGTATGGTACACTGGAGGGAGAGAGGATCAGGATGTGCAGTGTAAAGAACAGCGTCGTCCACGTAGAGGAGAAGGTTGCTGGGGTAGGATTTAGGCAGGGCATTGAGGTGGATGCTGAATAACAGGGGACCCAGGATAGATCCCTGGGGAACTCCTGAGCGCACAGGCAGCATAGTAGATATGGTATTATTAATCTTAACACATTGGGTTCTAGGTGAAAGATAGTTGGAGAACCATGAGAGTGGACAATGAGAGACCCCCATTTGTTGTAATATGTTAAGAAGGAGGGGGTGAGGAACCATGTCGAAGGCCTTTGAGAGATCTATAAACACGGCCCCTTTGAGGTGTCCCTTGTCAAGCTTGGAGTGCAGGGAGTTAGCGAATTCTATGAGGGCGGTTGTAGTGCTATGGACTTACATCCTTGACATGGGACCTAGCAAGGGAGCAGGGGCCTTTACAAATGTCCCAGACCTCAATCTCACCATAGGAATGAACTCTTAACATAAAGGAAAATGGTTCTGTTGGTATTCTAGTTTGTTCAAATTGCCACCTAGGTTATTTCACACAAGTACTGCTGCTTTATGTAGGAGGACTAAAGTTAAGGGTGCTACATTTCAGATCCTTTATCTTAAAATATTTACTTTGGAGTTGGCCCACTGGCACAGCTGCAGAGGTTCTGCCCAAGACCTGGGATTGGAAATGAGTCCAGAATATTGAAGGCCATTCTGGGGAAGTAGTACTGAGCACTCTAGAGGACGTTGTCCTGCTTTGGGGATTTTGGTAGTCTATCTCCGCTGCACCAGCGCCACCTGGTTGACTACAGGTGGTAGTGCAGCCAGTGGAGCAACTGTGGGGAAGGGCACATTTGCCGGCTCCCCATTAAGCATGCTTGCACGCTTCTGATTTGGAGCCCTAGATGTTTGTGTTGTCTTGGGGTGGGTACATAAAATTCTGGCAAACCCCAGCACAGCAGGATGAAACAGTTGGTGCTCTTGGGCACTGTGCCACCTTTGTTCCACTGAGGTCTCCACTGTGTGATTTGTGCCTCAGAGGGTGCCACCTGGAAAGCCCTGACATTAGGGGACCAGCCAGGAGGCATGAAGAGCCAGAGTCTCTGGCATAAGTTGATGGGACTGGGATGTGGCTGGGAGTGGGGGGGGGGGGCCAGGATTGGTAAAGTAGATGGGCATAAGGGCTGGTAACACAAGGAGCAAAAGTAAATCACAACAAAAAATTACCTTTGTTTGCCCATGGAAGACTCAACATGTGAAGTAATTCATGATGTTTTGCAACATTTGGAGGTGGAGTATTTTTAGTACATATATTCTGCCAAATGTGTCTATTTGTAGAAGTGGAATCTGAGAATTTTGTAAAACTTAGGGTGGATATGGAACCTTCATTTCATAAAACTCTGGAAATGAACAGCAACTCAGCATTACACAAGATCTGATGCACTGGTTGCATTTTGTAGCAATTGAATGTTACTGCAGTTTGTTTAACCATGCAGCCAACATGGCAGAGGGGAAGTGTTAGCCCTTGGAGGCACCCCTACATCCCTTCCCCACCTGTAGTTAAGCTTGATTATAACCACCTAAGCCTAGACAGATTTTCAATGGTGCTACACCAGCAGTGATGTGCCCAGGTGCCATTTTCAGTGGGCAGGCACAGGGTGCCCCAGGATATGACTGCATGTACATCTGGGGAAGCAGGAGACCAGGGACTAGACCAGTTTAGAACAGTCCAGCATAACTTAGTCCCTCATGGCAGGTGTGTCCACAGTTTGGGAGCATGCTGCGGGAAATGGCATCTGGCTGTTTTGATGGGATGCAGTTTCAAAAATCCTACCGGCTGTGTTCAGATGGACAGCACTGACGTCAGCAGATAGTCATGCCACACGGGTTCTGGCAGCTACCACAAAACTGGTGCAGGAAAATACAGACACTTTGATATCACCTCAAATGTCTGCAAAATATGACCAGAGCTCCCAATCTTAAAGTCAGACTGATGGAGGGCTCTGAGTAGGATAATGTGCAGTAGTTGATTGAAACATAACTGCCTTGGGCCCTGAATTTGAACACTCCTAATTAGGGGGTTCTACGATGCTGGTTCGACAACACTTTTGTTGACCGGCATCACAGCCACAGGATTTATTTCGACCGCAAGGTGTGGTAGACATAAATCCCTAATGTCTCATGGTCCTGTTTTTGCTGGCTCTGCCCCCCGCACCCCCCATGCTAAGGATTATCAACTCCAGTCGGAGTTGATTCAGGGAGGGGGTGCAGTACCGGGAGACAGTGTGCCCCTGTCTTGGGCGCACCAATACACGGACCTGTCAACAAAGTGTCGATTTTGCCGATAGCAAGGTATGTCACTGTGTTGGTGTCGCCATCGGGTCGGCATACCCTAATTAGGCACACTAGTTTTAGACGGCCTACTGCATTAACACAAGGATTGCACAAGCGCAGGGCAACCCACGTCAGACGGTGTTAATTGTGACTGAAATTAAAGATCTTTTGCTGAAAGCAGCTCGACAGTCTCAGCAGCTCATTTACAATGAACTGCCTATGCACCTGTTCCCTGACCTAGCCTATGCAACAAGGCTCAAGTGGAAAACAATTTGATATGGTGACGACACAGAGGCATCTGGGGATAATCTACTCTTCCCCGCTCCCTGCAGTGCTCGAAATCACATACAGAGGCAAAATATTTCAATATTCAAATACATTCCAC
Source organism: Neoceratodus forsteri (assembly GCA_016271365.2). Classification (NCBI taxonomy): domain Eukaryota; kingdom Metazoa; phylum Chordata; order Ceratodontiformes; family Ceratodontidae; genus Neoceratodus; species Neoceratodus forsteri. The sequence continues at coordinate 389,728,066 of JADMNL010000023.1, forward strand.
AGGATGCTGGGTGTTGGACTGCATAAACCAAATTCTAGAAGAATTTGTAACCTTTCAGCAGTCTGGGTTGACTGAGGTGAAAGAGAAGGCCAAATGTTTCAGTTTTTGAATCCATGCCACAAGATTCTGGGTGCTAGACTGCAAAAACCTCAGCAGATATTAAGAAGAATGTGGAAGGTCTTTCAGCAGACTCAGCTGAGAGGAAAAGGATGCAAAATGTTTTGATTTTCTAATCCATTCCATAAGATGCCAGGCACTGGAGTACAAACCCCTCTGCAGAATTTGAGAAGAAAGAAGAAGATTTTTCAGAGGACTCATCTGATTGATAGAAAGAGGATAAATAGTGTACATTCTGGTTCTGGGCAAGGGTTATGGACAACCTCCTGAATTCACAGCAGATTAGGAGTGAGTTGGCTAAGGGAAGTGCTTAAGTATTTTCTGAGTGTGCTCCAGAACTTGGGGTATGGACAGTAATAATCCAGATTTTTCCTGCAACATGACCACTTACTTGTGGTGCCAGAGTGATTTCTAACATGGCGGAGAGTGCATGGCTGCTCCACAACAGAAGAAAAATGAAAAATGTGCAGGAATCCTGAAATTATATGAATGCACTTGCACATGAGTCTTGGAAACGGGGCGGAATTCCTATCGTACAATCTGTCATCCGTGCAAACATAAGTGGACTATATACAGTATACATGCTCTGCCTTACTCACGGCCATAGAGATTGGAATTTGTTTTCCACCTCATATATTTGTTCACTCTAGTGTTTGATACAACACTTTGGTAATGCTAATGGTTTGCTTTTCTTATGCAGGTTGACAGTATGTTTATCTCTTTATGTAGCTCACACTTGGGGCTAGCCCATGTTTGTACAACATGTTTTGAAGGGTGAATTAAGCAGCTATGAAAGCTGAAGTAAGGCCGATGGTTTATGCTAAGCAAAGTTAAATGTTTGGCTTGCCCTCCAGCATCATCAAGGTCTCGTATACAACTGTTAATGTGAAAGAAAATCATTATCTTTTTGAATTGAGGTTGCCATATGCCTTGGATTGATTGCTTTCGTTACAAAAAAAAAAAACTTTATTTGAAACTGGGAATGGAATACTTACAGATATGGTTTACCTAAAACATAGCGATTTCTGAAACAGACAGCAAAATTATAAAATCCAGACTAATTGATATAGACAAGCATACAACTATGGAAAAACGGGGTAGAACAGATTTCACCCAATGTTGGCATCTCCATGAACTGATTTTATAACCTTTTCTGAAAGCTATTCAGGAACCAGTTATGAGAGCTGTTACCATGCAATTCAGAGTTGGTACTTTTCCCAATAAAATACTGGCAAAAAGATTCAACCCACACAACAAAACCATCACCGATTTATGGCCCATTGAATTTATGCCTCATGAAAATCTGACACTTCATCTTGCATTGCCCCTTCTTTAGAGACTAAAGAGACAAATGGTTAGGAAGCGTATTTAAAAATATGTTTCTAGATTTATTTATGTGAATTTTGGTAACCAGGTAAGCCCATTGAGACAAAAAGTCCCCTTTTCAGGGGCAACCCGGGGGAGGGTACAAGGGGAGGTTCAGAAATATACAAAATAAAGCAAGATAAGTGTGCAAAGACACTTGTACAATAGAACATGGAGCACAATATATGTACAAAAAGGCACATATAAATAATATAACAGGTATACATTATATACAAATAATATAGTGAGTACAGATGCTGCGAAACCAGTGATGTGGATAAATACAAGTTGCTTACGCAAGGTTATACAAATATACATAATTACATAAATGCAGAAAGTAGTTCAAACAGTGCAAACTTGTTAGCAAGTGATTCGAGCAGAACAGGGGACTAGGGCAAGGAAGTAGACAGTTAACAGAGTAGGACACAATGCAACCAAAGTAACCCCATGAACAACTCACAGGAGGGGTTGCAAGCCCGAGTGAGGAAGGCAGCGGGAAAGGGAGCAGGAGGAGGCAATGGAAGAGGAACAAGTGAGTTGGATAATAAGGGTGAGAAACACTTCCTACAGGAAGTAGCAGACTTCCTCGTCGACATGTCGTTTGAGTCACCCAGATTGATGGTGCTGGGTGACTTCAACGCCTGGGTCGACGATGAACTCTCACAATTTGGTAACTACTTCCTCCAATTAATGTCTTCTTTGGGCCTTACACAGGTAGTTTCCACTGCTATGCATAAATCTGGACACTCTCTGGACTTAGTCTTCCTTCTAGGGATTGATGCATCCGACATGGGGGTGGAACCAGTCACTTGGTCTGACCACTACATCGTGAGGTTCAATTTTTGCACCCCCCTTAGAATGCCATCCCCTGTGGAGGTGGTCAGGTACCGCCCATTACGGAATGTTACTTCACAAGGCCTAGCGGCGGTCCTTGACCTATCATCCCCCGTGTTGGTGAGCAGTAATTCAGAGGCACTGGTGTTGGCCTATAATGAGGCCATCATGACTGCCCTGGATTCTATTGCTCCTGTTCATCAGCGCCCCCTTTCCCTTCACCCCAGGGCGCCTTGGTTTGATGGGACTCTGAGGGAGATGCGGAGACAAGAGCGAAGGTTGGAGCGTTGTTGGGGTAAGTCCGCCCTTGAAGCCGACTGGCTTAGATTGATAGAACACTATGCTAGCTATCAATCTGCAATCACCCATAAGAAGGCAGAATTCCTGTCCAGGGAGATTGAAGTTGCTCAGAATCAACCGGCTCAGCTGTTTCGAACTGTAGATAGACTGTGCAACCCAGCCTGTCTGCAAGTTCAGAAAGCCTTTTTGCAAATAGAATGCGACAAGCTCGCTCGATACTTTGCAACTAAGGTGGCTGACATCAGGGCGGACTTGTGTCCGACAACCTCTAAGGGTGATGTGGGAGTGTGCAAGAACACAGTGCCTCGATTCTCTTGGAGTTCCTTTTGTCGACCTGAGTTCGTGGATATTATGAGGATCATCCATAGTGTGTGCTCTACAAGCTGTGGCTTAGACCCTGGACCGACTACCCTAATTTTAGGTCGTGTTGATATCATTGGTCCAGTTTTGGCGCAAATAGTCTGGTGCTCCTTGGAGTCAGGTGAGTTTCCTAGCTCCCTTAAAGAGGTGGTGGTGGTGACACCTCTCTTGAAGAAAGCTTCCTTGGACCCAGACTGTTTTTCAAATTACAGACCTATCTCTAATCTTCCCTTTATTGGGAAGGTTATTGTAAAGGTTGTAGCTGCTCAATTGGATGACCATTTAACCATCCATAGTATCTACGAATCCTTCCAGTCTGGTTTCCTTAAAAGACATAGCACCGAGACTGCGCTGGTTCGGGTGCTTAATGATCTTCTGAGGGCTAGGGATCAGAAGAGATGTTCCATCTTGGTTCTCTTTGATCTCTCTTCAGCTTTTGACACTGTGGATCATGTGGTGTTGTTAGCATGCCTGAGGCAAATCTGTGGAATGTCGGGAACCATTCTTCAATGATTCACTTCATTCCTTACTGGGAGATCACAAAGAGTTGTGTCGGGGATTTTTTCCTCCGGCCCAGTCTCTTTGCTGTGTGGAGTGCCTCAGGGTTCTCTGCTGTCACCCATGTTATTTGCAGTGTATATGCTGTCCCTCGGAAACATTATAAGACAGTATGGGCTAAGGTTTCACTGCTACGCAGATGATACCCAGCTATGCCTGTCTTTCACACCCGACCAGGATGGAGCTCTCTCGGTGTTTAATAACTGTCTGGGGGAAATCCAAGACTGGATGGATTCTAGTTGGTTAAAGTTGAACTCGGAGAAGACTGAGGTTTTGGTGGTGGACCCGGGTGGTCAGATTGAGAGGTCACATACTGGCGCGCCTTCTGGAATTTTTCTTGGCGGTGTGTCACTACCGATCTCTGAATGGGTGCGTAACCTTGGGGTGATCCTTGATGATAGGCTGACTTTTCAATCTCAGGTGTCGGCCATCGTCAGGACTTCCTTTTACCTTCTTAGGAATATTGCCAGGGTTAAGCACCTTGTTCCGTCTGACTCCTTGCCAACGTTGGTCCACGCCTTTGTGTCCTCGTGCCTGGACTACTGCAACGCCCTTTAGTTTGGGCTTTCTAGGGTTGAAATCCGCCACCTACAGCTGGTGCAGAACGCGGCAGCACGGGTTTTGACTGGGACTAGTAGGTCCTGTCATATTATCCTGGTGCTGCGCGAACTGCACTAGCTTCCTATACGGTGGCGGATCACCTTTAAAGTCATTTTATTGACTTTTAAAGCCCTTCACGATCAGGGTCCATCCTATCGGAAAGACCTACTGGTCCCTTACTGCCCTGGCCGATCGCTCCGCTCAGCCGACATGGGGTTGTTGGAGATTCCAAGAGTGAGTTTAAAATCTTCAGGCAGCAGAGCATTTTCTCATGCTGCACCCACTCTTTGGAATTCTCTACCATGCCGGTTACAGGAGTGCACCTCCGTGGAGATATTTAAGAAAGACCTGAAATCATATTTATGGAGAATGGCCTTCTTGGATAGTTAAGTTATTTGTAATATGTTTGGAATTTTATTGTAATTTATTATGTTTTTATGATGTATTTTTATGTGTTTTGATGTTTTGTATTGAAATTTGAGTTTATGATTTTAACTTGTTCAGCGCCTTGATATATTGAAAGGTGCTATATAAATAAAATTATTATTATTATTATTATTAAATTATTAGTTACAGGAGTCTGTTGATAGCATACAGCGTATATTTAAAATCTAAAGGTCAGAGGTTATTATTACTTCTGGGGTATTGTCACAAGTCAGCTATGAAATGAAATCTCAACAGAATTTTACTAATGATGATATCTAGCTTATACTGCACTTACGTATATGTTGTATTTATTCGGTGGCCTTGTATCTGTTGTCTGTGGTTTTATGTTTTTTGTGCTGTTGATCTTTTTTTAATTGAACGATCAAGTAACTTCATTAATATGCTAAGCACACTGGCACACTCACCTCCCAGTGTTTTGGCAAGTTTGAAGAAATAATTGTACAAAATACATTTTATACCAACCCACTGGTAGTAATACATAAATATGGGAGCAAGTTTACACGGTAATAATACATACTGCCTTTTTTCCTCTTTGTTCCCTGTATCCCCGTGACTGTATTAAGTGTTATTTGTGAGAACAATAAAATATCAGTTAAAAACATTGTGAAATAGCCAGCCCATCAGTGCAGCAATACCGTTCGTGATGCTGGTGACCCAGGGTCGGGAATGAGTCTGGGGAGGGGATGATATTGAGCATCCCAATAGACGCTCTCATCTGGGGAGGAAGGGCTGTTCTTCCTGCACTGATACTGCCATCTGTAGTTAAATGGTTGGTAGAGTACCTGCTGGGGTATGGGTGATGCTGTGAAGATTGTGGGTGGACCATGCACGAGTACGCTCCTGCTAGGACCTAGGTCCCCACGCCACTGTTTCCACCAGGACCAGGGTCTTGGGGGAAACTTAAAGAGTAAATTCCCTATGCTCGAGCTCTGTGATAGCCTGTACTTACAGCCTGAAGGCTGTATACCTGCCATGATGGGTGGAGGAGCAGAAAAAGAAATAAAAAATAACAAGGTGAAATTGATGGCACCATATGAATTCTGCTGTAAGATGCCAGCTCTTGCAACAGCCAGCGCTGTGGCCATTGATCCGGAAATACTAGGAAACCGTGCTTTCCTTCTCCATTGACAGAATCTGCTCAATTATGTACATTGCATTCAGGAATGCCAGACTTGTGGTGGTGAGAGGGTAAAAGGCATTAACCTCTGTCACTAGTGGAAAAATACCCTGATTAGAATCATGCTAAGTAACATCATGACAGCAGTAACTGGTTTAGCTTAACGAGGCATTATGTACATTAAAACATGGCACCATAGAGGTTCCTGTGGGAAAATGATAGTAAATGCAGTCTGAAAAAAAAAATACAGCACGGGTAGTTTTTTTTAGGTTAAAAATCATTATCTTTGCTTTCTGTGAAAAGACATTGTGGTGACTCACTTCAGTGAAGCAGTTATTTGGAAAGATGTTACTGTACGCTCCTGGCAGCCAGTCAAACTGTGAAGTACTCCACTTTCATTATAATGTGGTCTTTGGGAGCCCGGCATTTTGTTCACTGCATCTGGAAGTGTTTTTAATGGGATTTTCACTAATGGCAGTGCGACGTGTGATGATAACCTTATCAGTGTGTCCAAAAAAATGGGTTTTGTACTGAAAGCCCAAACTCTCACAGCAGAGTGACTGTTGTCACTCAACAGTATTATAGTCTGTGCTTTGTTTATCACAAATCTTATAGTGATGGCACTTGGCAGAATAGGAGGCAAGTTGTCTGGTGGTTACCGCACTGACTGGGGAACCAGGAAGGCCCAGGTTTAAATCCTTAAAAGCCAGATACTCACTGTGCGACTTTATTTTTTAAGAACATTTGGTGGGAACAGGCACACTGAGTCAAAACACGTTTCCAGGTGCGGCCCAGGAGAGAATTAAACACAGGGAGGTTTTAAGTGACTTGCTCAGGGTTACACATTGTGCAAATGTCAGTTGCGAGATTTAGACTTGGGTCTCAAGGTTTAAAGCTCTGTGCTGTAACCACTAGGGAAGTCATTTAACCTCCCAGTACTCCACTCTGCAGAAGTGGGACTCCAGTGAAAACGAAATGCTGCATCTCAATTGGGATATCCTTGGTATTGTAAAAAGATATCAGTATTACCAAGCATGCAATGTGTCTGAAAGGGACTGTGTCATTTGTCTATTACAGATGGCCTATGACGCACAGAGGCTTGTTTATACAGCAGTCAGTGTATCCCACCCCCACCCACTTTAGGCGATGTGGAGTTAATGTGAGGGGTTTACCTGGGGATTTCAACGTTTTCTTTGTCTCAGGAGGGATGCAGATTGCATATTGTTTCACACCCTGACCCCTGGTGCATTTACACTTAAGCGTTTTACGTGAGGTTTACGTGGGGATTCAGAGGAAACCGTTCCCCACAGGGTGGAGCATTTGAATAATTTGATGCCAGTCATTTCTGAATCCCATACCATTCCCTGCCATGAATGGGTGAGGGAGGGGTGGGGTCCTGACAAGCTGGCTTCCATTTACCCAGACAGTGCTACCTGTGGCTACATATTACAGCACCAGAAACACGAGAATACAGTTGTACAAGATAAAGGTATGTTTCCAGTTGCAGCCTGGGGGAAGAGGAAGAGGAAGGAGGTTGTCAAGAAAAATACACCCACAGGGTGCTTGAAACAGCAGTAGTACATTACACAAAGATACAAGAATACATCCACCATAGTAGTGGTTCTATACAACAGTAAATAGTAAAGCCACGATTTCAATTACAAACTAGGTGCAAAGGAATGAGGCTTGTGCAATTTGTGTCACTGCAGTAAAGACAAGTTATTTGACTGGAGAATAAATTTTTTAATGTTCCACATTTTGGTAGCCTGTAGAAGTCTGTATAAAAGTATTGGACTGTCCCCAGCTGACCACCTCACAGGGCCTTTGATATCCTAGTGCTCACCAGGACAGCAGACTATCGTGTCACCAACAACTGTCAGGTCAGTTGGGGATGGTCAGATGCTGTTTTGAAAGGCTCAGTGAAATAAGTACAGCATTATCTGAAATTAGTACGCCAATAACGGGAGAAAGTGAAAAACATTAAAACGAAACATAATTATTTTAAATCTTATATTGTTAAGCTTTTCGTTTATTAAAGAGCTGGTCCTTAAAGGAGAACTGTGTGAACTATGTAGGTCATTTTCCCAGCAGAAGCTGTTTTTAAGAACTATTTCAAATTCTGTTATTGTTTCATCTATGGCTCAGCAGGTAGCACACTTTCCTCTGAGGCCGGGAAATCAGATGGCCGTGGGTTCTATCCCCACACCAGGCACTTGGGTTAAACTCCCAATACTGACACTGTAGTGCAGCATGAGGGGGATGCTGCACTCCTGAGGTGTCTCTTTCAGATGAGACGTTAAACCGAGGTCCCGTCTGCCTGTTCTGGTGGTTGTTCAGGTGGACGTCAAAGATCCCACGGCACTTCTCGAAAAGAGTAGGGGAATTTCCCCCCGTGTCCTGGCCAAATTTCCCCCATTCACTAAAAATACCACCAACAACTTAATCAGGTTCAATTTCAGTTGGTTACCATCTGTATCCCTCCTCCCCCGGTCGCCCCTGAAAAAGGGACGTCTAGTCTCAGTGGGCCTACCATGTTAACAAAATTCAGTAAATCTATATAGGCCTTTGGTAACCTCTGTTGGTGTTTCTGCTTTACAGTCTGGTGGTAAGAAATATTTTGGAAGGGTATGATTTAGTTTATGTCCAACAACCACAGAGTTCTGTCTTAGGACATGGACACATTCTGCCATTGATGGAAGAGAAGAAAAGGGACATAAACTGCATCATGCTTCTCACCTGCAACACGTAAAGCAGAAACGCTACCAAGATAACTGAAAATCTTATATAGGTATAGCAATAACGGAATTTAAACCACTGCATAAAAAACATCTTCTGGGGAAAATGACTTATAGATTCAGTGCAGTTCTCCTTTAAAGTATGGCGCCTGTTTGCATTCCTGTAAATAATGTAGGAATTCTAAACCTGGGATGTAATGGTCATGATGGCTATATTATAACCCTCCATGTATAAATAAGAAAGTATAAATAACACACAAGTTCACTGCAGTGGGAGGCAGTTCAACATAGTGATAATTACAGCACAGAGCTGGGAAACAGGAAACCCGGGTTTGAATCCGCCAACGATAACACACTTGCTGTGTGACCCTGAGTAAGCCTTGTAACCTCCCTATGCTTAATATACTCTCTTTCTCTGCACCTAACCCATGACCGTTCCTTTATCTGTGTGGAGCTAATGGCTGAGACATTTTGTTTTTATTTTATTTAACATTTATTCCAACCAGGATAACCATGTGAGATGCAGCTTCTTGTTTTCATGGAGGTCCTGGGGAGGACAGCAGCAGATAAAAGAACATTGAATTAGTTATTTAAAACAATCTGGGAAAGGCACACTAAGCTAGAGCTTGTTTCCAGGTGCAGCCAGGAGTAGGGGTTGCAACGGGGAAAAAATGAATAAGTAGCATAGTAAATTACAAAAGTGATGCATGTACTATAACAGGTAATATGGTAGTGTGGAAATGCAAAATAGCAGCAACAGCATGCTGAGAACCGCAGATTACAAAAGGATTAACAACAAAACTGAGAAGCAAGCTACTGGTAGAAACACAGGAATTCAGGGGGAGGAGGAAGCTAGTTGCAAGCACAAGAAAGAGCAGAATGATTCATGAAGAGAACTTCAGGAGAGAGAACAAGTGCAAGTCGGAGGGAATGTGAGTGGAGGGGGAGTCCAGAGACAGGAGAAGTCTGATTGCCCAGTAGAGGTTCTACAGTGGGGGTTTGAGAAAGGATGGAAGACAGCAGAGTGGGAGGCATATGGGGAGAGAAGTGAATAGAGTAGCAGGGGAATAGAGAGAACTAGAATTTGGTGAGGAAGGGAGGAAGGAGGAGCAGTGAAAAGGCACCTAGCCTTAAACCAAGGTTGGGAGAGAGACTAAGGTAAGGGGGGGGAGTTGATTTGGATTGGAGCAACAGAAAGAGGAAGCGGTAGTCCAGCCTGGAAAGGGTGGTTTTGAGGGCAGCACTGTGAGCCATTTCTGCATAAACACTGGCAGGCTCATTTCAAGGATGATACTGCAGCAGGCCAAGGGTAAGAGGCAAGACTTGCTATGAAACAGTGCCACAAGCTTGGGGTGAAGCTTCTGAAGCAGGGCATCAATATGGGTAGAGAAATTAAGGTTTCGATCTAACCACATGCCGAGTTACTGGAAGAGGGGGCTGTTTCAAGAAGAGTACCATCAGTAGTCATGAAGACTGTGATGGACAGTCACGTGAGACTGCCTAGTGCCAAAGGTCATGGAGGCTGTCTGTTTGCCATTAAAAGAGAGCTGGTTTGAGCAGAACCATCGCTGGGCATTTTGTCATACTGGAGCATTGATTCCAACTTGGAGACAAATTTGAGAGGCCAAAAGTACAGTGTGTTCTCTGTACAAGTGAGTGTACAAGGAGACGCAGACCAAGGGACAGTCATTCAGAAAAATGAAGGCTAGGATAGGGCCTAGAATAGAACTCCAGATGAGACTGAGCGGTAAGGCTTCGTCAGCCTGGACTGAAAGATGACGGTCAGAGAGGTAGGAGTGGAATCATTCAACTGCAGGATCAAACCATCCAGCCCCCAACAGATGTTTCAGGAAGACAGTGTGAAACACAGTATCAAATACCTTGGATAGGTCAATTAAGATCTGCCAAAGCGGCCTATTATAGAGCTGAATTGGATGCCTCCTATAATAACCCAACCAGGCTCTGGGGAACTATAAAGGGTATCTTGGGCCAAAACTCTACTCCTGCCTTAACCTGCAAACTGCTACTAAATAACACAGAAATTACGGATAAACAAGAAATTCTAAATACCTTCAATGACCACTTCACCACAGCTGGACTAGCATTTGACTCTTCACCTGCAAATCTCCTGAGATCTTCCTTGAATCTTCAATCCACCGTGGGCAAAAGGCTACATCAACCTTCTCCTTCAACCCAATATCATTGAAAGAAGTGGAAGATCTCCTCTCCAATTTGGATACTTCAAAAAGTGCAGGTACAGACTCCTGGACCCTACTTCCTCAAGATTGCATCTCAAGTCTTATCTGCCCCCTCACTCATCTCTTCAATCTTTCCTCACCACTGGATCCATTCCTCCATTTGGAAAACAGCTCAAGTAGTTCCTTTACTCAAATCTGGTGATCCCATGGATCTCAATAATTACAGGCCCATTTCCATCCTATCAGTTCTGTCCAAGATGCTCGAAAAGTTAGTAAACTTACAATTAGGTCTACCTGGATAACAATAACCTCCTAAACACAGCACAATCAAGATTTAGATCAAGGCACAGCACCATTTCAGCCCTAGCCAAAGTAACCAACGACTGGCAGACTGCTATGGATAAGAAGAATAGTACCTGTGTTGTGTTCCTGGATTTGAGCAAAGCATTTGACACAGTGGATCATGAATCACTGATCACCTCCCTTGGCTCAATAGGGTTGGATTCCCTTCACTCAATTGGTTCAAGTGCTATCTATCAGACAGATCACAACTGGTAAAAATGGAAACTACCTATCCACTTTAAAACCACTGCTAAGAGGTGTACCGCATGCTCTATTCTTGGCCCCATCCTCTTTGCCACATCTATATTAATAATATTGATGCTAACCTCACTCAATCAAACATCCATCTGTTTGCTGATGATACTGTGCTATATGTTAGCAATCCTTCATTATCTAAAGCCTGTGAACTGCTACAATCTGAATTCTCCATCCTACAACACAACTTACTGGATAAAAACTACTTCTAAATGCCAAAAAACAAAAGCTATGCTCTTTTCCTCACAAAGTTGCTCTGCCACTACCCCATCATCTACCACCTACAACTAACCACCTTACTTGGAGAGAAGCTGGAATACGTTGATAACTTCAAATATCTTGGTGTCTGGATTGATAACAAACTTGACTTTTCTGTCCATATTGAGGAGCTACTAAAGAAACTGAGACAAAGGCTTGGTTTATTTTTAGAATAAAGCACTACCTCAACAGAGACTCCAAAAAGATTAATCCAGGCTTCATTCCTATCCCTCATTGACTATGCTGACTTTCTGTATGGACACTGTTCCTCCCCTCTTAAATAAACTGGACACCCTATACCACAGGTCCATCAGATTCATTACTGACCTTCCCTTCAGCACCCACCATTGTTCCCTTTATAAGGCAGTTAACTGGTCATCATTACAACACAGAAGAAATAGAATGCTGCAATTTGGATATTCAAAGCCTTATCAGGCAAGCTACCTACCTACATCTCGGACTGTTTTACTCAAATCACTTCTAGGCCATACAACCTAAGGATCAGCAAAATTATCATTCTTAAGGTCCCAATGCCTGCACCCAGCTTGGGAGGGCTGCTATCAGCTACTCACTAGCAATTGTTTGGAACTCACTCCAAAAACCATGAAGCTAAATAACCTCCCACCCTTAATATCCTTAAAAGATTATTCACCACCCTATTCCCAGAACTCTGCAACTGCTTCCACAAGGCCTAATTCACGGCCCTACCCACCCCCTTTTCTGCTCGTGTTTCTATATGCTGAAAAACTCCTGTCTCCCAGTCTCAAAATTCACCCTCAAAAAGCCTGCTAGGTCCTATAATCTACATATTAACACTGATGTGCCAACTGCCTACTGTCTCCCCAGATTAAAAGTGTTAATGCCTTGTACATATGTATATTGTTATATACTAGCACTTATGTCATTGTATTACTGTTTTTTGTTACCCCTGTCATTGTATTACTGTTTATGATACCCTTGTCAATGTAATAACACTTGCACTTCTTGACCACTCAGGTCCATCTTGTAAATGAGCTATGCTCAATGATGTTCGACTGATTAAATAAAGATTTTGATTGATTGATTGATTGATTGATTGATTGAATATGGCAGCAGTGATGAGACCCTGGTCTATCCCCTTCAGAAGGATATCAGTGATGACCCAGATTAAGGGAGAAAATGGTGAAGTGGGATTTATGGAAGCCTGACTGGAAGGCTGTACTGGAAGCCTGAACTTTTTTTGCCCTCCCTAATTTCAGCTAACAGTATGTTTTTAGTAGCAATGCAGTTTTAATGCGATTTAGTGAATATATTTCCACAATTCTTGGGCAGAAATTGATGTCTAAATAGTGTTCAGATTAAATAAAACAAAGTTTCTTTTGGTTTTGTTCATGTCTGCAAACCACACACAGACTCCAAAGTCTCAATCCGAGATCGAGGAATCATGGATATGCAAATCTTTCTGCAAAGCAGGCTGACAGGGTGCTGCCAGACCAGTCATTGCCTTTTAAATGATCCAGTATAGGACGTGCCAAACTATAGACATGGGTTTTGTCCAATTGGGATACCTCATTGCAGTGAAACAAAAGCAAAATCCTGCACTCATGGAAAAGATTCAGTCCAGGCACCAGTTATCAGCAAACAAAGTGAATTTTATTTGCACTCCGAAGTTTAGAGGACTGCTGAGCCTCGGTGCTTCAGCCTTTGCAGGCCTTCACCAGGTAGCATGTCCTTACGTGCCAGAGACAGATCTTTATCTTATATCAATTAAAGACACAGTAACATACTTGCATTTGCATCATTATAATTCATTTTGACAAATTTCAATTTTGTGATTCCCCATACATTGTATCCCCTTAGAAAATCATCATAGATGTATCAGTTGAAAAGCTCACTGCGGCCGGCCCAGTGGCATGGAAGGATCAAGCGTCCATGCCTTACCTCCTGCCTTGCCGGCAACCTGTGTTCACGGTGTGAGTGGGTTGCTGGGGTTCGGCCGTGTAGGGAGAGGATTGAGTGTCCAGAGGACAGCTCTCCTCTCCTGAGGAGGATGGATTGGCAGTTCTGCTGAATGACTGCCCCCAGGTGGAGTCCTGAGGGTAGTGAGGGTCGGGGACACCAGTGGACAGGCCTCCACATGTGCACACTGATGTCTGCACCCCAGCAATGGGGAGGGATGGAGGAGGAAAAGCAGAAACTGAATTGAGGGATGCTGCTGGCTCCATGACACCCGAGTCGTGCTCTCGACCCTCTGCACCGCCGGACAAACTGTATTTTGTGTACTGGGGGGAGGGGGCCCTCCTTCTCCTGGCACTGTCACGGGGGGAGATTCGTGGGAGATTTGCCAGCATCAGGCTGGGGGTCAGGGAGCACACAATGCAGCATACAGAGAGGGCAGTTGAGAGCTTTCTCAAGGAGAGAGCTGAAGCTGCCTGACAGTGGGAACCCCGAAGGAAAGAAAAAGAAAATCACACTGCTATGATACAGATAACACAAGTTTAAGGGTGGGGTGTTACAAAGGGCTGTTTTAAGACTGTGCTAAATAAATAAATATAAAAAATCATTAATTGCAACATCTAAATGGTGGTTGTCAAAATCCCTGATGTAAATATCCCACCAACCCTGTCTCCCACTCCATTTACCCCTTCTTAAGACCACCTGCTTAACCTTTCTCTCCCTTCCCGCCTTCCAGGGAGTACATGTTCAGTGCCCTCAACCTCTTCTCGTATGCTTTACCCTGTTGCCCCACAGTCATCTTTGTTGCCCTTCTTTGGACTGTCTTTAGCAGTCTAATGTCCTTTTTGAAGTGTGGGCACCAGTACCATACTCTATACTCTAGATGTGGCCTCACCAGTGACCTGTACAAGGGCAGTATAACCTCCTCTCGCTGACTGCTAGCCCCCCTAGCTATGCATCCATGACCCCCTCAACCTATATTCTTGCTCAGGACTGACGTTCCCAATATCATAATCAACCTCTGCCCACCTTCCACCTCTTTAATCTCTTACAGCCTCCCATGCTCCCTTGCAAGGTTCTCAGCATCCTGAAGGGGTCCTCTTTCTGGGCTCGGCTCTCCCTCCTCCATCCCCCTCCTTTCCTCCCCCTCTTACCCCCTTCTCTACTTCCTCCCCTCCCCCACCTTTGCCCAGTGGTGTCCTGTAACTATTCTGTAACTATTTCACCCCCCCTTTGTCCCTTCTCCCAGCCACCTCACAGGATTCCCAGCACCCTGGAGGAACCCCCCTTCCCTTCCTTACTTCCTTCCCCGCATTTTCCTCCTGTCCCTTAGCTACTCCCTCCACCTCAAGCAGTGTCTGAGCCCTTGCAGGGTTCTCAACATCCTGGAAGGACCCAAGGGTTCAACTTCCCTCCCTGCCCCCTTCGCTCTTAGCGATACCTGACGTACAACCTACCTGCTCAGTCCCCCCCTTCCCCTCCTTGCACTTGAGGTACTGACAAAAGCGAAAGCACTTACCATTATCTAACTTCTCTACACTGTATATATCTACCGTGTTCCTTTTAGCTATTTCTCTCCATTATAGATACCTACACGATTCTCTCAACTTGCTGTACATTGCCATTTGTTAATTACCCACTGTTTTTATTCACTGTATGTAACTGTCATATCATGTACCCTAATTGTAGCTACTGTTTGTTGTAATTTTCTGTCTACTGTAAATTACTGTTTATCCTCTATGTACTCCCTACCCCAAGGTCGCACTGGGAGATGAGCAACTTGTTGCTCAGTGTGCCTTCCTGGTGAAACATTTCAATAAATAAATAAAATAAAATAAATAATAAATTAATGCATCCCAACATCTTATGTGCCCTTGCTGCTGCCTTCTTGCACTAAGTGGAGTGCTTCAGGTCACTAGTGATCATCACCCCCAGATCCTTTTCCTCTTCCATTGCAATACCCGGACCCCTCCCAGGTGGTACTCCGTCCTGGGATTCTTGGCCCTAACATGCATACCTTTGCATTTCTTGGCATTGAAGCCAAGCTGCCAGATCACAGACCACCTGTCAAGCATTTTTAGATCATCCTGTAGGCCCTATATTCCTTCAGCCTTGTCCACCCTCCCACAGAGCTTGGTGTCATCCACAAGAGACGCATTTTGCCTTTAATGCTATCCCCAATGTCATTGATGAAGACACTGAACAACACCGGTTCCAGCACTAAGCCTTGTGTGACCCCACTGGTGACCTCCCTAGTGCCTGATTATTCTGCCCCCACCACCACCACCACACTCTGGGTCCTGTCCCTCAGTCAGTTTTCTACCCATCTGGTCATCTTCTTCCCAACCCCAAGATCTGCTAAATTCCTGACCAACCTCTTGTGGGGTACAGAGTCAAAGGCTTTGCTGAAGTCCACATACAGGATGTCCACTGCTTAGCTTTTGTCTACTGCCTTAGTGACCCTGTCAAGGAAGTCAATTAGATTTGTTTGACATGATCTCCTGCCCATAAACCCATGTTGCCTCTCATTCTAGAGACCATACTCTAGATATTCTACCAACTTTTCCTTAAGCATGATATCCATGAGCTTGCACACGATTACAGTCAGACTGACCAGTCTGTAGTTCCCAGGGTCATCCTTGGGACCGTGCATGTGGAGGGGCACCACATGTGCTGTTCTCCAGTGCTGAGGTACCATGCCTGACCTGAGGTACCACAGTTGGTACTGTACCATTAAAGGATCTAAGATAAAAGGTCTGTTTCTGGTTAGTAAGGACACACACCCTGATGAAGGCCTGCAAAGGTCGAAGCATCAGGGCTCAGTACTCTTTTAAATTTTGGAGCACAAATAAAATTCACTTTTTTCTTTCTGGCAACTGGTATCCAAACTGAATCTTCTCCATGAGGCAGAATTTTGCTTTTGTTGTCTCATCAGGGCTAGTCACCTTTTCCTGCACCGCTACTGCTTCAGGATGCTCTGCTGTTTTTTTTTTTGTTTTGTTTTTTCTTATTGTAGTGCAGTCATTGCCTTAGCCAAGTACCAAGACAGAATCCCAAAGCATCAGATGTTCAGTGCACTCAGAGTTAGCATACCAAAGAGGCAGGAAGAGTAGTGCATAGTCTCCATAGAAGAATGACAGGCGAGAAGAAAAGGTCTGAATAGTCCAAAAGGCCCAAAGTCAGAGCAAGTAACCATGGGTATGCAAATCCTTGTTCAAGGTTGGTTGACAAGACTTCACTAGACCAGAAACTGCCCTTTAAACAGGCTTGTACACTTGATCCAGTATATACTTAAAAATGACAAATTACAGACATTTGTTTATTTTTCTGATTCTTTCATTCCTGGCCAAATATAATGGGCCATATCCACTATTTGACTGAAGTTTGTGTCTGGCAGTTGATTCTACGGAGTTTAAGGTGGGCATTTTAGACTTTCTTTTTCATGCTTGTGAATAAAGCCGAAGCCCCTCCATCAGTGCTTTTTTTCTCCCTGTCCAGATGGTATGTTGCAGTATATGATGTGCTGAAGGAGCTATGTCATTTAGAATATATGTTTACTAGATTGCTTTATAATATATACTTCTTAGCAGGTTGAATCACTTCCTCCCAAGCATTGCTGAAAAAGAACAGATTACATTTAAGAAACATTTCTGATCCCAAAGCAAATGTTTCATTAAAAAAAAAAAAAAAAGGTTTTCTCAACAATTTGGACACACACACACACACAGAAATAAAACATAAAGCAGCCTTCAAAACATTAATTTTAGTACAGCAAACAAGCAGCATGAACTTAAATAGCTAGTGTACTGCATAAAACTAATAATAGCTTTGAAAAGCAGTCAGCTATTACCTTTTATATCAATGGGCACTTTTTCTTTTCCTTTTGGTTATTAATTAGACAATTTCTTACTTGATGTTAGGTGGTGTGATTTGCGGAACGGCACTCTGGCAGCTGACATACCTAGCTCTGTTCCTCCCACAACACCATCAGTATTGTGACCTCACTGACGGTGACATCACAGCTGTATAGAAAGAGCCAATCAGCAGCTGGCAGATCAGTCACCTGTGATGTCAGTGTAAGTGAGGTCACAGTACTGATGATGTAGTTGGAGGAATACAACTAGATATGTCAGCTGTTAGGTAGAGTTCTATTCCACAATTCAACACAATACTATCGTGTAGAAAGTGTTCTAATGAGCAAAGAAAAAATGCTTAAGAAAAAAAAATTTACAGCTACTACTTAAAATTTGTAACATTTTCCTGTCTGCTAATTTTGGTTCTGCTAGTTCTTTAAATGACAAAATGGCTTCCTCTACGCTGTATCCACCCATCTATTAAGTCAAACAGCTACAAACATCCTACTGTACAGTAGAGAAAGGCAGCACATATCTTCAGACTTAGTGAAACAAATCTGCTTTATCTTTCAACAACCACAAAATCCTGTTTGGAAAAAGAAAGCCACTCACCTGCAGAACTGTACTTTCAAACAGAGAAAAAAGCACAGAAGCTTAGGAATGAAGTACACAAACCACTGAAACCAATGGTAGCCATCTTCCACTGCCTCACAGTCACATGATCTGCATTTAGTTTGCACCATTGAAGTGATGCCTTTGATCTTCGCAAACTCGTTGAGGATTTAACTCCAGCACTGCTACTGTATACTGTTAGTGGGGTGACTCAATTACAGTGTCGCAGTTAAGGTGACAGTAAAACATCGTGAGTGATAGAGGCGATGTGGATTTTGTAGCACCCTGCACTCACGACGCTTTTGCCACCCACACTGTTCGCCTTCCATACACTCATGGTCAGACATGGAGGTGATTATTTTAGTGTGGGGGGGGGGGCGTAGCCCTCTGCAAAAACTACCAGTTCTTCACTACTGTCCCTTGGCAATAACATGTGTTGCGCGGAATGTGGGGTTGCAGTCTTTGCAGACAGCATGTTTCTGGCACTGTGATTGACGGCATCCAGATTCATGTCGCACCAACATGGGTGAACTACTGCTACTACATTTTTAAAATCTCTGAAAAAGGTAAAATAATGGCATTTTTTGACTACTTAAATGTGTTACTGTATACAAAGCAAACACTAGAAAAGTGCTGTGTACTGAAAAATGCCATCTTGGGTGTCTAAAGAAGTCAGAAATCCACACACCCTTCAGAGTTGTGGTTTATGACCTCCTTAGGCCACCTCAAAGACAATATTTTAAACAATAATGCCAGAACAAATCTGCATTTCCTGGGGACTAGAGCCCAAGGGGGGGATGGTGTGTAACCCCAGCAAGGGTGTTAAGTCCATGGAAGTGTCTCGTTATAAAAGTATTATTGCAGTTATAAGCCTAATTGATATTTTTTCCTGTTTTTTTACTTACTTTGTATTGTTTTTGGCTCAGGAGGTTCGTGTGGTTGGCAAGTTTACAGCTGCCATGATGTGAGTACATCAGTGTGCATGGGATACGTTTGCATGATATGTTCAAATCATGAATAAAAAATGCCAGACTGAGAGTTTCTGATTTTATCCTTTTTTAAAGTGGCTTTTGAAAGTTAGACTTTTTTTTTAAATGTATGGCACTGTCACAAACAGGTTTGAAAGAAGAAGTATTTTTTGTTCAGCACATGATGTAATTGTGTGAGCTGTACTGGGCATTAGTTCTCAATGCTGTCATTATGATCCTGCCCAAAAGTAAGGAAAAAGGCTCAGGCCTCTTCAAACTTACTGGAACTACATCATGCCTTCTCACAAAAACAGTAACATGCAAAACTTTGCCATGTACACCAGAAATAGTGTGAAATGCAATTGGATGAATGACTGAGTATATTTGCATTCAGTTTTCCCCATCTCCTAATACAAAACATCAACAATTAAAAATTTAAAGCATCACTGCATGCCAAGGGGGAACATTTTGAACCTTTTTACTCCATTTTAAATAACCTTTTTCTGGTCTTAGAAGAGCCACTTTTTGTCTCTTCGCTGTGGCATTTTTCAGATTAGAAATTAAAAGAGAACTTTTAAAATGGCTACCCCTATGTTTTCAGCACTATTGCATGGTACCACCCCATATCTCCCTTTCCCAAAAAGACACGCACACCAATACTTGGAGGAAATGGCCGCAGCCATGTGTTTATTGAAATACATACACCATCCACCAACCTGAGCATGGGTGCTGCTGGGAGGATGTGCCCTTACTTCCTGGGGGAGGTCATATGGCCAAGGCTGGCAGCCGCCCTCATCCGGCACTGCCCGCTGTCCTTGCAGAGTCACCTGATGAGGCCGGACCGCGACCCCCACCTGGGTCATAATCTAGCAGTCCCCTGGCCTCATGCTGACTGGGGACAATGAGTCCTTTGTGAGAATTAGGCTCATCCCCCATGTTCCCTCGATACGTTTAGTCTATGCTCTTCCCAAACTGCCTTACATGGCTGCATCAGTTCTGTTAAGAAACAGCCACCTATTTCAGACAATATTACCAATGCTTACATGGACTACCTAGGTTAACATCCCTTTGGAGGAGGTGAAAAACCCTGAAAACCCTTTTTAACTGGGAAACAAATGGGAAAAGTCACTCCCTGACCCATATTGCGGTCACTCATAATGGGTTAAAGGGGGCCCTACCTCCCTGGCCCCTTACCCTGCTTTTATGAGGGTGGGCAGGTATGGATCCACTGGAAGTAGGAGAGAGGGAGATCTGCCAAGGGTGCAGGACTAAATAGCTCCCCGTCTCCTCCCACCAACTATGCCATCCCTCCTTGAGGACGGCATGTTGGGGACCTCCTCCTGGGTGTTGCCAGGCCCTGTGTTCCTCTCCTGGAGGGGCCCCCCTTATCCTAACCAGGTCCAAGGAGGGGGTGCCCAGGCAAATGGCCAGCTACTGCGACAGGCTGGCAGCCTCTTTATTGCCTGGTAACCCCCCCCCCATGTCTCCCTTTCCCAAAAATACATGAACACTAATACTTGGAGGAAATGGCCGCAGCCATGTGTTTATTGAAATACATACACCATACACCATCTTGAGCATGGTTGCTGCTGGAAGGACGCAGCAGCGGCTCTAGCCACAAATGGTTACCAGGGCACAGCTGGGGCACAACCAATGGCAGCCAGGGCACTGATATATTGTTACAATGGGGGAAGCTCTGCAGCATATGGGGCACCAACTGGGGCACAGCATTTTTTTACCGGGGCACGTGCCCTGGCGGGCCCTGGTGTAGAGCCGCCACTGGAAGGACGTGCTCTTACTTCCTGGGGAAGTCATATGGCCAAGGCCAAGGCCGCCCCCGTCTGGCACTGCCCACTGTCCTTGCAGTGTCACCCGATGAGGGACTTTGGTAAACCAGCATGCAAGCAACAAATTCTACCTCCTGGCCTTATAGGACAGTGAGTGTTCAAAGATAGCTGTGAATACTGATAAAAGTCTGGGGCTAGCCTATTAAAAGTGACAATCCATTAATTATTTCAAATCTTAAATAATCAAGCAGACCCAACATGTGAAACAAAGAGCATCTTACAAGAATAGAGAAAAAGAGTGATGTAAATTAGATTAAAATGTTATAAGTTCACAAATTTTACTATACCCTGCACTGCTGCTTTTGATACAGTACATTTTCAGGCTTGATTGGGCCTTCCCCTGTAACAGGTTGAGGTCTCCCCTGGGAGGCTGGCTTCACCATTTGAGAAACACTGTTCTAGGCCATTAACTACAGGTGCAGCAACCAGTGTGTGTATGCTTTCACTCATAAATATAATTATTTAGCCTTATACTTCCTTGTACGCTACACTTTTCTAGCATTTATTCTATATACAGGCCATCCTCTCTCCAACCTCCTCAATCTGTCTTTTCACACTTCATATATCCCTGTGACCTGGAAACATGCTACAGTTCTCCCTTTCCCCAAAGGTGGTGAACTTTCATCTCCCAGGTGCCACTGCCCCATCTTGCTCCTTCCAACCCTGGCTAAACTTCAGGAGCACCTTGTTCTCTCCCAGCTTTCCTCCTTTCTTGACTCCTCCTCCTCCTCCTCCTTCGCTCCTTTCCTATCTGTCTTTTGGAACAACCACTCTACAACCACTTCCCTACTCAGACTCACTGGCTCTGTCCATACAGCCATGGATCAAGGCCACATTACTTCTGCAATCTTTGTCAACCATGCCAAGGCTTTCGACACTGTCTCCCACTCCCTTCTCCTTGACACCCTCTCGTCAGCTGGCTTGTCTCAGTCAGTCTGCACCTGGTTCGGGGCCTACCTCATTGGCCGCACTCAGTCAGTTAAAATAGCTGACTCTACATCCACACCACTACCCATCTTTACTGGTCTGCCTCAAGGCTCCATATTTGGCCCATTCTTATTCTCAATCTTTCTAAACAACCTACCATCAGTATGCGCATCATCCTCTATCCATTTATATGCTGATGACACAGTCTTGCTCACCTCTGACCAATCTCCCTCTGATGTGACTTCCAAACTTCAGATTGACTTCAGTAATGTTCAACGTTGGCTAAGCTCGCATCAACCTTTCCTCAACACCAAGAAGACAGTGTCTATGACCTTTGGCACTAGGCAGAGACTCTCTAGGCTGCCATCCCTCTCCTCCTTCCATACCCTCGACAGGACTACTCTAGAGGACCCCACCTCTTTTAAATGCGTAGGTGTCTGGCTCAACCAACAGCTTAACTTTTCTGCTCATATCGACGCCGTCCTGCATAAACTGTGCCCCAAGCTTGGTGCCCTTTACAGGAACCGTAGTTCCCTACCACTACCAGTTCAACGCGATATTCTTTAGAAAATGATTCTCCCTATTTTTAACTATTGCAATATAGTCTACACTGCTGCTCCCAAGTCTTCCCTCACCAGATTGGATTCTCTTTTCAGTGCTTTTTGTCGCTTTGCTCTTGAGGCCCCCTACTGTTCTCACCACTGCTCCTTGTATCACTCTGTCGCCTTCCCTTCTCCAGATTGCAGGTATCTCTCCCATTGTGCCAAATTCATGTCTAAATACTGGTTTGGGACTCTCCCATCCTACCTGTCTGGCTCTGTCTCTGTCTCAGCCCCCTGCTCCCACTCTCTCAGATCCACTGATTCTCACACTCTAGCTAGCCCTTGTCGCTCCACCTCCATTGGACAGGAAGCTTTCTCCTATCGCTTCCTCAAGCTTTGGAACTCCTTGCCACCTCCTGTCTGTCTCTCCTCATCCTCAAACTGAATCGCTTTAGCCCTACACAATTTCTACTCCACAAACTGCACTTGTCTCTAACCCCTTTGTACCCTCCTCCCAAGGCGCATTTCTCCTTCTATCCTACCTAACTGTTTTCCTCTCCTTTACCTGTAGCATTGTCTCCATGCCCATGTCCTGTCCCCCTTGCAGGACTCCCAGCATTCTATGGTGAGTAAGGTCCTGGCCCCTCTCCTCCTGCCATTTTCCCTACTCCCTGTTCCCCCTCCCCTTGCAGGGTTCTTTGCATCCTGAAGGGGACTAGATTAGGTTAGCTAGTCACCTCTTCACCTATGGGACTTCAGAGGAGCTGACTTTGATAAGATGGCCAACAGAGTTAAGCTAGCCCTGGCAAGGAGAAATACAGGTGAGGGGGTACAGGCAAAGTGGGCAAGCATTAAGGATGCAATACTTGAAGCAACATCCCATTATGTTAGAGAGAAAAGGAAGTGCAAAAGAAGAAGGAAACCACTTTGGTTTTCAAAAACAGTAGCAGAAAAGGTCAGAGCCAAAAGGCTGGCCTTCAGGAAATATAAAGGAACGCAGCAGGATGAAGATAGGGAGGCATACCAAACTTCTCAAAGGGAAGCAGGGAAGGCAGTAAGGCAGGCAAAGGCCCAAACCGAGGAAACACTAGCACAGACATTAAAAGAAGGTGACAAGACTTTCTATAGCTACATTAGTGAAAGGAGAAAGTCCAGAGGGGGTATTGCTAAGATCAAAGGGGATAAGGGGGTATGCGACGAGATGCGAGGAGAAGGATCATGTAAAAGCATCTGTCCTAAATAGATACTTCTGCTCAGTATTTACTGAAGAGAAGGTAGTGCAGGGCCCACAGCTCAGCACCATGGACACGGGGGTGAGGTATGCACTAGTCCCTTCACAAAAGAAAGGGTCCTACAAGAGCTCAATAAGCTCAGGGTGGACAAGGCAATGAGACCTGGCGGCATACATCCCAGGGTACTAAAGGAGCTAAGGGTGGAACTAGCAGAGCCATTATCAGAACTGTTTAGTGAGTCTCTGAGCACAGAAGAGGTCCCAGAAGACTAGAGAAGGGCTCATGTGATCCTGCTCCACAAAACTGGTAGCAGGGAGGAGGCAGAGAACTACAGACCAGTTAGTCTTACCTCAGTAGTGGGCAAGATTATGGAGGCACTCCTTAAGGAAAGGATAGTGCAACACCTGGAATCCATAGGAGCACAGGATCCAAGACAGCATGGGTTTACAACAGGAAGGTCCTGTCGAACTAATCTCATAGATTTCTTTGACTGGGTATCCAGAGTGGTGGACCAAGGGGGAGCAGTTGATGTCACCCTCCTTGACTTCAGCAAAGCTTTCGATACTGTTCCACACAGAAGATTGATTAATAAGCTGGGTAGGCTCGGGTGGGTCAGAAGTTGGTCAACTGGGTGGCAAACTGGTTGACAGGCAGAAAACAGAGAGTGGTGGTAAATGGTATACAGTCAGAAGAGATGCAAGTCACAAGTGGGGTACCTCAGGGATCAGTCCTCTTCAATATCTTCATCAGTGACATTGCAGATGGACTGGAGGGTAAGTTTGTCTGTTTGCAGATGGCGCCAAGATCTGCAACAGAGTAGATGATCCAGATGGGGTGGGCAGAATGAGAAGAGATCTGGATAAACTGGCAAAATGGTCGGAAGAGTGGCAACTGGGGTTTAATGCAAAGATACAAGATCATGCACATAGGAAGAGAAACCCTGAAGCCACATATAGGCTGGGAGGAGTTGCTGGCAGTCACAAGGGAAGAAAGAGATTTGGGCATCATCATCACAGATGACCTGAAATCATCCAAGCAGACCACTAAAGCAGTAGGTAAGGCTAGGGGGATGTTGGGGTGTATTAGTAGGGGTATCACAAGTCGTAAGAGGGAGGTAATAATCCCTCTTTACAAGACACTGGTTAGGCCCCATCTGTAGTACTGCATGCAGTACTGGAGGCCACACCTTCACAAGAACATTAACCAAACTGAGGCAGTCCAGAGAAGGGCAGCCAAAATGGTGCAGGGACTGCATCAGAAAACATATGAGGACAGATTAACAGAGCTCAATATGTATACCCTAGAGCAAAGGAGGGAGAGAGGTTATATGATCGAAACATTCAAACACCTTAAGGGCATTAACAAGGTGAAAGAGCCTAACATGTTACAATATAAGCAAAATAACAGGACAAAAGGACACAGCATGAGATTACAAGGAGGCCGATTAAGGGGTAATGTGAGGAAGTTCTTTTTCACAGAAGGGGTGGTGGATGCATGGAATGGCCTACCTCAGGAAGTGGTAGATATGAACACAGTACAGGGCTTCAAACAGGCATGGGATAGGCATAAGGCAGCAATACAGATGAGTATGAATAGATAGGACATTGACAGAGCAAAGGCCGATGGCACATTCATAAGGAAGAAAAAGGAATGGACAGACTGGATGGGCCTTGCGGTATTTATCTGCTGTCAACTGCTATGTTTTTACTCCTTCACCCTCTCTTTCCTCCTGTTTCCCCTCCTTCTTTTATCCCCCCCCCGCCTTAACCTTTTTCCCTTGCAGGGTTTCTCTGCATCCTGAAGGAAGCTTGCTGCTAAGCTGCCTCCCTCCCCTCTCCCTCTTCCTTTCCCCACCCTCCCCTCCCTCCCTCCCCTCCCCTCTCTTCATAGCCCTCCCTCCTTCCCAGTATTCTCATTCCTGCCTCCCAAGTGCCCCTAAGCACTTCATATCTCATGCTGCGCCTATTCCCATAGCACGTCTACTGTGTCTGCCTCCACTGGGGGTTGTGCTGCTCTCAGATAGTTGTAACACTGATCTTTTCATTCTAGGATTCTTGCCATGACCGGTTGTTCCGGGCCACTCGGTTCAGCACCAGTTTGCTATTGTTATCACACTGTTACAAACACATACACTGTAGACTGAAACATTCATATACACTATATACTGAAACAAATAAATTATATACTGAAGTGGACTATGTTCTGAAATTACCCATCCCCCTGCCCCTCCCCCTTGAATGGCCTGCAGCTGAACTGCTTGTCTGCTGCATTCAATTAGCTGCTGGCTTGATGAGAGGATGTTTTTGAAACTGCAGAGCAGGTAAGCAAAACAGGGCTATCTCTTATTCTACTTCTTCATGGGATTTTACATCTTGTTTTGCTTGCACACCTTTAATCAGATTTCATTGTGATGTGACAAGAAACTTTTAGAACTAATTTAAAATGCTCTAGTTTATTCTTTTAAATAAGTGCTGCCTTCATTTACTGTTAGACAACACATTTCTATAGGAAGCTAATACAGGATATTCCTAACATACCTGTATACATACGGGGCTGCATGCGTTTTTCCAAGTTAAATTGTTGATTGTTTTTATGTGTAACTAATTACTGTGTAAGTCCAGCAACTTATTTGAGCTGAATGCTTGGAAAGCACTTAAGGAGCTGTGGAAGTGTAAGCCAAAAACGTTGCTAGTTTGTACTCTATGGACTATGTTTTCATTAAGTTTTTATGTTAATGTTTTGTTTAATAAACATTTCTTGGTTAAGAAACAATTTTTGCTGCAATCCCTCAGTATTCGGGTCTCATCAGGAGTTTAGCTGGCATATGCATATAATTTGCATTGTTTTACTAAATAACTTTACTGTGATGCGTCACTGGAGGCATGCACAGTCTGTTTTGGGGTTTGAGCTTCTCAAACTGTGTTTTATTTCTTTTTTTTTCCATAGAGATTTTTGTCTCCTTAGGCCCTGTCCACACTACGCCTCTGTAACGTTACAGATTGCCCAAACCGTTAGTGCAACGGTTTGCGTTTCACCTGTAGACGTTACAGAAGGCGCCGTAACTCTGTTATTGAAACACATATGAGGTGTTTCTGCGAACGGTTATGAAACCGTCCCACACGGTAACGCTATAGGTAGTGTGGATGGCTGTAATGGTCCTCGCAGGGCCTGTAGTGCAGCCGAGCTGCATTGTGGAGATTGGGCGCCCGTGGGTAATGGTCACCGGTTCCCGAGGTCTCGACTGGCGGTACTGGTCTCGTCCCGGTCACTGCTGCAGTGTGGACACACTGTTCCACTCCCCGGCTGTAACAGTTTCTGTCCGTTAAGGGGTCTGAGCTGTGTAGTGTGGACGGGGCCTAAGTTACCCTGCTACCCATTTACCCACTGACATCTCCAGCCCAATCAGTTACCATCCACAGGACATACTTGCTCTGAGATTCCCCCTCCCCCCACACACACATCCCCTGTGTTGGGGCCAGGAAAGGGAGGGCCAGGGCCACTGACAAGGAGACACATATTAAGACAGGAGCAGAGCCTGGTTAGTAGTGCAGAATCTGCATCAGGTTGTTGGATCATTCTGCCATTGGGGGTTTTCTACCTTTGGTTTCATCCCCTGGGCAGCCAAGCATAATGATGCAACTGCATATAAATACACATACTTGCTTTGTGCCTGTATGAGCCTTCCCACTTATGCAACTCCACTGCCCTGCCAGCCCTCCTCAGCTAGGTGGATGTTGAAGAGCGGGGTGGTCAGACTTTCCCTCGTTGATTGGAGAGCATTCCCTGAGATGCTCAATCATATCTCTCCCCAGCTAACCCCTGTGCAACCCAGGCCCATCCCCAAAACTGGGCCACTGGCATGGGAGGCAGTGCAATCACTACCAAGCTGCTAGGCCATCCCACCAGACTGTGTTTTTTTAAGTAAATAAAGACAGCATATAGGTAAAAGAAGAAAAAAATGTATTTTAACTAGTCTGTTATGAACATTTTAAGTCACATCACAATGTTTTGAAATTGGATAAAGGTTTTGCAAGCAAAATATGATATAACAATACATAAACAAATAGATAAGATAACCCTTTTATGTTTACCTTCTGCATCTTAAGAGGCATCGGCCAGGATTTTTAGTCAATTAGGGCCCCATTTTCAGAAGGTTAGCGTGCAGAGCTAAATATTACACTGTGGGAACAGCATGGTTGGATCGGTGTCATATTCAGCATCACCTGATGCTACCCTGATCATGTGCATGTGCATATGTACTACTATGGCCTTGCAAATGAGTAATCCTATCCTGCATACAGAGCACAGTGCTGTATAAAAGGTTTCCTTAGTGACCATAAGTACCTCCCCCTACATTTTATACTCAGCCTCTAGGCTTCTAGTCCCTAGATGCTTGATTTTGCACTTTTTGGCTTTGAACCCGAGCTGCCATGTCCCTGGCACTCTTTAAGTTTTCTAAGGTCCCCACTCATTCTCTCCATCTGCACCTATCAACGCTATTACAGATTGTGTTGTGTCATCTGCAAAAGGCACATCTTCCTTCAGTTCTTCTGTTATGCCACTTATAAGACATTGAAGAGGACGTGTCCCATTACTGAGCCTTCTGGCACCCTACTAGTCACTCTTTCCTCACTGGAGTGAGTGCCCTTTACCACTACCTTCTGTGGCTGTGCGCTATCTCAGGTGCAGCACTTAGGAGTGCACAACACTAATTTGAAAATGCGGGCCCACATACCACTGTAACAGAATTAGCACTACATTGTGATAAGCATAGCTGGTACTATTTTAAAAAGCATTCTTCTGTGCAGTGCTAACCTGTTAATGTGGCACTATATATTTTTTTTTTGTTGCACAGGATTACTAATTGTAACCAGGTGCTCATACAACTGGGGGTTACTCTAATGCATATAAGGTGTACAGGTATATTAAATGCTTTCTTGAAGTGGTAACACACTGCATGGTTAGTGCTAGTTAATGATTCAGGGAATCGTGTTTTAACTGCACAAATGCAGCCTGCCAACACCCCCCCACACACACACACACACACTGTCAGCTCTGGACACAATAAAAAATAATTATTTGGTAGTCTGGTAGTCCCCCACTCGTCAAATCCAGGTAGAGTTAGAACATTTATTCCTCATTCCTGCTGCTGTTACACTACACATATTTCTTAGCCTGTCTAGAGCTGGGGAAAACAAGTTTCAGTGTTAGCGACTGGCTGGAAAATAACTAAAAATGCTAAATTGTTTGTTGGGCCATCAGAGGGAAGAGGCTACTAAAGAGTAGAACTTCAGTGAAGACTCTTGGGGGGGAAAAATACTGGGGACAGTCTGTGCACCTTTTTCAGCAACCAGTGAGGTGTCGGGAACCTTGTACATAGTTAATTTTGGTTGACAGTTGCTCCTGCCAATGGGGAGCTGCCAGAAAGCTCCCAAGGGGGAAGAACTTTGGTTTCAAAGTTCAGTTTGGTGGGAGCTCCTCCACAGGGAAGGGGTCTCCAGCCCTTAGGGAGAAGGTGGGGTTGTGGGGCTGTGAGGGGGGCTGCCAGCTGTCTGTCCCCAGAGCTGGTTGTGCCTTTCCCCATCTAGAGAGAAAAGAGAGGATTTTGTGGGCAGCTTTGCAGAGAAGGAGATCTGCAGTATTTTGTTGCTGCCAGAGAAGTTATACCACAGCGATGAAATTGTTCAGAGTACAGGTTAAATGGATTGAGGAAAAGGATTATGAAAATGGATTTGTGTCAAGAGGATGGGGAGAAAGCCTCTTTAGTTTTATCTGAGCCACATCGGTGAGACACGGATGATCAAAGATTTTTGTTGAGAGAAGAAAAAGTGTAAAAGGTTCTGTCTGACCCTGGCAATGACAAGACGTCAACAGGAAAAGGGAAAGACAAGGTTAAAGGACTGTTTTTTGGCAGAAAAAATGGATTGTAGAAAATGGACATGAAAACTGGATTTGAACCCAGGTTTTAAGAAGCTGAAAAGAGAGCTTCTTCCGTCTCTAGTTGACTAGCACCTGCATGGTGAGAAATGGGACTTTCTTGATGTATTTTTGAAAAAGAGTTGCTGAACTTGTGTGTGAGCCACAGCACAAGAGTGGCCACTGTGTTGGAGTTAAAAGACTGTGGGGGCCGGGGATGAGCGGTTGCTGTCTGGATGGGTGCCTGCTGTCTGCTCTTGAGATGCAGCAAGATGGGAGACTGTTGTGTTAAATCCCTGGAATTTCAGACTCTGCACAGTGCCCCCAGAGCCTGATATTCGAGAAGGTAGCTGAGACTGCTTGACTACACAGAGTAGCAGGTAACTGAGGAAAGAATGGAAATGATCTGAAGAATCAGTCCTAAACATGCTAGGTGGGGAGCTCACTGACCCCTATCAAGTGGGGCTGCTGGCGGTAAGGGATTGTGGGTTTGTGCCCGGGTGCTGGGGTGCTGTGACCTGTGGGGGAGACAGACCGTGGGCATGCTTCCATGTCTGGGTCCCTTGTGGCTGGTGGATCTTGTGTGATGCCCTGCAGTGGGCCTCTGTGGGCTGGGGGGGGGGACAGGGCTGCAAGATCTTGGGTCGCACTGAAGATCCAAGCTGCAGCTTCCACACCTTCAAGTGTTAAGCATCAGTCCTGATTCTGCGTCTACTGATCCATCCTCCCCAGGACTTCAGTCATGTGTGCCATCCTAGGACTAATACAGCAGAGCTGTGAGTGAGGGCAGGAATTGCCCTGGAATATTTTATATAGATGTGTGTGTGTGTGTATATATATATATATATATATATATATATATGTATAGTGTTATTGTGTTCAAGTCCACTGGCGCTGAAAGCCAATTCAAGATTTAAAGACATCAAGGGAAACATGTTGGGGGGTTGTTTGGTTCAGGTGGGTGTGCCAACGCCAGCCAACCAGCTTCACCTCAGGCCTGCCTCTTGACATTTGGGTATTCGGGGACAAAATTCAGGGTGTCTTTTTTGAACTGATACCAGTGGGTTTGGGTTTGGTAATACCTGCAGCAGTTAGATAGTCAGGTAGTTTGGTGGCTGCATTATCAAAAGGTGATTTGGGTTCAAATCAAAAGGGGGAATGCTGTTTGGGAAATGTTTTTTCTATTTTTTTACCAACTCTTTTTCCTCTGATCGCCGGAGATGTGTCCTCTGTCAGGCATCATCCCCAGTTCTCTCCCATCCAACCTGCCCCCATGCCCACACTCTGGGTCCCCTCCCGAGGCTCTGCTAATACCTACCTCCGCCTGGCGAGAGACCTCCCTGGCTTATCCATAGGGCAGGACTGCTACTTCTTCTGGCACCCAAGATGTCCCGTATCATCCAGGCAGAGGAGACACGCAGAGGATTGGGACCCAGGTGGGTGGGGTCCGGCAGTGGGTATGAGGCCAAGGTGCACCGTCACCAGCCACAATTCCGGGGTGTTTCCTTGTTCATCTAACAGAGTTAGAATGGTTTTACAAAGCCCTAAGGCAGAGTATTCAAGCTTTTTTGTGAGTGTTAGACAGGTTATCAACTTTGCTAATCCCAGTTTGCACCTCTAAAGCAGGATAGTACTGCACAGGGTCATATGATTGCTTGGTTACCAAGTCACTAGCCTATTTGTAAGTGGCCCTAATCCATCCTTGTGCACCTGTGTAAAGCAGCTGACAGCACCTTGTGCATAGGCACACCGGCATGCTGGGAGGGTTGGGCAGGTGTAGCTATCCATTAGTGCAACACTGGTTACTGGTTCCCCAAACCAGGTGTTATGGACTGTGCATTCCTACACTCCCAATACCTGGTTATGTCAGGCTACCACTAGCCCTGGTCCCTCCACTGGTACATTGCATAACTGTCCCGGTGTCCAGTGCCCCATCCTCCAAATTGCATGTCTGTGTAATAAAACATCTGTCCCATGTGTCCAGCAGACAGCAGACCCCCCACCACTAATCAACTGGGCCCCAATCAGACATTTGATAAGATCAGTTATTCCTCGGTACCATTAGCCTGATATCCAGACCAGGGTTCCCCACGTGTCCCAATTAGTAGTCTGGCAAGAGCTGTAATTCTTCAATACCAGATCCTTGGTGTTGAGTG
Organism: Neoceratodus forsteri; assembly: GCA_016271365.2. Classification (NCBI taxonomy): domain Eukaryota; kingdom Metazoa; phylum Chordata; order Ceratodontiformes; family Ceratodontidae; genus Neoceratodus; species Neoceratodus forsteri. The sequence continues at coordinate 389,759,541 of JADMNL010000023.1, forward strand.
ATTCCCCTGCCTCATAAGTATAATATCTACCCCCCTGACCAGCCCACCCAATACCTCTACAACTGTCCCCACTTGCCTCCAACCTATGGCGTACGGCAACCAGCACAGACCCTCCACTCACATCCAAAGCAGCCAATAACTGAATGACGGTTCACAATCAGATGCCTATTGTAGTAAAAGCTGTTTCTATAGTAGGTGTGCAATCATAAACATAGAAACACTGAACTTGTCATCAGAAAAGGACGACTTGGTCTACCTAGTCTGCCTAGATGTTTCCTGCCTCATCTTCCTCCTCACATGCTGTCTGATCTCCATTGACCCTCCCCACCTCTTCTCTAATATACCGCTATGTCTACACCACACATGCTTGAAGCCCCTGACTGTTTTAGCCTTCTCCATGTCAGCTGGTAATCTGTTCCAGGCATCTACCAATATTTTCTCACATCTCTCTCTTGCCCCCTCCCCAGCTTCATTGCATTTCCCCTTGTCCTGGTGCTCTTTCACATTTGAAAGTGACTCCCCGGACCCTGTTCACTCCTGTAAGATACCTGTAGGCCTGTATCATGTCACTTTTCTCTTTCCTCTCCTCTAGGGTGTACATGCTGAGATCCCTCTGTCTCTTCTCTTAGGGTTTCTCATGTAAATCCTGCACCATTTTAGTTGCCCTCCTGTGGACTGAGGTTTGTTCTCCAAAATTACATCGCACTCCAGGTGGGGTCTGGCAACATCACCTCCATCCTCCTGATGGAAATACCCTTCCTGCACACCCCAACATCCCACTAGCCCTACTCATTGCTTTGCAACAGTGCCACCTTGAGGTCCTCAGACATAAAAACCCCAAGATCCCTTTCCTGTTTATTGACTGTCAATACCCCCCATCCTATACTCAGCTCTTGGTTCCTATGCCCTAGGTGCATGATTTTGCACTTTTTGGGATTTAATCCAACTGCCATGCTTTTTATCACTCCTCAAAATTCACAAGATCCCTGATCATGCTCTTCACCACTCTCGGTGTCTACCCTGTTGCAAATGTACTCATCTGCAACAGGCATGCCTTCCTTCAGTTCACACTGCAGGTGGCCCTACTTTCCAGAAGGATTGGTCCCAATGCTGAACCCTGTGGTACCCCACTGATCACTCCCATCATTAGAGTAGGTGCGTTAATCACCACCCTCTATTTCCTTATCCATTAACTAGCTACTGTACTATTGGAGGCTACAGTCTGTAGTTCAAGGGCGGTGCAACGGGACATTCCCATTCAGCCCATTTAGGGCTGCTCTCCCTCACTCCACACACAAGTATTTTTTTCTTGCCCCTCCATCCACTCCTCCTTCTCCAGCAGCATGCTTTTCTTTCCCATGGGCTTCTTCTTAAGGTACCATTAGCCAAGGGAATCACTCCTGTGGCACCTCAAGGGGTGGAACCCTCCTCTAGGGTTCCTTCCCTTCATACCCATATAGGGTGGTATATCCCATGGATAGAGAGGTGAACAGCCAAAGATTATCTGTGTTATGCAAGCACAAAACCAGTTGCACAGGCACACTGAAACCAATTAACCATTTTGGATCCCAACCCAGGCATTTAAATTTCTTTATCAGCCTCCTGTGTGGCACAGTGCTGAAGGCCTAGCTAAACTTTCAGTTTCTTTATCAGCCTCCTGTATGGCACAGTGCTGAAGGCCTAGCTAAACTCCGGCTCAGTCATGTCCACTGCTCTCCCCTTATCTATTTCCCTGGTCATCCAATCAAAGAAATCTACCAGATTCATTTGGCATGACCTTTCCCCTGTGAATTTGTGCTGCCTGTGGTCTTGCAGCCCACTGGATTCAAGATACTCGTAGCAGTCTCTCTTTTAGTATGGATTTCATTAATTTCCCATGACTCAGGTAAGACAGACCAGGCTATATTTGCTAGCCTGCTCCCTGCTGATGTTCTTACCAAATGGAACTATGTCTGCTTTCCTCTAGTCCTCCGGAACCACTCTTGTTTCCAATGAGTTGCTGAATAAGGCCATGAGTAGAACAGCAAGCACCTCCCTGCCTATTTCCCTTAATATCCATGGGTGTATCCATCCAGTCCTATGGCCTTGTCCACCCTAAAATTTGAAGTCCCTTCAATAATACTCTTTCCTTTGAAAATGGACTTGTGTCCACATCCCCCTACAGTGTTCATGCTGATGCTTGGTGAACTGTCCCTGTCTCTCTCCAGTGTGAAAACAGTAGAAGTACCTGTTCAGGATGTATACTTTTTACTAATCCCCTCTGTGCAGTCTCCCTTTGTCATCCTCCTTATCCTCAGAATCCCTCCCCTTGCCTTTTTCTCCTTGCTTATGTACCTGAAGAAAGTCTGGTCTTCTTCTGATACCCTTTGGTTGTGCTTTCTTCTATCTGAGCCGTTGATTCCTTCATTACCTTACTTGCTTCCCTCTGTTTTACCTGATACACCTCTCTATTCTCATTCTTCTGTGTTTCGTCATACCTCCTGAATGCCACCCTTTTACAAGCTTCTAAAGAAGCCTATTCAGATTTATCTCCCCATGTCAGTGAAATCTGCCTTCTTGAAATCCAAAATGTTTGCCATTGTGTGACTAGACTGGGTCCTGGGTTCCATGCTAAACTACACTATGTGGTGGTTGCTGGATCCCAGTTGTCCCTCCACACAGATATCTGAATTTTGTCCCCATTGATCAGTATCAGGTCAAGAATGGTCTTTTATCTGGATCAAACACAAGCTGCCTTAGACGTGCCCCCTGTAAGGAATCCAGGATGCTTCTGCCTCTGGCTGAAGCAGCTGCCTGGTGGACCAATCGACATCTGGCACTGCAAATCCCCCAAGCAGGACTTCACCTTTTGTTGCCATATTGTGTATTCCATCCGCAAGCTCCCTGTCCACTTCTTCCCCCTGTGCCGAAGGCCTGAAGATCACCCCTGTTCATATTGCTGAGCCTTTGCCAGGTTCAAGGATGACCCACAGTGCCTCAGCCTCCTCTGTCTACCCTGTACCTCTGTCTCCTTTATAGCCTCTCTGTCATACAGGGCCACACTCCCTACTTTTTTTACCCTCCATCCCTCCTGAATAGAGCATAACCTGGTACATTAATGTCTCATGATTAACAGTGTACCATGTCTCAGTTATTGCTGCTATGTCCAGGTCTGCCTCTACTATCAATGCCTCCAGGTCTGGGATTTTATTTCCCAGGCTGCGGGCAGTTGTTACCATGCCTTCCATGTTTTGCATCCTATCCCCCTCTTTCTCTTTCTGCTGCTCTCCTGCTTCCTTCCTCCTCCCCATCTCTGCTTCATCCCCCCTTCCCAGTTGTCTTTCTTGTGTGGCCTAGAATTCACTACTTCCCACTCTCCTTCTGCTCTCAGTGTCCCAGACTTCAACTAATTTTCCTGCATGTGCCCAGGGGGGTGATACTAAGTCGCCTGACCTTCCTGACTCCCCGCCCCCGGCCATTTAAAATGCTTGTCACTAAAGCATTCACACTTCTTACTCAGGTCATGTTCCCTGATGGATGCAGGCCATTTTCTTTATACAGGCTTACATTCGTCCAGGTGGGGCCCCAGTCCCCCATGAAGCCATAACCCTCCATTCCATGCCATTCCTTCAATCAGGAGTTGAATTACTGGATGTGGAGTGCTCTAGCCTTTCCCCTGCCATGGACAGGTGGCCCCTTCGAGGAGATGGAGTGTTTTTTTTTTTTTTGTACCAGGAGAGGCCCGCTAAGCTGAAACTTGTTTACAGGTGTGACCTGGGAGCACAAGGAAGTTAAGTGACTTGCTCAGGGTCACACAGTATGCAAATGGGGGCTGTGAGATTCAAACTCAGGTTTCTAGGTTTGCAGCTCAGAGTCTTAAACCACTGCGCTACACTGCCTCGTTGAAGTGTTCTACTTGCTTCAGACCCCCCCCAACTTCCTAAAATCCTTTTGGATTCTAACTATTTCCCTTTGTCTCTGCCAAGTCATTCATCCCCAGGCGGATAATAGCATCAGTTCCTCCCTTCTTGCCGTACCCTTGTGATCCTATTGATCCACCTTCTCCCCCACTATGCAGTGCCTTCCTGGTAATGCACCTCACCTCCTGTCCTTCCTGCTGGCTCCCTCAACTTCACTCCTTGGGCAACTGAGTCTCCCACCAAGAGAAGCTTCCTCCTCCTCTGGGATTTTCTTTCCCCCTTTCTTGGTGCTGCACTGCTAAGGATCTGCCCCTCCACCTTGGTCTCAGCTGTGGGTGCCATTGTGGGGCTAGCCCACTCCTCTAAAACAGTGAGGGAATTGCTTAACAAGACTGGTTGGGGGATGTCCTCCAGACACCTTCATGGCAACTTCTCTACAGTACCATAATGGTCCTGTTTATGTTATCTTGTGCACACAGCGCAGACAACATATAGTGGTGGCAGGTTTTGGAGGTGCAGTTGTGTTGTTGCCAAAGGCACCACTGCTTTTAAATTTCAGGCTCTGTGGCACAAATGAAACATGCTGTCTATGTAGGCACTGCACGTGCCACCAACTTGGGCTAATTTCGCCGCTGCAATGAGGGTGCTCCCCATCATTGCAGGGCGTGCCTTGCCTGGTGTAACTTTTCAATGAACATGGTTGAGGCTGTTGCCATCTGCCTCTCATAATCCCTAGCAAGCCGACTTTGGGCTGCCCAATCACCCTGTTGGCATAGTTAACCCCCCAAGATTGTGTGGCACACTGGGAGCCCACCCCACTGTGCCTCTGTTCAAAAGTTGATTGCGTCAGCATTTGCCCCTGCCCATTGCAGTGTTGCTAACATCACACCACACACTCATGGAACACACTGAGAACCCACCCCCAGAGTGCCCAACATTTTCCTTACACCTGTAAAAAAAAAAAAAAGAAAATGGTCCTCGGTGTTGTTTCTTTTATTTTTATTATAACCTGAAACAAAGAAAATGGTCCTTTGCCATTGGGTCTCCTCCCCTAATCTGCACCCACCTTCTGCACACCCTAACCCCCCCACCCCATACTTACCTCCAGAGTCCAGCGCTGTGATCTTTAGTGGAGCAGGAACACGTCTGCACTCTTCAAAACCGACCATGAACTGAAGAAATGCTGGTAAACTGTATTATGGCATCAATGGTGTTGGGGGGGGGGGTCAATTTAAGTGGATATCTCATCCACACTTGTGATTTTTGGCTCCAAATTTTCAACATGGGCTTCTTTGGACCCCACCTCATGAACTCAGTCACTGTCATTTCATTATTCGATCCCGAAATATGATTTCACGATCATGGCACAGAATCACCTTTTGGGACCAATTAATGAAATGACAGTGTCACTGTTCATAAGATGGGTTCCCAAAATGCCTATGTTGAAAATTTTGAGAACAAAGTCCACAAAATGACTGTGTTATGAGCGTGCATTGTGCAGTTTCCATGCACACTCGTAACTTTGAGAACTTTTAATATTTTCACTCCAGATTTTTCCAATATTGCCATTTCTTCACACATGCTTATGAACAGTAGAGCTGTCAATTTTCACATCCTATCCAAAATGGTGTTTCCTCACATCTGGCACAGAATGCCACAGTTACTATGGGAAGTCAACGTTCAGGACATATTAACAAAATCACAGTGCCACTGTTCATAAGCAGAGGTCCCAAATGCCTTCATGAGGTGGGGTCACAAAAAGCCCATGTTGAAAATTTGGAGTGCAAATACCAACAAACTCCCGGGGCATTAAGGTTTCTAACCATAATATCCCACCCTGTGTAGACTGACTGGTATCAAGGGGGTGACTTTGGATTGTCGGCTATAGTGGTCACACCATTCCACCCCACTCCCACCCTGCAGCCAGTGACAGGCATCAAGGTGTGCCTTGGACTTTTTGGCCCCAAAGTTCACCTCATTCTCCTATACTGCACCCATCTCAATGTATTTTGTTGTGGAATGGGGTGAGCATAAGGCCCGATGGCCCCAAGGCACAACGTGACACTTGTCGGAGTCTGCAGGGTAGGATGAGGTAAATGGCATGACGACGCATCCAAAGGCACACCTCAATGCCTGCTGTCTCCTGCAGTGGGTGGTGGGGTTGCGCTCACTTCCATACTTCACTGCCATTCTATTATGCATTTCTCTAACTCCTGCACTACTAATGCCAACGCCAGCAGTACAACATTAAGCATTGACAAATGCTTGTTTTCTCCTGCTTTTGCTCACTTCCTTCATGCAGATGCTGGTTGCCTTCCCTATGCCTTTACTTAATTTCTCCACTGTTCCTCTACCCCTCTCTGACAGTCCTCCCCTGCTAGGCTGCTTCTGAAGAAGTCTCTGATTTCTTTAAAATCCAACCTACTAAAGTCCAGGACCATCGTCTTTTTGTGGCTTGCCTCTGCACCCATCATAATATTGAACTACACTGTACAGTCATCACTGGTTCCCATTGGATAGCCCACTATGGCATGACTAGGCACTATCACAGCCTCCAGTAAGTCAGGGATTCAGAGGAACAAATGGAGAAAGCATGTCCCATATAGGATAGCACCTTTACCCCATGAGTCATTTTCAACTCTCAGCATGCTAAGTCCATAGGGCAGGAAAGGTGCTAGTGGGACATTTGCCAGCCCATATGGGCTAACTAACATTTCCGCACAATGCCTCTGTGCATGACTGCATGGAGGAATTATACAGAGCAGTGCCAGCCCTCACCTCCTCATCGCAATTCAGATGCACCTGATATAATAAAATTATCTCTGGCATCTAGAATTTCCCCACCCCCAATCACCATTCAGATGCACCTGATTAGTATATTAAGAGGATCCCTGGCATATAGATCACCCTGATTGCAAGTTTGAGCCCCCTCCCAATTCCACCCATTAAGGTCCTTCCACCCCTCTCTCCCCATGGTGGCTCATAAATTACCCCATCTGCCAGTCCCTCCCACTTCAACAGTGACAGGTCCAGCCCCTTTGCTCGCCACCTCAGCTGGCCACTTTCTGAGTGACATGAAGTGAGCATACACCTACTATAGAAACAGATGTTCTACAGCAGGCACGCACTGACTCCCTTTCACTCAGACAGTGATCAGCCAAGGTAATGAGCTAAGATACTGTTCCAATCACAGTCACAGGGAAGTGGTTGCAATCTTGGGTAAATGGGGGGCCAATGGGGAAGGTGTGGAGGGACCTGGCTGGATGGCTTTGGGGGTTCAGATTTGCGACTGGCAGGTGGGGCTACTAGATGTCAGGGATCATGGAAAAATAGAAACACAGAAACATAGACGATGGCAGAAAAAAAAATGGTACATCCTGTCTGCCCCTATTTCCTCTATTAAACCTCAGAACCTACTGTCCATACAGGGTACTAGCCTTCACTATCCACTCCCTTGTTCCCCCCCCACTACTATCAGCCTGAGTAACCATTATACCCTTCACTTTTTCACAGCCATGCTTGAAACCATTTATGGTTTTGTTGCCTCCCATCTCAGTTGGCAGACTATTCCACATTTCCACCACCATTTCTGGAAAATAAAACTTTCCAATATCCCTCTTGAACCTCCCTCCCATCAGTTTCTACTTGTGCCCCCATGCCTTTGAACCGTTACTCATGCTAAGTAGTTCTTCTCCATTCACATTGTTTATTCCTTACAGGAACTTGAAGGTCTCTATCATATCATTCCTCTCTTGTCTGGTCTTCAGTGAAGACATGTTTAGTGCCTTGAGCAGATCCTCATATGATCTGTCTTGTCAGCTCTGAACCATCCAGATCACCCTTTGTCTTATCTTTTCTGAGGTGAGGTCTTCAGAAGTTCAGAACTCTGAACAGTATACCAGGTGCAGCCTCACCAATGATCAATAAAGAGGCAGTAAACCTCTTTTCTTCTACTATCAGAACCTCTTCTGGCACATCCTAGTATCCTATTTGCCTTACTAGATGCCTCCCTATGCTAGCTTGATTGTTTAAGGGAGTCACTAATGATGAATACTAGGTCCCTTTCCTCAGCTGTAGTGGTCAGCTCTACCCCTCCTATCCGGTACTCTGTCCTGGGGTTCTTGTCCCCTAAGTGAATCACCTTGCACTTTTTGGCATTGAATTTCAACTGCCAAACCTTAGGCCACCTCTCTAATCTTTACATGTCACTCTGCAGTTTCCTACTTCCCCCGTCACTACTCTCCCATGAGCTTGGTGTCATCTTCAAAGAGAAACAAACCCAGATTCATTCTCAAATGTTGTTAATGACCATACGAGAGTCAGGATGGATGTCTGTGGCATTCCACTCTTGACTTCCCTCTCTTCTGATTTGACACCATAATCACAACCTTCTGCTGCCTTTCATTCAGCTAAAGCCCCCCTCATCCCCACCAAAACACTGCTTATATTTTCCTTCAAATCTCTGGACCTCACCCCCTTGCACCATGACCTAAGCCGCTCTGATTGGTCCCTTGTCTCATTGGTCTGCTCCACTGACTCCATGCTAACATATTTCAAAACAACATTCCTCAAAATATGGGACTGCCATACCCCCCAGAGCATGACATGAGAAAAGGTACCCCACCTCCCCTAGATCATGGCTGAGCTCATAGCTTACTTGCAAGTGCATGATTTGGCCTGGTGAGAAAATAAATGTAACCCATCTCCCATGACTTCCAGAGGTATGATCACCTATTCAGCACCTGTACCACAGCAGTAAGCTTGCCAAAGGTGAGTATTTTACATCTAACTTCAGTACCAACATTGGTTACCTGTCTAAATTTTGGAAGGCTGTCACAATCTCTTCTCCCCTCCCACTCCTGTGCCTGTCCTCAAAGTCAGTGACACCCCTATCTCTAACCTCTCCTTCATCACCATAGAGATGTAATTCCTTTTCATCACCTGCATCTCCTCTCTCCTCTCCTCCCTCTCCCCTTCCTCACCTCCCTCTCACCCCTGCCAGCCTGCATGATTGTCATCTCCTTCCTTTCCCCTACTGTTTTTTTTTCTGTCCAGTAACTCCATCCTTTATCACCAACACATTTCCCGCCCTTAATCCTTCCAAGGGTAAGAGCTCAGATGGCCTGGATAACAAGCTCCTCCATCTCTCTGCTTCTGCAATCTCCTCTCCATTGACTGACCTCCCTAACTTCTCTTTCTGGTGTTCCTCCATCCCTGCTGACTGGAAGACTGCCACTGTTACTCCTCCTCCAAAAGGTGGTGACCCATCTGGTACTAACAGCTACTGACTCATTTCTCTCCTCCCTCCAAAATACAGGAACAAATTATCTTGTCAGAACTCTCTCCCTTTCTGTACTCTTCTTCCTTCTTCACCCAATACAAGTCTGGCTTCCCGCAAAAATCACACCACCACCATCTTCCTGCTCAGGCTCACCAAATCCATCTATAATGGTATGGATCACAGCCTCTGCTATCTTCATCGATCTAGCCAAGGCATTCAACCCTGCCTACCACCCCAATTATTAGCCAAACTCCAGGCTGCAGGCCTGTCTGACTTAGCCATCAACTGTTCCACTCCTACCACAGGCGTAGGTCCCAAGCAGTCAAAATTGGCGACCCCCTCTCTCCTCCCCTGCCTGTATCCACTTGGGTCCCACAAGGATCTGTGTTAGGCCCACTACTTTTCTCTATTTTACTTACTGAGCTCCCCTCCATATGCTTGTCTGCATCCATTCACATGTACACGGATGACACAGTCCTCTTCACAGCAGGCCCACAGACTCCAGTTGGACTTTGATCAAGTTCAGCCTTGACCACACACAAATCAGCTTTTCCTCAATGCCAAGAAGACTGTCTCCATGTCTTTTGGCACAAGGCACAGACTCTCTAGGCTCCCTCCCCTTCCTACTTTTCATACCCCTGGATGGCTCCCCTGTGGAGGATATTACCACATTTAGTTATCTTGGTATCTGTCTAGACCAGCACCTAAACTTTTCTGAACAAGTGGATGCTATAGTCAAAAAGCTGCACCCCAGTTTGGTGCACTTTACAGGAACTGTGACTGTATCCCACCTCCAGCATACTGTGCTATTATCTAGAGAATGATCCTCCAAATCTCTGACTATGGTGATGTGGTGTACAGCATAGCCCCAGTCACTACCCTTGCCAGACTGGATACACTCTTTAACAATTCTGCCATTACACTCTCGACTATCCTTCTTGGACTCACCACTGTTCTATTTATAAATCTATGTCCTTTTCTTTTCTTGTGGACAGACACCATGCCCACTGTGCCAGCTTTGTGGGCAAATCTGGTTTGTTTCCCTACCCTCCTGTCTCTCTGATGTCCCCCCACAGCCATACCATCAGAAGCTGATATATTCAAAGCCTAGCAGTCCCTTCAGTTTCCACAACCATTGGCAAAGCCACGTTCAGCCACCGCTTCCCTAAAATCTGGAACTCCCTCGCCCTAGCCATTCATCAGTCTCCCTCTCATGGGTTCTTTCAAACCACTTCAGAGATCTCACCTCTCCTTCCTGCACTTGCTCTAGTTTTCCCTCTTGCTCTCCTTTGACTTGTTTCCAGTGTAGGTACAGCTATAATTTGGCCCTTATGCTTCCACTCTAGGCATTATGCACAAATGTTTATAGCCAGCGTTGATTTAAACTGCTCTGTATTTGATCGCCAGCATATGTTTGTGGCTCCTGACTGCACTGTATATGCATTGTCGATTGTTTGCTTATCACTCAAGTTCTCATGTCTTGCATGTATTATTCCCAGTGTAATTTGTGATTGTGTACCACTCTGCTCCATGTATGTTATGTATTTTGAAATGTTGTGCTACGTAAGGCCCAATTGTACAAGTTCCCCTTCCCCCAATGCATCTAGAAATGAGCTCCCAGCTTAGTATGCCTGGGTGGAGGGGTACTAGACACCAAGGACCATTTTACTATAATAACTGGAGCCATTTAAACTGCGATCAGGGGTGTAGAACCTTTACATGCCAAGGATCATTTTGGTATACTACTTGGGAGCATCATAATGGTGACCAGAGGTAGGGTGACGATATGTACCACTGTGTGCTCAAATGAGGGCAGGATTTTTGGAAGCATTAAACAGTATTGCAATTTCAGTTGTTAAGCACTTTCAAAACCTTTTATATAGCACTGTGCTCTGTACGCAGGAGGGGATCCTCATTTGCAAGGCTTTAGTAGTACATATGCACATGCACATGATCAGGTTAGTATCTGGGGCTGCTAAATATATGGTACCTGTTCAACCATGCTGTTCTCCCACATGGCACAGTGCTTAGATGTTTATCATTCCGCTAACCTTCTGAAAATGGGACCCTAATCGACTAAAAATCCCTGCCGATGCCTCTTCAGATGCAGAAAGTGAACAAAAATGTATTATCTTATTCTACATCTTTATGTATCATTTTATGTTATTTTCCTTGGAAAACCTTTAAATCAGTTTCAAAACATTGTGATGTGTCTTAAATATTTATAACAACTGTAGCTAAAATACAATTTCTTCTTTCATTCGAGTGCTGTTTTTATTTACTTACAAAAATACCGTCTGGTTTAGTGGTTTAGTTTAGGCTTAGTGGTAACTGTACTGCCTCCCATGCCAGTGGCTCGGTTTCAGGGGAGGACCTGGGTCAAACAGACATTAACTGACAGGAGAGATGACTGAGCATCTCTGGGACTGCTGTCCTCTCAGGGAGGAGGAGTCTGACCACCCCGCACTTTAACAGCCACCTAGGTGAGGAATGCTGGCAGGGCTCAGACAGGCAGCACAAAGCAGTACTTGCCTTTAATTGGATTGGCATCATTGCATGCTTGATGGCCCAGGGGATAAGCCAAAGGTAGAAAACCTCCAATGGCAAAATAATCCACCAACTTGCCACATGCTTTGCACTACTAACCAGGCTCTGTTCCTGAATGTGTGGCTCCTTGTGAATGGCCCTCTCCCTCCTGGCCCTACCACGGGGGGGGGGAGAGAGGCCATGGGAGCTCTCAGAGCAGATATGTCCTGGTAATTTTGGGTGATGTGGATGGATAGGCCAGTGCACAAGGGGGTCAGTGGGTGATCTAGAATATAAACATCTCATTTGAAAAGATATAAAACACAGTTTGGGAATCTCAGACTCAATAACACAGTCAGACCATATAAACAGCGTAATTATTCACTATGAGGCTAGACAAGGGCAGGTTTATTAGTGGAGGCCAAATGCCTGGCAAAGCTCTGTACACCTTGCAATGCTCTGCAGATATGTAATGGGGAGGTTAGGAGCTGTGAGAGCCACCAGTGAGGCATCACAGTGAAGTTATTCAGAACAGAAAGTGCAAATTATGCATATGCCAGCTGAGCTCCTGACGAGAATTGGGCCCTGCGATTGCAGCAATATATATATTTTTCTTAACCAAGAACCTTTATTGAACAAAACATTCAAATAAAAACAAAAACTAAATCAAAACGAACTCAGTAGAGTACAAACTACGAAAGCATTTGACTTACACTTTCACAGCTCCTGCAGTACACTTCCCAAGCATTCAGCTCAGATAAGTTGCTTGACCAACACAGTAATTTATTACACATAAATCTAATCACAATTTTAACTTAGAAAAATGCATGCAGTTCCCTGTGTTTATGTGGTATGAGAGTGGTATATTAGGAATAGCCTAAGTATTAGCTTCCCATACAAACGTGTCTAACAGTAAATGAAGGCATCACTTATTTAAAAGAATAAACTAGAGCATTTTAAATTAGTTCTAAAAGTTTCTTGTCACATCACAATGTCCTGAAATTTGATTAAAGGTGTGCAAGCAAAACAAGATGTAAAATCCCATAAAGAAGTAGAATGAGATAGCCCTGTTTTGTTTACCTGCTCTGCAGTTTCAAAAACATTCTCTCATCAAGCCAGCAGCTAACTGAATGCAGCAGACAAGCAGTTCAGCTGCAGGCCATTCAAGGGGAAGGGCAGGGGGATGGTTAGTTTTAGAACATAGTCCATTTCAGTATATAGTTTATTTGTTTCGGTATATAGTGTATGTGAATTTTTCAGTCTACAGTGTATGTGTTTCAGTGCATAGTGTATGTGTTTCACCATGTAGTATATTTGTTTCAGTATGTGGTGTATGCAGATTTTTCAGTGCATCGTGTATTTATTTCACTAGATGGTGTATGTATTTCAATATAAAGTGTAGGGTTTCAATATATAGGGTATTTGTTTCAGTATATAGTGTATGTGCTTTTTTCAGTGTGTAGTGTATCCATTTCAATAGCTAGTGCATGTATTTCAATATATAGTGTATTTGTTTCAGTATACTGTATAATGTATGAAGACTTTTTTTCAATATATAGTATATGTGTTACAATCTATAAAGTATTTGTTTCAGTGGATAGTTTATGTGGATGTTTCAGTCTGTAGCGTATGTATTTCAATAGGTAGTGTATACATTTCAATACATAGTACATTTGTTTCAGTATACAGTGTTATGTGGATTTTCAGTACGCAGTATGTGGATTTCAGTAGATAGTGTATGTATTTCACTATACAATGTAAGCATTGCACTATATAGCATGTGTGTTTCACTATATAATATATGTATTTCAGTATACAGTATATGTATTTCACAATATGATGTATATATTTCAGTAGATACTGTATGTAGTTCACTACATTGTGTATGTATTTCACTATATAATGTATATATTTCACTATATGATGTATGTATTTCACCATATAGTGTATTGTTTTACTATACAGCCAGAGATTATGAATTATGTCCCTAACGGCTTGCCATACCATTGTAGTGTATTATTTTGCTTACTGTTCCCAGTTTGCTCAATCTAGGACTGTTTCCCTGACCGGTTGGTCTGGGCCTCTTGGCTCCGTACTGCTACCATTCTGTTATGTTTGCAATTTGTACTGCACAGGACTGTTCTTGTTGTTTTGCACTCCTCCTGAAATGTTATTTGTTTGCTGTTCTCCCAACAATATAATCCCCCCTTCCCAGGACGCTTCTGGAAATGAGCTGCTCACAGTTCATGTTGTCTTTCCTGGTGAAACTTTTTCCAAATAAAATAAATAAATATAGTATATAAACAAAATTGATGTCTCTGCTGTGATAATACTGAAGGTGAGAACTAGTGTAAAAAGCATTAAAGAGCGACTGACCTTAATGTATGCTCCAGGCAGCAGCCACTACCAAGGAGTTGCCTGCCCTAGGAGCTGTTTCAGCTACACTTTGAATTTTTATACTGCAGGAATTAAATAAAGAATTACCTCAAAAAGCTTGACTTTCAGCTTTCTTGTTCAAGCCCAGTGCTGCAGCCCCACCCCTAAACACAGATTAATGATGATGCGAAGTAGGCGCTTTGTGGAGATCGTAGTAGGATTGGGGGGCTGCCTAAAACTTAGATTATCTTTGCTGGCAGTTATACATGTATGTGGCTAGTGCATATTACATATAGGATAAAGTATGGGTCGGGGTGTGTAATGAGAAGTTTGCACACACCCGAGGGGTTTATGCATAGCAACTAACCTTGAGGTGCGTATAAACTTCAAGTTTACACACTTCAACCCATATTTTGTTTTATATAATTGCTGGGTTGCTCTTTATCGCATTAGCAATTATATAAAATTAAAAAGGTTGCTGTGTGGCCGGAGTCAGAGTACGTTAGAGCATGTGGTCCGCGGTCGCCTTTCACTTAATTTTTTTTTTCCATTGTCGTGTGGATACTTGATCCAGTAATGTTTTTGGCAGAAGTACTTTTCTTTAAAATGACTTACGGCCGAGTATCCTTGGCGTTTTGTGTCCGTGTTGCTTTGCGGTTCAGGAGGAAGGGAAGAGGACAGCAGTCGGGAAGCAAGGAGCTTGAGTGAGCACATGCGCAGAGTGAGGGAAGTCATGCGCCGTTTACCGTAATAAACAGTCCTTTATTATGGCAAATAACACCACAGTTTCCCTATGGGAAAAAGAGGAAGCCATTAATTATAGCCCCATATGTATTCGGTTCGGGATGAGGTCTCCTGTGTGGTTTGTGTAACTCTGGTTTGGGACTGGTTTCTGGCCACTAGAGTTGGACAGCCAGGCTGAGTGTAGTGCTGTCTGTGGCATATTGTGCCACCCATGGTGGGTCGGCTCTGTCACCCACAGTAGCAGTGATCACTTGTGGTGAGCTGGGAGCTTGCTTCATTGCAAGGGAAGGGGGTGTGTGTGTGTGCCTTGAAGTTGCTATGAATTAGGCTGCTTGAGTCACTGCATGGCATGAGGAAGAAGCGAGAATCATGGGTCAGCTAACATTCACACATGAGCACGAACAGAAATAAGAACTAACAGGATAAAATCCCCCAATGGTTCTATCAGTATGATAGTGAATGCTGGCACTCTAGTTTCCTCTGCAACAAGACCCTCCCCCACAGACATGTATGTATCAGAAGGGCTAGGGGAGTCTTCACCTCATCTTCCCCACTATGGGGGTTTACCATGGAGGGTGTGAGTGAGGTGAGCTGTGACTGGGCTGGGAGGTCAGCCAGAAGGCTGGACACCAATGATGCCATAAACAGCTTAAAAAAAAAAAAAAACACACACAAAAAGGGACATCGCATTTCTTAAGCCACAATGCCTTCCAGCCTCTGATTGATTGTTCGTGCATAATAAGTAACCCTAACTCTTTAAATTCCCTATTTGTCAGTGCATCGGGCTTTATTGGCTTTTGTAGGAGGTGCAAATTAGTTCTGGAGGAAGATCAATAAACTGCAGCACTTTGCCTCAACCTGATCAATTCTGACTGAAAGAGACATTACACAGGGAAAAATTATTAGGCCTTATTACTTTCATTCTCTCTCTCTCTCTCTGACTCTCTCCCTCTCTCAAGGCAGGCTTGCATAGGAGAGATATCAAAGTGAGAAGAGCACAGTAACCAGTATATGGTAAGAAACATGTGCGCAGTAACCAGAGGTGGTCTTCCGGGGTTACGGGCAGACTGGATGGACCGTGGGGTCCTTTTCTGCTAGCAGATTTCTATGATTCTATGAATATTAAAATAATTAAATTCAAATTAACTTATCCAACAGATCTGCTGTGGTTCTTACAGTTTAGCTTAAATTTAGTGTAGTTTTATTATCAAATGGCTGAAATTTATTTATTGAAAACTGGTAACCGGAAAGGGCACACTGAGCCATGGTTTGTTTCCATGTGTGACTGGGAGGAGGGGGGTTCCCAGGAATAACAACATATATAGTAATAAAGTTACAATCAGTATATAGAGTAAACTTGTACTAACAATATGTACAGTCAGTATATACAGCGACTTTGTAATGACGACAAGTGCATTCTATAGGTTACAGTCGGTGTATACAGTGACTGTACTGGCATTGTGCACAGTGTGTAGGTTACAGTCGGTGTATACAGTGAGTTTGTGCGAGCAATGTGTACAGTCTGTGGGTTACTACCATTGTATACAGTGACTGTACTGGCAATGTGTACAGTGTATAGGTTGCAGTTAGTATATACAATGAAATTATACTGGCAATGTGTACAGTCTGTGGGTTACTGTTAGTATACACAGTGACCGTACCAGCAATATGTACAGTCTGTAGGTTACAGTCAGTGTATACAGTGAAACTGTACTGGCAATGTGTACAGTGTCACAAACCCACTCTGGGGGTCAGGCCCTCTTCTCCTACAGTGCCCAACCTTTAAGTGCGATTCGTGAACAGGAGACAAACAGGGACACCCTCCTGTTTGTTTTGTGTCTGAGCAACTACCAGTCTCGAGTCCTGGGGTCAATTACGAACCCTTTTTAGGTAGCACACCCAGGTAACAGGTCCAAATATCACACTCCCTTTGGGGAAAGCAGCACAATATACTTGACTCAGCAGGCATACAACCATCATTATGGGGGCATGTGTGATTTTGTATTTCTTTGAAACTTGGCTTCCCGGCCAATGCCTTTTGGGGTAACCACTGCCTCAGTGCTTGTGCGCTGAGGTTCTTTGTCTTTTAACTTGTTTTTTGTTTTAATTGGGTTCACCACAACATAACCCAGATAAACCATCTTAGTGTAGCTGGTTCATTCCACTGGGGTGTCAGACAGACTAGGCACACTGATGAGTCCTGGCAGGATGAAACACGTGTCTGTGTCTTCTGTTGGCACCCTTTGCAAACTGTGTGAGGCGTCTTTCAGCACCATGCATTTCTGCTTAAAGTTGAACCAGCATAATACTCTGTGGTGATTTGCATATGCAGCTCATGATGCTTTGCATTATGGGGGCATGTGTGATTTTGTATTTCTTCTATACAACCATCTTGGTTCACAACCCCTTTCCAACTCCATTGAGATGCTGGTATTTTTCTTACCTTGCTGGATTTTACATAGATTCTAGTTAGCGTGGCTACATTAGGTGACACAATAAGCATTTAACAGCTGTGTTAGAATATTAATACTGTTCCACCATTCACACTCAAAATGAGAAAATGTCTTACGGAGGTTTAAAGAAAACCAAATTTACTAAAACTAAAAATAGTAAATAAATACAGTACATCAAACACAAGATACATATATAATGATTACAGTCAGAAAAGAAATGGGCAATTACAAAACAAAGCACCTTGTAACTGAATAGCTAATTCTTAGTTCAGTTGGCAATCTGGTTCACACTTGAATTACCAGTCTTGGCAGAAGTGGTCTCTCTTGAGTCCAGAAAAAGAAGTGTGTCTTAGGAGTCCAGAACGAAAGTGTCAGTTCTTTCAGCCAAGCTTCACCAATATCAGAGATAAAGTCCCATCCTCCTTATGATGTCCTGCTCTGGCTGTTGGCATGAGGTCACTCTTAGTCCTGTAATTAATTGATCAGTCACATGCCCCTGCACACTGCCAAACATTTCAATTAAAAAAAAATATATATATACTTCCTAATTAGTGAGCCACAGAGCATGCTTTATGACAGGTCAGAATTACCCCTTCTTTTGATGTTTCTGAAAAATGTCCCAAGTGCCACTTCTCAACATCGTGAGATTTTTGACATAGACTGACTAGGAAGCATTCTCTCTCCTGTTACCTCGTAAAAATGCAGTATAATTAATGGCTCTCCCCTTTTGCCATTGAGAGACCGTGGCGTAATTTTCCGTTATAAAGGAGCGTTTATAACGGCAAACACGCATACGGTTCTCTTTCCTCTGCGCATGCGCCTACACCAGCGTCTCCCTTTCTGGCTCGCGCTTCCTTCCTACAACGGAGCCGCCAAAGAAACACGGCGGTGAGTAAATTAAAAAAAAAAATCAAAATGAGCACTGATTTAACAGATGGGGGACTTTGAACTTTGTTAAAAAAAAATAAGTGAAGCCGCCAAAAATGAAAATCCAGCCGGACGTAAAATAAAGTGGCGCATACTCGGAGCCACACCGAAACTGCTGATTTTATTTTATATAATTGCTGTGGCCAAAAAGGGGAGACCCAGCAATTATATAAAAATAAAATCTTGAAGATAGTGTTTAAACTCGGTTTATATCATTATTGTTTCTTGGGGTTAGATGTTTTGCACAAACCCCCGAGCTTCGCTCTCAGTGTTTATGAAGCATCTAACCCCTCGGGTGTGTGTAAACTCTTGTTAAACACACCACCCCGTACTTTATTCTATATATTTTTTGCTTCAAAGCACCAACTCTCTGAGAATATGACTTTTATGATTTCTACACAGGGTTTGTTAGGCATGTGTTAGTTTCTTTTGGCGTTAGCTGTTTCCTTCCACTCAGAGAGGACAGTACACTTTCAAAAATCTAATATCCCAGGATGCCTTGTGCTGACTGCCATGTTTCACAAGCAGAATTCTAAAACATACATTTATATCAAAATTATATACATATAACTGGCAGATGGTGATTCCTATTATACTCATCCCTCCTAGACTGAATTTGGGGGGATCCATTCCTAGGCATGGGATGAGTTCCCTAAATTCAGTTCACTGCTCTAATTGTCAGGATAACCTGTCTGCATTTGCATTTGCTGACCCTGCTCTGTGGGTGATAGTCATATTGTAGCCCTGTAAGGCAATACTCCATCTTAGAAGCCTGCTCTCTGTATACTGCCCAACACTTCCTTAAGGTGTGACAGGTGTTCCTGCCAGCTGGCACTGAAGATGGCACTATCATCCAGGTACACCATGGCGTACTCTTCAGTACCATGTAACACCTGGTTCACCAACCTTTGGAAGGTGGCAGGGGCTTTCTTCATTTCGAAAGGCATTACCTTGAACTCAAATAACCCTATTGGGGTGATGAAGGCTGAGCTGTCCCTGGCTCTGGTAGTTAACTCCACCTGCCAATACCATTTCATCAGGTCAGTAGTGGTAAGGTACGTTGCCCCTCCCAACTTGTCCAGTAGTTCATCCGTCCATGGCATTGGGTGGGCGTCCAACTTCGTGACTGCGCTGAGTCCACGATAGTCTACACAAAAATGAGTAGAGCCATACGGCTTGGTAACGAGGACTATGAATGAGGCCCAGGGACTGTGGGATTTCAGGATTACCCCTAAATCCAGCATTTCTTCCACCTCCCTTCTAATATCCTTTTGGACGGCCTCTGACACCCGATATGCTGTCTGCCATATGGGCGCTTGCGTCCCTGTATCTACATTGTGTGTTGCTAAGGGGGTTAGTCCAGGCTTGGAGTTAAACAGTGGGGTAAAGTCTGCTAAAACCTCCCTTACTTCCTGGATCTGTTCTGGGGTCAACTGGGGCAACAGTTTGATTGCCTCCACAGAGGACTCCCACTTGCTTTCTTCCAGCAAGTCCAGAAGGGGGTCTTCCTCGTCTCTGTCCTCTCCCCAGGACTACACACTGCAAATACCATGTCAGTGCTATTTGCATATGGCTTCATCATGTTGACATGGTACATTCTTTGTGTATGTCTCCTGTCAGGCAGTTCTACAATGTAGTTTACGTCATTCACTTATCTGACTGCTCTGTATGGTCCTGCCGACTCGGCCTGCAGCTTATCTTTCTGGATGGGAATTGGGACCATGACTTCCTGACCCACAGTGTATGAGTGAGCTCTGGCTCTGAAGTTGTACCATACCTTTTGCTTCTGCTGGGTGGCTGCCAGGTTGCTCTGGGCTGTTCCCATAAACTCCTTCAGCCTTTCCCTAAAGTTAAGGACATAATCCACTATGGAAGTTCCCTGGGTGGCATGCTTGCCTTCCCAATCCTCCAGGATGAAGTCTAAGGGCTCATGCACCCTGTGTCCATATAAGAGTTCGAAGGAGGAAAACCCTGTTGACTCTTGGGGCACCTCCTTGTATGTGAACAACAGGTGGGAAAGGTATTTCTCCTAGTCCCACCCATGCTGTTCAGCAAATGCTTGGAGCATTGATTTCAGAGTACCATTAAACCTTTCCACGAGCCCATTGGCTTGCAGGTGATAAGGTGTCGTGCGTCTCTGCACCACTTCACACTTCTCCCACAAACACTTTATCAGGTCCAACATGAAGGAACCCCCTCAATCGGTGATAACCTCCTGCAGGAACCCGACATGGGAGAAAATCCCTAGCAAGGCATTTGCTACTTTATCTGTCCTAAGTGAGGATAGGGCGACTGCCTCTGGGTACTGGGTGGCGTAATCCACCACTGTTAGGATAGACCTCTTCCCGGAGGAGCTGGAGGTATTCAAAGGCCCCATAATATCCATTCCTACTCTCTGGAATGGCTCCTCCACTATGGGCAAGGGAATTAGGGCGGCTTGGGTTTTACTACCCGCCTTCTTTATTTCTTGGTACCAGTGACAAGACCTGCAATATTCCTTCAACTGCTGGGTGAAGTTGTGCCAAATAGAAATTCTGGTCCAATTGCTGCGCAGTGTGCATGATTCCCAGATGTCCAGACATGGGGATATCATGAGCAATCTTGATCAACCGCTCACGGTACCCCTGGGGAACGACAAGCTGCCAGCCCATCACCCCTCCCTCTGTCCTTACGTCCTGCGTATACAGCAGTCAATTGTCCCAGTACATTCTATGTCTTCAGTCACCTCCCTGTGTCCCATCAGATTCTGCACAAGCCCTCAGTCTGTCTAAACTAGGCTCATTTTTTCTGAGCAGCTGCAAAATCTTTACATAATCCCAAGGCATGGGACAGGTCCTCTTCCATTTCTAAACAAGGGTCCCTAGCTCTAGCATCAGGGCATTCAGGGTCACTGCCATCCCTAGCTCTCTGACCACTGGTTACCCCTCCCTCCTCAGAGTAACCTTCTGTAGCTGTTTTGTTAACTGCTACCTGGGAAATTTCTACCTCCTTTTCATTACTCTCCCTGTCAGGAGACACAGGCTGGGGAACCAGTCTCCCAGTGTTTTCCACAGGGGCTTCTATGGGGTCCCGGGAACCACAATTGGCCTTTGCCATCTGACTGCGGGTAACTGCACACACCACCCCTATTTGGAGATTGTTCCCTACACTCACATTCAGGGCAAGATTTTCTGCCACTGCAACTTTTTGCAGTCTCTCCTGTCTCACCTCGGTCCAGGAGAACGCTAGCAAGTGACAGCATTTTCTTCTCCCCAGGGAATCCTCGTACTATAACGAACTGATTAGGTATAAGCTGTTCAGGCTCAATCAGATCCCCTTTTACCAAAGTAAGGGACACCCCCGTGTCCCTCAACCCATGGGTTTGCACCCCATTTACAGTAACCAGGTGTATGTGCTCCCTCATGTTTATAGGCATGCTTTCAGGGATACACAGTGCACCCACCTCTGTTCGAGCACCACTTTGTGCACTCTGTGCCTTTTTGGGACACTGTCTTGCCAGATACCTAGGTTGTTTGCAAAACCAACAATCATCATTTCTTTTATCAGGCAAATCCTTTCCTTGTAACCTGGGGCTGCCTGCACTCTGGGGAGGCAGTGAGGGTTTTAGCTGCCCTAAAGGCGTGCTTTTCCCTTTCTGTGCTGCCACACCTGCCCCACTTCCTTTCAGAGCAGGCCTGCTCCTGGCAAAGTGTTCCAAGAGCTTGGCAGCATCCTGCACTGTTTCTGGATCTCTGTCCTCTAGCCAGGTTTTCAGCTTTGCTGGGCAAGCCCAAAAGAATTGCTCCAAAAGTACCACATCCTTAATTTTCTGTACAGAGTCTGCTTTGACCCCCTTCCACCAATGCTTCAAAAACTTGCGTTGCTTTGTGGCTAGTTCCTCGTAGCTCATGTCAGGGCTTCTCTGGAGCTTGTGGAACTTAACTCTGTATGCTTCAGGTGTCAATTCATAGTTTTTAAGCAATGCAGTTTTTTTTTTTTAAATCGTAGTTTGTACTCCCTCCTCATCCTGCCAGCCCCGACCTTCGGGGCTGCTAAGGAGTCATCCTCCTGCCTCTCGCTCTACCCACATCCACCACCAGGCCCATGGAGCTTCGGCTTATCCCCCGAGCGGGGATGAGGTGGGGCGGCAGCACCCTGAGCTACTTATCTCGTCGGTCCGGAGGTGGCAGGGTGAGCGAGGGCACATCAGAGACAAGCTCCAGGCAGCCCATCTTCCCGGTGCTGACAGGCATTTTCTCCTTTCCTTCCCTCCCCTACAGTGCACAACCCCCCTGATGTCAAGGCGACAAGCACCGATGTCTGCACTGTAAAGCGGCCACCTGTTCCCCTTCAGTCGGGGCTTGTAGTACTCCAAGCCTCCGCTCTGAGTCAGACAAGTGCTTGGGCATTAGCCACAACGCAACCCTCCCCAGAGAAGGCGAGCTGACGTTGGACGCTCAAGCCTGTCTCCCCCCGGCCGACCCACCAGTGACCCAAGTCCGCTTCCAAACCCGGGTCGCCAGCATGGAGCGAGGTGTGGCGTCCAGCGCCTCAACCCTCAGCGCCAGTGGGCCGGCGCAATGCAGTTTTAAGTTTTTCATAATCATTACTGTCCTGATTATCCATGTGACCCAAAGTGTCACGAGCTTTACCTGTAAGCAGCGGGGATAGCTGAAAGCTCCAGGACTCTCAGGGAATTTTTGCCTGAATGCATACCTTTTCAAATGAATTTAAAAACGTATCCACATCCTCCCCCTGTTTAAATTCAGCTATCAATTTAAAATTTAACTTGTACCCGGTCCTGGAGTTCCAGGTTCACCCATGCCACTTACCTGCTCTGGCGCTGGTCTTTGGAGTTTTAGTTTGTCCAATTCATATTCTTGCTGGTGCTGTCATTCTCGTTCCTTAGCCTCTCTCTGAAGCATTTTTTCTCTTTCCTTGGCCACTCTCTGGCATTGTCTTTCCTGCTGCTGCAGCTCCATTTAGAACTTCCTTGGTTTGAATTCTAGTTCCATTCTCCTCAGCACTAGCTGCAGCCTGATCCCTTATGGCTCCAGTGTCATGGTGACACCCTCCCCTGGTGCTGTGGCTCTCGGTCCTCACTGCCCTGCTCCCTGGGACTGGGCACTGCAGTAGGCTCTGGCACCACCACGTCCAAGGTCTGGTCCCTTTCAGTCACCAACCGTGACCCGAGGTCGTGGGCAGTCGCTTGTGCATCAGCTGCCACAAGAGCCTCCATGAGGTGCTGTTTGTTTTGCCCCTTGCTCCGGACTCCTCTTTCCTGGCACAACTGCCTCAGGTATTCCACAGCATACTTGCTGTAGGTGGAAGCCATCTTCTTCCCTAATTTACGGCTACACTTGCTTGCACCTAAAAAAATAAAACACGTAGGGAACTTGGACTGTAACCAAAATTGTATATTTCTTTTAAAATCTTTGCCTTATCTGTGTGTGAACTGCTACAGTTTATCAATCCAACACACTGGACTGTTAATGCTTATGTCACCAAATAATTGCACAGTATGCAAGCAAATCTTTCAGATCCCACTGCTGCACAACCAAATCTGTCACAAACCCACTGCGGGGGTCTGGCTCTCTGCTCCCACAGTGCCCAACCTGTAAGTGCAATTCATGAACAAGGGACAAGCAGGTACACCCTCCTGTTTGTTTTGGGTATGAACAAGTACCATTCTTGAGTCCTGGGGTCAATTATGAACCCTTTTTAGCTAGCACAGCCAGGTATCAGGTCCAAATATCACACTCTCTATGGGGAAAGCCGTGCAATATACTTGACCCAGCGGGCATACAACCAACCTGGTTCACAACCCCCTTCCGACTCCATTGAGATGCTGGTATTTTTCTTACCTTGCTATATCTTTACACAGATCCTAGTTAGTGTGGCTTCATAAGGTAACACAATACGCATTTAACAGCTGTGTTAGAATATTAAGACTGTTCCACCATTCACACTCAAAATGAGAAAATGTCTTAGGCAGGTTTAAAGAAAATCAAATTTACTAAAACTAAAAATAGTAAATAAATACTGTACATCAAACAGAATATATATATATATATATATAAAATGATTACAGTCAGAAAAGAAATGGACAATTCAAAACAAAGCACCTTGTAACTGAATAGCTAATTCTTAGTTCAGCTGGCAATCTGGTTCACACTTGAATTACCAGTCTTGGCAGAAGTGGTCTCTCTTGAGTCCAGGAAAAGATGTGTGTCTTGGAAGTCCAGTACAAAAGTGTCAGTTCTTCCAGCCATGCTTCACCAATATCAGAGATAATGTCCCAGCCTCCTTGTGATGTCACTGCTGTGGCTGTTGGCATGAGGTCACTCTTAGTCCTGTAATTAATTGATCAGTCACATGCCCCTGCACACTGCCAAACATTCCATAAAAAAAAAAATATATATATATATATATATATATATATATTTCCTAATTAGTGAGCCACTGAGCATGCTTTATGACAGGTCAGAATTACCCCTTCTTTTGATGTTTCTGAAAAATGTCCTGAGTGCCACTTCTCAGCATTGTGAGGTTTTTGACATAGACTGACTAGGAAGCATTCTCCCTCCTATCACCTCGTAAAAAGGCAGTATTTTTCACTTCAAAGTACCAACTCTCTGAGAACATGACTTATGATTTCCACACAGGATTTGTTAGGCATGTGTTAGTTTCTTTTGAAGTTAGCTGTTTCCTTCCACTCAGAGAGAACAGTACATTTTCAAAAATCTAATGTCCCAGGATGCCTTGTGCTGACTGCCATGTTTCATAAACAGAATTCTAAAACATATATTTATATCAAAATTGTATACATATAACTGGCAGACGGTGATTCCCGTTACATACAGTGTGTAGATTACAGTCAGTGTATACAGTGACTATGTGTTGACAATGTGTACAGTGTGTAGGTTTCAGTCGGTTTATACAGTGAAAGTGTACCAGCAATGTGTGCAGGCTGGAGGTTATAGTCTGTGTGTGCAGTGACTGTACTGGCAATATGTACAAGCTATAGGTTATAGTCAGTGTATACAGTGGCTTTATACTGGCGATGTGTACAGTCTATAGGTTACAGTCACTGTATACAGTGCCTTTGTATTGACAGTGTGTACAGTGTGTAAGTTAGGGTCAGTATGTACGTTGACTTTGTGCTGACACTGTTTACAGTCTGTAGGTTACAGTTAGTGTATACAGTGACTTTGTACTGGCAATGTGTACAGTGTGTAGGTTACAGTCAGTATGTACAATGAAATTGTACCGGCAGTGTGTACAGTCTGTAGGTTACAGTCAGTGTATACAGTGACTGTACAGGCAGTATGTACAGGTTGTAGGTTACAGTCACTGTATACAGTGACTTTGTACTGGAAATGTGCACGGTGTGTAGGTTACCATCAGTATATACAGTGACTTTGTGTTGGCAAAGTCTATGATGTGCAGGTTGCAGTCAATATATACAATGAATTTCTACCAGCAGTGTGTACAGTCTGTAGGTTACAGTCCGTGTATACAGCTCTGAGGAAAGGGTCACATGATTCTAAAACATCAGTACATTTCTCCAACGCCATTAGGCGCGGTGCCTGTTCAAGCAACCAGCCCCTAATCCGAGGATGATGATTGTAACCGAGAACTCAGCTTTGGGAATTGGAGTTACTAAAGTGTCAGAGGAGCATCCAGTGGTGCTGACCAAAGCTAAATATGATTAGGCACTTGAGCCAAGAAGAAAAAAGAAAGTCATATATAACATACTGAACTGGGCACTATAAGTGACTACAGTAAGAACTACCAGTTTCTGGTTCCTATTTTAGAATTCTTCTGCTACTGTTATTATACATCTCTATTGGGTGGGCTATTCACTGGATTGTCCAGGAACTGGTTATTTTTTGAGTGCCGATAGACTGATATGCACTGATGGTGGCATGTCTTCACATGGGAATACAGTAACTTTGTACTGGCAATGTGTACAGTCTGTAAGTTACAGTCATTGTATACAGTGACTGTACTGGCAATGTGTACAGTCTGTAAATTATAGTCAGCATATACAGTAACTCTGTATTGACAATATGTAGTCTATAGGTTGCAGTCAATATATACAGTGGCTTTCTACTGGCAATGCATACGGTGTGTAGATTGCAGTCAGTATATTCAATGAAATTGTACCGGCAGCGTGTACAGTCCGTAGGTTACAGTCAATGTATACAGTGACTGTACTGGCAATGTGTACAGTGGGTAGCTTGCAGTCAGTATATACAATGAAATTGTACTGGCAATCTGTACAGTCTGTAGGTTACAGACAGTGAATACAGTGACTGTACTGGCTGTAGGTTACCATCAGTGTATACAGTGACTTTGTACTAGTAATGTGTACAGTGTATAGGTTACCATCAGTATATACATTGACTTTGTGTTGGTGATGTATACAGTCTGTAGGTTGCAGTTAGTATATACAATGACATTGTACTGGCAATTTATAGGTTGCAGTCAGTGTATGCAGTGACTTTGTACTGGCAATGTGTACAGTCTGTAAGTTACAGTCAGCGTATAGAGTGACTTTCTTTGTGTTTTTCATTCGTAATTTTTGGTATCTTTTAATTTTCTCCCCTTGCCTCCCGGGGCCACATTGTACACATGTGTGTACGTGCATGGAGGTGCAAGCACACGCCAGGATCTGGTGGCTCCTTCCCCTCTCCAGACTTGCGTTGCTGCTCCAACCACTTGCGCTGCCCCTCGGACCTCCACCCAGTGGGAGCAGGACTACGGCTGAGTAGGCATCCACCCCTTTGGAGGGGAGAGCCATAGCTCGATCCCGTTCCAACCCTCCCCCACCCCCAAGCCAGCCGCCCAGTGACCTGAGGTTGTTCCCGAGCCCGGATCACCAGCATAACGCGAAGTAAGGCACCAGTGCCTCAACCCTCTGTGCCACCAGGCTGGTTTATATACAGTGACTTTTACTGACAATATGTAGTCTGTAGGTTACAGTCAGTATATACTGTGAAACTGTACTGTCAATATGTACAGTCTGTAAGTAACAGTAAATGTATACAGTGACTTTGCGCTGACAGTGTGTACGGTATGTAGGTTACAGTCAGTATATACAGTGAACTTGTACTGGCAATATACAGTCAGTAGATAACAGTCAGTATATATATATATATATATATATATATATAGTGACATTGTACTGGCAATATGTACAGTCTGTAGGTCGCAGTCTATATACAGTGACTGTACTGGCAATATGTATATGGTCTGTAGGTTACAGTAAAGATATACAGTGACTTTGCACTGACAGTGTGTACAGTATGTAGGTTACAGTCAGTATATACAGTGAACTTGTACTGGCAATATACAATCAGTAGATTACAGTCAGTATGTATATATATATATATATATATATATATATATATATATATATATATGTAACCCCTAGATGGCGCTATCCCAGGCTACTACCCTGCCTGATTTGCCACTAACAGGTTGAGGGCCTGGATCCAATGGCGGGTGCCTCCACCCAGAGGTCAGGGTTTGCAATAGTTAAACTTACTTGGTCAAGCTCTGGGACACTGCAACCCCTTTCTTCCCACTAGTGGCCCACACAGTATATCAGAATTACCTTCACAGTATACACTTACCCCCAGGACTGGTTCAGGCACTGGGACCCCCTGTAAAATAAGATACAGTGCAACAATCACAGTACAATAATTTAACATAGACAAATACCTCAGGCAGTATAACTTTGCTGAAACAAGCAGCTCTGATTTATTTAGGGGGATATAACAAGGACAGGGGGAAATCAAGTTAATTAGCTTATCACTTTACTCATCTACCTATGGCTCTGTGCACAGGCCTATCCCTACCAGTTACTGTCCCTGGTACCCAAGCCCTAGTGGCTAGTTCAAACCGTGGCAGCTGGTAGGGCCCCTTTTCACACAGAGAAAAGAAAATTAGTTAAACAGTCAGCAGTACAGTAATTCCATTTGGATTCAATGTGGCAATTCAACAGGGAGCGACTCTGAATTAGTACTCACGACCTCCAAACAAGATAGGGTCCTTCAACGTCAGCAGGGCTACTCTTGAGCTCCACGAGACTCCTCACACATTTATATGGCAAACTGCAACAGGCAAAAGTCCTTTAATGGCAGCAGGATTCACTTGAGCTACACAAGCCTCCTCACACATTTATATGGTAAACAGTAACAGGCAAAAGTCCTTTAATGGCAGCAGGATTCACTTGAGCTGCACAAGCCTCCTCACACATTTATATGATAAAAAGAAAGTACTATACCAGGCAGGCTGCTTCTCTATCCCAATCACAATTACTGCACAATACCCGGGAGAACACACAGCAGATTCAGTTCCTGACAGACCGAGTGCAATTCAGCAATTTCTCCAGTCTTCTACAGGGTGAGCCTGGTTTCTACTCTTCAGATATCCTTTGATTCTCTTCACAGGACGGATTCAGTCCTAACAAGCAGTTACACAAGCTGCAGACCGGAACTCTGGGCCTTACACGTTTCCGACTAAAACTGCACACGAAAGCACAGGGCTCCTTCCCTCTTCACTGCCAGAGCTCAACTGAAACTCCAGCAGACAAAACCGGGCACTTCCTTTGAGTTCTTCCCAGTTCTTGGCTGGATTGGCTGTCATTCACAATAGACTGCCCTGTTGGTCCAAAAAGGCGAGTCCAAACTACATCTCCCAGAGTCACTGCCCATACAATCCTCTTGTGGCTGGCTCAGATTACAGTCAAGTTCTGATTCGTCCAAGGCACCATTTAGAGCTACCTATCCCACACTGATTGGTCCAGTTCAGCAGTTCAAAACTAGAATGGGGAACTAGGCAAACACAGTTCTGACTGCAAAGAAAGCAGGTTAGACAAACTGTATTTTCATTATTACTCTAAATGATTTCTGGCAAACAGTTACATCTTTCAGATAGGTTCCTTTGCACTCCTAGTGACTGCAAAAATGGAGTGAATTGGCAGCAGTTCGAGTGGTACTCAAGCAGAGAAACACACAGTCCCCCCATATAAACTAATTATGTCTGCAAGCAGACAGCTCTTAAAGAGACAGTACCAGAGGCTCTAAAAACACTCACAGATAAATGGCTTAAACGGCAAACACCATTCAGGCTTGGAGCATTCAAGCAAGCTCCTGGAAGTCTTTTGGGAACCCCCATTTGCAGGGGGGTTACATATATATAGTGACTTTGTTCTGGCAGTATGTACAGTCTGTAGGTCGCGGTCTGTATACCGTGACTGTACTGGCAGTATGTATGGTCTGTAGGTTACAGTCAGTGTATAGAATGACTGCTGGCAATATGTACAGTCTGTAGGTTGCAATCAGTGTATATAGTGACTATGCTAGTAATATGTATGGTCTGTAGGCTACAGTCTGTGTATACAAAGATTTTTGTACCAGCAATATGTAGAGGATGTAGGTTACAGTCAGTGTATACAGTGACTGCACTGGCAGTGTATACAGTGGTAGGTTGCAGTCCGTATAATGAAATTGAACTGGCAATATGTACAGTCTGTAGGTCACAGTCAGTGTATACAGTGACTGTACTGGCAATGTGTACAGTCTGTAGGTTACAGTCAGTATATACAGTAAAATTATACTGGCAATGTGTACAACAAGAGAGGACAGGCAGGAGTAGATGCAGGATGATACAGCTAGGAGTGCCTGACCTAATGCAGGCAAGCAGGCCATGAGAATAACTAAATGAAGATGCTGAAAGGGGCAACAAAGTAGCACAAGAGAGGGTGAAATAGCAGGAGGAGGACTCAGCACAGACTAGCCGGGCCAGGGCAGGAGCAGCATAGAACAAAAAGGATCTGAGGAGAAATGAAGTCCCCCTCTCCATACATACTTTTTTGTTTCCAGATATTTATCTTCCTGTGTCCAACCTGCTATCTTCTAGCCAATTCCACTAGCCCCAGCACCTGCCTTCCCATTATACTTACCTCAGTTGTTTCACCCATTGTTGGGGACTGGTGGGGGCAACACTCTCCCAACTAGGTCTGGACGCAGGCTGGGGATGGACACCCAGTCAGAGATGCAGAGCCTAGCCTGTGAGGACCTGGCCGTCGTCTTGCAGGTCAAGGTTTTTTCCTCCTCCATTTTACTCCCTAGCAACACTAGCATGCAGTGACCCAAGCAAGTACATGTTATAGGCCTCCGGCAGCATCCCCTCCACCAAGTGTTCCTCTCCTGTGCAGCCATCCAGGCTCTGCTAGGTGACAGACATACAGTGGTGGACACTGACCCTCCTGTCTAAGGAGAGCTGTCCTGTGGGACACTCATTGCTCCTTTTTCCAGCTGGCCCCTAGCAACCCAAGTTCATTCCCAAACCTGGATCACCTGAGTAGCAAGCAGTAATGCTGCCGCAGTGCTGTCTAGCTGGCTTCTGTCCATGTGTTTGAAACCAATCCAGCAAAACAAAATATATTAAAAACGCTTTCTATTTTTCCATAGAGATTGTTGTGCTCATTGTGGCCGAGACAGGCTGAGTTCCCTTCAGCCCTACCCAGCTGACCCGCCGCCATCCCCTACCTCCTAGGACTTACTAGGCAGCCAGATACCCACATAGATTTCCCCACATGGTGGGGTCAAGAGGGGAAGCCCTCCCCTCTCCCAGAAGTAAACACATTCTGTCGGTGAGGCAGGTGAGGGATCGGTGGGTAGGGCATCATGTAAGTCTGCCTGCCATCATTTCCTCCAGTTTTCCTCTTTTCCCATGGTGGAGTGCACTTGTCAGCGTGCGCGTGTGGAGGCACATGCATGGTGTGGAATCCCGCAGCACCACTCACTGTCTGTCACTCCTCGACTTGAACTGCCATCAGTCATTTGGCAGAGTCGGCAGTCCTCCTTCCCCTGGAGAGGAGAGCAATCTCTCGGTTGCTCAACCCTATCTTTCCCCTCAGCTGATCCCTGCCAACTTGTGCTCGTTCCTAGAGGTGTAGCTTCTAGTACCTGAAGCCTCAGTGCCACTGGGCTGGCCAAAACATTTAGAAGTGTTTGTCACAATAGCTCTGGAGGGTGGGAAGACTGCTGCAGGTCCTGCAAGGCAGGCCATAACGTGAAGCGTTTGGAGGAAAAAGGATAACTGATTTATAATCTACATGCCTGAGCTTCCATTGACCCTATGGTATGGATCCCAGGACCTGATATTTGGTTTAGACTCCTGGTTAGAAGATAATGGATCCAATGATGCACCGTCCATTTTTAATCACAAACTTTTAAACATACTTCAACATTTTCATGCACATAAAATATTTTCTTTTAAAGGGGATCATTTATGAACTGTGCCCATCATAGTTCACAGTTCCATGAGAAGACCATTCAAATGAGGCATTGGGCTCCTCTATAGCTGTCTGCAGCACAGAGATATTGATAATTAATTCTGCCCTATAGTGATACTACATTGCCACCATTTTTAGAACCTTATGGTGTCACTGATGATCGAGCTGTGCATAACAACAGTGTGGTTCACCACAGCTTGATCGTCAGTGACATCACAGAGTTCTAAAAATGGTGGCAATGTAGTATCACTGTGAAGCAGATATAATCATTGATATCTTTGGATTGCTGCCTGCTACAGGTAAGCCTGATACCCCATTTAAAAGAGCTTTGCATGGGCTTTGACTCTATGATGGGCACAATTGATGAATATTGCCCTCTAAGTGGACCTCTTATCCATTTGTTTGGGACTCTTGGAATGCTGCAAAATGGGGGGGGGGGGCACACTTTTTAAAACTTTTATACTCTGGAAGCTCTGCCTAGTGGTAGAGAAATAATTACCTGGGATATTTGCCTTCACCTGGATTGTGGTCCTGATAACCTGGCTGCAGTATCGCAAAGTGCATCTTGTATATTCTGCAAGGCATGTAACTCTGTATGCATAGTGTTCCTGTAATTTGGTTTGCTGTCAAGTGGAAAAATCTTAATTAAATGTGCTTAAGAAATCTATTACCTGAATCATCCAAGTTAGCAGGGTTCCTATTTTGCGTAATATGTTGCTGCATTAAATCGGTTATTTTTCTTGCGGTCTCTGAGCACTGCAGTTCTTAATTTCACTGCGTACATTTCAACAATATCAGTGAGAGTGGGCTGTATATATAGCTCAAGAACATAGGGAACGGTTTCCATGAAGTATTGCTTATAGCCCACAGCTGGCCAAAGTCCAATGAAGTCATACGTACAGTAGCGTTTATAGAGAAATTCACTGGTATTGCAGTATAACATGCAGTATTTGCGGCCACATATGTGGTGCAGTATTGCATTAGCGCTTGAGTAACTCGTATTTGCTGCCACAATTACTGTGATTTTCCATAGCAAACACATGCATTGTACCGCAGTACATGTATACTTCAGTATAACTACTACTACAGTACACACAAGCATGCGCAGAGGCACAGTGGCATACTAGAGCACACAATTGGCAATCATACCCACATATTCATACACACGTGCACAGATTGGAGCCCGCTTGGGGCATGCACCTTACCCAAGGCAGTGGCACCAGATGCACTTGCCACACCACCGATCTGGTATATTAGCCAGGTCTGTGGTAATGTCTGCAAACCTGACTGAGTCACAAGCCTTTGCTGCCAGCAGATTCCCTCCTAGAAGTGTGTACCTGGAGCCCACATGCATAGTTCGAGGTGGCGTAATGAAGGCCATCTGGCATTTATACTGCAGTACAAGTAAGACAAAAGATGCCACACTGCGAATAAAGGATTATCCGCTGAAGAGTGCTGAATACAGGCAAGCCAGGCGCCAGGGAGCATCCACCCCGGGTCTCGGGCCACATAGCAGGTGGGGCCATAGACCAGAAACTAGTTAGCCTATGCTTTGATATGGGCCTGTGTGCACTTACTTAGAAATAGACACACATAAACACTCACACAAGCACAGACATGCGATCAGATACACTACAAGTGCAGTCTAGGGCTGTCCTGTCGGTGCAGCAGTAACGTTACTGCTCACATTGCCATTGAATGGGCTCAGGACGGAGCCTGAGTCATTGAAAGCCAGTCATGGGGAGGAGAGGTGAGCATTTTGTAAAGGATACTTCTCTCCAGGGAGGGACGGTAAGATGTCCCACTGTGTTACTGCCCCCTAAGTGACCGTAGGAAGAGGTGCAGACAGGACCTTGGAGACGGGGAGGAAGAACACCTCTGATGCACTGTGAGCACACACCTCATGATATCTTGGGGTGAGACATCCTCGAGGGCTAGGATAAACATACGGAAAGCCCCCCTCTAGCAATACCTGCAGGCTTCGCAATCGCTGACCAGCTCAGGCATCCTCTCAGACAGCTGATATAAGAATTCTCAAGAGGGGAGTGGGCCACCGCAAAATGGTAAGCCACTGAGGTGGAAAGGTAAGCCCTGAGAGAAGGTGGTATGATGAGCCATGGAATACTGTGACTAGTGAAAACTGAAAACTGTTGCAGTATTTGATGTCTGCTGTGATGCCTTATTTCATTTTAAATCTGTTTGGAGTGTGCTGTGTCAGCTTCCCCTGCAGGAAACAGAGAAACATAGAATGTAACAGCAGATGAGAACTGCTTGGCCCACCCAGTCTGACCATTATTTTACCTCAATGTTCACTGCAAACGCTACTTGATCTACCGCACTTTCTCCTCCCCCTCTCCTTACCTCTGCTCTTCCCTTGTGCCTATCCTGGAAATGACTGAACCCCACCACTGTTTTCACTTCCACTACCTCTTCTGGAAGGTTGTTCCAGGAATCCATCACTTTTTCTGTGAAGAAATACGTCCTCACATCTCTCCTGAATCTATCCCCCTCCAGCTTCATAGCATATCTCCTTTTTTTAGAACATTTTGTTTTTTAAATACCCCCTTTCCTGTAACTTATTTACCCCCATGAGATATTTGAAGGTCTCTATCAAATCCCACCTCTCCCTCCTCTCTTCCAGGGTATACATACTGAGCTCCTTTAGCCTATCCTTGAAGGGTTGCTGATGCAGACCCTGCACCATTTTGGTTGCCCTCCTCTTAACCACCTCCACTCTGTCTCCTTCCTGAGATGGCCTCTAGAACTGGATATGGTACTCAAGGTGGAATCGTACCAGTGATCTATGTAGGGGCAACACCACCTCCTGCTTTCTGCTGGTGTTGCCCTTTCTATGCATCCTAGCATCCCACTAGCCCTCCCAACTGCCATGTCATACTGTCTGGCCACCTTTAGGTTATCTGATAGGATTACCCCCAGTCTCTCTCCTGCTTGGTCATTATCAGTAACACTCCACCCATTTTGTACAGATATACTATGCGATCCCGAAACTTGGTATGCTGACGCTTGGCATACCGAGTAAAATGGCCCAAAATGTAAGGGCCCGAATCACTGACATGCCCGACATACGAATTTTGGGCATGTCACTAAACAAAGTGTAAAATGCTGTGGGGCTTTGCCCCCTGCACCCCCAACCCCCATAACTAAATTATCCAACTCCGAGGGGGAGTGGACCCCGGAGTAAAATGTCAAGTGTTACAGGGGTGCGGTGTGTAAAATGCCGTGACCCGGACCAGAACGCGGGTCACGTGCAGTATGCTGGCTGAGCTACCAGTGGTATTCCCCTCCACACCACTGGGGCAGCTTGACCAGCAACCCCATCCAGCAATCCTTTCTCATGGATCACACGGGTTAAGGTAGCATTCTGTCACATCCGCTACCTTACCCCGTCGGAAGCAACAGCGTCGGGTGTAAAAGCATCGGGTTAGCAAATCTATCGGGCAATGCTGACCGGGATACTGCGTGTCGGGATCCACAGTCTCTAGATCATGTAAGTATACCTTTTATACTCCATCCCCAGGCTTCTGTGCCCCAAGTGCATTATTTTGATTTCTTTGCATTAAAATCCAGCTGTCGTACTCTTGACCACTCCTCCAGTTTTTTTCAAATCTCTACTCATCTGTCCCAACTCCCCTTTCCCCGGAGTGTCCACTCTGCTGCAGGTAGTGGTATCATCTACAAAGAGGCAGACCTTCCCTTCCAGGTCCTCTGTTATGTCACTTAGAAAGACATTATAGAGGACTGGTCCCAGCACTAAACCCTGAGGCCCCCGCTGTTCACCCTCCCTTCTTCGAAGCAAACTCCGTTTACCACTACCCTCTGTCTCCTATCCCCTAATCAGTTTCTTACCCAGGTTACCACCCTGTTGCCCATCCCCAAGCTACCTAACTTGCTTACCAGTCCCCCGTGTAGAATGGTGTTGAAAGCCTTACTGAAATCCAAGTAGGTCATGTCCACCGCTCCTCCTTGATCTAATTCCTTGGTCAGTCAGTCAAAGAAATCTATCAGTTTTGTTTGGCATGACCTTGCTTCTGTGAATCCATGCTGTCTCAGATCCTGTAACCCACTGGATTCAAGATATGCCACAATCCTTTCCTTTAGTAGTGTTTCCATTAACTTACCCACCACCAATATCAGGCTGACAGGCCTATAATTGCCTGCCTCTTCCCTGCTATCACTTTTATGACGTGGGGTTACATCTGCCCTTCTCCAGTCTTTTGGGATGACTCCAGTTTCCAGTGATCTGTTAAATAGGAGTGTCAGTGGTACAGCTAGTACTTCCCTGAACTCCTTTCACACCCTTGGATGCATCCCATCTAGCCCATTAGCTTTGTCCACTTTCAGGTTAGCGAGTGCTTTCAGGACTTTCTTTTTTAAGTTGTATTTTATCTACCCCTGCCTCTCCAAGCTCTGCTTCATTGGGAGCACCAATGGAGTCTTCCCCCGGTTCTGCTGCCTTACCTGGGCCTTCCCACTCTCCCGATGGCGCCGCGGTTCTTCCCCCCGGGTGGGGACGAGATGGGACTGCATCACTTCGAACACTTCAAGTCTTGTTGGGATCTGGACGGCCAGGCAGGTGCGAGCTATGAGGGATCTGCCCTGGTGCGCCATCTTCTTGGAGCCTGGAGAGCATTTTCCCTGTTCTATGGACATGACGTGCATCCAGGATGTCAAGATATGACCACTGATGTCCGTCACGTCCTACCCCTGTGCCTGGTTTGGCGCTTGCTGTACCCAAGGCCTCCGCCTGGGGCCAGTCAAGTGCCAAGCCTCCCCAGAAAACAAGCAATCCCTCAGTATGCTCAGCCTCCTTCCCCGGCTGGCCCTCCGACACCCAGGCTTGTTCCCGAACCTGGGTCATTGACGTTGCGAGTAGTAGCGCTACCGCTGCGCTGGCGGGCCGGCCTGCTTTCAGGACTTTCTGCTTAGAAAAAAAGGACTAGTCTCTGCTTCCATCCCTTCAAAGCTCCTGATGCTTTTTTGTGGTCCCTCCTTTTCCCTTTCCACTGTGAACATTAAGTAGAAATATTTGTTTAAAATGTCTGCCTTCTCCTGGTCCCTGTTCATACAGTCGTCCCCCGTTTTAAACTTGCAATCCTCCCTTGGTCAGTGGATTAGAAAACTTCACTGGCTCATCTTTATTTGGAATTGTGTTCATGGAGCACACCTAGTGTCCTTATTACATTACATGGGTGTCTCACACCCTTTGATTCAGGGGCTATGTCTCTGATTGTACCAGGATCTAAAAGAAGTTGTGGATCCACATTCTTTCATTGTTGGCAAGAGACAGGAATGCCCTGCCTAACTCTCTCAGGAATGTTTCAAATAAGAACACTTTTACAGATGAAGTATGCAACTTATGTAAATTATCATGCATACTAATTGTGAGATTATCTAAGAGTCCGTTTCCTCCCTTGAGTGCCATTCTTTGGTCTGAGAGACAGAGGCACTAGGAAACTGTGGATCTAGAACTTTAGAGGCCGATGATGTCTGTGCATGGCACTGATGTTTAGCCATTTGCACACCATCAGCATATAAAGCAGTGCCGTCTCCAATCGCCTCATTTCTAGTTTTTCCCACAGTCCTAGAGCTATGATTCCAAGGGTACCAGGACATATCAGTGCTCTGAACAGCTTTCCTGTCTAGTTCATTGTAGTTTTCATTGTTTACTTTTCGTATTTAGCTGGTTAGAAATGTGTAGCTAGAACTGTATTTTGTAGTTAGTATTGTATCATGGGTTGGATAGTGGGCTGTAATGGATGTGGGGTGGCAGTTTGGATTAACATTGTGGAGGCTAGGAGGGTGTCCAGTCTGTATCCAGCTGAGGAGGCTGGAGGAGGAAGTGCTGTGGCTTGGTAGAGAGCCGGAGAGGATGAGGGGAAGGGGAAGGGGCCTGGAGGCAGGAGGGTCACATCCAGGAAATAACATGAGGACACCGCGGAGGGAGGAACAGTGGCTCAAGGGAAGTGATGGGGAGGGAGTGCAGGAGGCGGAACAAACAAGGGTCTAGCATTAGTGTGAAGGCTAGGAGGGGAGGGAGCAGAGGCACAGCCAGGCAGGATGGGCAGGAAATAGGTATGCTGAGCTGGTGACACTAGTGGAGGAGGAGGGAGGGTGATCTCCATGGGAGAGCAGAAGAGGAGAAGAAGAAAACCCACAAGGGACAGGGTCAGTCAGAGGAGGGTGACAGGGTGAAGGGAAGAGAAGCACTGCTGGCGGGGTGGAAGACAGGGGTGGAGTAGAGGAGGGGGGGAGCCAGGGTGGAGGGGAGGGATGTGGGGGATAGGGAGGGAGCAGTGAAGGGGGCAGGGGCCAGGACGGGGGAGAAGGAACTGAGAGCAGTAGGGAGGAAGGGTGGAGTTTAGTGAGCTGGCATGCTGTAAGAGTGGACACCCTGGAAAAGGGGTGGGGGCAGGGACAAGGAACAAGGAAGGGGTGTACTAGTGCTTGGTGATTCCATGCTTAAAGGGATCAGATGGGGCATCGGGGGAGAGGCATAGTAGAATATGGGTAGAGGCTATACCCGGGCTAACGGTGGACAGGGCAGGCGGTTCTTAAGTACACAAGGAGGGGCAGGAAGAAACTGCATGTAGTGGTACATGTGGGAACTAATGACCTGGCGGGGGAGATGATGGAAGTAGTGAGGAGGAGGTTTGAGGAATTAGGAGGGCTATGTGAGGAAGTGGGGGAATCATTGGCCTTTTCAGAGGTGCTCCTGGTACCCTATGCGAGTACGGGAAGGAAAGGGAGGATTGGGGAGTTCAACAAATGGCTGGGGAAATGGTGTCAGTCTAAGGGGTACGGGGTAGTGGGAGACTGGGGCAGTACCTGGGAAAATTAGGATCTATATGCAGGGGATAGGCTGCGCCTGAGCGGGGAGAGCAAAGGGGTGTTAAAGCAGAGGTTTGAGGGGTACATAGCATCAAGGATAGATTTAAACTAGGTGGGGGGTGGCAAGAGGACAGCTAGTAGGCAGGGATCTCAGAGGTGGGAGCCAAGCGTGCTTACCCCCCAAGCTATCAGAGAGGTATTTGAGGTGGGGACACAAGGAGAGATTAGGAGGGAGCCAGGGTGGGGGAGAGACACAGGTTGGAGGTGGTCTCGCTGAATCTGAAGCTTAGGTAACAAATCAGCCAAACTACAGGCTCTCTTGGCTGTGTGGGGGGTGGACATTGCGGCCATCATGGAGGCATGAGCCACCCAAAACCAGGACAGGGATATGATGATCCCAGGGTAGAGGATATTCAGAAAGGACAGGACTAGGGGAAAAGGGGGGTGTGGCAATCTACATGAAGGAGGGGATAAGGTGTATGAGAAAGGAGAGGGTGGAGGGCAGGACAGAGGCCATATGGATGCAGTTTCAAGACTCCAAAAGAAAGACACTTGGGGGGGGTAGTGTACAGGCCACCAGCTGGGGGGGTGACCTGGATAGGGAGTTGGCCGAGCAGATTAGAAGAGTCTGTAGGACGGGGACACCGTAGTGTTGGAGGACTTCAACCTTCCAGGCATGGACTGGAACACCCCAACCACTACTTGTGCAAAGGAGCAGAGATTACTAGATGCATTTCAGGACTGCTTCCTGGTGCAATTGGTCCGTTAGCCTACTAGGGAGGGTAGGACTCTGGACCTGGTATTAGCAAACAGGGAGGCTCTAAGGGATCTGGGAGTGGAGGACCTCCTGGCTGGGAGCGACCATTATACGGTGTGGTTCACACTCAATATGAGAAAGGTAACAGGAGGAATAGGTACCAGGGTGATCGATTTTAAGGGAGCGGACTTTAAAAGGATGGGGGAAATTCTGGTTTAGAATCTGGTGGGAATTCAGACATGCATGAGTGGCAGCCAAAAATGGAATATCATTATGAAAGGGCTGGCATAGGCTACTGAGACCTGCACCAGGACATGGAGCAAGAAGGGGAGAGCAAAGAAGCCAAGCTGGCTGACTGGGGAGGTAGTGGAAGGGGTGAGGGCCAAGATAAAAGCATTCCAGAGGCTTAGGAAATCAGGAAGGCAAGGGGACAAATACGAGTACACGAAGAAGTCCAGGGAGGTTACCAGGCTAGTCAGAGAAGCCATGGCTTCCAGAGAGCTGAGACTGGCACAGGGGAATCAAGGATAGGAAAAAGGACTTCTTCAGATACATTGGCAAGAGAAGAAGAAACAAAAACAGATTGTGAGGATTAAGAAAGATGGGAGGTGGGTGGAGAAGGGAGAGGACCAGGCAGAAGCACTGAATGA
Source organism: Neoceratodus forsteri (assembly GCA_016271365.2). NCBI lineage: Eukaryota > Metazoa > Chordata > Ceratodontiformes > Ceratodontidae > Neoceratodus > Neoceratodus forsteri. Next base: position 389,799,294 of record JADMNL010000023.1, read on the forward strand.
GTGCTTCTGCTCTGTGTTCATGAAAGAAAGAGGGAGGCATATATCCCATGGGAAGGGTGGAGTGGGCAGAGGGGGGGTGATGGCGACTGATATCAGAATCATGGAGGACAGGGTGCTAGAGGGACTAAGGGTACTGAGGGTGGACAAGGCACTGGGACCGGGTGGCATTCACCCTAGTGTACTTAGGGAGCTAGCGGAGATCCTGGTGGGACCACTGACAGACCTCTTCAGTACATCACTGGACACAGGATACGTGCCACAGGACTGGAGGATGGCCCATGTAGTGCCCATTCATAAAAGTAGCCTGAAAGATGACCCAGGCAACTACAGACCGGTTAGTCTCACTTCAATCATGGGGAAACTCATGGAGTCAATCCTAAAAGAGAGACTGGTGACCTTTCTGGAAGACAGTGGGCTCCAAGACATCCATCAGCATGGTTTTGTGTCGGGCAGATACTGCCAGAAAAACCTAGTCGAGTACTACGACTGGGTTACCAGGGAACTGGACAGGGGCCATGCAGTGGACATCCTATATTTGGACTTCAGCAAGGCCTTTGACTCGTTGCCGCATGGGAGGCTGGGGGAAAAACTGGAATACATTGAGGTGGGGACAAAAATGGCCAGCTGGATCACCAACTGGCTGAGGCATAGGCAGCAAAGGGTGGTGGGGGGAACTCTCATCACCAAGGGACATTACGAGTGGAGTGCCCCAGGGTTCAGTACAAGGACCAGTGCTGTTCAGGATATTCATAGCTGATATCTCAAATGGGATCTGGAGTAGGAGCAGTCTGTTTACAGATGATACTAAGATCGGTGCAGTGGTAGGTGACATAGAGGGGTGGAGGGGGCTGCAGAAAGACCTGACCAAACTACAGGAATGGTCGGAAACATGGCAGTTGGGGTTCAACGCCAAGAAGTGCAAGGTACTGCACTTCAGAGCAAGGAACCAGGGGAAGAAATATCAGTTGGGAGGGGTACAGTTGGAAAGCACAGTGGAGGAAAAGGATCTAGGAGTACAAATAATGGGGAGTATGAACCACGCAGCTCAGTGCATGAAGGCGGCTACAAAGACAAATAAGATGCTGGGGTGCATAGCGAGGGGAATCTCTTCCAGGCACAGAGATGTGATCCTACCCCTGTATAGGTCACTGGTCAGGCCACACCTGGAATACTGTGTGCAGTACTGGCATCCATTCCTGAAGAGGGACATCAGATTTCTGGAGGGTGTGCAACATAGGGTGTTGAAGATGATACAGGGATGAGAGGAAATCCTACGAGGAGAGGCTGGGAGAGCTACAAATGTATTCCCTGGAAGATAGGGGGGATATTATCAAAACCTTTAAGTACCTAAAGGGTATTAACAGTATTAATACAGAAGGAATTCTTCAGATCAGAAAGTGGAGGGACACGAGAAGGCATCAGTTGAAATTGGAGGGGGGGGATTAAAGAGGGAAATCAGAAGACACTTTTTCACGGAAAGGGTGGTAGACAAGTGGAACACTCTGCCCGAGGAGGTGGTATCGTGTAGAACGGTTGGAGGATTTGAGAGAGGATGGGACAGAGTGGGGGGTGGTTATGAGGAGGGGAGGGGAGGGTGTGGCAGCTGCAAGTTGAGGAGCTAGCTGCACAATCGAGCAGACTCGATAGACTGTGAGGCCTGTTTCTGCTGGCATTTCGTATGTTCATATTAATTTGCTAATTTAAATCAGTTTACTCGGCACCTGGCAGCTTCTCAGTTCCATTTCTTCCACTGGTACGTGGCAGTTTTTCTTTTCACTCAGCGCAGTTGTTATTTTGAAGAGATTTTGTTACCATTAAACTCCTTAGCACTGACCTCCTATACACCCCAAAACTCAAGCTGTGATTGTTTCAGGTATATCTCGATGTCTGATTTTGCTCTGGCTGTCAGGCAAGGGCTGGAGGATGGTACAGAACAGGATGTAGGATGGGGCTTCATGATGTACCATCAGTGACAGTGATGGTACTGACATCTGTGCCAATGGTCTCACCTTGGTGCTGAGGTGGTACCAACGATGGAGGCCTCAAACATCCATTAATCATCGATGCCAGCATCTGCAGTGGACACAGTGTAGTCGGTGGCAACCATGGTACTGCTGTTGGCGCTGAGTATGGTACTGTCATTGGTGCCAAACATAGTGCTGTCATCTGTACTGAATATGAGGTCATCAGTGGTACCATAATGACATCTGTGCTAAGTGCTATTTTCATGCAATAGTACATTATTTTCACACAACTTGCCTTTTTTCCACACAATCTTGCTTTATTTCTTATGCGAATGTCATACTGAAATTTGAACTTTCTAAGGATGTGGATGTACTGTTCAATCCACACTTATTGGTAGGTTCCTTGCCGCTTTAAATCTTGCCGGAAGGTCTTCAAGCTGGCTCCTCCCACCCGGGTGGTAAAACTCTCGGCTCTGCCCCATGATGCCGGATCTTCCTTACCGCTTGGAAGCTCAGGTTCCCTCCTTAGTGCTCTGCGTTTTAGGCCTGGATCCACACTCTTCGGTTAATCCGAAACTTATTCTCAAATTTGCAAGACTTCGGTCTTCTTTTTCCCTCGTGGCTGCGATGAACAAATCAACTCCCGGATTTCGTCGGTGCCCCTGTGGTCTGAAGAGGTCCCGGACCGACCCACACTCCATGTGCGTTTACTGCCTAGGACTCGGCCACGATTCACAGGCTTGCGATTTGTGCAAATCCTTTTCGGCTTCGGTCTTGGAGGACCGTGCTGCTCGACTTCTTTTGGGGCACCCTGAAAAATTATATCCTCTGGTCAAGTCGAGAGGAGGCACGTTGGGCGGTGTCATGGCGGCAGGCTCCGGATCAGTTGGAGCCAGATGATGCGCCTCGAGAGGAGGCGGCCAGGCGCATCATCTTCCTCCTCGATCGCTGACATTTATCTCGCTCCTTGGGATCTTCATATACAGCTTCTTTTAAGGAGCTTTGCCAGTCCCTCTCCACCAAGGGAGAAGGACCATCGGGACATTCCAGTCGGTCTGAAAAGAAGGACTCCAAAGGTAAGTCCCACCGTCGACGTTCGTAGGAGCAGGAGAGATCCTCTTCACCGGATGGTCGACTTTTGACTTCGGTTGAGGTTGCGGCTAAGGCCGCTGGCTTCACGGTGTCCCCGTCAGGTCAGTCGGCCGAGACACCAGTCGATGTAGTCGAGATTTCTCTTGACCCGTCGGACGATTTGTCGACTGGTGATGCCGACAACCCTACTTCACTGGTTCCCCCAGTGGAAACCGAGGACTTGCCTGTGCCTCCTGTGTCGGAGTCCCCGGTTAAGGTCCCTGAACCGAGGGAGGAGCGGGTTTCCCCCGTCCCCTCTCTGACCCACCCTCGGAATCCCCGAAGGTCTCGGTCTTGGGCCTTTTCCAGGTCCAGCTGGTCCCACCGACCTCGGCGGTCTCAGTCTCAGCACCATGGAAAGCGGTGGCGCTACTCATCCTCATTGTCCTCTTCGGAGGATAGACTCTGGCGCAAGTTGCATCGGCACTACGAGGATTTAATGTGGCAGCAGCTCTTATTGTCCGGGAATAAGCAGACTCCGTCGCCCTCTCTGGCCATAAAGTGGCTGTCACCTGAGCAGCCAAAACAACCCCTTGTAGTCGAGGAGCCGAAATCGGCACCGGTTGTTCGGCTGAAACTGGCTGTTCCACCCATTGTGGTGGAACCTCCACCTCCATAACCGAAGACTGGGGCCCCAACCAAGGATTCTCGGTCGGGTCAGGGTTTGCCCCATAGGTTGTTGGTCACCCTCACTCCCAATCGACCTCAGCACGTGGAGGGTGGCTCAGGCGCTCGGCAGCTGTTCGCAGACTCTTCGGAGTCTGATGACGACTCCTCCTTGTTCTCCAGGCTGCTTGACCTGAAGTCTACAGGGGGTCAGTCGGTGGACAAGAGCCCATCCTCATTTTTAGGAATGATTTGACTCATCTCAGAGTCCACTGGGATGAAGCTCAAACCCATTTCAAAACGGGCTAAGTATCCCCTCACGGAGATACTGGACCGAGGGGATTCCCCTACGAAGGCCTTTCCAGTGGCCGAAGCCATTGTTGGCCCGGCCTTGGAGCTGTGGCAGTGGACAGCATCTTGTCCCGCACCTTCAGCCAGGATGGCTCGAAAGTATGCGGTCCCTACAGGTTCACTCTCCGGTTTCTCGGAGTACCCCTCTGCGGAGGGGTTAGTGACCGACAGCATTTTCCAGCATTTCGGGAACGCTCGGGATGTGGACAAACCGCCTGATAAGGAGTCCAAGAAATTGGAATACTCAGGGTGGAAGGTATATGCTGCTTCCTCCCTAGGCCTTTGTCAGGCTAACTCGGCCATTCTGATGGCACACTTTTCACACGCCCTTTTGGGCTCCCTGGATGAAGTGATTCCTCATCTCCTGGCTGACTTTCAAATGACGGTCAAGCAGGTGTGGGATATGGGAAGGGCAGTAGCTAAACAGCAGCTCCAAACTTCATTGGACATCGCTGATTCGTGTGCCCGGTCAGTGGTGGCCACAGTGGCCATGCGCCATGAGCTTAGCTGCGGATCTCCACTCACGGCTGATACGGTACAAGCTGGCAGGCGTCCCTTCCTGGGTACCCGACTTGTTGGGACCCGGAGTGGAGGTCATCTCTAACGGACTCGAAGTCAACACCACCTTGGACTCGGGTCACATCTGCCTAGAAGGACAAAGGCCGCCAGCAGCAGCATAGCCCTTTGTCCTTCAGCCCCTGCGGAATGTCCAGCCCAGTAACACCAGCATCAGGGCCAGCAGGCTCGTACTCGGCACCCCAAAGCCAAGCCTGCTGCTTCCTCCAGCAGGAAGCCATGAGGAAAAGGCCCAGGTGGCTCCTCAGCCGGCCCTTCCTCCAAGCCCGCCCAGTGATGGGTTGAGGGGTGTCACCCCCAACCTCATCATTCCTCCCTGGGTTCCCCCCGTGGGGGGACTGCTCCACCACTTCCTTTCCGCCTGGTCCGATATCACCATGGACCGCTGGGTGTTGGAAGTGGTAGGCAGGGGTCTGCCTCTGGAATTCGAGCAGTCCCCCTCCTATCAAACCGTCACCCCACGGGGGGCTATGGGTTCCGCAGCTTCTCTGTCGGCTCATCGAGCCGACATTGCCTTACTCCTCCAGAAGGAGGTGATCAGGGAGGTGGCGGACCCCCCTCCAGATCCAGGGTTTGTGTCCAGGTACTTCCTGGTCCCAAAACAGACGAGGGGCTAGTGCCCTATTCTCGACCTACACAACCTGAACAAGTTCCTAAGGTCTCGCACCTTCAGGATGGTCACTCTGGCTCAGATAATTCCATCCTTGGAACGAGGCTTGTGGTTCTGTTCTCTAGACCTTCAGGACGCATTCTTTCACGTCCCAATCCGTCCGTCTCACCAGCGATTCCTCCACTTCAGAGCAGAGGAATTCCTTTACGAGTTCTGGGCCATGCCCTTTGGCCTCTCTCCAGCTCCCAGGGTCTTCACCAAATGCATGGCAGTGGTGACAGCATTCCTGCGGTGCCGAGGGGTTCGGGTGTACCCTTACCTGGATGACTGGCTGATTGCAGCCCCCTCCAGGTTGGAGGTGGAGTGGTCCAGGGATCTGGCCCTCCAGGTCTGCTCTCAGATTGGCCTCCTCAACAATGAGGCCATGTCGGAACTCGTGCCATTGCAGGTGATTCAGTTCATTGGGCAGAGCTCAACTCTCTTCGAGCCAGAGCCCGGCTCCCGGCTGACAGGGCTGAGGTCCTTTCCTCCTTTGCTCAATCATTTCTGGTTGGGCAATTGCGCCCTGCCCGGGACTTCCTGTGCCTTCTGGGCCTCATGGCAGTCTGCACCAGTGTGGTCCATTGCGCCTGCTGGCATATGCGTCATCTGCAATGCGGGCTGGCCCGCCAATGGTCATAGCGCTCCGGTCCTCTGGACCAGCCAGTGACCGTGACCCAGGAGATGTGGAACGGCCTCCAGTGGTGGCTCATTTCAACTCATCTGCAGGAGAGTATCCCGTTTGTCCACCCAAGCCGACAGTCACTCTGATGACCGATGCCTCTCTGATGGGTTGGGGTGCCCATCTGGGGGAGCTCAGAGCCCACGGCTTCTGGTCCTCTCAGGAATCTCAATGCCACATCAACCTGCTGGAGCTTCGAGCGGTCCGACTAGCCCTCACCACCTTCGCTCCGTTTGTACGGGGTCAAGTGGTCCAGGTCCAGATGGACAACACCACGACCATGTACTACCTCAATCAGCAGGGCAGGACGCACTCCTTGGCCCTGTGTAAGGAGGCTCTCCGCACTTAGTCTCTTGTGATTAGCCTGGAGGCGGATCTCCTAGCCATCCATATGGCAGGAGCCTCCAACAGTTTGGCCGATGCCCTGAGCCGGATAGGCGCTGCCTCTCACGAGTGGTCTCTCCTGCTGGAGATAGTACAAGATCTGTTCTCCCACTGGGGCACCCCTCAGGTGGACCGGTTTGCCTCCAGGGAGAATGCGAAGCTGAGGCTGTTTCACGCCCACCCCTCAGCAGGGCTCACTGCGGGGATGCCTTCTCGAGGCCCGTGGACCCGGGCCTCTTCTCGCCTTCCTCCATTCCCTTGTTCCACAAGGTGCTTCCCAAGGTGAAGAGGGACCAGGCACAGGTGATTCTGGTAGCCCCAGACTGGCCCCGCCAGTTCTGGTATCCAGATCTCCTTAGTCTCAGCTCCAGGCTCCCGAGGCCGCTTCCAGCTCACCTGGACCTGATCTCAGTCAACAAGGGGAAGGTACTCCATCCAGACCTTCAGTCCCTGCACTTGATGGCCTGGTTCCTGAGCGGCTACAGTTTCAGGCCTTGGGTCTTTCCGACGAGGTCCTCAGCGTTGTTGAGGCATCCCGTAAGGAGTCGACCAGAAAATGCTATGCCTTCAAATGGAAGAGATTCTCCATTTGGTGTCAGGGCAAGGGGTTTGACCCTTCCTCCTCTTCATTGGCTAGCATTCTGGACTACCTGTAGTCCCTTTCTCAGCTAGGGCTTTGGTTGATAACCCTTAAGGTGCACCTGGCAGCCATCTCTGCTTACTGGGCGTGGGCCGGCAAGCAGTCGGTGGCGCAGGAGAAGGTGGTCAGGCACTTTTTCCAAGGCCTTGATCACATATCCCCTCCACTGCGAGAACCTCCACCTCTGTGGGATCTACTGCTGGTAGTGGCTAGGCTCATGGGCAAGCCATTCGAACCGATGCACAGGTGCGATATCTCCCACCTGTCGTGGAAGACCGCCTTCTTGGTGGCTATTGCGTCAGCCAGAAGGATGAGAGAGCTCCTGGCGCTTTCCATCGAGTCTCCTTATCTGGTCTTCCACAGGGAGAAGGTTGTCCTGCGCCCCCACCCAAAATTCCTTCCAAAGGTGGTGTCGGAGTTTCACCTTAACCAGGTGTTGACTCTGCCAGTGTTCTACCCCAGTCACACCTCAGAGGCCGAATATAGGCTCCATACTCTGGATCCTAGAAGAGCGCTCTCTTATTATAAGGAGCAGATGGCTAAAGTTCAGGGAGAGGTTCACCAGCTGTTTGTCACCTACGCTGAAGCCGCACCTGGCAGACCTGCAGCCAAGTGGACAATAGGCAGGTGGGTCACCTCCTGCATAGATCTCTGCTATAGGTTGGTGGGCATGGAGCCTCCCAAAGGGATAAGAGCTCATTCTACCTGCCATACCACTGCTTCGGTGGCTGCTTCTAGCGATGTCCCTATCCAGGAAATCTGCAGGGCTGCTACCTGGAAGTCAGCACACACCCTCATTACCCATTACCACATCGACCTAGAATCACGCCGGGATGCTGGTTTTGGGACCTCGGTTCTCCAGTCCTTATTCCCTATGTAGGGGGTGCGCACCTTGCCTTCCTCCTCCAGGAGAACTGCTAGGAGTCTGTCAATAAGTGTGGATTGAACAACATATCCACATCCCTAGAAATACAGGTTACTCACCTGTAACAGGAGTTCTAGGAGTGGTATATGTTGTTCATGCACACAACCCACCCGACCTCCCCAGCATCAACGTGCAACCTGGCTTCCAGCAGGCTAGATCTGGCGTCATGGGGCATAGCCGAGAGTTTTACCACCTGGGTGGGTGGGAGGAGTCAGCTTGAAGACCTTCCGGCGAGATTTAAAGCGGCAAGGAACCTGCCAATAAATGTGGATGACCAACATATACCACTCCTAGAACTCCTGTTACAGGTGAGTAACCTGTATTTTTTCATGTGACATCATTCAATTTCTGGAGCAGCTCACATTGGATTGCATCTGCAATAGTGGCGCAAATGCTACTTGCAAAAAAAAGAGAAGATTGAACAAAGAAAGGACATTTGCAGTAGCAAAAAAGCCTCAACTGCAGTTGTGACAGAGTAAAGGATGCAGACAGTTGAGGTGTGTGTGCGTTCTGGTTCAGTTGAGGTGTGTGTGCGGTAGCAAAACAACACAGTGCTGCATCTAAGAGGAACATAACGAGCTGCAGTTTGCTGTAGAGTTAAGGAAACTATCAAAAAGGAAGAAATTCCTTAGACTTACCATATGCACCAGGCTAAGAAATGGCAGACCAAAATAGTAGAAAAAGTCTGTTATACTTATTTTACAATCTTAATTTCTGTCAAGACAGGCAAGTGGCATTGCACACAGACCTTAAACACAAAGCCATACTGGCATGGTGGCACTGGAGGTTGAGGTGCTGGCCGCAACACCTCGCACCATGCCGGCGACCCGGGTTCAGGAATGAACCCGGACTGCCAAGAGTTGGCAGGGGTGAGGGAGGATCAAACATCCAGAGGACTGCTCTCCTCCCAGGGGGGAGGGTGGGGAGGTTTGTAGTCCCGATCGTTGACTGCTCTCTGGCAGCGACTGGAGGGCTGTTACCTGGAAGTCAGCACACACCCTCATTACCCATTACCACATCGACCTAGAGTCATGCCGGGATGCTGGTTTTGGGACCTCGATTCTCCAGTCCTTATTCCCTATGTAGGGGGTTCGTGCCTTGCCTCCTTCCTCCAGGAGAACTGCTAGGAGTCAGTGGGGAGGAGAGATGAAAGCAAAATGTGGAAAAGGGAGCTGGCAGGCTCCATTATGCCCCCGTGTTCCTGTGCCACCCTGGATTCTGGATTGTGCTCTGTAAGGGGAGAGATGGCTGGCATTCTCCTCCCTGGCCCTGCTGTGGGGGGCAAGCCGCAGGGGAACTACACAGGGTCGGCATGAGTGGGGATGCTCAGGGCTGGAGGATGAGTCCCTCCGAGGGAGGGCCATAGCCGCCTGCCAGGCTCCGGGGTGCAAATATAATTGAAAAAAATAAATAACACAAAGTCATTTGTGAGAACAAAGCAGGCTTGCTTATTTAAATTCAAGCCAGGCACTACTAAATGAAGAGAGTACTGTTTGTAGAAATAAACTGTTTTACTTCTAGAGTTACTTTGGGGGGGGGAGACAAGAAAAATTGTGAAGAATTCATTCAGTCAAGTTCAGACGATGCTTGAAAAGGTCTGCTGTCCCTAGCAATAGCAAAGAAAGACAGATTAGTCCCGAGGCTGTGGAATTTTCATGCCAATGTTCTGTGCTGATGCTATAGATTTGAGCTGTGCCAGTGTCCCTAGTAGGGCTACATCTTACCCATATGTTAAGATTTCCCAGTGATAAAGTGGAGCTAACCGAAAAAGAAATTATGGTAAGTCTGATAGAATTTCTTTTTTTTGTGCAAATCTGTGCTATTTTTGGGCAGATTTGTGTGAGTGTTCTCTGCATGGCATAGCACACCTGCCCCTCTTTACCATTAGAATGGAGAGTAGTAGGACAGCGACTGTCTGATAACCCCATTTTGCCCAGCATTCAATTGGCATCTCATCCACTTATGCTGTCCCAAGTGAATGCATCTGTTCCTGAAACAGCATGATCGGTGTCTTCTGCATGCATTGCAAAGTATCTCCTCTGCCAAATACAGCAATATCTTTTGGCTGAACTACATTCCTCACCAGTAGTTGCTAGCGCTGTGCATTTGTATGACAGACGTTCCAGCTATTATTCTTATGTGCCCTTCTACATGGGTTCCCCTCCCTGCAAGAACACAGCATGTCCTTTTGGTGATCTTGTCACCTCTGCCAGGAATTCCTCCAGTGCAGACATGTTCCTCAAAAGATAGTGTTACAGTATTTCCCTTATCCTGACAAATTACTCTAAGAACACTCTGAAAGGTAGATATGCAGTGCATGTTGAGTCTTGTGCCGCGAGTATAGATAATTTAAAATGCTCTAGAAAATTGCCCATGAGCATGCACTTCACAATGACATTTAAATCACCAGTGTGCTCAGACTTGCAGTCTCAGCTCAGCTTGCAAAGTTTGCCAGTACAGATGTGTTTTGTTTGGTGACTGCCTGGCTTGATGTTTTTTTTTTTAGATCCAGTAGCTTTACCCAGTAATAACTGAGCTATAGATAAGGTTGTGATGTACATGTACAGATCTTTGCAGATGACATCCAATGGGCAGTAGCTCCCTGTGGTGGGTGACAAGATGTCATGTTTTACATATCTATGCATTTGCTTCACAAGAGTGGGTACTGTGCTCAACAATGGCCTAGGACGGTGTGGGGAAATTCATACCAGTGGTCCAATCTGACAAGGAATGTAACCCCCTACAAATGGGGGTTCCCAAAAAGTCTTCCTTGAGCTTGCCTAAATGCTCACTGCCAGGCTGGTGTCCTGCGTTTTAGCAGTTTAAATGTATTGCCAAAGAGTGCCTGTATAGCCTCTGTGTGCTGTCTCTTTAAGAGCTGCCTGAATTGCAGTCATAATTAATCTGGGAGGGGGCTGAGTGTTTCTATGCCTGAGTCCTGCCTGGGCTGTCAAATAATCACTCCGTTCTGCCATCGCTATTAGCGCAGAGGAAGCTCTGTTAGAAGATGTACTTGTTTGCTGATCATTTATTAGAATAGTAATAACATTGCAGTTTGTCTAACCTGCCTTCTTTACAGCATGGACATTTCTGTTTATCTCCAGCGTCTTGGTCCTGGACTGCTGAAATGGGCCAATCAGTACCTTTGGGGACTCTAAAATGGAGCCTGTCCCCAGGGGCTTTGTGGGAGCAAAATTCTGTAGGAATTGTAGTTTTGGGCTTTTGGCGCCTAAATGAACCTGGAGGGGGAGCCCTTGTTGTGACTGAGAGAGGAATCAGCCAATCGAACCGTTTGGATCCTGGGGAAAGTCCCAGGCTGCTTACAGCTACTTTCAGTTTGAGTTGGGATGTGAAAGGAGTAACAGCTCGAGATAGTCGAGCAGTAATCCTGCATTGATTCGCATGGGAGAACTATGAAAGGGCTAGGGAAATTGACATATATTTGGACTGAGTCCGAATTGTGAGGACGATTTAAGCCACAGAACTGTGACCAGGTTTTAACCTAAAGAAGACCGAAGATTTGCTGAATGCGATCGGCCTGTCAGGATTTCCAGCCACCTTGAACTCCCGGTTTGTGTAAAGACTGTAATTGCGACTGGATAGCAATCTGCCTCGTACGGTAGAATTTCTTTCATGTAAATGTGCTGTGTGCTGTTAGTAGGTTGTGATTTGGTTCCCCACTGTGTTCTGAACTGTGTTCTCCTTGCTGGAGGCTGCATCCAGCTCCAACGGACTAAATCCGTTTGCATCTCCATTTGGCCTGGGCCTTGCCACCTTGGCCCAGCCAGACTACGTGCTACACAGAGAAAGCCATCGACGAGAGACCTGCCTGGGGATCAGCCCCCTGCTCAGCGCCTTGAACAGGAATGATGCCTCGGTGATTCATGTGGGCCCTGCTTCTCCTGGCACTCCAACTCAACAACCTGCAGTCTCAATTTCATCCTGCCTGTGTCCTGTATTGGGTATCATGAGTAAACATCAGGGTAGCTCCCTGCAACAACAGCTAAATCTAAAGTGTTGTTATCTGATTGCTTTGTTGTCTTTTCCTTCACGAACTGAGCCCTCCGCCTCCAGATTACAAATAGTATGTGTTGTGCATGTTGCTTTCTTCCATCACAGGGCCCCAACCAGCTATGACACCGGCCTACCCCAGGCAATGGTCCTGGCTAGCCCACCTTTTTCCTACCTGGGTACCAGAGTGTGTGACTGTGTAGGGACTCTGAAGTGCATGCATAACTGTCTGATTGATTTAGCCTTTAAGCCAATCAACCTGATTATGCCCCTCCCTTGTTCAAGTCCCCTGAATAAATCAGATCTAACTCTTTTTGCATTTAACCTGACTGTGGTTCCAGTTTGTGCCAAGAGTACTATACTGTTGCTATTTGCTGTGCATAACCTTGTTTTACAGGGGGTCCACAGGGTCGAGCTAGAGGAACCAGCACCGGTGGTAAGTGCAAACAGTGTGGGTAATTGCATGGTGAATAAGGGTCATTGTGAAAGTGATTATTGTATGTTGTTCAGGCCACTAGAAGGTAAGGAGGGGGGTTACAGTGTCCCGGAGGGCTGTGCCCAGGTTAGCGTGACCATTAACAACTCTGACCTCCGGGAGGCACTCGTTTCAGTACCCAGGCCCCGTAACCTGCTACTAGCCAAGCAGGCAGAGGTAGTAGCCCTTGGGATAGCCACCCTAGGGGTTACAGGAAGATTTTGTTTATCCTTATGTATCTGAGGAACAGGGCTGCCTAGTCTTTATAAGCGTGAAAAATATGTACAAAGATATACCAGCTCAGCCACCACAAGTGCCTCAGACTCTGTCAGGGCATGCAGTGCGTTCAGTTCAAAGTGCATCCTGGTATGCTTGCTGCAGTGCCATATCTAGATGGAGTGCTTTGCTGTTCTAGCAACACATCTCAGAGAACTATGAATCCACATTTTCCTTTATCTGCATGCCAGGCTAATACTAAACACATCCAGAGCTCTAACGGATGGAGTGGTTCAGGTAGCTTGCTCCTTCTTAGAAATCAGTTAATACTTCAGAGTCTGTGAAGCCTCAGCTAGTCTCAGTTCAAAGAGTGCAGTTCTGGAGAGCCTGAAAGTAGCTTTCCAGTTCCTCTTGTGTGGCTTCACACTAGCATTCCAATCGCTGAATCATCTTGTACATGTGGCAGCTGATTGCTATTGTGATGGAAGCATCGTCTCTGCAGAGGTCTTCCCTTTTCTCTTTCATGTTCTCAAGTATCAGGGACAGTGGATTGCTTATCATAAGGTGGGGATCCCACTACCAGGGGTTCCCACCCAAGAGGGCTGGTCTCCCCGAAAGCACAATCGCCACATAAACCTGCTGGTGAGCAGCACTGTCACCTTTCAAGTCCTAGAGGATGCAATCTGAACCTAGTTGGCTACTACAACTGGATAATAATGTATACATCCAGTCTACTCACATCTGAGTGTGAACAGTGTGCTAGTCGACTGCTGCAGCCACACACCAGCAGATCCTCATGAGATGATTGTAGCAGACAACATTGTACACTCTCTATTCAACAATGCCAAGCTAACGAGGGACCAATGTTGCACCCCTCCAGATCTGTACAGCTTCATGCTGACTGGAGCAAATCCGCTAATCACTGCTTCAGCAGAGGATGATTCAGTGTCCAGTAGACTTTTCTTGTAGCCTTCTTTACTGCCCTAGCTCTGGGGCCAGCTGTCATGTCCAAGCCTTTAACCTCTGAATCTACAAGCTGGGCTCTGGAAGAAATACACGCCACCAGGTTCACAGTATCAGATCGTGTAATCCAGATCATGTTAGCAACAAGAAAAGATTCTACCAGAAAAGGCTTGCAGACTAGTTTTGAAGTGGTTTCTTTTATTATGTGACAGCTAATCTTTTGACCTGCACAGCTGTCCTTGTGAGCAGATCCCGGAGTAGCTGCCAGATTTGTCAAAATCTGGTGACTTTCATCTGTAAAAATGTATCTGTTTGACTTTTGAAAACCATGAGGTGTTCAGTAAGACCCAATAACGTAATGTCCTTTCCTCATAAGATTTTTTGGAGAAATTCTCCATGTCCAACACTGTGTACGAACACAGTGACGAGCTTGGTTCTTAACCTGGTCCTTAGCTGTTGGACACACCTTCAATTTAAATAGGCAGCTGTTTAGAAAACTGCTTGTTAATTCATTATTTTTATCTGTTTTAGATCATGGTGCTTATGTCCATAGAAATGCGACTGGTACAGTCCTTAGTTTACTTGAACCACTTTATCACAGCGCACTGAGATTTGTAACTGGTTTACCTTATAGAACTCATCATTGTCAGTTATACACTTCATTAGGTTGGAATTCCTTGTCAGGCTGTAGAGAAACATATTGGTATTTATTTGTATAGATTTACTATTAATGCTCTTCCTACATTTTTACTTAACACCTTTCATCATAGAACAGTAATAAAGCATAGCCTCAGATCTGCAAAATATTCAAATTATTTCATACCTAGGTATCCATGTAAATTTGGGGGTTGTACCTTGGCCATCTCTGTCCCCTGTACGTGGGAAATAATCAGGAAAAATGCAATTTAAACACCCTTTTGCCCTTTTTCTCATTTTAAGGTTTATATTGCTGGACTTGCATTTTCTTCCTTCTAATTACTCTGACCAGGTTATAAACCCAGCAACTTATCTGGAATGGATATCATTAACTGCAGGTACTGTGGAACACTTTTCTGAAGGACAGTCTTACAGGATTTAGGACACTGTCCTACATGCTGGGACATTGGAGATCTTAGGGCTCAGCTCTGGGCAGCATGGGCAGAGATTGCGCGCCTCAAATTTCATATTCAAGAGGAAATACATTATAAGAACCACCCGCCATTTCCCCAACATCCAACAGGAGAACCTCGACCGAAGAGGGTAGTTGGTCCAGGAGGTTGGCAGGTGGTTAGGAGGGGCAAATCGGTTACCCCATCACTCTGTGCTCTCTAACATATTACCTCCAAAAACCATATAAACACTACAAACAGGTATCTGCCTCTATCTCTGAAATCAAACAAAGAGGCAGAGGACACTGCAGAGCAGGACACTGCAGCACAGGAGCTAGCACAACAAAACTTGCCCAAATCAGGAACCAAAACAAAAAAGGCAAAAAGGAAATCCAAAAAACTTCTGATCATAGGAGACTCCATGATTCGGGAAGTTGATACCCATCTCCAGCCAGGGGTAATTGACAGATGTCTCCCAGGTATATCAGCATGGAGAGACACTGACCACATTGCTAAAATTGTTCACAAAGCAGGAGAAAACATTGACATCCTGGTACACATAGGGACTAATGATCTAGCCAGCCAGTCAGTTGTGGAGACCAAGGAACACCTGACCAGGCTGGGTGACAAACTATCATCCATTTCATCTGGCATCTCCTTCTCTGAGATCCTGCCAGTCTGGGAGAGGGGGGCAGATGGACGGAAGGTCAGAGAAGGGGAGCTAGGGGAGCTAAACATGTGGCTCAAGGGCTGGTGCCAGGAAAAAGGACACAGATTTGTAGGGAACTGGCAACAGTACTGGGAGCAAAAGTTCTTTAAATTTGATGGACTGCATCTGACTAAGGAGGGAGTCAGTGCATTGGGGCAGAAGTTTAAAGTCTTTACAGAATATTTAAACTAGCAAATGGGGAGAGGGGTGCAGCACCCCATACGTTGAATGGGAAGAACACCCCCCCCCCCAATTAGTGGTCAAACAGGGATTCAGCATGTTTGCAGTTCATTTGCATCACCAGGTAAGAAAAAAGGTCCTTCTCCCCATACGACGCACAGGGGAAATGCCGAACCTCGCCTAACAACTAATTGGATTAAAGATTCTCCCTCTTGGCTGTTTTACTGTTTTCATCTTCCTCCTCCTCTGCTCCTCTTGACAAAGGCATATGAGTATCTTGAATCTCACTATGTCTGCTCCCTATCTCTTCCTACCCAGTTCCATTTTGACCATTTTACCCTAAGTTTTTTCCTTAATACAGCTTGTTCTATGTATGCTAAATATTATTTTCTCTGTCCTTCCCTTCTTTTTTCTGAAGTTTTCTGACATTATTGTACTGTATTATACTAGCTTATTGCTACTTTATATTTTGTTGACCATTTCGTTGTAATCATGATTTGTTTGTACATTACTGACGTGGAACTTTTGTAAAAGAGCCATGGCTCAAAGGTAATAATTCCTAGAACAATAAACTAAACACCGAAATCTGGCCAGTGGAAAGTCATGTACACAAATGCTCACAGCCTGGGAAATAAGATCCCAGACCTGCAGGCAATAATGTCAGAGGCTAAACTGGACATAGTAGCAATTAGTGAGACATGGTTTACCAGTAACCACACTTTGGAGACTACAGTACCTGGCTATGTACTGTTCAGAAGAGACCGAGGTGCAAAAAGGGGGGTGGAGTGGCCCTGTATGTCAATGAAAATATCAAAGCTAGAGAAATTCAGAATACACATAAAATACAGTAGCAGAAAAGGTCAAAGCCAAAAGGCTGGCCTTCAAGAAATATAAGGGAACACAGCGGGATGAACATAGGGAGGCATACCAAACTGCCGTAAGGGAAGCAGGGAAGGCAGTAAGGCAGGCAAAGTCCCAAACTGAGGAAACACTAGCACGAACAGTAAAAGAAGGTGACAAGACTTTCTATAGATACATTAGTGAAAGGAGAAAGTCCAGAGGGGGTATTGCTAAGCTCAAAGGAGAAAAGGGGGCATGTGAGGAGGAGGAGGAGGACCCTGTAAAAGCATCTATCCTAAATAGATACTTTTGCTCAGTATTTATTGAAGAAAAGGTAGGGCAGGGTCCACAGCTCAGCGCTATGGACACAGGGGGGAGGGAGGGAGGTGAGCACTACTCCCTTCACAAAAGAAAGGGTCCTACAAGAGCTCGCTAAGCTCAGGGTGGACAAGGCAATGAGACCTGGTGGCATACATCCCAGGGTACTTTAGGAGCTAAGGGTGGAACTAGCAGAGCCATTAGCAGAACTGTTTAGTGAGTCTCTGAGCACAGGAGAGGTCCCAGAAGACTGGAGAAGGGCTCATGTGATCCCGCTCCACAAGAGTGGTAGCAGGGAGGAGGCAGAGAACTACAGACCAGTCAGTCTTACCTCAGTAGTGGGCAAGATTATGGAGGCACTCCTCAAGGAAAGGATAGTGCAACACCTGGAATCCATAGGGGCACAGGATCCAAGACAGCATGGGTTTACAAAAGGAAGGTCCTGTCAAACTAATCTCATAGATTTCTTTGACTGGGCAACCAGAGTGGTGGACCAAGGGGGAGCTGTTGATGTTGCCTGCTTTGACTTCAGCAAAGGTTTTGACACTGTTCCACAAAAAGATTGATAAATAAGCTGGGTAGGCTCGGGTGGGTCAGAAGTTGGTCAACTGGGTGGCAAACTGGTTGACGGGCAGAAAACAGAGAGTAGTGGTAAATGGTATACAGTCAGAAGAGATGCAAGTCACAAGTGGGGTACCTCAGGGATCAGTCCTGGGGCCAGTCCTCTTCAATATCTTCATTAGTGGCATTGCAGATGGACTAGAGGTAAAGGCTTGTCTGTTTGCAGATGACACCAAGATCTGCAACAAGTAGATGATCCAGATGGGTGGGCAGAATGAGAAGAGATCTGGATAAACTAGCAAATGGTCAGAAGAGTAGCAATTGGGATTTAATGCAAAGAAGTGCAAGATCATGCACATAGGGAAGAGAAACCCTGAAGCCACCTATAGGCTGGGAGGGGAGTTGCTGGTAGTCACAAAGGAAGAAAGAGACTTGGGCATCATCATCACCGATGACCTGAAATCATCCAAGCAGACCTCTAAAGCAGTAGATAAGGCTAGGGGGATGTTAGAGTGTATTAGTAGGGGTATCACAAGTCGTAAGAGGGAGGTAATAATCCTTCTTTACAAGGCTCGGGTTATGCCCCATCTGGAGTACTGCATGCAGTACTGGAAGCCACACCTTCACAAGGACATTAACCAAATTGAGCTAGTCCAGAGAAGGGCAACCAAAATGGTGCAGGGACTGCATCAGAAGACATATGAGGACAGATTAACAGAGCTCAATATGTATACCCTTGAGCAAAGGAGGGAGAGAGGTGATATGATCGAGACATTCAAACACCTTAAGGGCATTAACAAGGTGAAAGAGTCTAACATGTTTAAATATAAGAAAAATAGCAGGACAAGAGGACACAGCATGAGATTAGAGGGAGGCCGATTAAGGGGGAATGTGAGGAAATTCTTTTTCACAGAAAGGGTGGTGGATGCATGGAACGGCCTACCTCAGGAAGTGGTGGCTATGAATACAGTGCAGGGCTTGAAACAGGCATGGGATAGGCATAAGGGAGCAATACAGATGAGTATGAATAGATAGGACACTGAAAGAACAAAGGCCGATGGCACATTTATAAGGTAGAAAAATAAATGGGCAGATTGGATGGGCCTCGCGGTCCTTATCTGCTGTCAACTTCTATGTTTCTGTGGACTGGTACTTAGCCACTGTGACTGTTTTGGATGAGTGTCATCTATTTTAGTTTTTAAAGAACAAACTTATTAACCGTTTGTAAATTATGTGACTTACTATTGTATATGTGTTTGTGTGTTTGATCATTTTTGGTTTTTATTGTATTGTATCGTGTTCCTACTGAGTATGGAGACTTCTGACCTGGAAGTGGAGCCGGTCAGTTGGTCTGACCATCACATCATAAGATTCAATTTCTAGCCCCCCCCCCCACAGAGATGGTCCGGTATCACCCTTTCAGGGGTTTACCCCTGATGGCCTGGCGGTGGTACTGGACATATCGTGTATCCCGAGGACTAGCAGTGTTCCGGATACTCTGGCACAGAGCTATAATATTTTATTTATTTATTTATAACATAGGAATTACAACCCTTTGAGTCATAGACTCGTTTCCAAAGGCTCCTTGTCAGATATGATGATACAGACAACAACAATCCAGTTTAACAATGGTGCAAAGTCATATATTTATTTTATTTATTTAGTTTTTTTAACCGGGCAAGTGCACTAGCAATAGCAATGACTATTTTCAGGCGTGACCCGGGAGGATACAAAACAACAATACAAGGAAGACATTCCAAATACAAGTACAACAAAAATCATTACAACAGTTTACATGCAGGCTGCAAGAAATTAGCTAAAAACAAGGAGGTTACAGTAACAGTGTGGGAAAATAGAAAAAAGAATAAAACATGGAGCATATATGGAAGTGTGGATGTGCAAGTAGGAGAAGAATCTGAATTAAGCATACATAGGGTAATTGCCTGTACAAGTAGCTGCTAAACATAGGATAATTGCCTACACAGTTGGTAGCTAAACAAAGGCTGCCTAACATGCATCCAGATATTACAAACTGTGCAATGTACATGTGTAGGGTAACTGCTTATACAAGAGGTAGCTAACAGAACTCAGCAATACAGGTTACAGTAAGATTGCAGGGTGCTGCCTCCTGGGATGCTTTGCAGGGTGCTGCTTCCAGGGAGGCATTGTCAAGTTCCTATCATAGGAGTGAGCAAAGAGTTAGCTAAGTTAGGCCTAGGGCACATGGGCCTCAGCAGCAGTGGAGTGCGAGCTGCCTCAACCGAGACATTGTCACAGGCCTGGGATGGCCTAGAGTGATGTAACAGGGCCTAGGGTGGGGTTAGTGGTCACACTGGCAGTTACGTAATGATAAAATATGTGTTTTTCAGAGCTGCCTTAACAGGACCTAGTTTGGCGATGGCAGTGATAGCAGGCGGGAGGACATTATACCATGATGGGGCTCTGAAAGGGAAGGCTCTTTGGGCTAAACTGGTCCTGACCCTGGGGACCTTCCACATAGTTTTGGTTGCTGTGCGAGTGACCACGGAGAGGGTGGCCAATTGAAGGGAGGCCGTGACACCTGCTGGGGTTAAGCCCAGGTGGATTTTCTTACTGAGGAGATGGGTTTGATACTGCTGCCTTTCCTCTAGCGTGAGAACATTGGTGAGTGCATAGAGGGTGCAGGTGTGCATTTGCTTGCCTGCACCAGAGATGAGTCAGCATGCCTTATTGATAGCTAGTTGGATTTGGTGGAGCGCAGTTGGGTCTGAGGCAGCATAGATCATGAGTCCGTAGTCTACAAGTGACAGGACTGAGGACGTTACGGCCAGGTGAAGTGCTTCGGGCGGTAGTCAGTCTTTGTGCCTGTATAGGAAAACAATTTGGGTATTCGTGGCTGAAGAGAGTACTTTAATGTGCTAATGGAATGAGAGGGTAGTGTCAAAGGTGACACCCAGGTACTTATACGTTTGAACCTGCTCCAGAGGGAGGAGTGAACTGGAGAGGATATTCAAGAGATAGTCCTTTGCCCTGTTTTGTCGGTGGGCAAAGAGTATAGTTTTGGTCTTTTTAATGTTGACAACTAGTCTATGTTCAGCAAACCAGTTTTCTATCTGTTTGAAGGAGTTTTGCAGAGACAGCTGGAGTGTAGAAGGGTCAGGATCGGAGGCATAAAGAACTGCGTTGTCCGCATAAAGGAGAATGTTCCCAGAACAGGATTCTGGCAGTGTGTTAAGATGTATGCTGAAGAGCAAGGGGCCTAGTATGGATCCCTGAGGGACGCCTGAGTGCACTGGTAGTGTGATGTATAGGGTATTGTTAATTTTAACTTACTGGGTTCTAGCAGAAAGGTAGCTGGCGAACCAGGAGAGGGGACCCTGGGAGACTCCGATGCATTGTAGAGTGTCCAGTAGGAGGGGGTTGGAGACCGTGTCAAAAGCCTTAGAGAGGTCTATGAACATGGCCCCCGAAAGGTGTCCTTTGTCCAGCACAGAGTGTAGTGATTTAGAAAATTCTGTAAGGGCGGTGGTAGTGCTATGACCTGCTCTGAAACCGTGCTGCTCCCTGCATAATAGGCTGTGGGTGAGACGGTATTCATTGAGCTGGTCGACCAAGATTTTTTCAAAGGCTTTAGAGAGTGGGGGAAGAATAGATATCCCTTACAAAAAGTTCTTCGGAATACCACTGTAATACCACTGTGATTACCACTGTACTACCGTTAAGGTTTTCATGGTATCACAGTGGTTTGTTTCAATTCCATTGTGATACCATTGTACCACTGTCCTACCATATCAACAAAAATAATCAAAATTTAAGCTACCATAGTACAACCAGGGTACCACTGGGTAGTACCATTGCACATTTTGTAGCTCATCACTGTGTTGCCATTGTGGTGCCATGGTGTTGCCATTGTGTCACTTTTGGTAAGGGATGGGCCGGTAGTTGTTTGGGGAAGAGCAGTCACCGCTTTTTTAGTATAGGGGTTATGATTGCTGTTTTCCAAGAGGTCGGGAACTGGCCTAGACACAGGGACCGGTTTAGTAGGTCTATGAATGGGGAGAGAACAGAGTCAAGTACAAGGTATAGTATTCGCATATCGAAGGCTTCTTTACAGTAGTTGGAGCCACTGAGTGCTTTGGACAGGTAGGCTTTGGCTTCAAACGGGGTAATGACCCTGAGATAGAGGGGGGGGGGTCGCTGGAGGTTTGGCACTGGGATGGGCTGTGTCGGTTCAAAAATGTTACTAGGGAGAACTAAGCTGAGATCGGAGAAGGTGCAGTTGAGGCAGTTAGCGATGCATAATGGGTCAGTGGTGGTTGTGCCATTAAGGCTGAGCTGTGTCTGAGGCCCTGGATCTAATCGCTCCTGTCCGTGTTCACACCCTCACTCAGCACCCTCGGTCCTCTAGGTTTGATGGGACTTTGAGGGAGCTGAGAAGAGTGGGATGAAGGATGGAGTGTTGCTGGCGGAAATCGGACCTTGATACCAACAGACGTAGATTGATGACCCATTATAAGGACTATCAATCGGCTATCTCCCATAAGAAGGCAGAGTTCCAGTCTAGGGAGATTGCTGCAGCACAGAATTGACCTGCTCAGATCTTTCATACTGTGGACAGACTGTGCAATCCAGGCTGTCTGCAGGCTTGGAGAGCGTTGTCACAAGAGAAATGTGACGAGTTTGCTCGATTCTTTGCTGATAAGGTTGCCGATGTCCGATCTGAGATCCGTGCAACTTGCTCCAGTGGGGATTGCAGTGGTCGGTGGGAGATTGCAGCTCCTCAGTCTGTCTGGTCTGACTCCGGCAAGCTGGCGGTCAAGGATGTTGTGAGGATTGTCCAGAGTATGTGGCCGACCTCCTGTGGTTTGGACCCGGGCCCAACACGCCTCCTTGTGGTGTGCGTTGAGGTCATCGGCCCGGTCCTAGCGGAGATTGTCCTGTGTTCATTAGAGTCAGGTGTGTTTCCAGACACCCTGAAAGAGGCAGTGGTGACTCCTCTCCTTAAGAAATCCTCTTTGGACCCAGACTGTCTTGCAAACTACAGACCCATCTCTAACCTTCCTTTTTTGAGTCAGGTTATTGAGAAGGTGGTTGCGCTGCAACTGGAGGATCACTTGACCATCCACGACATCTACAATCCTCTCCAGTCTGGATTTCGGAAAAGGCATAGTACTGAGATGGCCCTTGTTTGGGTTCTCAATGATCTCCTGATAGTGAGAGATCGAAAGAGCTATTCCATCTTGGTTCTTCTTGATCTCTCTGCAGCATTTGACACCGTGTACCATGGTGTGTTGTTAGAGTGCCTGCGGCTGATCTGTGGACTTTCAGGTGCGGTCCTCAGATGGTTCCAATCTTTCCTCACTGGCAGGTTTCAGAGAGTTGTCTCAGGGGTTTATCCCTCTGACAAGTTCCCCCTGCCATGTGGGATACCGCAGGACTCGGTGCTGTCTCCCATGTTGTTCGCGCGGTGTATATGCTGCCATTGGGAGACATTGTAAGGCGGTATGGGCTGACTTTTCATTGCTATGCAGATGACACTCAGCTCTACCTGTCCTTTGTGCCTGATCAGGTGAGAGCAGTCTCGAGTTTTAACAACTGCCTTTCTGAGATTCAAGACTGGATGAGTACCAGCTGGCTGAGGTTGAATCCAAACAAGACCGAGGTTCTGGTGGTGGACCCGGTTCATCGGATAGAGGGGTCATTGGTCGGGCAACCATCTGGGCTTTGGCCTGGGGGCTGCCAATTGATGACCTCTGAACAGGTGCGAGATCTGGGGGTGATTCTTGACGAGGGACTGACACTTAAATCTCAGGTGTCGTCCATTGTCAAGGCTGCCTTTTACCATCTGAGGAATATTGCTCGGATCAAACACCTTGTTCCGGCCGATGACCTGCCAACTTTGATCCATGCCTTTGTGACCTCTCGTCTTGACTACTGTAATTCCCTCTACCTTGGGCTACCGGGGGTTGATATCTGCTGCTTGCAGCTGGTGCAGAATGCAGCAGCTAGGCTGTTGACTGGGCTGCCTCGAGGTTGCCATGTCATGCCTGTGCTGCGCGATCTGCACTGGCTGCCTATTCAGTGGCGAATCACCTTCAAGGCCCTACGCAGACTGGGGGCGAGTTATCTGCAAGAGCTTCTTCGCCCCTACTGCCCCTCCTGCCCACTCCGCTCTACCAATGCAGGATTGCTAGAGATTCCCAGGGTTTGTTTGAAGACTTGTGGGACCAGAGCATTTCTATTTGCGGCCCCTACCCTATGGAATTCTCTACCACGTCGGATAAGAGAGTATCTGACAGTAGAGAGTTTCATATCTGCATTGAAAACGGATTTGTTTACTCTTGCTTTCTCTGACACTGTGTAAGTCTGATATTTAATTGTGATGACTGGAGTTTTTAGCTGTGATTTTATTTGATTTTATTACTTATTGTTCTAGTGCTATGGTCCTTTGTGGTGAAGAGTGCTATTTTATAAATAAAGATGCTATGTTATGCTATGTTATTTGGATGCAATTGTAAACAAGTCTTTTTCTCTCATTTTGCTATCCAATAAAATGATGATGATGTGAGCTAAAGCTCTTTACCCAGTACACTTTTTTCTTAGTGGCAGTCACCTTAGCCTGAAGGGTATCACAGTTGCATTATACTTCATTTGCATGATTTAACATATATTCTTCTACAGTACATTGCTACATCAAAGTACCTGAAGCAGTCATCTCAGCTGTTTATGTCTGGTGATCCTAATGGTAAAGGAAGACCTAACTCCAAACAATTTCTGTCCCACTGGCTCATTAACAGAAGTTAGCATTGCTACACACTTGAAGGGAAGCATCAGAAAGTCCCAGTTAGAGCCGTTCCATGTAAGCAGTAATTGTAGTACATGAAATGGTGTTTCACTGAGCACTATGCCTGGAATTCCAATCCAGAAAACATTCAGGTTCCAGGTTGGATGATGGGCAGTCATGTGCAACAAGGCTCTGTTTCCATCCTGGGGTTCTGATGACATCCTGTGGAGCTCGAGAGAAGAATCTTAAGAAATCATGATGTCATCAGAAACCCGAGCTGGAAGCAGAGCTGAGTTGTGCATGGTTGCCCATGCATTGTTTTTTATAGTAATTAAGCTAGTAAGGATTTGTTTATAAAGCACCATTCCTGGGGGCGCAGAGCACCATCACACACAAAAAAAAAACAATAAAGCTTACAAATAGGTAAAATAACATTAATACAACCAGTTTATATAAATTAGTGCAAATCAGCATTCAGATCAAATAGTTAAGACTCCACCACCTCAGAATCTTCCTTGTACCAGACCAAAAGCTTCCTGGAACAGGGAGGATTTCAGGCCCCTGTTAAATGCCTCCACTGAGGGGGCTTCTTGAAGAGTTCATGGGATCCTGTTCCATAGGCAGGACCCACAAGCATATATGCCCCATACCCAGAAGATTTTAACCTTGCCCTAGGAATGGCGAGGAGGCCCACCTCAAAGGAGTGCGAGAGGTCTGGTAGAGAGTCAGAAGGTGACTCAGGTAGCCAGGACTTATCCCGTATAGGGCCTTATAGGTCAGCATACTGACCTTGGAAGGTGATGCGCCACTTCACCAGCAGCCAGTGCAGTAGTTGCAGGACCGGCTTTATATGTCAAGCCCTAGGAAGACCCATAAATAACTTGACTGCAGTGCTCTGCACTAGCTGAAAGCATCATAGGACACCTCTACTGACCCTGAGGTAAAGAGCGTTACAGTAATCGAGTCTGGATGTGACAAAGGCATGTACCACTGAGGGCAGGTCTTTGAGGGAAATCAGGGCCTTGATCGGGTTTATGTAATAACGGCGAAAGCCTAAAGGCGATCGGTGTTATTGCGAAGTCAGAGTGCCAAAAATCAATTTCGGCACACTGACTCCCTGGTGCACAGCACAAGGGTGCTGGGGACATACGTTTTACTGTGCACTGAGGAGGGCTTCACCCCTGCACCCCCCTACTTAGTCGGGGGGTGCAATTCCAGGAAAAAAATAAATTCGGACCAGCTGCAACAAAAGGCACCCAGACCCGAACCCAGCACTACACATGCCCTAGCCCTGAACCCACCCACCACGCCAAGGAGCAGCTCAGCAGTTCACTGTGGCACCATCCCTCACAGTCCCTCCCTCCTGTCCCACCCCACGTGCAGCGTGCTCACTCCCCCCGTGCACATATACCTGTAGCGACATCCTGACGCTATAGTCGCGCACCCCCACAATCTGGTCACCCTCCCTCCTCACCATGGTTGAAAGCGCCGCGATTGAGTCCCATTTTGGTAGGCGCCCAATCACGGTCGCTAAACTTATGGCATACCCCTTGATCCGGTTGATGTTTCTAGGATAGTAAAAGCCAGTCTGTCTTCCTGGGTCTGCAACTTCCTCCAAAAATGCTGCAACGTTGGACCCTTGCACTTAACTCCCTGAGCTCCCCGTCAAACCACGGGGATCTCAAGCGCGACGCCCTTGGTCATATATGGACTGGTGCAACTGCATCAAACGTGACAGTAATGGTCCTATTATAGGCCACTGCCACCACATCGGATCCAGTCACACAAGCCGCTGTTACTCCCAATAAGTTGACTACCGCCTGGAGTTCTTCTGGGAATAACCCCTTTAAAGAGCGGTAGTTGACCACATGCCCAGGGGATGGACCACAAAGGGGGGCCTTCAATGAGAACCTCATGGTACAGTGATCCAATCAACTGACCGGCTCAGTCTCAAGTTTGTTAATCTCCAGTCCCAGTGAAAAAACCAAGTCCAAGCATGACTGTGTTGAGGGGTTGCAGAGGTAGCTAGCTACCTGTGCTAGGCCGAGAGATTCCTTCAACTGCAGGAAATCCTGAACAAAGTACAAGAGTTTATCATTGTCCAAGGCATTGAAGTAGCCCAGAATCAACCATCTGGATGATTTCAACGCCTTCTCAGTGATGAAGTCCATGAGTTCCTGCAGGAACTCCCTCTTGTGCCCCGGTGGTTGGTACACGAGAAGGATCCTGCAACCTGCACCTGTACCCCCACTCACAGCCACTCATTCAAATGATGAGGTTTCCCCAACTGGAAGAACAGTGAACTGTATAGTTTGTAAATGAAGTTTAAAAATGCTGCTTTTTTTCTTCCCAAAAATCTGTGGTATAATTTATTATTAAAAAAAAAAAATGCACCCTCACCCAACTGCTGATAACCTAGCTCAGTGAGGGGTTGGTTTCAGTTTTTTTTTTTAAATAATGAAACAACAGAACATTTTGTGTTTAGGTTTGGGTCTGGGTTCTGTGAATGTACGGAAGATGAAAGTAAAATGGCAGGTGACCCAAGTTTCCATTCAAATTAGAAAAGCTGTTGTACCAGAGAAGGGTAAAACAGCATTCAGTGACCTTTGAACTGTAGTACATCATCTTTTTAGTTAGGATGAAAATCCAAGCACAGTAGGGGGTAACCATGTACTGTTGTGTCCTGCTCTCCTTATGAGTCCTGGTGTCTTACTGACCACCCTTAGCTGGGGGTCTTTACTGTTTGCCTGTCAGCCAAACAGTGGTGCTCTGTATCACTTCGATAGAGCAACAGTCACTCAGGGACTGTTACCTGAACATGCAGGCATTTCCTGTACGTGTGTTGTCTGTTTGTCTGCCCCTTTTATTAATCACAGTGTATGAGCTGCACAGAATCAAAAGTAGCACTCAAGGAGATCAATAAAAGACTTATGAGCTGCGAAGGGCCAGGCTGGCAGTATAGCTTAGAGGATAGAGGAACGAGGTGTGAACGAGCTTGGTACATCCAGCAGACCAGACCTGAGTTTGAGTCTCACAACCTCCACTTGCATACTGTGTGACCCTGAGCAAGTCACTTAACCACCCAGTGCTCTCAGGTCGCCCCTGAAAACAGGCACTTGTGCCTAGTGGGCCTTAACCGGTTACCAAAGACTAAAAAAAAAAAAAAAGTTAGGCTATCTTATGCCTTTGTCATGTTATGTTTAGTGCTTCAAAATGTTTGTTTTTTTAATGTTAAGTGTTTTGCCTCTTGGAAATTTTTCTTTCTCCCCTCCTTGGTAACAACAAAAAAAAAAAGATACTAGGATGGTTGGGGCCAGCACTGCTTTATATGTGGACAGCATGCGTATTGTGTTATATATCAGTGCGTCCTGACATTGTTAGCCCCAGATGTTCTTTTTCCTGCTGGGTCCTTGTGCCTTGTGCTCTCTGACCATAGAGTGTTTCTGTATGGAGGAGATCTCCAGAAGATCAAGAGTTACAGGGAAGTGATGTTTCTTTTCCTGGACCTGCTTGGTTTGACTTGTCATTACTTAATGCATGCTCGGTTATGATTGATGGAAACTGTCTGTTGTATTGATCTCTGCCTATGTTCTCCTTTAATATGAGAAGTTTTCACCTCTTAGGAGTATACCTGGGTTCACAAATTTTAAATAAAATAAATAAATAAAAAACACAGAACCAACAAAATAATGTTTTTGTCTGGCAGAGATGTACAAAACCGTAATTAGGCTAATGAACAGTTTAATTACGCAGGTTTTCAAGGCACTTAAAAATCTCTTTAGCACACAGATCTGTGAAACTGCAGTGGGAGGAAGATTATGCACACACATACAGTATATTTGTACAGTACTCCATCATGGGTTAGGCCTGGCCAATGAAGTGATTTGAGACCTGGAGACTGAAGCTCCCACCTCAGACGGAGGTGCATTTGTGTCTGTAGACTGGAACTTGAGTATGGCTGGCTGCCTTCTGTGGTACTTAACTTTGTTTAAAGAAAAATTACGCAAATGTTAAGTACCCACCCTGTCCAAATGCTAACATCCCCCACCCTGATAAGCATTTCTAGCCAGGAATGAAATTTTTTTAAGTGCCATTACGTCCTTTTTTTGTATCTTTTAATTTCTGCATGGTCATTTTTGATTCTAAGGCAGCATGCCACCACCTCACAGACAGCTGCATTCTTCCCTCACTCATCTCTGTGGTAATCTGCTCAGCTGACATTGGCCATTGGTCAGCATGGCACATGTTTGGAGCCAGCCAGTGGGGCGCGTGGCTGCCTGCAAGATGGCAGAGGGCAACCCTGGAATTGGAAGTTACTGAGCTGTTTAAAAGATATAAAAAAGGATGTAAAGGTACTTTAAAAAATGTCATTCAAGGCTAAAAAACACTAATTGGAGTGTTAATGTTTGGAGGCAGAGGGTGCTTAAATTTCTGTTGTTTTTTCTTGAACATTTTAAACTCTTTTAGGTCACTGTACACTTTCAACAGCAACATTCTTGGTCTCAAGATTTACTGTCCTAACTACACTATCTGAATATAATACAAAAGCCAAAAATATAGAGATATACATTGTTGTGCTTTGAACTGTCTCTCTAAAATCCATTTTTATATGTGAGGGAAAAAGAAGTAATCCTCAGTATTGTTTTTTAACGGTGTTCCACACCGAAAAATGAGTTTTGGAATTCTTTTTGCCCTTGCAAAGACAGAAAGGCAAATCCATTCACCCAGAAATAGGCTGTGCATAACAACGCTGTGTTTTTTTCCGCCCGCAGTGGCTTACTTGATGATCTAGTCTTTTAATGGTTCTGCTATTAAACACAAAATTAAGATGGCTTTTGAACCGAGCTCTGCAGCTGTATTGACGGCACCATTAGAAAAGACTCTACTTAAAAGGCACTTCTGCCTGTTATAGGAGCTAATCTAGTCTCCATCTGACACAAGTGCACTAACCAAACACCTTCCTGAGAAGAAAGACATGCTGCCTGCAGTTGTTCCTTCGTCATGTATATTATAACAACTCTTATTTTTTGTGCAAAACTAGACAGCTCTCCCCCAGGGAAAGGGCGGAGACCTTATTATGGAAACAGCAGCAAGGGAGTTTACAAAACTCCGGTTTGCCGAACATGAAGGAGGTAGTATTTTTGTAGTCATGTCTGGTGTCATTTTTCCTAGAATAATGGCGAGTTTTGTTATTGACGTTTTGAGTGTAGCGAATGGTTGATGGCAGATGTCTTTGTAATAATGAGCAAGATTTTTTTGTACAATTTATTTATCCTGGATAACCAGACTGAGATGCAATATCCAGTATTTAAAAGACGCAGGACAAAGTTGCATGAGCAAATCCCCCTTCCTCATTTGTTTATACAGCTCGGTCTTGCATAAGTAACCCATGTGTAAAGAGCCTCTCTCATCCTAGGGGAGCCTTTGGGTGGGGGAACTAACTTAGATTAGGTACGCTCAGATTGCAGTTTTCTGCTTTGGATATATCAGAACCTGATCCAAAAGCTAGGATTCAGGATTTTTGCAGTCACCAAAAATATTCCAAAAGGATTCAGCTGGATTCCAATCGGATTCAGATTTCAAAATCTGAAATTTTAAGTGGGAGCCAGTGGTATTCTGTATTGGGATCTGAATAAGATTTGGACTTATATACTCCAAAAATCTGGAAAAGGGCAGACAGATCTGATTTTGAGAGATCGCCACCATTTTAGATACATTTCAGTTTACACTGCAATTTCCATCTTCTTTGCATTTAAATTTTTGCTTTTCTTTAACTTTGCAAAATAATGCAAAAATAGAATCACAGTCATCTTGGCCATGATCTGCTCTGACTACTTGTCTACACTGGACATCATGAGCCACTGTTTGACGTCATAATCATTTCCACAGCAACATATTGTGATGTCAAAAGCAGAGGACTGTAATGTCTGGTGTAGATACATAGACAAAAACATATTTATTTAAAATACGCCTTTCTCAAAACCGAGGTGCAGTACATAAATAAACATCAACCAATTACATAATTAAAAGTAAAACTGATGATGGGGAATGGTGGGAGCTCGGTGCACAGAGCATCGACGCCAGATTCACTGTGTTTTTCCCTCTCTTTTCATCCTTCCCCGAGCCATGGCAAACTTGGGATTGCCCATGCACGTGGAGGGACACATGTGTCCTGGAACCATGGCTCCGCCGTCCCCTGACTTTCGAAAACAGCTCATGTGTCAGCGCTACCTCCAGGCCTCCACCTAGTTAGCCAAGAGCTGAGATGGTACACCGCAGCAATCGGGAAGAGGAGCGCTGCC
This sequence comes from Neoceratodus forsteri, assembly GCA_016271365.2. Classification (NCBI taxonomy): domain Eukaryota; kingdom Metazoa; phylum Chordata; order Ceratodontiformes; family Ceratodontidae; genus Neoceratodus; species Neoceratodus forsteri. Next base: position 389,829,628 of record JADMNL010000023.1, read on the forward strand.
AGGTGGCCACTCAGTCCTCTCCCAGCCCTCTCCCCTGCCAGTCCCCAGCGACCCAAGCTCATTTCCAAACTCAGGTCGCTGGCGTGATGATAGGTACAGTGCACAGTGGCTCATCCCTCTGTGCCACCGTGCCAGCCTGTGGCTGTGGAATCTTCTGCAGAACTTACTTTGTGCTGCTGAATATATATATATATATATAGTGCAAAACAATTCATTGCTCCTAGTGAATTTTCATTTAAATATACAGTTTTTCTCTAATGCCTGGCTCCTGTCTCGTTGTTTATCCTGAACTCAGTCCTCTATCCACAGTATTTAATGCCATCGATGACATCATATTTTAGCCAGTTTCAGGACTGCATTATGCCACAGAAATAAATAAATCATGCTGCAAATATTAACAGGTGCTGCTGCAGAAGCGAGGGAGCCCTGCCACAGAAATCAGAACTGAAGTGCTGCGGAGATCGAAGCACCCTGCTAATACTCCTATAGTAATCACTGGAGCTGACACATGTGGACTCCATGTTATTCCCCAGTGCTCATGCTAAACAGCCAGTAACACAAGCATAGCTGGGTTACTCAGTTTGCATGCTTGTGTAACCAGTCTCCCAGCTGCTGCATGAGCAGGTTTGCTCACAGGACTGGTGGCCTGTAGTGCATCAGAGACTTGCTAGTCACTATAATTACCACCTATTGTCACCTTGTGCACTCAGTTACGACATCATGACATTGATTCCATTTTTTTTTCATCTTTCATTTCGGCTACATGATTTTTAAGCTCATCCTTTTATTTATTTATTTATTCGTTTTTTGATACCAAGTAAAATACACTAGACACACATATGCCTATTTTCAGGTACATCCTGGAAGAATTAAACTTAAATCATCACCATCAAACAAGCCAATACAGACTAAAACAACAGTGGAAAGTCACAATAAGTGACAACAATAATACATGAAGACGTGTAACAGAGTGCAAAAACATAGTGGCGGGAATATCATTGGTAATTACCATAAGCAGCATAAGTGACATAAACATCACTGGTAAAAACAGTGCACAGTTTAAGAAACATAAGCTTTATACTGTAGGATGAGTGTATTAAAAAAAAGGAAGAGGAAGACAAGGGCATTCTAACATGACACTGTGTCTTCTGACATAACAGCTGTTGACATGTGAAGCATCTAAAAGGTCATATTGCCTTCAGTACCTTCACCTGGATCATAGGAATTAAGTTCAAACTAAAGATGGTTTTGAACAGTTGCATATCTCTCATGGGACATCTTTCATAACGTCTCAGAACAAGATAACAGTGAAGCAAATGAAATACAGTGCACCGGATTAAGGGGTTATTTCCCTTGTGTTTCAGGCTGACATACAGTGCTAAACCTCAGGTCACCTCAAAGTCATCTCTACCCATTGATGGAACGCCTCTCTACAATATCACTTGGAGTTTTTCTGCAAAGACAAAGAAATCTTAGGCTGCAGACTGCAGTGTTGTATCAAGTTCTCGCCTGCAGGATGCCACACCCTGTTTCATGTGTGGTCAACCAGCCTTGACTTGTTGGCCATCATCAGCTTAATGGAAGTGCCCTTTCATACCACAATCTGTAAAAAATCAATGAGCCACATTAGACTGAATTATTCTAAGTTGCTCTAATGCTATCCCATCCCATTTAATGCTTCCACTGATAATCCACCATCCTTTTTATGTTCACTGTGTGCTTGCATACAGAGCGAACATTATGGTATGAGAGTGAGATTTAAGAGGTGTGTCACTGTTGGTCCAATGCAAGGCAGTCTGCAAGTGGCTTTTCAGTGTCACACAAATCATCAGTAAGGCTGATCATGACACTGTTCTGGTTTGCTGGGTATGTGTGGTTCAAAGGAGAGAGCTAACGCAATCATAGGGTGGCTCTTTCCTTTGATATGCATAATGCTGCCCAGCATACAGAGCTGATCACGTCATGATCAGCCTACTGTGGTCCTCCAATGTAAAAACAATCCCTCCCACCTTCTGCTAAGTATCCTTCTCACTTCCCATTGCTTGCCCCTTCTTACGTTTCTTACACTGGGATGCCCAGTGCCCATTGCTGGCTAGTTGCCTCACTCCACCTGTTTTCAATGTGTGATACCAGGGAACCCACCCCCAGTGCTGCCAGACATAACATCAGCACTGGGGTGCCCAATTCCCAGTGTCGGGACAGTACCTGAAATAAACACATCCCTTGTAGCCTTTTTTTTTCAAAAAATAGCTCCTGTATTAACAAAGAAAAAAGAAAACTGTCCATCAATGTCTGTTGCAACCATCGGCACACAGCCACCATTTGCTCCCCCCACCAGACCTCCCACTCAGCACCCACCACCTCATAGCCCACCACAGCCCTTTTAATTTTCTGACACCAGGGTGCCCATCCCCGGTGCCGGCTAGTATCCCCCAACCTGAATGTTTTCACTGTGTGACACCAGGGAGCCTACCCCTGGTGCCGCCAAACATGTCACAGACACTGGGGTGCCCAGTCCCCAATGTCAGTATACCTGAAATAAAGAAAATCATTCCTTGTAGACATTTTTTGAAATAGATTTTATAATAAAGAAGAGCATCCATCGATATCTGTTGCTGCTGCTAGCTCACTACTGCCGTTACCCTCCCACTCAGCACCCACAAACCCACCCCCCCACCATTATTTACCTACCTACTGGGGTACAGTGCCCAAATACTTTCTGGACCAGAGACCCAGTTTCGCTCTTCAGTGCCAGACCCCAAACTGAAGAAATTAGGTATGCAGTTCAATGTATTTCGATGGGTTTTGAGCGTGCTCTCATAACTTGGTCATTTTTTAAGATTTTTACCCCCAAGATTTTCAGCATGCCTTTTTGGAGCCGCACCTCATAAACAGTAGCAATGAAATTATGCAAATCTGTCCCGAAAGGTGATTTCACGGTTGCTATGCAAAATCACCTTTTGGGCAGGATTTGAAGATTTTCTCTGCTCTTGTTAATGAGTTGGGGTCATAAGAAGGCTATGTTGAAAACCTGAGGGAAAAATACTAAAAAACAACAAAATTATGTATATACATTGAAAATTGTCACTGCACGCTCGTGACTTTAATAATTGTCAATATTTTGACCCTAAATTTTCAACATACAGTATCTATTTTTATCCACCACTTTATGAATGTGACAGCTGCCATTTTTCAAAACCTGGCCAAAATATGTTTTCACACTTGTGGAACAAAAACCCTTTCAGGCAGGATTTAAAAATGTTCTCCACCCTTATTTATGAAGTGGGGTCCAAAGAATGCTATGTGGGGTCATAACAAGTCTATGTAGAAAATTTGGGGTAAAAATATTAAAAAACAACAAGGTTGGCTATGAAATTTGGGGTGAAAATACAAAAAAAACAAGGTTGGCTATGTTGAAAATTTGGAGTAAAACATATTAAAAAAAATCAACAAAGTTATGAGTGTATATTGAAATTTTTCAACACATGCTCGTAACTGTGGTAGTTTTCAGTAGTTTGCCCTCAAATTTTCAGCACAGCCATTTTGTCATACCATCTCATGACTGTGACAGGTGTCATTTTTCAAATCCTGGCAAACATGTGTTTTCGTACTTGTGGTGCAAAATCACCTTTTGTGCAGGATCTGAAAATTTTCTCTGTCCTTGCTCATGCGGTGGGGTCATAAGAAGGCTGTGTTGAAACTTCAGGATAAAAAATATTAAAAAAAAACAACAGTTATGAGTGTACATTGAAATTTTTCAATGCATGCTCATAACTTTGGTATATTCCAGTATTTTGACCTCAGATTTTCAACATAGTCATTTTTCACAACACCTCATGAGTGTGACAGCTCAAATCCTAGCCAAAATGTGTTTTGATACTTGTGGCGCAGAGTGACGTTTCAGCCAGTGTGTTATAAATAGCATCTGTCATGTTTGGAAGGAGTGGTCATAAAAAGACTATGTTGAAAATTTGGGAAAAAAACACAAGTTATGAGGAAATGTTGAATTGTTCCAGCATTGACTCATAACTTTATTTTTGCAGATTCAGGCCCCTAATGTTCAACATGTCCCTTGTGTTACCTCACTTCCTGAACATGGCAGGTGTCATTTTTCAAATCCCCTCCAAAACTTCTTTTCACACTTGCACTGCAAAATCACCTTTCGCATGGGATTTAAAAACTTCCACCTATCTTGATCATAATGCCAGGTCATAAAAAGACTGTTGGAAATTTGGGGTCAAATCCATAGATATGGGACAAAGAGCTTTTTCTGTCGCTGTCCCAAATCTCTGGAACAGTCTTCTCACCCGTCTCCTCTCTGTGTGCTCCACATCCTCATTCAAGTCTAACCTGATAAGTTTCTTGCTATTAGCATCTGCCTGCAAATGCCCTACTTAACCCTGAAACAAAGTATCTGAATACAGTTCGGCGTTAGCCCTCTAATTGTATGATATGTTATTCAGGATTCTTGTGTAGTTGCACACGTTAGTAGCTCGATACACTGCTTATTATTTCAAAACCTCTGTATTTGATGTATTTGATTCTATGGGCTGGATATTCAAACTGCGCCATTCTGTGGTGCAAGCCCTTGCGCTGCTCAAAATAGCTGCACTGGGGTGTGGCCGGGGCGTTATTCAACAGAGTTGCGTTATTGAGCAACTCCTTTGAATATCACCCCCCGGCCACAGCCACTGTGCATGGTGCAGTGGAACTTGTGCCACCGCAAGTGGTCAGAGTGGAGCATTCAAGATGTGGTGGCGCAAGTTCCATTGCGCCATGCGCAGATTTCCGATATTCAAAAGGTGACATGCAAATGGGGTCATAATTCATGCAAGGTGCAGGGGGGGCCATTTGCATCTACTTATGGCCACATTTGCATGCCATTAGCATGCAGGTGCGCTGATCCCCGACGACTTGCGCCTGGCGCCCTGCCAGGCAGCAGCCGTCGGGGACCGATGCCCCCTGAAGCCCGATCGTGGGCATAACTGTAGTAATCCCTCCCCTAACTGGCCCAATCGCGGGCACACCCGTGGTAATCCCCTCCCCGACTGGCCCGATCATGGGCACCTGTAGTAATCCTCCTCCCCGCTGGCCCGATCAGTGCACCCATAGTAATCCCCTCCCCGCGGCCGGCCCAATGGCGGCAAACTGTAATGACCTCCCCCCCACTAGCCCGATGGCGGGCAGAACAGAGTTCAACCCCCAAGAACAATATCCCTGGTGGTCCAGTGGACCGCGAAGCCCGATCGCGGGCATTAGAGTCCACCCTCCCCAAGGTCCAAGTAGCCTGGTGATCTAGTGGCCCCCCACCCCACCCACCCACGGGCCCCACCACCCCGCTCCCCCTCGTCAGCCGGGCAGCACCCCACCCGCCTGCCGCCCCGCTGCCCGGACGACTGACTGCAGCCGTAGGGCTGCACGCATTGGTTCAGAGCAAGAGCCAATGGGCTGCAGCTACAGGTTACAGCTATGCCCCGTGATCGGCCAGTCGGGGGAGGGGATTACTACAGTTATGCCTGCACTGGGCCAGTCGGGGAGGGGGTTACTATTATGCCCGCTGATTGTGCTGCAAGTACAGGAGGGTGGAGGGCCACCCACAGGTGTATAGCTGCTGTGTTGCGCCTCTGTAATGCCGCAGCTCACCTGTGGTGGCCCTCGACTTACCTCTTTTTGCTCAAAGTTGTGCAGGCTCAGGTTGGGGCTGCGCTGCACAACTCTGCACAGCCCAGCTGAATATTGGGCTGTGCAGTTTATGCATGGTTCCTCCCCCTCTGGTTGAGCATGCCTTCATTAGCATTGCACTGTTGCTCAGCATGACTTGGGGGGCACAACTGCCTCCTGCTGAATATGGCAGAATGGCGCAATTTCGGACTTGCGCAGGCGCAACCCTTTTGAATATCCAGCCCTATATGTATGCACTTGGTTGTGCTGTGAATTTTGAGAGGTGTGTTAGTGTTGGTGTTAGACCAATCATCAGCCAGGCTGCTCATGACAGTGTTTTGGTCTTTCTGGATGGAAAGAGTTGCTCGAATCATAGGGGGCTATTTCATTTGATGTACATAAGGCCATCCAGCAAGCAGAGCTGATCAGTGTCAGGATCAGCCTGCTGTGGTTCTCCCCCCAACCGAAAAGCGATCCCTTCTGACACCGGTGTGCCCAGTCCCAGGTGCTAGCTAGTACCCCCCCACTCCACCTGTTTTTACTGTGCAACACTGGGGAGCCAAACTGATGCCACCAGACATAACACTGATGCTGGGGTGCTCAATCCCCAGTGTCAGTACCTGAAATAAAAAAAAACTGTTCCTCATAGTCTTTTTTTTTTGTTTTGTTTTTATACATTCTGTAAAAAAAGAAAAGTGTCCATCGATGTCTGTTACCACCAGGCCACTGCTGCCATTACCTCCCCCCCCACCTGACCTTCCCACTTGGAAACCACCATCCCACCCCCCTCCCCCTTACTTACCTACTGGGGTTTCAACACCGTAATCCTTTCTGGGCTGGAGACATGTCTTCACTCTTCGATGACGAACTGGGCACTGAGGAAATCAGGTATACAGTTCAGTGCATTTCAAAGACTTTTGGACTTGTTCTCATTGCTTGGCCATTTTTTAAAGATTGTTTCCACAAATTTTCAACATGACCTTTTTGGGACCCCACTTCATGAACAACGGCAGTGAAATTAGGCAGATCCATCCCGAAAGTTGACTTCATGGTTGCTGTGCGAAATCACCTTTCAGGCAGGATTTGAAAATTCTCTCCACCTTTGTTTATAAGGTGAGGTCACAAGAAGGCTGTGTTGAAAATTTGGGGTTAAAATATTAAACAACAAAGTTATAAGTGCGCACTGAAAATTTTCAATGCACACTTGTAACTTTGGTAATTTTCAATATTTTGGCCCAGATTTTCAACATAGCCATTTTAAATCCTGGCCAAAATATGTTTTCACACCTGTGGCATGAACTTACTTTTTGGGCAAGATTTGAACATTTTCTATACCTTTGTTCATGAGGTGGGGTCGTAAGAATGTTATGTGGTGTCATAAGAAGACTACATTGAAAATACAGGGTCAAAATATTAAAAAACAGCAAAGTTATGAGCATACATTGAATTTTCTACACATACTCATAACTTTGGTAATTTTCAGTATTTTGACCCCTAGACCAATCTCTCAATGAGGGGCTTCGCTGGCATAGCTTATGACAACCAGCTATGCCAAAGGCCCGCGGCTAGGACCCTGCACCCAATTCAGGTGCGGACGCATCCCGGAGCCTAAGTTCCCCATGTGTGGCAGCACCCTCATGCATCCAGCGCATGCGCATGGGCGCAGTGTGCCACAAGCCTCTTGCAGCAATGCCCAGCTGGTACCCCCTATCCCGATGGCTCAACACAGGCCAATGACCCTCCCGGTGGGAGTTCAGCTCTCTACCTCAGAGGTGCCTATTTCTATGCCTGAGAGATCAGCATAGCTCACACACCTCCCGGGTCTCGACGTCAGTAGCGGATCGTACAGTGTACACGCCAATACAGCGTACACTGTACAGTCCTGGCTCACTATTCCAGGCAGTCGGGACCCCCATGAAGGTGTGTGTGGAGGGCTATGCTGGTCCCTTGCTCTATCTGGGGATGGGGTTGGCACTATCTCTTGGGGTGGGGGGGTACTATTCCACCATGTGGGTGGCACTAGCAGGAAATGTACTAGGGCAGCGTCAGGGTTCGGGGTGGGATGGGGACAGTATTAGTACCATGGTCTGCATAGGGGATGTGGGGATGTATGTTACCATGGGCATGACATGGGCCGTGGCACCACTGGAGGACTGCGGCATACTGCCGCCTACAGGGGTTGCGCCTAGCAGAGCATTTTCTAAGTCCCCTTAGACCAGCCATGGCTGGTCTAAGGGTACTTAGAATTCTGCCTTCAGGTTGCAGTTTGTGAATCGCGTAGCCGGGCTGTGGCAGCTGGCGTCTGCTGCAGTGCCTCTTGCACCTTGTCGCAGCCCAGCTCTGGGCGCTGGGACGGTGCAAGCCTTGTTTGGGGCAGGTGGCCTGCGGGCAATTTAGGCCACCTTTGTGAATTGCGTAGAGGCAGCCCTGGATGCAAGGTGCTTGCACCATACAGTATCTATTTGGTGCAAGCACCTTGAGTCAGACGTAGGGCTTTGAGAATTGGGCCCCAAATGTTCAACATAGCCATTTTTCATACCACCTCATAAATGTGACAGCTTTCAGTTTTCAAATTCTGGCCAAAATATGTTTTTGCGCTTGTGACACGAAATCACTTTTCGAGCAGGATTTGAAAATTTTCATTTTTTCACATAGCCTCATAAATGCGACAGATGTAATTTTTCAAATCCTAACCAAATATGCGTTTTCACACTTGTGGCACAAAATGATGTTTTCAGTCACTATTTTATAAATGATATCTGTCATGTTCAGAAGGAGTGGCCATTATAAGACTATGTTGAAAATCTGGGGGCAAAATGTGAAAAAAAAAAACCTACATTATGAGGAAACATTTGAATTGTTCCAATGTTCACTCATAACTTATTTTTGCAGATTTTGACCCCTAACGTTCAACATGTCCCTTGTGTTACCCCATCTCCTGAAACATAGAAACATAGAATATGATGGCAGATAAGGACCACTTGGCCCACCTGGTCTGCCCATTTGCCCTACCTAACGGATAAGCTGCAGATCCTAGTTAACCAATAGCCTATTTCCTCCTGTCCCCGACTAGAATTGCCTTATGTCTGTCCCATGCATTCCTGAATTTCCCCACTGTTTTTGACTCTACGACCTCCTCAGGAAGGCCGTTCCACGCATCTACAACCCTCTCTGTGAAGAAATACTTCCTCACATTACCTCTGAAACGTCCTCCCATTATCTTCAAATTGTGCCCCCTTGTTCTTGCATATCTCTTTTTTTGAAAGATGCCACCCTCTTGGACTTTGTTGATTCCCTTGAGGAATTTGAAAGTTTCTATAATGTCCCCCCTCTCCCTCCTTTCCTCGAGGCTATACATCTTAAGCTCCTTTAGTCTTTCTTCATATGTCTTCTGGTGCAGACCCTGCACCATTTTGGTTGCCCTCCTCTGGACAGCCTCCACCCTGTCTATGTCTTTGCGGAGATGGGGTCTCCAGAACTGTACATAGTACTCCAGATGTGGTCTTACCAACTGTCTGTACAGAGGGCCAACAACTTCCTGTTTTCTACTGGTGATGCCTCTCCCTATGCATCCCAGTATCCACCCAGCCCTCCTTACTGCATTCTCACATTGCTGGCCCACCTTTAGGTCATCTGATATGACTACCCCCAGGTCCCTTTCCATTTTTGTTGTTGTCAGTATCTCACCTCCCATTGTGTAATCTTCCCCTGGGTTTTTGTTTCCCAGGTGCATTACTTTGCACTTCTTTGCATTGAATCTAAGCTGCCATACATTTGACCATTCCTCCAACCTTGCCAAGTCCCTTTTCATCCTTTCCACTCCACCTTGCGTATCAACCCTGTTGCAGATCTTTGTGTCATCTGCAAAGAGACATACTTTCCCCTTCCAGTCCCTCTGCAACGTCACTTCTAAAGACATTAAAAAGGACCGGCCCCAGTACTGAACCCTGCGGTACCCCACTAGTAACACCCCTTTCTTCACTGTGGACTCCATTTACTATTACATGCTGTGTCCTGTTGCCAGCCAGTGTTTTACCCAGGCTACCACCCTAGGACCCAGTCCCAGGCTTGCTAATTTGTTTATTAATCTTTTGTGTGGGACTGTGTCAAATGCCTTGCTAAAGTCTAGCTAGGCCATGTCCACAGCCCCTCCCTGGTCTACTTACTTTGGTCGCCCAGTCAAAGAAATCAATTAGATTTGTCTGACATGACCTTCCTGCTGTGAATCCATGCTGCCTTGGGTCCTGTGCCCCACTGGCCTCTAGGTACTCAACAGTTCTTTCCTTCAGAAGTGATTCCATCATTTTCCCTACTACTGAGGTCAAACTGACAGGTCTGTAGTTTCCTGCCTCTGTCTTGCTCCCACTTTTGAGAAGGGGAATCACATCCACCCTCCTCCAGTCCTCAGGTACAACACCATCCTCCCATGATTTATTAAAAAGGGAAGTCAGTGGTGTTACTAGTTCTTCCCTTCGTTCTTTTAGAATTCTGGGGTGAATTCCATCAGGCCTCATTGCTTTATCCACCTTCAGTTTTAGGAGTTCTTTCAGAACCCTTTCTTTTGTGAAAGGACTAATATCAACCCCCCTATCCAGAGTGCTTCTATTGACTGGGTTAGGTATCTCCCCCTGCTTTTCCATTGTGAATACTGAGCAGATGTGTTCATTCAGTATCCCTGTTTTTTCACTGTCGCTCTCTGTCCAACTACCTTTCTCTTTATTCAGCCTCAGTATCTCTGCCTTTGTCTATCTTTGCTCCCTAATGTACCTATAAAATGTTTTATCCCCCTTCTTAACCGAGTTGGTTATCTTTTACTCGATTTGGGTCTTTGCTATTCTGACTGCCTTCACCGCTTCCTTCTGCTTTAACTGGTACAATTCTCTGTCCTGCTCCTTCTGTGTTTCCTTATACTTCCTGAATGCCATATTTTTCTCCCTTACCTTCCTCGCCACTTCTTTTGAGAACCATAGTGTTTTTTTCTTTCGTTTTGATGTGTTTATTTGCTTCACACAAAGGCTTGTTGCCTCTGTGATGGTGGTTTTGATGTTTACCCGTTGTTGCTGCACCCCACCTTCTTGCCTGTTTGCTAGTGCTTTTCTGAGACACTCTCCCATTTTGACAAAATCAGCCCTCCTAAAGTCCAGTACCTTCACTTTTGTGTGGATTGACTCTACAGCTAAGTTTGTTGTGAATCACACTGTGTGGTGATCGCTTGATCCCAGATGGCTACCCACTTCAAGATCGGAGATCCTATCTCCGTTCCCATTTGAGAGTACCAGGTCTAAGATTGCTCCCCCCGAGTGGGTTCCAAAACTAGCTGTGTGAGGCATGCCCCCTGTAAGGCATCAAGAATGGCCCTGCTCTTGGATGTGGCTGCAGAAAACGTGCTCCAGTTAACATCTGGCATATTCAGGTCCCCCATCAGCAATATATCCCCTTGCTCTGCCATCCCAAGGATACCTTCTATCATTTCCTTGTCCATTTCCTCCCCCTGAGATGGGGGCCTATATACAACTCCTGTGCGGATTGTGGAGCCATTGGGTGATCCACAGTGCCTCCTCTCCTCCCTATTTACCCTTGAGTTCTGTTGCTTTGATCCCTTCCCTTACATACAGTAGAGAACTACTCCTCCTCCTCTTCTTCCCTCCCTGTCCCTCCTGTAGATTGTGTACCCTGGTATGCTGACATCCCAGTCATGATATCCAGGCATTCCTCTTCCATCAAGGCCACCATTCTGGGGAGCTTTTCACCTAGACTACGGGCATTGGTACTCATTACCCTCCATTTTTTTATGGCGTTATTTCTTTTTGCCCCATCCCTGTCCTTTCTGCCTTTGTCTTTTTCTCCATTTACTCCTGCCTTTCTCCCTATCGACTGCTCTATCTTGGTGTTTACCTCACTAACTACCCTGATTTTTTTGGGGGGGGGGGGAGGCTAGGATTTCCCTTCTCACTTTCAGTTCCTCCCCCCTTGGCTAGTTTGAATGCTTGCCAATGAAGCATTTAAATATGTCACCTAGGATCCTGGTTCCCATCCTTGATAGACCTATGCTGTCCAGAAACAATCAATTACAACTCTGTCATTCCACCCCAGGGAGCGCCTTCCTTCCTTCCTTTCAGGCACAGAGGTTAAGTAACAGGTCTAGTCACAAATGACTGCAAATATTTCCCAGCTACATTTCCTCCCTGGCAAATTAAAGTTAAAACTAAGAAAAGTCAACCCCAAAAAACAGAATCAAAACTAGTTACTTACACAGATCCAAAAAGTAATAATTCAGTTCAGTGCAGTCGCATTGTGAAATCACCTTTTGGATGGGATTTAAAATATTCCACCTGTCTTGATCATATTGTCAGATCCTAAAAAGACTGTTGGAAATTTGGGGTCAAAATGTGGGAGCCCACTGAGATATTGCTTCTCAGCCTCCCTATCCTAGGTAAATACAATCTAAAAATGTGTAAAAGCAGGATACCACTGAAAATGAGATACTGCATCTCATGTGATCTATCCTGAGTAAATATATAGTAAAAATGTGTACAAGCACAATGCAGTAAAACAGCAATGCAAGCAGCAAACATTCGGCATTGAGAGATGCTTGTGTTTAGCTGTCACTTGGTTTCCTCAGCATCGTAGCTGCTGTCATATGAGGCAGATTTTCACGTAGTTTCAGCATTACCTCTTTTGCTCAGATATGTAAACATTTCCTTTTCTATTTTATGTACTAACTGTTAAATAACCAATATCTGCTAAATATTGTCTGTTTTTAATCAGAAGGCAGAACTTTTGTTTTATACTGTTTCTGAATTCCCAATCAGCTGGTAGCTGACACCTGTCAAAATAAAAAGACTTTCACTTGAAATCTGTAATCAGACATGCTTTAGTGTTGTGCATGGGGTGTACTGTAATACATATTGAAGGACTAATATGCATGTAAGGGAGACATAAGGCATATTAATGTAATTCTGTGATATGTCTGGTCTGCTTACACTTGGGTCACTGTATTACTGTGTAGGAAACCAAGTAAGGAGGTTGTGATTAGGTATGACCACAGACGAATCCTTGTGGGGGTGTCCTCTGTCATGATCTCTACTATGGTCCAGGTGTCGTGTCTTAAATGCTTGATTACAGAGCACAGCATCAATATGCATGAACATACTTCCCTTTCATTTCAATGGGATTTTTTAGTTGATAGCTTTCTTGTTTTCTAACATTTGTACCTATTTTTTTCTGACAGGTTCTTTTGTCGTCCCTCTTTGATGAACCTGGGGGTGTCTGCATTCAAGTCCACCCAAAAGGAGTGTTTGTGGCATACCCTGATGTGTTCATCAGAGTGGGACTAAGAAAGATCTTGATAGGAAAAAGTAGGTAAAAATATTAAAAAACAAAAAGTTACCAACTAAAGAAAAAACCCATCGAAATGAAGCCCATTAATTTCCATGTTTTCTTTTCTTTAGTTCATAACTTTTTAAATTTGTTATATTTTTACCTACTTTTTTCTGTTGACGTCTTTTCTAGCCCTCTCTGAACACCATGGGTGTCAATGTTCAAATCCATCCCAAAATGGGTATTTGTGGAGTACACCAGCTGTACTTGCTGTCAGTCAGTGCGCACTTACTGAATACAATACAGGGCTCATTGAGAACTCAGTCAGCGTCTGGCCATGGTGGTGAGCAGTCGCCAGCTTGGTTTGGGGATGGGGGAGCGGGTGGTGGGACACTAGTCCACTAGACTACCAATGATGTGTTCATATTTCATAGTGGGGGCTTGGAGGGGTGGGGCGCTAGATCACCAGGGATCTTTATTTATAATAATGGGGGATTGGGACTTGGGGGGCCGCTAAATCACAAGGGATCTTTATAATACTGGGGAATCAGGGACTACCAGGGACAGTAGGTTTTTGCCATACAGGGAGATTAGGGTGGGTGGGTATGGCACATTGGTGCACAGTTCACTATCCTCCCAGAGGATATCTAAATACCCTTAGACCAGCCCTTGGCTGGTCTAATGGTAGTTAGACCTTTGCCCTCTGTTAGAGTTTTGCAAATGCCAAATTAGGGGATATGGCAGCCTGTTTCTGCTGCAAGCCCCCCAGTGCCATGCCACAGCCCATTGTGTGGCACAAGGCTGGCACAAGCCCCTTTGGTGCCTCAGGCTGCTTTTCAGAATAGCTTACAGCGCATTTCTTGATGCAAGGTGCCACTAGTGTCATTTATGTTTGATGTAGACACCTTGTTTCATTCTACAGGCTTTGAAAATCCGACCCTTGGTCTTTAGCTGGTTAGGGAAGCAGGGTGCTAAAGGCTTCCTGCATTCTGGAATCAAGCTGATCTTCAGTGAGAGCGTAGTTGAACAAACTAGTGAGCTGAGGTGTAAGCTCATTTTTGAGAACTCTGAAAAAGTTTGATGAGAAGCCATCCAGTTCTGGAGCTTTGTAAGGCTTTAGTTTTGCTATGGCATTTGCCACTTAGTAGAAACATAGAATTTGTCAGCAGATATGAACCGCTTAGCCTACCCAGTCTGGCCATATTTCTATACTAGCAAGTATCACTTCTTCTTCAGAGATAGATCTCCCCAGGAATTGGAATTGTGGCTGCCCACAGGAAATCTTTATGTAACCCCCCTACAAATGGGGGTTCCCAAAAAGTCTTCCTTGAGCTTGCCTAAATGCTCACTGCCAGGCTGGTGTCCTGCGTTTTAGTTTAAATGTGATTACCAGAGCCTGTATAGCCTCTGTGTACTGTCTCTTTAAGAGCTGCCTGATTGCAGCTTAAGTAATCTGAGAGGGAGCTCTGTTGAAAGATGTAACTATTTATTGAAAATCATTTAGCATGATAATGTTGTTTGTCTAACCTGCTTTCTTTGTAGCAAGGACTGTTTTGTTTGTCTCCACTATCTTGGTCCTGGACTGCAAATTGGACCAATCAGTACTGGTGGGACCTAAAACATAGCCGGGGCTACAGGAGCTGTCTGAATTCAAAATTTGTAGGAACTGTAGTTTGAACTTTTTGTGCCTTTTTTGCAACTGAAGGGGGAGCTCTTGCTTTGACTGACAGCCATATCAGCCAACCAAATCTTTTGGATCTTGGGGAAGTCCCAGGTTGCTTGCAGTTTTCAGTTAGATCTAAGCTGAAAGCTGAACAAGAAGGAGCTGAAGTGATTCTGAGCAGCAATCCTGAGTGGATTTGCATGGGAGAACTCTGAAAAGACTAAGTTTATGGCCTGCTTGTCGGTGTGCTGCTCCTGAGAGGTAGAGAAGAGAATTATTTTGGACTAAATCCAAGTTTGTGTGACTAAAGTTAGCTAGTGAAGTGGGCCAGGCTCAACCTGAAGAAGACCGAAGATTTTGCTGAATGCGATCGGCCTGTCGGGAGTTCCAGCTACCCTTAAGCTCCTGGTGTGTGCAGAGACTTTGTGATTGCGACCAGGGAGCGCTTTGCCTGGTACAGTAGAATTCCTGTACATGTAAATGTGCTATGAGCTGCTAGTGGGTTGTGAGTTAGTCCCCCACTGTGTGAACTGTGTTCTGCTTGCTGGAAGCTGTATCCAGCCCAAAACGGACTGCATCCGAATTTGTCTTCATGCGGTCTGGGTCTTTCCAGACTGGCCCAGCCAGACTACCCACTGCACAGAGAAGCCATCGACGAGAGACCTGCCTGGAGATCAGCCCCCTACTCTACGCTCGAACAGGAACGACACCTCTGCGACTCATGTGGGACCTGCTTCTCCTGGCATTCCAGATCAACCACCTGCAGTCTCGATTTTCATCCAGCCTGTGTCCAGTCTTGGGTATCGTGAGTAAATACGAGGGTAGCTCCCTGAAACAACAACTTAATCTGAGTGTGTCATCTGATTGTCTTGTTGTTTCGTTTCCTTTACGAACTGAGCCCTCTGGCTCCAGATTACAAATATTGTGTACTGTGCATGTTGTGTTTTCCATCACAGGGCCCCAACCAGCTGCAACCCCGGGCATTGGTCCTGGCTAGCCCATCTCTTCTCCACCTGGGTACCCAGAGGTGGACTGTGTGGGGGGACTCAAAGCGCATGCTTAACTGCTTGATTGATATAACCTTTAAGCTAATTAACGTGATTTTGCCCCTCCCTTGTTCAAGTCCCGTGAATAAATCAGATCTAACTTTTTTTGCATGTAATTTGACTGTGGTTCCAGTTTGTGCTCAAAGTACTGTACTGCTGCTATTTGCTGTGCATAACCTTGTTTTACAGGGGGTCCCCAGGGTCGAGCCAGAGGAACCAGCCCTGGTGGTAAGTGCAAACAGTGTGGATACTTGTGTGTTGTACCAGGGGTATTGTGAAAGTGATTATTGTACAGTGTTCAGGCCACTAGAGGGGAAAGAGGGGGGTTACAGTGTCCCGGAGGGCTGTGCCCAGGTTAGCTTGACCACTACCAACCCTGATCTCTGGGTGGAGGCACCCGTTTCAGAACTCAGGCCACTTAACCTGCTACTAGCCAAGCAGGCAGCGGTAGTAGCCCTTGGGATAGCGCCACCTAGGGGTTACATTTAGCCTTTCTGGAGTTACTTGTTGCTTCTGCCTTATATAGGTTTTTATAAAACTCACAGAACCCTTGCACAATTTCCCTAGGTTTGGTTAGAAGGGGCATCTGGACCCGGGTGAGCAGAGTGTAAGCGTCTTGAAGCCTATACACTTGTGAACGTGGGTTGAGTGGTACAGTACTTCCCTCCTCAAGTGGGGAGGGGGGAGTGCTGAAAACATTTTTACCAGGACCCAGCAACACTGGGGTTTGGGCAGGGGGGAAGCCTACTGCAACAGAGCCCTGTTGCAAGGGGAATGTCCATGGAGTATTTGCCTGTAGGGGCTACCCTGTGCAATTCCGCCAGAAACCAATGCAAAAACACACAATGTAAGGACTTAGTTAGATTAGCAAAACTCAACTGTACATCCTGAACTCACGTAATAAACAACAGTTGGATGAAGTGTCTCAACATTTCATGGTGTCACCACTTCCATTAATGTGTTTGGTGGGGGTGCTCCAAATGGGGCCTTAGTTGTCCTCAGACTGGTACCAGTGCAAAATGCTGTGCAAAAACAAATAATTTCCTAAGGACCGTACAGCAGAACTGTTAAATTAAGTTCAAAGGTAGCAGGTAAATCGACAGTGTCTATCTGCCAGTGTCCTCCCTGTCCATGAACCGGTAAGTCATCCACTGCCTCTTCTGTTTAGGCCCAGACCATGACACCGTGGTCTGTCCTGACTCCAACCCTTTAATCAGACCACTCGCAAATGACTACAGCAGGTTGTGGAGGCCCATCTCCTTAAGACCAGGATGGCTACTCTTGAAAAGGAGATGCAGAAACTTTGGGACACAGCTTCTTCCCCTTCATCGGAATCCAAGCAGAAGAAGAAAAAGTACAAGGAGAGGCACAGAGAAAAGGAGCTTTCAGAGGACCAGAACCAGTCC
This sequence comes from Neoceratodus forsteri, assembly GCA_016271365.2. Lineage (NCBI taxonomy): Eukaryota > Metazoa > Chordata > Ceratodontiformes > Ceratodontidae > Neoceratodus > Neoceratodus forsteri. The sequence continues at coordinate 389,846,724 of JADMNL010000023.1, forward strand.
TGTGCTAGCAAGCCTTCAACCAGCAAGGCCCTTTCCCCACCGCCCACCTGCGTGGTGACCCAGGCAGTTTCGGGGATGACCACCAGTGCATCCACCGTCTTTTAACCTATTTTGTCCGGTAAGTCATCCGCTGGCTCCTCCAGTGAATGCTTTGTCCTTGTTAGGAAGAAATGGGCCCCAAAGAAGCAGTCCAGAAAATGAGCCATGGGCTTCTCTTTCTCCTCTCCACCAGCTGCCAAATCCCAGAGATCGGTGGGAGGGCCTTTGCCCCCTCACCCCTCTGCCTCCTGACTCACTCAGTCTTCCCTTCCCTCCACTATAAAACGTGGAGCCAGTGGGGGGGGGGGTGAAGATTCACCCTTCATGTCCAGGAGTGGGAAGGCATCACCTCAGATGCATGGGTCCTACAACTCATCTCTCAAGGGCACACACTAGAGTTTCTGGAGTTTCCTCCAGACCCCCCTCCTGATCACTTGCATTACTCCCCACACCACGCTCTGTTGGTCGAGGAAGAGGTCAGGACTCTGGAACTGAAGGCAGCAATAGAATCCATGCCTGCATCCCAGAGAGGAATGGGGGTTTTACTCCCACTTCTTCCTGGTCCCAAAAAAGACGGGCGACCTCAGACCAATCCTTGACCTCAGCAGTCAGAACCTCTTCATAGAGTACAAGAGGTTCTGCATGCTGACTGTTCAGAGCCTCCTGCCCCTTCTGCAGCAGGACCACTGACTCTGTGCCCTGGACATGCAGGACGCCTACTTGCATATCCTGATTTTTCCTGGGTCACTGCCGTTTCCTGCAGTTTTGTTTACAGGGGGAGCACTTCCAGTTCATAGCCCTTCCCTTTGGCCTTTCCTCGACACCCAGGGTTTTTACCAAGTGCCCAGCGGTGGTGGCAGTGACCTTACACTGTCAGGGTATAGTGGTGTTCCCCTACCTGGACGACAGGTTACTGACAGCTTCGTCCAGGGACAGCCTTCTGAACTCTCTCTCTCAGTTACTCTGGACCTCTTTTCCCAACTGGGGATCATGGTCAGTCTCCCCAAGTCATCTTTAACCCCCTCTCAGAGCCTTCAGTTCATTGGGGTGGTTTTGGACACGGTCCACTGCAGAGCCTTTCTCCCCTCGGACAGGGCGGAGACTCTTTGAGAGCAGGTCACCCTGGTGATCTCATCCAGATTTCTTCCAGCCAGAGTGCAGCTACGCTTGCTGGGCCTGATGGCAGCCTCTATCTCCACAGTTCCTTTTGCCAGGTTGCATATGTGGATCTCCCAGTGGATGTTACGCGCCCAATGGGACCAGCACTTGGACAACCTGGACCATCCTGTTCTGGTCTCCAGTGCAGTCAAGAGAGATCTACTATGGTGGCTAGACCCTCTGAATCTGTCCAAGAGACTTCCCTTTCAAAGTTCCCCTCCTCTTTGAACCCTCACTAGAGATGCTTCTTGCCTAGGTTGGGGGCACACCTGAGGGACCATCAAACCCAGGGTTTGTGGTCCCAACTGGAGATGTCCTTGCACATCAATATTCTGGAGATGAGGGCAATTCTTTACGCCCGGCAGGCTTTCAGACCATCCTATCAAAAGGAACACGGATGATCCAGACAGACAATATGTCGGTAGTCTGGTACATCAACAAACAGGGAGGCACCCGGTTGTACCTCCTATGCAGGGAGGTGATGCTGGTGTGGAATTGGGCAGTCCAGCATGACCTGTTTCTCATAGCCATATATGTTCCAGGCATTCACAATGTCCTCGCGGACAGCGTCAGTCGGACATCATCCCTCGCTCACAAATGGGAATTAAGTCAGGAGGTAGCAGACTCTCTCTTTCAGAGGTGGGGTCGCCCAGACATCAATCTGTTCACCTCCCCATCCAGTGCAAAACTTCTCAGCTTTTGCTCACTCATTCCAGAGCCTGGAGCTTTCTGGCATGACGTGTTGTCAGTATGTTGGACAGGGAAGTTCTTGTATGCCTTCCCTTCCTTTCCCATTCTGCAGAGGGTACTTCTCAAACTCCAGGCAGAGGGAGCTCGGATGATCCTGGGCTCTGCTCTGGCTGAGGCAAATCTGGTTTCTGCTAATGCAACAGCTTTCAGTGGAACCCCCAGTTCCTTTACCTCTCAGGCATGACTGTTGACACAGGATCAAGGCAGGTTGGTGCACCCAGGACTCAGGACCCTGCATCTTCATGCATGACTCCTTCAGACATAATCAGGGCTCATTTCAGGGTCTCCCAAAAGGTCACTCATGTCCTGGTAGAGATGAGGAAACCCTCCACCAGATCCACCTATGCCATGAAATGGAAGTGTTTTTCATTTTGGCGGCTTCTATAGGCTGGGACCCCTTTACCTGCTCTGCTCCCCAGGTCATGGAGTATCTCCTGCACCTGTCTGATTTGGGTCTGTTGTATTCGTCCTTGAGGTTCACTTATCGGCCATCTCAGCCTATCACGTGCCGGTGGAAGGAAACCCATGGCTCAGTTGGAGGTCACCAAGACCTTTTTGAAAGGGATCCTCCATCTTAAACCTCCCATCCATAACCCCACCCCACCTTGGGATTTGAATTTTGTGTTAGAGAAGCTTATGCTACCTCCCTTTGAACCAGCGATGAGCTGTGAGATGCGTTACCTTTCCTGGAAAATGCTATTTTTGGTTGCCATTACTTCTGCTCGTAGGATTTCTGGGCTTCAGGCCCAGATGCATAAGGAGCCTTATTTGATTTTCCACAAAGACCGGGCGGTTCTGCGTATTAATCCTAAATTTCTTCCCAAGGTGGTCTCTGAGTTCTCCTTAAACCAGACAGTTGAACTCCCTGTTTATTACCCAGTTCATTCGAACAGGGGGAGGATCTTTTTCACACCTTGGATGTTCATAGAATCCTCAGATGTTATATTCACAGAACTAAGGAGTCCAGAAAGTCTGATCAACTTTTTGTCTCCTTTGCTCCCAAATCCTTGGGGTCGGCAGTTTCTAAACAGTGCCTTTCTAAGTGGCTCCGTCACTGCATTTGCTTCTGTTACCAGAAGTACAACAAACCTCTTCTGGGGGAGGTCAGAGGTCACTCTACTAGAGGTATGGCTACCTCTATGGTGTTCCTACGAAATGTTTCTGCAGCAGAGATCTGTGCGGCAGCAACCTGGAGTTCTGTTCACACCTTCACAAAGCATTACAGTCTGGACATTGCTTCTAGGCATAGGGCCAGGTTCGGCCTTGCTGTCTTGCAGTGCCTGCTGTCTTAGGCTGGTCCTGTGCTGTCTTTCAGTTGCTCCTCCTCCTGTGACTCTCTGGGTCTCTCTATGAGTGACTGCTGGGATTTCAGTCCTACATGCAATGACCTACTGCAGGAACCCTCTTGAAGTAAGATAGTGCAGTTAAGTAAGAACTTACTGTAACAGTAGATCTTCGAGAGAGGTTCCTGCAGTAGGTCACCTTTTCCCTTCCTCCTTCCCCAAGTTTCTGCATTTCTTTCAGCCATTCTGAACTGGGCTCCAGGATTTCATTCTTTTTCTTGTCTCATCCTACTTGGATCTCTGGTGGGAGAACTGGAAGGTGGGCGTGGGAACCGCCCACTATATAGAGTCACGCTGACGTGTGTCACGTGACATCAGGTGGGTTATCCCCCGCCAGACACTGCTGGAAAAGTTTGGCGAGCGGTCCTGATGCCAGAGGGCACAGTCCAACATATAATGACCTACTGCAGGAACCTCTCTTGAAGATCATCTGTTACGGTAAGTTCTTATGTAACTACTTTTTGCTGTGTTTGGGGTTCTACCTGACTTGGACTCAACATTTAAGGCAAAATTTGGGATCAGTCATGGCAGCTCATTTTTTGACACCTCGGCTGAGGGAAATTCCGTCTGCTCCCTTGCAGTAGTCATAACAGGCTGGGCAGGATATTACATCTGAAATTGTGTATTTGCCTGGTGAGGGCCTTTTCAACCTTTTTAAATGCCATCTACTTATCCTGAACCACTGTCGTGACATCATTAAAAATTTAAAATTTGTGTCCTTTCCACAGCAGCCCTTGTATTTTTCTTGCTGTGGTTCGAATGTAAACTTTGTCCTGGAAGGTTAGGAGCTTCATTATTATTGTTCTGGGTTTGCAGTGTGTGGTGGGGGAGCAGGTTAAGTGAGCGATGGGCTGTTTCCAGTATGTATCTTTGGTCATGCAGAGGGGCACTCACCACTTCTAATGGGAGGTCCTGTACAAATTCCAACATGGCCGAGCCATCAGATTTTTCAGGGAGACTGACATTTATTAAATTATTTCTTTGGTTACTCCCCTCTTGTTTTTTTTGTTTTTTTTTTACAATAGAAGTTTTTACCCTGTGTTTGGGAACAAGCATGGGCCGCCGGGGGTTGGCATGGGAGGAGAAGGATCGAACATCCTATGGACTGCTCTCCTTCTCTGGGGAGGGGGGGTTGGCAGCACTTGGTGATCACGTGCCTCCTAGCGAGGCAGCATGCTGATGCTAGAAGATGTAGGCGGGGGATTGCGTCTGACGCCTAGAGGAGCACACGCCAGAGCATGCGCACTGCCGCTGCTGGTGTCCTTGCATGCTGCATCCTCTGTAGAGGCACAAGAAAAACAGGAAAAGGAGTCCTCTGCACAGATAATGATGGTTCCCCATCCTAGTGGCCTGAGATGGCGCCTCCCCTACTACTACTAGTCCGGTCTGGTGGGTCGAGAAGCTCCCCACCCCCTGCCACGAAGGATAAGTCGTGGGGGGTTTGGGGGAGGGGGCCTAATACCCGGTGCCTGTGCGAGGGGGATGTCAGATGGACAGCAGAGGACTTCGGGGGGAAAAAAGTAATAACTGGAAAAAAACAATAGAAGTTTTTACTGATTGTATCTTAAGCATAATCACATAGGGATGGAACATTATGACATATAACAAGTACAAAATTGAAAAGGAAGGGCATTCCTGTGGCACATTCAGGGAGCCTGTTAACCTAACTGGGGGAAGCCTGCTTGGAACTAGAAATCTAAGAAATTACAAGCAGTTCAAAGAACTTTACTTAATGAAGTTGAAATCTTGGTAATGAACACAGCAACCTGGTCAAACAGCTTGCTGTATGTGCCTATGTGTTTTTGTTGTAGGCCAGCAAAGTTGAAGGATGTAGTGGGTGACTATAAGATCTTGGGAGTGGACCTAGGATTGCAGCTGTTCCTGACCAGATTCCCATAGGAAGGTGTTGTCACGCTACTTGGGACTGCCGAGGTAATCTGAGATATCCAGGAAGATAATGTTCATCAGGGATTTTGTAGTAATCTGAGGATAGGTACCCACCCCATATGTGTGTGGATTCATCCTCTTTCTCTCTGGAGGCCAGCTACACTCTTTCATAGCTTGCCAACTTTGGTTCCTCCCCTCTTGGTCCTCTGTATGGTCATTAGGCTTGCTTACTTTCTGAAGAAGTTCCTTCAGCCCTTTTTCCTGTCTGTGGTGGGTGTCCTCAAGTAAGCTCACTCGAGCTTCAGCATCCCCCAAATGTTGCTTATAATTCTCAAGAGCAAGTCTGAAGTCCTCTGCCACTTCCAGCAGGGCTGCTGTGATAGAAGTGAATTCAGTATGGAATTTGTCAAGTCTGTCCAGTGTTCCACATTGCGTGAAAATATAGAGCTGTGGTAATGGGGAGGAGCCACAGGGGGCAGGGTCACCAGGGGCGGAGCTACTGGTGGGTGGAGTCAGTCGGGATGCAATAAATGCATAAGAAACAAGAAATAAGAGTAATATGATGATCTGGAGGCTTCCGGACTGTGCAGTTGCAAAAGAAAAGTGTGGTAAAACATACTGGAGAACCTCAGCATTCTATTTGCAGGCCAGGCAACAGTTTGTGAGAGTCTTGACATTTTGGTGCTGCCATACTACATCTCTTTACTAGTGCCTGCAAGGTCAAGATCTAATCTTCAGTTTTGCAGTCCTACCCAATGAGCTGCAGCTTCCAAATAAGGGAAACTGTCAACATCAGGGCCCTCAACTGAGATAAGCATAAGTGCATTTAGCACACTGGCACCTAATCTATTTCGTTCCTGTGTTTTTATTCGATTTAGTGCAGAAAATCCCCTCTCACAGTCTGCAGTTGACATTGGTATTATCATTGCCAGTTCTGCCAAAGTAGATATGTTTGGATACAGGTCTACATACTTAGTAGTTAGAGCGTGCAGCACGTCAGAAATAGTCCTAAAGGCCATCTTTTCTGTGAACATGAGACTACGCAGGGAAGCCCATTCCAGTGCAGAAGCATCTACATCCACAACAGTAGCATACTGACCAAGAATAATATCAAGGCTATCACTACCATACCCTTCCAACTCTTATCACCTTCCGCTATCATGCTGGGGTCAAAGATACTGAACACATCCAAAAGTTCTGTGCTTGGAAACCTTTGCTCAGTTTGAGCAATTAGGGCCCTACTAAAGTTGTCATGCACAGAGGTTCTGAAATTATGTAACTGGTTCGCTAAATAGCAAGTTCAGGCCATTATCATTTAGGAGTACTAGTTCAGGCGAAACGGAGGAGAAGTACTGGCCAGGTACCAGTAGGCGTGCCCTAAGAATCTCTAAAGTGGAATGCAAATGTCTCTTTATATCAGTTAAATTCAGAGCTGATGTTTGAAAACATTTAGATAAGATGCTAAGGTGTGGAAGTATGTCACACATCATGCATAAAATAGAGAAAAACTCCCAGTTTTCCACCATTTTTACTAGGCCCACAGCTTGGGGATCATGCCTTTGAAAGGCCTCTCTATGCAAGGATGTAACAACAGATGGGAAAATCTTCCTTAGTTTGTCACATGCTGCATCATGGGACAACCACCTAACCGCTTTTGCCTGTTTAGGCTTTAAAAAAGGGTTTTCCATTGCCTGCTGAATTTCTTTCGGGGCAGCCATGCGAACAGCAGAATTTTCAAAACATCTGTAAAAGTGATCTAGTGTTTGATTAAACTTTTTAATGGCGTTCACTTCATTTGCTGCTGCCTTTACTGCCAAGGCCTCCCGATGAGCCATACAGTGATTTTCAACAAGAATTGGGCTGACTTCTTTCAGCTTTTTAGCCACCCCGTTTTGCTTGCCCTGCATAATGGCTGCTCCATCACTGCCTAACCCCGCATGGTGATCAATTGAGATTTGATTGTTATCAGAGAACTCCAGCATTTTTTTTAACAATTATGTCTGCCTTTCCATCAATTAGTTCCTCAACTCCCAGGAAAGAAACTCAGGGTTTCCCCTCTTTGCAATACATACCATACAAAATGAGCTGCTTCATAACAGCAATATCAGTTGTTTCATCCACCAAATACGAAAAAAATGTGGCAGCCTTCAAATCTGTAAGAAGTGATCTCCTGACCACCTCACCCAGAGAGAGAGAACCATTTCTGTGACAGTTCGATCGGAACGATATTTAACAGCATCAGCAATATGTATATTGTCTAGGTATTTGCATCCCAATGATTTGGCGAGATCCAGCAGTGAGCCATATTTCGTTGTGTGAGGCAGCTCATTTTTTATTGGCCAGTATAGCAACGAAGGGATGCCACAAAAGCTACTTGTTCCAGGGTCAGGACCTGCTGCATTGCCTGCTCTATTCCACCTTTTGAAGCTGAAATTCTGCAGTTAGCTTTCGGTTCAGAAGCAACAATGTGAACTGAACTGTTCTGATGCCTTTTTATAACATCCTCTCTTAATGTCTTGCACCCACTGAGTACCCAAACTGTTCCTGATTTGGGCATCTGTTTATGTTTTATGCAAAATGCACAAAACATGCCATCATTTTCTTTGTACTGTAACCAACAGTATTTGTTAAGCCAGCCAGTATGATAGCCTGTTGCTCTATGCTTAGAGGTATTTTTTTTTCTGTATTACAGGAGGAAGTGCAGGGAGTCTTTTGGACATCGACGACGATATCAACTGGACCAACTGGCATTGTCCCAATCATTGACTCACAATTGTCATCTTGATCAGGATGTTTCCATTTTTGAGTTAATTTGAAACCAA